>CM040128.1:239972612-240609073 GCA_022559845.1 Amorphophallus konjac
CCGTGAGCCATGGATTCCCACACGGACGACGGGCAGGTTGTACCATACCACCTCCCAGTCTAGGGTCTGCATTCGTGCGAGAGAGAGCCCTTTAGAGTCTGCAAGTTCTCCATTCTCACCCTGTTTAGGTACCTTGTGGTCGAGTGAATTCACATTTTAATTAATCCACTAAGGTCCTAAAAGAGAACTTGTCAAAATCTTCGCGCATCATTTGGAATTTGTTTGGGTAATTGGTTGATTCTTTTCTCATCTCTCTCCTCCATTGTATGTTGCATAGTGTCATCATTTGCATCTTTTTGTCAGATTAGGCTCATTAGGTATAGTTCATCTTCGTGTATCTCCATTTAACTGCATTTGTCTTAGGTTCATTCCCCTCCTTATATTCATTTGAAATTCACTGTATAAAGTCTCCATTCTCCCCATGGAGCACTTATCCCCTGTACCTTATTTCTATACTTCTCCATCTTCTTACCCCCGTGTGGATTCCTCTTCCTATGCGGGCCCGTCTCCTTATTCCTCCGTTGGATCCTATTCCTTTAACGGGCCTTCTTATCCCGCCCGTGCTACTGTTGGCCCAATCAATCCTCATTCCCACGTACATAATTCTTCCAGGCCCATGCATTCCCTCATTCCTGAAATGGGCTTTCCTTCTTCTCAGGACGGATCCCCTTATCCGGCCCATCAACATTATCCTGGTCTAAATTCATCATCCCTTGCTCAAGCTGGCCCATATCCTTCTCGGACTCTTCCTACCGAGGAAATGATCGCTCAGGCCCAACGCCAGCTTGATGAATTGAAATGCCGAATCAATCCTCAAACTTCTTCGGATATCCCACTTGCCTTTCGAGGTCTTCAACTTCCACCACGTTCACAGATTCCTGCATATCGCCGCTATGGTGGGATTGGTGACCCTTACGTACATTTGAAGGATTTCCTTTATGAGTCGGCCCAGTTCCAGCTTGATCAACGCTTGATGGCCTATTTATTTGGCCTATCTTTAGAGGGCTCGGCCAAGGATTGGTTTTTTACGTTACCACAAGAGCAGATGATGAATTTTTAGGCCGTCCAAGCAAGATTCATTCGGCAATATCAAGACCAGGTCGGGCCCAGACATTCTTTGGTTGATCTGGCCCAAGAGAAGACGAAGCCCGGCGAGGAATTCTCCACGTTTGACGACCACTGGCGTCACCTAGCCGCGCAAGTCCCGGGGCATATTCCGGAGGGCGATGGGATCAAGATGGTTATTTCTAACGCAACGCCCGAGCTCAGATGTATCTTAGCCCTGAATGATATCACTTCATGGCAACAACTTTACTGTCGAGCCCGCTTCATTACCCAACAACTCCTAGTTTCCTTTCACCATGAGTCTCCTCCACCGTCACCTTCTACATACACTTTCCCTCCGCCCTCCACCGCAAGTCAACCCTCCACTACATATCCCTCCACGAGTCGGCCTTCCGCTCCCCCACACCCCCATACCTCCATGTGCTCCACCTTACATCCCTCCATGAGTCAGCCCTCCGCTATTTCATCTCACTACACCCCTCCACCTCCAGTCAAGGAAACACTACACCCAGAGTGGGTAGATGCCGTCCATTACATTCCCACTCCCTCCACGCCTCCACATCATTTTAGCCCTCCGCCTTCACTTACGCAACCCCCGCTATCATCCCCACTACCTTCTCACACCCCTCGGCATCCACCTTGCCCAAAGCGGGCTTCTCACTCTTCGTTGCCGGAATCCTTTACAGATGTTTTCAGGGCTTTGATGACCACCCATGTGTTGCAGCTCCACCCGGTTATGCCTTGCCGACCCACGGTCAGGAATTTACTCCAGTTCTGTGAGTTCCATCGTCAACAGGGGCATGTGGTCGAGAATTGCTCCGAATTCCGGGAACTTGTTTACAGTTTGGAAGATAAGAAGATGATTGATTGGGCTACCATGCGCCAAGTTATTTCAGATCTCAACAACAAGCAGCAGCAGCAGAAGCCGTGCCACCTAGGCAACCGTCTTCACATCAGGACCAGGGGCACCATGGTGTTTCTTCAGTTAATAAGATACCTGCTCCGTTATCCACTTCTTCCTCTATCCCATCTCCTCCACCACCTTCGCCTACTCCAGCCTTCGCTCGGGCAACTTCTCCTGCACCCTCTGTTTCCATCACCACACCTGTCCCCAACGCCTCTCGACGTGTTGTAAAGATACGCCAAAGAGCGCCGTCACCCGCCACTTCCTCCACTACGCCACTACCTTCCTCTCCTCCTTCTTCTCCACCCCTACCTTCACCTCCTTCCTCTTCACCTTCACCATCTCCATCAACCCCATTACCCCCTTTGCCACCATCTTCTCCACCCCCATCTTCGCCGCCTCCATTGGCCACGTCTCCATCATTTCCTTCTCCATTATCCCCATTGCCGTCACCACCACCGTTTTCATCACCTCCTCTCATAACGATCCCTATTCCGTCACCTTCACAACCATCCCCGCTACCGATGCCGCTCCCTTCACCATCATCGTCCGAGCCTGGGCAAGCTACCCCTATGCCCACACCCCT
The DNA here is from genome assembly GCA_022559845.1 of Amorphophallus konjac. Taxonomy (NCBI): domain Eukaryota; kingdom Viridiplantae; phylum Streptophyta; class Magnoliopsida; order Alismatales; family Araceae; genus Amorphophallus; species Amorphophallus konjac. The sequence continues at coordinate 239,975,168 of CM040128.1, forward strand.
TCCATTGCCCTCATCTCAACCTATGCCACCATCTTCACCTTTGCCCTCTCCTACACCTCTACCCTCCAAACCTTTACCCCCACCAGAGCCTATCATCGCCGTTATCTCTCCACTAATAGCATTACCTTCACCCACACTTTCCAAGCCCTTTACCTTCGCTTCCCCATCTCATTCTACCCCACGGAGCGGGTGCGCGCTACCTTTGGTGCCCCTCGGGTCTAGTCCCCAGGGAGATAAAGAGCCGAGCCAGGTTTTGATTATGCATTACAAACTTCAAGATTTTATTTGCCGCATGCCGGTCTGAGTCCTGGTCCCTGGCTATTCTAAGGATAATGAGCCTGCACTTACCATGAAGATGGTTGCTGAGAAGAGTTCTTTAGTACAGGTGCCAGTTTCTTCAAAAGTGAGGCCGGTGGCAATCTCTTTGCTCGCCGGAGAATTCATTGTCGATGTTGTTATCACCTCTCACTTGATTGCTATTCAATTCACTGGCCCAGAAGAGATTTCCGCCCGGATGGTGCTAAGCCACACGGCCGCCAGAAATCTAATGAATCTAGCATTCAAAGGGCAATTGGCCGTGTCCTCGAGATTGACCAGGGGCATTCTACATTGTCTATCTCATCTCCCTCGGTTTATTGGTGAGGCGGCCACGTCAACGCCGCGCATCACCCTCCCTCAGTTCCGTCCTGCGCTTTTAGCAAGGGAGTTATGCTTCATGCCCGATTGCCGAGTGGAGTTGCCGAATCTTATGTTTCTAGTGCCGAATGATAAAACTCCATTACTTCCTAATGTTCATCACAAGGAGTTGACTGTTCTGGAATGTCCTTCTATGGTTAGCACCGCACAGCTAGGGACAACCGTCCTGATGAAGCTGCATGTTCATAATTGGGCCAGGCCGTCTGTCAGATGGGCCCGTTATTTGAGAAAGTATTGCAAGATAAGAAGTCCGAAGGCCCGAGTCCGCGCCAGGTAGAGTTGTTTCAAGAAGATCACTGCTAAGAAGAGGCGACGGCATAAGTTCAAGGGCTGTCAGTTGCACACTTGGGGGTCCACTTCCTCCTTTCCTTCTTCCGTCCATTCGTCTTTTCTTCTGCTCAGTTCTTATCCTTGGGTGGTGTACCTTCCACCACCTGACCATATTTCTACCATCTTTTCCTATCCTTACCATTCTAGGCATCGGCCTATGTCCTCCTCTTCCCCTGAGCCAGGGGCATCATCTTGTAATTTTTCTCCCTGAGTACGCCCGGATTTCGCTTCTCATCCTTTTCCCCCGACCCTGTTGGGGATTCCTTGTGCTCGTTCCCCGACCTTGTCGGGTGATTTTTTCTGATCCTTCCCTGACTTTGTCGGGTGGTTTCCATTTCTTGTCCCCGACCTTGTCGGGTGTTCATGCATTTTCTTACCCACCTCTGGCGGGTGATCGCTACTCTTCTTCTCCGACCACGTCGGATGATCATTCTCCTTATTCCTTATCTTCACAGCTATCTTTTCATCGTCTTTCTATTCTTTCCTCCCCACCCTTTCAGGGTTCTTACCCTTTTTCTTGCTGTTTTCGAGGCTTTAGTCTGCCTTGATCTCAGTTAATCCTTGTTTATTCTGTATCTGGTTCCTTGTTATCAGGGCCTCTATGCCTTAACGAGGGAGTTCTAGCCCTCGTCTCTCTTCCTTTTACTTCCTCTTCGTCCAGTTTGATGTCTGCCACTCCTCCATGTCAGGGAATATCAACACATTGCTATCCTTTTCACCCTTTTATCCTGGCAAGCAAGGAATATAAAGCTCGTGCTGATCAAAAGCTCGATGATCATGTTCGCTTCAGGATGCCGGTTTCCACACCATAGATTTGCAAAGGTGTCGTTATTTTGTGCAAGAAAATGTTATCATCGCTATTATCTCTCTTACACCTGCACATGCTTATAACGTTGGTTCCTCAACATGGTTGAGTGGCTTTAGTTGAATTTGCTTAATTAGTCAAATAAAATGAGTAGCTTCTGCAGCATCTTAGGCTGGTGATAGCTTAGCACTGGGAGTCTAGTTCCTTTCCCCGATTGCTGAGGGTAACCTTTGAGTATGGATTTTCACACACTTCACGGCAAGCCATAGTTGATTTCTCTAAGGCAACATCGTTGCTGCTTTGGCCATACTTTGGGTATGCACAAAGGTCTTTTCTTTCTCTACTCGGCCAAGTGTAGGGGCAAGAGATTGATGGATGAGATGACTAACCTAGGCGCTCCCAAATACGAGAGAGGTCTCAAATAGGGGTAGTCTTGACCCTCAAAAGTGAGTTTTCATGCTATATATGGCCAATAAGGGCTACCAAAATGAGAAAATAATTCAATGTAAACTTATGAATCAAAGGCATGACAAGAGTGGCAGTACAGTGCCCCGCGGGACATCATGAGCCCGGTCGCATGCGTGCCTGATAAATATGGGTCTCAAAATCAAAGACACAAAGCCCCGGCATAACAGACCTACTCTTTGAGGGGTAGTGCCATAGAAGGAAGTCGAACCCTGATATCTCCCATCCTACATAAAGCTTGTCTCCAATTTTTCTTCTACTCCTCCCTCTCAGGCTGGTTATATCCCGGGTATGGCCTTAGTAGGGGCACCATTCTTTAGAGGCAGTCGATTGTGATAAGCCACTCTCACATGCACACCCTACTCAAGGGAAGTCTTTAACGAGAGGGGAGGGACGGCGATCCCTAGCTCGTAGTTTTAGCCTATCTTTGGGTGCTGCAGATTACTATTCAAAAATACCAAAAAAATGATGATATTATCAAAAATCTAAAAAAAATGAGATATTGTCAAAAATCTAAAAAAAAATTGATTGAGATATTGTCAAAAATCCAAAAAAATGATGAAATATTATTCAAATCCAAAAAATTAAATATTTTCAAAATTCAAAAAAAAATCAAAAAAAATTGAAAAATCTAAAAATATTTATCTTTTATATTTTATCTTGAGGACAGATACGTAATCCGTTTGCTAAGTGTGCAGGTTGTAAATACTCAGGCATTCCTTGCTATATCCTTTTTGCTCTGCCTACTGTCCACATTTTTGATCTATTCTTTCCTTCTTCAATCCTATCTATCGATCTGTTCTGAAGCTTATGTCTTTCTCAGCTTTTATCTGCAATGATCATATCTTTATGAGAGGGCTTTGCCTCACGATTATGAACCTGGCGGTTCTGCTTCATTCTGATCTTGGGTTTCGATTGAAGATCATGTTTTGTTTATGTCTCTTTTGTCCCACCGTATCTTTGTTCATGTCCATGTCCCACCGTGTGGTCCCACACATGTTGTTTTGTTCCTCACCACATGTTGTTAGTTATCTTGCACATGTTGATAGTCGTCCTTCCATGTTCCGTGTGTTGTCCCAACCGTGTGATCCGTCATATTCTTATCCCAACCATGTGTTGTCCCGCCGATTATTGTCTTGTCACACCGTGTTCATGCATCCGTATTGTCTGTTTATGTCTTTGCCTATGTGCTTATTCGTCTTGTTGTGTTGTTTTCCTTTCGTCATGTTATGTCATTTATCGTTCAGTTAATTGTTATGTTATCTTTGCTATGTTTATCTTGTTTGTCTTATACATGGAAATCCAAAAAAATCAGAAAAAAGACAATCCAAAAACTCGCCGTTCCACCTGCCCAAGTAAGTCAGGTATGGCCTTCTATCCCTATCACCCTTATTGCATTATTATATGATACTATAATATATTATCTCGAGAACCAGTTGGTTATCTACGTGTTCCAGGATCTGATGTTCCCCTTTAACAAAAATGATGATGATCCAGGTTCACGTGTTTAATCTTCGGATAGGCCGTTAGGTTGGGATATCATGGGGAGGATGGTTCTATCCCGCACGCCGTGGTTGCAGATAGTGTCTTGACTCTGATTTTCCCAGCTTAGCAATATTATTCTCGAGTATTTTATATTTTAATCTTTCTTCACATTTGTTTTAACGATTTCTTTTATTTTAGCCCAGCATGCATCATACGCATCTTTTTGAGCTTTCATGACCCATGGCTTGCATGAAGAATGTCCCGTCAGTGATGGTTATCTATGTGTTCAGTGTTTAAGTAAAAGGAACTAATTCCACTATGAGTTGGAAGGTTCTCTTTGGTCGATTCGCTTAGTTTGGTTGATTAAGAGGTCCCCGTCTAGAGCTTTAGCCTGTTTCGTTTACTTTTGCTGCCTGCTTTTGTCCTCCTCATTGGACCGTGGGATTGTGTCTCCCATGATGTTGGTCTTGTCGATTTATTTCATTTTCGTTTAGTTCCTCCAGACTGGTGTCGCTTTTGGTTTTATCATTCCTTGCGTTTGGTTCAGAGTTTTCCGGAAGATTCTTATCGCTTGTTAGTAAAAACGGGTGTCGTTTTACCTTAAAGCCCGCTTTTTAGTCCGCTCCGCTGCATCTCCGCTTCATCTCCATGTTCCATGTCACTTCCGCTTCACCTCCGCTCGCTCCCCTGCAAAGAGGACGTTAAGGAGGGGAGTCTGTTGACACCCGTTTTATGTCGATAAGTTGAGTCATTCCTCTTACTCACATTTGTTGATGCCTCGAGTTGTCCATCACCCATTGGGGCTATTTTCAGGCATGCTTTGGGCCAGTTCTATGGGTAGCCTTCCCATTTGGTTAGGTCCAAGTTGATTCAGGGCTTAACGGGCCTTAGTTTTGGTTGATTGGGCTTTTCTATAAGTTTCAAGCACCCATGTGCATGTACGGTTCATCCCGGGCCGCTCAATCCATGTGCGGTTGACTGTGGACCGTCCATCTATTTTGGAATATTTTAGTTAATTTTTTGAATTTCCACCGACAAGCATTTATGCGGTCCTTTCCTAGCCGTTCAACTTGATGGATGGATGGGTTGTGACCGCCCATCTCTCAGAGCCCTACGCTTGAGGGTTTTCTCAGATAATTATCCAATTAATCTATTTATCACCGACAAGGCTAGAACGGTTTGTCCTTGGCCGCTCAACCTTTGAACGGTCTCATCTGAGCCGTTCATCTATGAGAGTCCAGTGGCGAAGGTTTCGGTCAGTTCGATGGATAATTTGGATTATTTATGATTTATTTCTAATTTTCACCGACAGGGCTGGACGGCCAGGACATGACCGCCCATCTAGTTGAACGGTTTATCGTAAAACCGTTCATCCGTTCGATTCATGAATTTCAACAGATTTTATCTCTTTATCCGTGGTTTTATCCCGAACTTCTCCCATCATTTTCTCCGTGGATAATCAACCATTTTAAGTGCCGTTTCGACTGGATAAAAGATAATCTGTTTATCTACGATTTTCCTTTGATTATCTCAACCAGAAAATGCCTCTAAACCCTAATTTTGAGCTAGGACTTTAGGTGCTCTATAAATAGACCCTAAAGGCCGGGTAGAAAAGGGGGGGAGATTTTTGGTCGATGGCGAAGCCCTGCCGCATTCTTGAGCGACCTAGCACCAAGGAGGGAGGCTTTCCACGTCCATACAAGCCTCCGGTTCAGAGAGTAGTCCAGTTTTTTGAGTCTTTTGCACTTGATAGTTTTGTGCACTTTTCATTGCATGTATCACCTTTCGTACTTTCTCCCCAGGTTCTTCTTCATCTTCATTGCCATGCACACACCCACCTACGTTTTTGACACCCTAGGGGTTTAAAATCTCCCAGGTATCCCCCTTTCCACTTATTCATGTTCATTTCACATTATTTTGGCATTTACTACACCATTCAGTTCTAATCTAGGTTTTCTCTTTGTGTTTTTATGTCGTTTTGCAGGTCAGCAATCCCTAGCACGAGGCCCATCCCCCCTGGCCAGCTGGAGAGGGTGGAGGTTGGACCCCTTTGTGACTTCTGGCTTGGTGGTCTTGTGCGGTTCTCTACTAGTCGTTCAAGAAGACGTGCGGTGCAGCATGGGCCGTCCTTCTTCTTCCTGCAGTCGTGACAGAGCCGTTCAAGTTCCAGGAGCACTTCATCCCGCATCTTCTACAGCGTCTTTAAACGGTCTATCGTGAGACCGTGCATTCTTTAGGCGGTTCTCCCTGAACTGTTCATCTTCCCAGCGCTGCAGGTCAGGTGAGTACCTCTCCCTCTTTCCAAGGCACGACGTGTTTATCACGTTCGGCACCTTGGTGGCGATCACGGTTCTTTACTCTCTGCTGTTCTCCTTCTACTGTCCTATTTTATTTTACATATCAATTCATTAGAAGGAGAGAAGGGATCTTTCAAGCTGGTACTGAAGAGAAAGAAGGAAAGAACAAAACATATCAACAATCGCAAGGCTCCATAAGCGGTCGATTGATAGACCACGTGGCTCAGTCGTCCAGAAAGAGATAAGATCGAAGAAACCCAACAGGACTCTCTGCTGCCTGACGGTCTAGCAAAGGACCGGCAATCGTCACTAAACGGTCGCACGATAGACCGCAAGGCTGACAGGCGTGGCAAAAGAGATAAAGACTAATCAATATGCGGATAAATCCACAATTAAACCCTTATTAGCCCTTATCCAGGCCCAAAAAGTCCAAATGTCGAAAGATAAAAGAACCAAGCCCAACCAGGGAGAGTGACGCATAAAAATAAGCCCAAAAGTGACCAAAAATGGCCCAATAACCGGTGAACAACTCGAGACATCATTAAATAGATAAGGAGATGACCTAACTCATTGGTCATAAAATGGGTGTCAATAGATGCCCCTTTTTAACGTCCTCTTTGCAGGGGAGCGAGCGGAGGTGAAGCGAAAGTGAAATGGAACATGGAGATGAAGCGGAAATACATCGGAGTGGACTGAAAAGCGGGCGTTAAGGTAAACCGACACCCGTCCTCAACCAACGAGTGATAGGAATCTTCCAGAAAACGTCGAACCAATCACAAGGAACAGCCAAACCGAATGACACATGGCTGGAGGAACTAACAACTAAAAAAATAAAACACGACCAACCTCCTCACTGGAACGCACAGCTGATAGGTGATCAGAGCAAGCGAAAAAGTAAAGAGACGAGCAACTAGACTCCAGACAAGAATCCTCAACTAACCAAACCGAGCAAATAGATCGAAGGAAACCTTCCAACTTAAAGTGGAATGACTCTCCTTACTCAAGCCCATGGATACATAGTTATCTACCATTACTGAGACACTTTAGACAGATGAGGGCACATGAATGCTCAAAAATGTGTATGATGCATGCTGGGCTAAAATAAAGAAAATCATCAAAACAAATGCAAAGAAAGGATAAAATATAAAATTCTCGAGAACAATATTGCTAGACCGGACAAATCAGGGTCAAGATACTATCTGCAACCACGGCATGCAAGATAGAACCATCGCCCCCCAACTTTTCCAACCTAACGGCCTATCCAACGATTAAACATATGCACCTAGATCATTATCATTTTTGTTAAAGGGGAACATCAGATCCCAGAACACATGAATGACCAGCCGGTTCTCGAGGTAATATATCATAGATACCATATAGTAATGCATTAAGGGACTAGGATCGAGATACTTACCTGACTTACCTGCTTGACGAGAAATGATGGCATGATAGCGTTTATGACTTTGACAATAAGAGGGGTTAGCCATCAATAATTATATTTATGATATATATGAAAACCACACAAGAATGGAACAAAGGATAGAGCAAATATAGCATTCTAAACCATCAATCATGCAGCTGCTCCAAACGGTCTAGCAAGGACTGCAAAGAGACTCCTAACGGTCTAGCAATAGACCGCTAGGCGACGGGCGGTTCACATTCTTTGATGGGGTAACCCAGATGACAAACGGTCTCCATGAAGACTGCTAACGGCTTCCTAACGGTCTGGCGATAGACCGCATGGCTCTGAGAGATTTCAAAAAAAAGAACAGAATCGGTCGTTCACTCTCTCACAATTTCCACTCCATTTCAAACACCGGCCACTCCGGCGACCACCGAGACTCCCACACCAACGACCACCGTGATCGGGTAACCACCCCCCATATGAGGATGGTGAAGAAGAAAGTCATTCACCGCTTCCAACGGCATTTAGAAGAAGAAGAAGAAGCTCCAATGGTGGCGACGAGCCCACCGGAGGGCGAAGAGGTCCTGTCGGGTCAACCGGCGGCGGAGGAGCTTTCTACGACGGAGGAAGGACATGAAGAAGCTCCTAAGGACGAGGAGGGAGAGCATACCGTCGAGGAGGACACCGGGGCGGCAACCGGAAGGCGATCGTCGGAGGTAGGCCGAGACCTTAAAAAACTCATTTTTAAATTTTTCTAGACGATGCATGGGGGTAGGATAGCAAGGGAATGGGTCTGGGGACCCATAGGAATGATGGAATGGCCTTTTAGGCCATTTCCTAAGGCTGGCGAATGGCTTGAAACCAATCACAATGGTGAACACCAAACGATCCTTTCAGCGACTGCATGGACACCAAGCGGTCTGGGTCAAACCGTTTGGAGAAGGGAAACGGTCTAGAGAAGACCGCTTGGGATTCTGAATGCATGAATTGCTTATTCTTTTATGGATGACTGACTTTGACTGTTTAAATGTATGCAGGGAAAGAGGCAGACGAGGATCTCTTGGTTGTAGGTCCGAGCAGTGTACCTTGCGCTACCGGATTCCCAGAGAGAGCGGCTGGCAATGATGGGCTTCGTAGAGTTCCTCGGGATGGAGGTGATGAGGATCGACACTACGTTGCCATACGCACTACATGAGAGATGGGACCCGGTCAGCAGGGCCTTCTTGTTCCCATGGGGACACATGATCCCCATGCTAGAGGACGTGGCGAGGATCACGGGGCTACGGGTACACGGAGCGCCGGTGACGGGGACAATGCATGCCGACTATCGAGAGTTGGCGAGGGAGTTGCTGGACCTAGAGGTGACACGACCGGGATGCCATTCGACTATGCTGGCGAGAGCAATGCTCCAGGAGAGTCTGGGGCTGAGAGGAGCAGCGATAGCCGTGGGACAGCTACTCAAGGAGGACTTGGGACTACTGATGGACAGCACCAGAGAGAGGGTAGCTACGGCACCATCCTGCGTCGCTTCCTGATGCTGATGTTCAGGAAGCTGGTCTTCGCGACGAGGGTGGACGGAGTGAGCTGCAGGCTCCTCCCACTGCTGAGGGACCTAGACGGAGTTGGAGAGTACGCCTGGGGCGCTACTGCGTTGGTGTTCCTTTTCGACTCGCTTAGCACCACTGACCGGCAGACGATGCTGGGCGGCTTCTCACCTTTGCTTCAGGCAAGATGCTCTACTCTTAAATGCTTATGCTTATGATTATGATTTGCTATATGCTGACATCTAACTAATGCAGGTATGGAGCTACCTATACCTTCCTGGCCTAGGGCGGGGAAAGGAGGTACATCCGGACCGTGTACCCATCGCGAGATGATAGATGATAGTTTGGGACACGGAGTCGCTGTGTTGAGTAGTGGTCAGCGGATCTAGAGGGGAGGGATGAATAGATCTACCCCTCTTTTCGCAATGCAACCCTCTATATAGCTAGATAATGATAATAGCAGCGGAATATAACTAGCTAAACGAAGAACACAATGATTTGCTTAGCAAGATGATTAAGCAATATAGATATTGAACCTAAGCATGCATCTAACACAAAGCAATCGCACAAATAAACCACAACACACAATATTTTAAGGTGGTTCGGACTGAATCCCCAGTCCTACGTCCACCCCTCACCAAATCCGGTGAGGCTCCACTAATGCCACGCACTAAACCGCAAATCGGAAAGACCTCCGATTGCCTTCCTACTAACCACAGGTAGGGACGTCAACACCGCAGATCGGATAACTTCCGATTGCCTTCCTACTAACCACCGGTAGGGACGATCCTCAGTTCCAAATGTTTATATGAAATGAAAAGATAACAAATATGAAATCACTTAAACAAGATATAGAGTATGCTCAAAGAAAGAAGATCTTGTCTGAGTTGCAGAAGCTTGAATCGGATGCTTTGAAGGTGTCTTCTTCCTTGCGAGATGATCTTTCTTGAATCTCTTCTAGTTGACGAAGAAGATGATGGATGTAGCTTCGATCTTCCTTTTGATCTTCTTGAGTTGATGAAGAGGATGAAGAATGCAGTTTAGATCACCTTTGAAAGTCTTGATTGCTTCTTGCTTCCTTGGAGGTTGAGATGGCTTCAGAAACAAGCTTGAATCACCTTGGATGGATGAAGAACTACTGCCCGAAACACTGTTCACGAAGGTGCTACAGTGTCCGCGAATGGCCTCCCTTGATCTCTCTTGAAGCCTTGAAGCATTAGGGTTTCTAACCCCTCATGTGTTGGTTTTATAACCCTTGGAATGGTCCTTGGACACCCCCCAGACCAGATCCACAAATCATGGGAGATTAGGTGAGTTTTGATTAAACAAATCCATGGAAAGGGGCTGGCCACGAGGTGGAAATCGAAGTCAAACATGGCTGCATCGGGGCTGGTGGTCGACCTACAGCTTCTGGCGGTCGACTGCTACTGAGAAACTTGCAACCGGATGGTCCCTGGGATTTTCGGTCGACTGCTATGGCTGGCGGTCAATCGCTACTGAAAGACTATTGTCTTAGAGATTTAAGTAAGATTTAACCAAGTCAAGATTTAACCAAGTCAAGAGAAATTCAAGTAAGAGATTATTGTCTTAAACATCACGCTAGTCATGCACTCGGTGCAATACCTCACCATGTCATTCAAATTCCCCGGGGCACAAGTACTCTTCGGGCGCTCCTCCCAAGACCAGACCGGGCCCTTATGATGCATTGGCATTGATTTGTTGGATCCAAGATCCCAAGTTATGTCTAGACATTAATCAAGTTAGATGGCCAATACTTCAAGATATGGAACTTACCAAAGTTTCAAGGGTAAGTTGAAGTAGACATCATGTCTAGAAAGTTCAAATTATCAAGAACCAATCAGGTCCTTGGATTCAACACGGAAAATCACGGAAATCACTTCTGGATGATAAGCGGTCAGAACAGGGCCGCTCAAGCAATACATGGTCTAGAATGGACCGTTCAGGATAGAGATGGGCTTAGGACTAGCCACACCGACGTCAAGGATACACGGTCCATGTAGGGCCACTCGAGGAATTGGACGGTTGAAAATGGGCCGCTCAAGACTAGTAGAGCTGGAAGCCCAAGAACAAGATAAACGGTCCTTACAGGGCCGTCCAACAGACAGACGGTCTAATAAGATCCGCGCTATTACATGGGCGGTTCCAGTAGGTCCGTTCAACTTAATCAACTAGAAGTCTACCCAAACGGGCTCCGGGCTGCCATAAGTGGGGCAGAACTGAACCAGAGTCCAGCCCACTCTCCCCTGGTCACTCTAGGGCTTATTAGGTCGATCCAAACACAATTTGGTCGAAGATAGATCAAGGTTAATCGACCAATGTAAGTGGCACATGGCCAGGGATGTATGGTTCATTATGGGCCGCCCAATAGGATGAACGGTCCCTTTCGGGCCGCGCAATTCTCAGGGGGTCCAAGTCGAGCCGTGACTTACAATACGATAATTCAATCGATTCGATCACGTACACAGGTTCAGGTCTTGATGGTACAACCTGCCCGTCATCCTAGTGGGAATCTCAGGCTCGTGGGGGCTTACGGAGGTCCCGTAATGAAGGTCCTAGTCTAACGAAAGGAATATCCGGCGGAGAGTCCCAAACATTACAAGGAAATAGGGCTAATAAAACATCAGAAACCAGTGAGACGGTCAGTCAATCCTACCGGAGTAGAACGACTGTCATACAACCCTAATAACATTTTCAATTTAATAATGAGTCATGATTAATATTAACATTGAAAAGGAAGGTGATCCAAGGTCAAGATGAATAAATCAGCAAGATTTATAATCATTTAATGTTATAATTTTCCAGGGTTTTTATGCATGTTGCTAACTTACATTTAACCACTAATCTACTATCATAAATCATGCGAAAAAGATAACTTAATAAATTCTGTAGAGATGGACGGTCCCGTAGGGACCTTTCATCCTCCTCGGCGGTCGCACGACAGTCCGTTTATCCCCCTCAGGTCAGAAGGCCTTCTGGGGATGAACGGGCTGTAATGAGCCGCTGGAAGAGACTAACGGTCAATAACTGGGCGCCTGACAGAAGGGCGGTCTAGGTCATGCCGCGCTTCCCAGAAACATAACACGAATCGCAACACATAAATGGTCCATAATGTGCCGCCTAACCACGTTGGGCGGTCTATCGTAAGGCCGCGCAAGTCAAAAAAACAATCAAGCCCCTTTCGCCCTGCCCGCCTCCGGCGAGTTGGCTAGGGTTACAATGATTTGCTAAATACGCATAGTACAGAGCATAATAATTAGGGCTTTTGGATTTAAAAGAAAGAGCACGAAAAGTTTTACAGTATAGCATGCTCGATTTGATCTTTAGGGCCTGAAATCCCTACTAGAACAAGATGAAACAAGTATAACCCTAGATATGACATGCTTCTACTAAACCCTAAAATTCTCGCATGATACTAAGCAACTTTTAAGGCTTTGCATTCAATAGAAAGGGCACTCAATGCTGGTTCTAACCATATATGATACTTAAGGTTTGGCTTGCTATAACCTACCTTAAACGGAGGAAGAAGGAAGAAGAAGGGACGACGACACGCTAAGAACACCCCGCCGGTGATCGTCGGAATCCGCCCTCGTCCACGATCCTCGTCGGCCGCCACAGCACCCAAACGAAAATAGGTTCCTGAGGGTCATTTTTATAGGTCACACAAGGTCTAGAGTCTTCTATTCGAGAAGATAGAGTCCAATCAAGTTGGACGTGCGCGAGCCGCGCGGATAGGGTTAACCGTCGCCTTCTCATCCAAAATTCGCTTTCTAGGGTTAGGGTTTCGGGGAGAACTAAGAGGAGAAACGATCCTCTCATCCTAGCCTTCCATTAGGATCCGGTCTCAGCCTAAATGATCGGGTATTGGGCTCAAATTTCACGTTTTAAGGTCCAATTAGATTAAGTGTGGATTTGGGCCTTAATTAGTTGATTTGGCCTAATTACAGATTTTATTTGAGTTAGTCACAGTAGACACTATTATCAAACATTTTATCCTCTACAAGATTCTAAATTTTACAAATTTTTATAAAATAGTTGAAATTTAACTTATTTTATTTATTAAGGATTTTCTAATTGATTTCTTATAAATTTTCTAGAAATTTTTATTTGTTTAATAAATCAGAATATTACACCCTCCCCCACTTCAAAGAATTTGGTCCTCCAAATTCACTGCACTTAACACGATGGGGAGTGGAACAACTCACCTAGAACAAATCGGGATACTCTTTTCGCATGGTATCTTCTGACTCCCAAGTAGCTTCTTCGGTTCCACGCCGACTCCATTACACTTTCACCATAGGTATGGACCTATTTCTGAGTTGCTGCTGCTTACGATCTAGAATCTTAACAGGACTCTCTTCATAAGTCAGATCTTCCTTTAACTCAAGATCCGCATGCTGAATGACATGAGTGAGGTCATACACATACTTTCTCAACATCGACACATGGAAGACATTGTGTATTTCGGATAACTGAGGTGGTAGTGCCAGATGGTACACAACCTCCCCCATTCTTTCCAAAATCTCGAATGAACCGACATATCTGGGACTTAGCTTGCCTTGAATGCCAAATCTTCGGATTCCTCTTATAGGAGAAACTTTCAAAAACACAAGTTCACCAACTTGAAATTCCAAGTCCCTCCTTCTGTGGTCTGCATAACTCTTCTGTCTTGATTGTGCTACTTGCAATCGGTCTCTAATAATACGAATATTCTTTGATGATTCAGAAATAAGATCTGGCCCCAGCCATTGCTTCTCACCAACCTCGTTCCAACATAATGGAGACCGACAGCTTCTTCCATACAGAGCTTCAAACGGAGCCATCTGAATGCTGGACTGATAACTATTGTTATAAGCAAATTCAATCAAGGCCAAGTGATCACTCCAACTGCCTCTGAAATCAATCATGCAGGCTCTCAACATATCTTCCACTATCTGGTTGGTTCTTTCCGTCTGTCCGTCTATTTGTGGATGAAAAGCAGTACTGAAGTTCACACGGGTTCCCAAAGATTCTTGCAATCCTTTCCAAAAATGTGAAGTGAATCTGGAGTCTCTATCAGACACAATACTGACCGGAATACCATGGAGTCACACCACTTCCTTCATATATAAAGCTGCTAGAACATCAACAATCCACTTAGATTTAATTGATAAGAAATGAGCGGACTTTGTCAATATGTCAATGATAACCCATATTGCATCAAATCCGCTACGAGTCCTAGGTAGACCCATAATGAAATCCATGCCAATACTCTCCCACTTCCATTGAGGTATGTCCAGTGGTTTCAACTTCCCTGCAGGTCTGAAATGCTCAGCCTTAACCTGTTGACACACCAAGCATCTATTCACAAATTCTGAAATTTCCCTTTTCATATTTGGCCACCACAAAGATCTTTTAAAATCCTTAAACATCTTCGTACCTCCAGGATGAATGGTATATCGGGATCTATGAGCTTCCTCGAGGATCTTGTTCTTAGCTTCGGCCACATCAGGTACACAAGTCCTTCCCTGAAATAACAGTCTGCAATCGTCAGCTATCATGAATTCCGATCTGCTACTCAAGCTCTCCTTGATTTCTACCAACTCTGGGTCATTGTCTTGCAAGGACTTGATTTCTGCCAAAAATTCTGGTTTAAGCTGAATCTGAGCAATCATAACTCGGTCCTTGTCAACATTAATATCCAACCTGGCTAATTGCTCCAACAGCTTCCATTATTGCATCATGAGACTTGACAATTTAGCCATCGGCTTGCGGCTTAGGGCATCCGCCACATTACCCTTCCCGGGATGATATTCTATGGAGAAGTCAAAATCTTTTAAATATTCTAACCATCTTCTCTGCCTCATATTGAGTTCTTTCTGAGAGAATAAATACTTCAAACTCTTGTGATCTGAAAATACTGTGAATGTCTCTCCATATAAGTAATGTCTCCATATCTTCAAGGCAAAAACTACGGCTGCTAGCTCCAAATCATGGACATGATAATTCTCCTCATGCTTTCTCAACTGCCTAGAAGAATAGGCTATCACTTTCTCGTGCTGCATCAGTACACAACCTAAACCAATTCCCAAAGCATCGGTGTACACCACGAAGCCTCCTTCTCTAGATGGTAATGCTAAAATAGGGGTAGTCGTTAAACACTCCTTCAAAGTCTGGAAGCTTTTCTCACAATCTTCCGTCCAATCAAACTTATTCTCCTTGCGGGTTAATCTTGTTAAGGGTACCGCAATCTTGGATAAATCTTTAATAAACCTCCGATAATATCCTGCCAAGCCTAGGAAGCTTCTAACTTCTGTTACACTAGTAGGCCTGTCCCAATCTTTAACTGCCTCTACCTTCGACGGATCAACAGAAATACCTTCTTTCGTAATGATATGCCCTAGAAAGGACACCTCTTGTAGCCAAAATTCACACTTGCTAAACTTGGCGTATAACTAATGGTCTCTCAATAATTATAACACCATCCTCAAATGTTCAGCATGTTCTTCCTCACTCTTGGAATAAATCAGAATGTCATCAATAAACACTACAACCCATTGATCCAAATAGGGTCGGAATACATCGTTCATCAACTGCATGAAAGCTGCAGGTGCATTCGTTAGTCCAAAAGGTATTACAATAAATTCTAAGTGCCCATACCTGCTACGAAAAGCTGTCTTATAAAAATCCTCCTCCTTAATCCGCAACTGATGATAGCATGATCGAAGATCAATCTTAGAGAAATATTGAGCTCCTGCTATCTGATCAAATAACTCATCAATCCTCGACAATGGATATTTATTTTTTATAGTCAACTGATTCAGTTGCCGATAATCAATACACAACGTCATCGAGCCATCATTCTTCCTTACAAATAACACTGGAGCCCCCCACGGGGATGCACTTGGATGAATAAACTGTTAGGGTGCTAGGCCCAGATACAGAGGGGGGGTGAATGTATCCTGGTACGAATAATGCCCAAATAAAAAACTCAGATGCTAGGCAAGTTCCAGAATTAAGCTAATTCGATTGAACATAATAACAAGCAGTAGGAGCGTGCCTATCCAAGCATCTAGCGGAAATAAATCAAGCAGTCAAACCACTGCTCAATAAATTTTTTAGGTGGTTCGGTCCTCCAGACCTACATCCACCCCTCACTCCCAACCGGAGTGAGGCTTCACTAGCAATTGCTAGAACAAAGTAGACTCAGTCTGCGAACAAGGTGCTGCCACACAGCTTGACTAGGGGAACAGCCTCCCCTCTTCCTCCCAACCGGAGGGACACCCCAAGTGACTTCCAGCCACTTAGAAACCAGAGACCGAAGTCTCTCTTCCTCCAGACCGGATAGACCCCTGGACTTGCAACCCACAAGCCCAGAACCGGAGACAAGTCTCCCTTCCTCCAAACCGGAGGGAACCCACAAGTAGCACCCAGCTACTTGCAACCGGAGATCAGATCTCCCTTCTCCTGACCCACCAGGAGGAACCCGACCTCAGTCCAGAGGATCGGAAGTACAAAGATGGAAAGATAAAAAGGAAAATAAGAAAGGATGAAAAATCACAGCGCCAAAAGCTGGAAACGAAATACAAGTAATGTAGCTCTCAAGGGAGCAGGTCTGGCTTGGATTTGATCCAAACGCTAGAGGACAGATCTTCAAGCTTTTCCCATTTCTTCTCTACGAACTCCTTCTCTCTCTCTCTCTTTCTCTTCTGCTTCTTCACTCTTTTTCTTCTTCTTTCGCAGGCTCTCTCTGTCTCTTCTCTTCTCTTCTCTTCTCTGCAACTCTTCTCTTCTGCTGGATCGAACTCTCAGCACTTCTGTACTTCTGCTATTTCTGCTTCTCTATTTTCGATCACGTTCCTTCAGACAACCGAGACTCCCTTTTATAGCAGCTCGAGCAGAGGCAGCACTGGGCGCGTGTGGCCTCCACATTTCCCGCCCAAGTATTTGGCCACGTGTCAGCATTTCAGCTCCTTGGATCACGTGCCAGACACCTGCAGGATTAAAGAAGTGTTCAGTCGATGAACAAAATTAACACAGGCTGTGCATAGTTCAGCAATGTATAGACTTCAATGAATAAGCTCATGAATGGTAGTGTATAGACATGTGATGAACAATGCATGAACTAGCCTTACCAATGTGTAGACTTTACATTGCTCAGCCACTGTATAGACTTCACGAAGCCTAACCAGTGTACAGACTTGGAACGAGTGTGCTGTGAGCACTGAAGACTCAAGTTATAACAACCGAATGTATAGAGTTGTGGTCGGACAACCCAATGTATAGACTTGAAGCATGAGGCCAATGTTTAGACTTTGATGCCCAACGGCGATGTCTAGACTTCGACAAGCTTGAGCCAGTGTATGGACTTTGCGAGAGTGAGACGAAGCATGAGACGCTGAAGGACCGATGTATAGACTCTGAATCGTGAAGGCTGGCTGTATAGACTTGAATCGCTTGAAGCGATGTACAGACTTGGTGAGGCTCAAGCAGTGTACAGACTTGTGAAGGCTTCAGCGTTGTACAGACATGGAAGTACCACTATGGATGTATGGACTTGATGATCCACTGTGGATGTATGGACTTAAGTGAGTGAAGCCGATGTACAGACTTGCCGATTCGAAGCCACTGTACAGACTTTGAAGAACAGTTCAATGTATAGACTTCACGCTGTACAGACTTTGAGCTTTGATCGTTTGAGCAGTATATAATGTACAGGCTTAGCAATGTATTGACTTGGCCAGGAAAGCGTAGGGAAAGGTATGAGTGTATAGACTTGGCCAAGCGTAGGAAAAGATGTGGAGTGTACAGACTTGGTGAAATAAAGTCCAGTGTATAGACTTGGTAAAATGAAGTCCAGTGCATAGACTTGTAGATGCGAAGACGATGTACAGACTTAGAAGGATTTGAACGAGAGAGTGTATGGACTTGGTTCCTGTAGCAGTGTATAGAGTTGAAGGTCTGAAGGTGATGTGTAGACTTGGTGAACACTGCAACAGTAATCGGATGTATAGAGTTGAAGTTTAGACAAACCAGTGTATAGACATGAAGCTTGACAATCCAGTGTATAGACTTTGAAGAAATGAGGCGATGTGCATACTTGCTGAGTTGACGCTGCAGCCCAATGAGTTGACGCTGTATAGACTTTGTCTTCCAGCGTATAGACTTGATGAATGCATGAAGACATTGAATAAGACCCAGCAATGTGTAGACTCTACAGTGAATGCATGACCCAATGTATACACTTGATGCAATGCATGCCGATGTACATACTTCTAGAAATGATGCACTGTTGACGCTGTACAGACTTCAAC
Source organism: Amorphophallus konjac (assembly GCA_022559845.1). Taxonomy (NCBI): domain Eukaryota; kingdom Viridiplantae; phylum Streptophyta; class Magnoliopsida; order Alismatales; family Araceae; genus Amorphophallus; species Amorphophallus konjac. The sequence goes on from CM040128.1 coordinate 239,993,506, forward strand.
ACAGGGAAGACTCTAAATGAGACGTTGGCAGAGACAATGCATGAGACGGTGAAGGACCGATGTATAGACTTCACCAACACGAACAGGCTGCACAGTCCACTGTATAGACTTGATGATATGAACTTCAGGAGCATATGACACGGCTGTACAGACTTTGTTACCCAAACGAATGAATAGACTTTGCCACAGTCTAATGTATAGACTTGAAGAAACTGAACTGAAGAGTCGACGCATCAGCTGAAGGAGTTGACGCACTATTGTGTGGACAGAGACAAATATGACTGAAGGGTCGACGCATCAGCACAATGAGTTGACGCACTACTGTGGAGACTGTACAGACAAAGTGTAGACAGAATTAAATAGAGCATGTTATCTGACAGCCATATGAACTCCATTCACTTATATGATAAAACATGAATTAATCGAGCATATAAAAGAAAGCATTATTATCAGAGAATGACTGAATAATAGCATGATGACACACAGCAAGATGACTCACAGTGATTAACTCACATCAAAAACCAATCATCAAAACCATCCTCAAAACCACAGGGGCACAACAATCTCTCCCTTTTTGATGATGGCAATACTACACTATGAGTAATGCTGATGACACAAACTATTCTCCCCCTTTGACTTCATCAAAAAGAAAATAGTTTGAGAAATTAAAGCATGTATAAAAATTCAGTCAATTTCTCCCCCTTGCAAGAACATGATTCTCCCCCTTTGAGAGTTTCAGCAAGAACATGAATTAGAGATGATCAAAAGGAACCTGCATGCAATGATTGAATGATATTCGCCCTCTTTGGCAAACAATCTCCCCCTTTGGTATAATCAAAATAAACCATGGGAAGGGGTATGAATGTAGATGCAGATACCAGAAATATGAATGCAAGAGCACAATTCTTCTCCTTCTATGCAGCATGATGCATATGACAAGGAGGCTCCCCCTCAATAAATGGAACCTTATGAAATGAATGAGAAGGAGACCACAGGGGCAAACAAGGAGAAGTTCAGGTCAATGAGCAGAAGAGGTTCAATTAGCAGATTTTTAAAGAAGCTCCAATCTCAGAAAATTCAGTCAGATTTTCAGAGAGATATCAATCTCATAAATCCAAAACATAAGTTTTTCAAAGTCTTCCATTATAAGGGCTTATGAATGAGCTTTATTGAACAACATGGTTTAAACATGATGTATGTAGAGTTTATCAATAAAATTCTATATTGATATCTAAAACCATGGTTTAATAAAAATGAACCAAGCCCTCATATTTATCTTGATAAAACTCCCTTTCTCTTACACAATCAAATTTATTGACTTCTTTCGGAATTACATGCATTAGTATTGAGATCAAGCAATTATGAAGTCATATGATTTTGTCTAGGGTTGTAGCAATTTGATTTTAGCATCAATATTCAAACATTTTAATTTGTTCAATAAATTTTTTCATGCTAAAAATTTTACGAGCACTCTAGTTCAGTGCACACCTTGTAACTAGAGGATATACCTTGATCAGAGGCCAATATCCCTAAGCATTTAGTGTGACTAACTGTCATGCTTTATATGAACAGAGATAGCATTTACACATCATGACATACTGCAAATCATTTCTTGATGAGTGAGTTATATTTCTCAGTGTGCATGCCATTGCTCTGCCTGAATTTTCAATGAATTTTATTCTGCAGAGTTGACTAAGACACCTCATGACATAGTCCTTTCGACATGGTTTCTCAGTGACCAAAGTCATTGCTCTGACAACAATTACCCTTTAGACAATTCAGACAAATTCCTTTGCTTCAAGTCAATAATAATTTCATGTACTTAACCAATTAAAGCCATGAATGCAATAATGCAGATTTCAGAAGATTTTACAAGACACAGCATGAAACAGATGGTTAAGGTTTATTAAATATGCTTCAGATATTTTTAAGAGATTTTAAAACCAAACTCATTGAATACATTAAACTTAAACCACATGAGTTATTTCAGTCATTCATAAAAACGTATAATAGAAGATTTCTAGTTCAAGAATTTTTCAGATTTATGATTGAGATAGTCCCATTGAAATCTTCATGACAGACTGATAGATTTCTGAAGCCAAATGATACCAATTGATAGGAGAGATTTTGAGGCTCAATGATTTCTGATATTATCAAGGTTTGCCAACTAAGATCAATGATGAAGGGTATGCAATGAATTCTCACAAGAGTATGCATTTAACAACCTATATGCGATGCATTGACTCCCCCTGTCAACATGCATTCAGACACTCTTTTTGGCATTTTCAATGAAATGAAATGCAATGCACTATATGTATGCAAAAACACATGCAATTAACTCCCCCTGAAAATATGCAATGTTTGCCATGAGAAACTGAACATGTGATTCCAAATGATATAGTGACTTGTGCACATTCAGACTGTCCTATTCAGCAAAGTGACCCATGGTACTAGGCGGAGCACTTGGTCTAAAAGACCACCTCACACATAGTAAGAACCTCCAGACAGACTTCCCTGCCTTTTGGTACCTTACCATTTATATACCATTGAGGTCATGCATGATAATTCAACATGCAGTCCTATATGCAATTCAGAATGTTCAGTGAGCTATTGCAACACACAAATTTCAAACAATATTCACATTCAGTTCAGATTTTCAGAAATTTCAGAGTGCATGATCAGAAAATAATACAACTGGCAGATGATGAATGAATATGCAAGAACAGATTTAATATGCATGCACTAGATGAAACTAAGAACATGATATGCAAGAATACATCAAACCAGATATGCAATGAGTTTCAAAATGGGAAATGCAGAGAGATTACCTGAAAAGTGTGAGAATGGGGTTTTTCATTCTTGAGTGCCTTGGATCATTACCCCTTTATTCCATCCAAGGCACACTTGCTAGGCACCTTCCTATTTTCCACTAGCAGGAACCCAAGTGGTCTTGGGTCTTGCATAGTAATAGGCCCCTTTTGGGACTGCCTGCATCTTTTTCTGTGTCAAATAGTCATCAGAGTTCATGATAAAATAGTTATGCATTGAATGCCCAGACAGCCCACAATAGTGGCATGAACTAGCAGGTTTCATGTTCCTCTTATGTATACTAGCATGAACTTGAGCATTATAAGAGTGAGCATGAGGGTTTCTGTTATTATTATGAAATTTTTTCTTTTCATGACCAGCTACCCTGCAAGCATCAACTTGGTGGCCTGGTCTTCTGCAATTTGAGCAAACATGAATTCTTTTAAAAATAAGTTTGTTCCTACCAAATTCTTTGGAATTTCTATTCCTACCCTGGACATGCCAGCAGTCCTTGACTGCATGGCCATGCTTCCCACAATGGGAGCAGAAAGGGGACTTTCTTCTAAAAGAACTTGCCCAACATTCAGTGGCCTTGTGCCCAAGCTTGTTACAATTAAAACATTTGACATGCTGGTTCAGAGAAGCAGTTTTGTTTATATTAAAAGCATGTTGGTTAGCATAAGATTTAGCATGATGTGAGAGTGATTTTTTCTTTCCATTAGCAAACCAACATTGAGCAAAGGTGTGGCCTAATCTACCACAATGAGAGCATTCACTTTTCTTTGAATGAACAACAGGTTTTTTATCATGATATTTCCTAGCATTCATCATTTCAACATTCAAATCATCCAGTTCGTTTAATTCACACTCATGCATTAAATGTCCAAATCTATGACAGTAGTGGCATGCCATTTTCCTTTTAGATGCATGTGAGTGTATGTGAGGACTGTGATCAATATGCACTGATGAACACTTTTCATTTATTTTCTGATTTACAGTCCTTTTCTGATTTTTATCCTGTTTTCCTATTTTCTTAGCCTTGTACTGAATTGGAGATGAAGTAGAAGGCTTTTCCTGTTCAGAAGTTTTGACAAAGATAGTTTTCAGGTTGGCTCCATCAACCTTCCTCATGACTGGACTGTAACCAAGTCCTTCCTTTTTAAAATTAATCTTTGTTCCCAGCTTTTTCTGAGCAATGGGCTATTTATCTTTAGAGGTGGTGGCTACATCTGAATCATTTACAAAAGATGTCATAACTTTGTTCTGAAGTTCTTTCTTGTTTATCTTATTGTAGCCCAGCCCTTCCTTCCTAGGGTTGATTTTTATACCTAGTAGCTTGTCTAGGTTTTTCTGCCCATCAACAAATTTAGACAAGGAACCTTTCAAATCATAAATTTCATTTTCTAAAGAGGAAATATGTAGCTCATAACTGGCAATCTCTTGCTCATAGCAATTCATAGCTTCATTCAAAACTTTGTTAGCAGTTTTATATTTTTCAACTTCCTGTTCCAGATTGCTCAGTTTATCAGAATCTTCAACACACACAGTTTTTCCTCTTTCTAAGGCTAGCAGTCTCTCAGACATAGTGGAGTTCGGCATTTTTAATTTCTCATTTTCTTCCTTAAGCTTGTCATTCTGAATTAACTCATTTATCAAAGTCTGATCTTCTGAGTTAGTTTCAAGTTTTCTTCCAGCCTTGAATTCCTTCAAATCTTTTTCCTTCTTTTCAATATTTTTCTGTAATTCCACATTCACAGATTTGATGGCTTCAAGTTTTTCAGCAAATAAGTTCTTCTCCTGCTCAAGTTTCTCAGATTTTTTATCATTTTTATTAGCAGATGTTCTCAGAGAATCATTTTCAGATTTCAACTTGTTTAAATCTGAATTCACACTTTCAAAGTTTTTCAGCAATTTTTCATACTGGTCATGATAGTTAACAAGAGTCTGATTATCATTATCTGAGTTGAATTTTTCTTTGAGTTCAGATATCACATTTATATGATCTTGATTTTCAGTTTTTAATAATGAAACTTGTTTCTTCAATATTTGAAAATCAGACATACAGGCATCATGAATATTTTTCAATTCAACACAATTTCTACAAGGAGAACTTGAACTATCTAAACCAGTACCATTCTTCAATTTTTTATACTGTTTTCTTAACAGTTCATGAGATTCAAATAATTCAGCATATGCATTCTGCCAATCTTCTAGAGAAAAATTCTCGAAGAGATTTAGCTCATCATCATCATCTTCTTCAGTTTGATTGCTGCCTTGATCGCTGCCACTTTGATTTCTTCTGTTGGCCATCATGCAGCTGTCCACATCTATCTCCTGAGTTCGCTTCAGTGTATCCAGAATGTCTTTAGCAGAACTCAACGAAGCATGAGTGAAAGGTTCTATCAGTAGCTATCTTCATTAGATTTATAGCTATCTGATTCTCTTCATGCATAGACTTGTGACTGTCAGTCCATTTGGACTTTTTCTTTGGTAGTTCATGAGGACCATGTGAAATTACTTTCCATAGGTCTAGATTCACAGATTTGATATAATTCTTCAGACTAGCGAACCAAGCATTAAAATGCGTACCACTGAAAATCGGTGGATGAGCCATGAGAACACAACAGATTAATGCAACAGGAATATTGATGCACTAAAAACAAATTAGCACCTAAGACTGCAAGATCGAATCTACAGGTCGCTGGACCTTGTATGCAGACACCGGCTCTGATACCAAGTGTTAGGGTGCTAGGCTCGGATACAGAGGGGGGGGGGGTGAATGTATCCTGGTACGAATAATGCCCAAATAAAAAACTTAGATGCTAGGCAAGTTCTAGAATTAAGCTAATTCGATTGAACATAATAACAAGCAGTAGGAGCGTGCCTATCCAAGCATCTAGCGGAAACAAATCAAGTAATCAAACCACTGCTCAATAAATTTTTTAGGTGGTTCGGTCCTCCAGACCTACATCCACCCCTCACTCCCAACCGGAGTGAGGCTTCACTAGCAAATGCTAGAACCAAGCAGACTCAGTCTGCGAACAAGGTGCTACCACACAGCTTGACTAGGGGAACAGCCTCCCCTCTTCCTCCCAACCGGAGGGACACCCCAAGTGACTCCCAGCCACTTGAAAACCAGAGACCGAAGTCTCTCTTCCTCCAGACCGGAGGGACCCCTGGACTTGCAACCCACAAGCCCAGAACCGGAGACAAGTCTCCCTTCCTCCAAACCGGGGGGAACCCACAAGTAGCACCCAGCTACTTACAACCGGAGATCAGATCTCCCTTCTCCTGACCCACCAGGAGGAACCCGACCTCAGTCCAGAGGATCGGAAGTACAAAGATGGAAAGATAAAAAGGAAAATCAGAAAGGATGAAAAATCACAGCGCCAAAAGCTGGAAATGAAATACAAGTAATGTAGCTCTCAAGGGAGCAGGTCTGGCTTGGATTTGATCCAAACGCCAGAGGATAAATCTTCAAGCTTTTCCCATTTCTTCTCTACGAACTCCTTCTCTCTCTCTCTCTCTTTCTCTTCTGCTTCTTCACTCTTTTTCTTCTTCTTTCGCAGGCTCTCTCTGTCTCTTCTCTTCTCTTCTCTGCAACTCTTCTCTTCTGCTGGATCGAACTCTCAGCACTTCTGTACTTCTGCTATTTCTGCTTCTCTATTTTCGATCACGTTCCTTCAGACAACCGAGACTCCCTTTTATAGCAGCTCGAGCAGAGGCAGCATTGGGCGCGTGTGGCCTCCACATTTCCCGCCCAAGTATTTGGCCACGTGTCAGCATTTCAGCTCCTTGGATCACGTGCCAGACACCTGCAGGATTAAAGAAGTGTTCAGTCGATGAACAAAATTAACACAGGCTGTGCATAGTTCAGCAATGTATAGACTTCAATGAATAAGCTCATGAATGGCAGTGTATAGACATGTGATGAACAATGCATGAACTAGCCTTACCAATGTGTAGACTTTACATTGCTCAGCCACTGTATAGACTTCACGAAGCCTAACCAGTGTACAGACTTGGAACGAGTGTGCTGTGAGCACTGAAGAGTCAAGTTATAACAACTGAATGTATAGAGTTGTGGTCGGACAACCCAATGTATAGACTTGAAGCATGAGGCCAATGTTTAGACTTTGATGCCCAACGGCGATTTCTAGACTTCGATAAGCTTGAGCCAGTGTATGGACTTTGCGAGAGTGAGACGAAGCATGAGACGTTGAAGGACCGATGTACAGACTCTGAATCGTGAAGGCTGGCTGTATAGACTTGAATCGCTTGAAGCGATGTACAGACTTGGTGAGGCTCAAGCAGTGTACAGACTTGTGAAGGCTTCAGCATTGTATAGACATGGAAGTACCACTGTGGATGTATGGACTTGATGATCCACTGTGGATGTATGGACTTGAGTGAGTGAAGCCGATGTACAGACTTGCCGATTCGAAGCCACTGTACAGACTTTGAAGAACAGTTCAATGTATAGACTTCACGCTGTACAGACTTTGAGCTTTGGTCGTTTGAGCAGTATACAATGTACAGGCTTAGCAATGTATTGACTTGGCCAGGAAAGCGTAGGGAAAGGTATGAGTGTATAGACTTGGCCAAGCGTAGGAAAAGATGTGGAGTGTACAGACTTGGTGAAACAAAGTCCAGTGTATAGACTTGGTAAAATGAAGTCCAGTGTATAGACTTGCAGATGCGAAGACGATGTACAGACTTAGAAGGATTTGAACGAGAGAGTGTATGGACTTGGTTCCTGTAGCAGTGTATAGAGTTGAAGGTCTGAAGGCGATGTGTAGACTTGGTGAACACTGCAACAGTAATCGGATGTATAGAGTTGAAGTTTAGACAAACCAGTGTATAGACATGAAGCTTGACAATCCAGTGTATAGACTTTGAAGAAATGAGGCGATGTGCATACTTGCTGAGTTGACGCTGCAGCCCAATGAGTTGACGCTGTATAGACTTTGTCTTCCAACGTATAGACTTGATGAATGCATGAAGACATTGAATAAGACCCAGCAATGTGTAGACTCTACAGTGAATGCATGACCCAATGTATACACTTGATGCAATGCATGCCGATGTACATACTTCTAGAAATGATGCACTGTTGACGCTGTATAGACTTCAACATAGGGAAGACTCTAAATGAGACGTTGGCAGAGACAATGCATGAGACGGTGAAGGACCGATGTATAGACTTTACCAACACGAATAGGCTGCACAGTCCACTGTATAGACTTGATGATATGAACTTCAGGAGCATATGACACGGCTGTACAGACTTTGTTACCCAAACGAATGAATAGACTTTGCCACAGTCTAATGTATAGACTTGAAGAAACTGAACTGAAGAGTCGACGCATCAGCTCAAGGAGTTGACGCACTACTGTGTGGACAGAGATAAATATGACTGAAGGGTCGACGCATCAGCACAATGAGTTGACGCACTGCTGTGGAGACTGTACAGACAGAGTGTAGACAGAATTAAATAGAGCATGTTATCTGACAGCCATATGAACTCCATTCACTTACATGATAAAACATGAATTAATCGAGCATATAAAAGAAAGCATTATGATCAGAGAATGACTGAATAATAGCATGATGACACACAGCAAGATGACTCACAGTGATTAACTCACATCAAAAACCAATCATCAAAACCATCATCAAAACCACAGGGGCACAACATAAACCCCTTCTCAAGTAATTCCATTAACTACTGCTTTAATTCCCTCAGCTCCGCAGGAGACATACCGTAGCGCTCGTGCCTTAGCGGATTCGTAGCAGTTCGGATCTAGGCTTTGTCCTGATTATTTTGGCTATTTTTACAGATTTTTAGGCGTTCGTTTGGCATTTATTGGAATTTGTTTAAGATTTATGGCAATTAGAGTTAATTTTCAAAAAATAATATATATATATATATACATATATATATATATATATATCTATCTCTCTCTCTCCCCCATCGAACTCTCTCTCCCTCACTCGTTCTCCCTCTTTCTCTCTCTCCCTCTCACTATCTCTCCTCTCCCACTCTCTCGGTTTCGGTCCGGACGGCCGCGGATCGAGGCGCGGGAGGTGTCGTTGGAACCGGTTCGTCACGAGGAACGCGTAGGCGCTGACCTCGTCGCGGTTCGTGGGACGTGGGGGTGAGACGGGGCGAGAGGAGCTGCGGCGACCCCTCGCTTGCAGGCGACCCAAATTTGGTTTTCATTGCGATTGAGGTAGGGGGATGGAATCCTTGTCTTGCTAGGATTGCATTGGCATCACATGCACGTCCGTTCGATGTCGTTTTCCTCGATTTCCATGAAAATCCCATATTATTGTAATTTAGCCATAAATTCTTGAAAATCACTTCATGGGCATCGTTTTTATGTTTTGATGTATAGATTAGTTATAGAATGGTATGGTTTGGCAGGTTTTACAGCTTTTCCATGTTTTCCCGTCGATCCGGCTCGACAGGGAGGGAGTTCGGTTTTAAACCTAACCCGTCCGTAACCCAGGCGGTGTGACGGTCCTACCAGGGGCCGTCACATTGGTAACGGCCCTCATGGGACGCATTACAGTACTGTGACAGACCTAAGTAGGTGCGTCACAGTGTGTGTAATGGTCGAGCCCACGACCGTTACATTTCATTTGACTATAGTTGACTTGGTAAAGGCGGTTGGCCTGACGGTCCGTCGGGCGACCGTCAGGGCTCCGTGACGCGCCTCCTGGCGTGCGTCACACCTTGTCTGAACGTTAGAAAAATTCTAATTTTTATAGCTTCGTGTGGCGTAACGGCTTAGGGGAGGCGCGTTACATTCGCGTAACGCCCCTGTCCTGGCTCGTTACAGCCTGGACCTGACGGCCCGCCAGGGACGCGTCATCGACCTGCAGCGCCCCCTTCCCCGACCGTCACACCCTATGACGCGACAGACCTAGACTGTAACATTCCCCTAGTTTTAAAAAGCATGCACGGTCAATTTCTAATGCATTCCACGATACATATATGCCATGTTTAAGTTGTTTTATGAACGATGGCTTGTTATTAGATCCTGATGGAATTACTTTCTCTTTCCTTGTGATGGAACCACTAGTCGTAGCCCAGCGACTGAGCATGTCGTCCCACCCGGGAGAGGTGGAGGGGTGTTCCCATTGAACGGTTTGTAAGCTAGTTACCGTGGGCCCCTGCGGTTACCGTTGCGTCCAACGGGGGGGGGGGGACTAGCTAGAGGCTTGGCTCTAGGCAGGAGTAAGTGTGTGCACACGTGGTCGGAGACTTGGACTGGCACTGACGAGTGTCGCTCTGACTAGTACTTGGTTTGGTCCTGTTACGCCTCTCGCTTGTCACGTTCCAGACTTGCGAGTTGCCGAGACACAGTATAAGTCATCGGTGGACGCGTCTGGTCTTGTCCTTCTAGTCGGTTGTTCCGTCTCTCACTTCACTTGGTTAGCAGTGGTTTATTCTATTGGTAGATTTAGTTCCTAACGTTAATTCCTGTTGTTATTTATTTATTTATTAAATTGTGCATCTGCCTGTTTATTATTTAAATGCATGCTCTAACTACTTTTATATTTGCCTGCTTGTCTGTTTAGTGTGAGGTAGGGATCCACGTGACCCCTACTGAGTCTGGCTGTGACTCACCCTTTCCTCTTTTAGGTGAGCCGCCCCAGTCGTCCGCTGGTCCTTCTCGTGGTTATGCCGACCGTCGTTAGAGTGCCAGCTGTTGTTGGTTTGTCTTTTTGTTCTTTTGAGCCGGGGTATGCCCCGTGTAGTTGTGCAGTGGACCCCTTTTTATCTGTAAATCTGGACTATTGTATATATTTTACCACTCTGATATTTTAGATTGCTTCCGCACTTATTTATTAATTGCTGTCCTAATTAATATTGCGCGCCTGCGGTCCCAATTCGTTATGCAACTCCTCAGCAAACTCCTTTAACCCTTCAGGGGCCTCATCAGCCTCTTGGGTGGCTTCCCCAGTTCTTGGTATCGGTGTATCAATGTTATCGGTATATCGATATCTGGAGCTCTGGGTCATCACAGTTGGTATCAGAGCTGTGTTGGGGATTTGTATTAGGAATTGGAACTTGCGCCGGTCCAGAGCAAGTCCACTGAGTCGTCTATTGCTGGCTTAGGATGTTTCTTGTGATTATTGATGGTTTTCTGTTATCGTGTGTTTTCTAGATGCAAGATGTTGCCTCGTGGATGGAAGAAAGCTCAGGCTCCTCGGGAGGAGGGTGGTACTTCCTCTGCCCCAGCTGTGCCAGCTTCTGTCAACCCTGCTTCGCGTGAAGAAGTGCTCGGTGGCCGTGGTAGAGCGTTAAAGAAATTCCTGCTGTTCCACCCACCGACTTTCGAGGGTCAATCAGATCCGGAGGCAGCTAGATCGTGGCTCGATGCCACTGAGTGCGTGTTCCAATCAATGGAGTGCGCGGATGATGAGAAAGTTATGTTGGCTACTTATTAGCTTCAAGGTACCACACGCACGTGGTGGACTACAGAGTGGGAGGTTGCCTTCCGTTCCCGTCCGCTTCGGCAAATCACCTGGGCAGAGTTCGTTGCTGCATTCGAGCGTGCTTACACTCCAACCTGCCTCAAGTTAGCGAAGATGTACCAGTTTCTAGAGCTGACGCAAGGTGACATGACTGTGTTACTGTACCGAGATAAGTTCATCAAATTGGGTAGGTATGCGCCCCATATTTTTGCTGATGAAGCTATGAAGACTCAGCAGTTTCTGCGCGGACTGAAAGCGAAATTGAGCCTGCCGTTGTTCGCTACCCGAGTGTCTGAGTTGGATTCAGCGTACCAGGCTGCTATTGTAGTGGAGATGGAAATGGCGAGGACTCGAGGGCTTTATCAGGCAAGAATGGTGCAGCTGACTGTGCAGTTTCAGCCGACTTACCAGCCGTTTGTCCCAGGAGTTCCTTCTGCCGTTCCTGCTGTCAGCGGTGTCTCTTCTCCTTCTGATTCTCGTTTCTGAAAATTCAAGAATAAGAAGTCGAAGAGGAAGTTTGAGCATTCGGCGCCTTCCGATTCAAGTCAGTTGTCTGTTCCTTCTGTTCGATCGCGCCAAGATTTTTTCGGTAGTCAGCAACGTCCGTGTCCGAGGTGTGGTGGCAGTCATCCAGACGTGCCGTGTTCTTTGCCGATCATCTGTTATCGCTGTGATCAACCGGGTCACGTAGTCCGAGACTGTCCGCTGAAGCTGAAACCGGTGCAGTTCTCACAATTTACCCAGCCGCAGTAGCCTTAGTTTCATCTTCCTCCGCCGCCTCAACCTCAGCCGTCTTATCTACCTGCTCCAGTTCCTTCCCAGCAGCTTCTGCAGCCGGCCGTCCTCCGAGAGGTAGGGTCACTCACATCACCTGTGCAGAAGCTGTGGCAGCTAATCTGGTAGAAGGTACGGTTTTGATTTTCGGTCGTCCAGCTCATGTTCTTTTCGATTCTGGTGCAACTCATTCTTTTGTGTCCGAGGATTTTCTTGCTCACATTGAGGAGCCGATGACCGAAGTGTCCTGTAATTTGCTCGTGGAGTTACCCTCTGGAGATTTCATGTCCACTCTGGTGTGCCTGGAAGATTCCCCTATTGTCGTCAGCAATCGGCAGATGCCTGTGAAGCTTTATGCATTGAAATTGGCCGAATATGACGCTATTCTAGACATGGACTGGCTGGAATTGTATGGTGCCGTGGTTGACTGCAGATACAAGCGAGTCTATTTTATGCCACGCGGGAAGCCAGCCTTTTATTTCCAAGGTATGCTTTAATTTTGCAGTTGCCTCCTTTCGCCTTCTGTTTAAATTTCGAGGATGAAATGTCTTTAAGGAGGGAGGGACTGTAGCGCTCGTGCCTTAGCGGATTCGTAGCAGTTCGGATCTAGGCTTTGTCCTGATTGTTTTGGCTATTTTTACGGATTTTTAGGCATTCGTTTGGCATTTATTGGAATTTGTTTAAGATTTATGGCAATTAGCGTTAATTTTTCAAAAAATAATAATAATAACAATAATATATATATATATATATATATATATATATATATATCTCTCTCTCTCTCTCTCTCTCTCTCTCCCCCCATCAAACTCTCTCTCCCTCACTCGTTCTCCCTCTTTCTCTCTCTCCCTCTCACGATCTCTCCTCTCCCACTCTCTCGGTTTCGGTCCGGACGGTCGCGGATCGAGGCGCAGGAGGTGTCGTTGGAATCGGTTCGTCGTGAGGAACGCGTAGGCGCTGACCTCATCGCGGTTCGTGGGACGTGGGGGTGAGACGGGGCGAGAGGAGCCGCGACGACCTCGCTTGCATGCTGCCCAAATCTGGTTTTCGTCGCGATTGAGGTAGGGGGATGGAATCCTTGTCTCGCTAGGATCGCATTGGCATCACATGCACGTCCGTTCGATGTCGTTTTCCTCGATTTCCTTGAAAATCCCATGTTAGTGTAATTTAGCCATAAATTCTTGAAAATCACTTCATGGGCATCGTTTTTATGTTTTGATGTATAGATTAGTTGTAGAATGGTATGGTTTGGCAGGTTTTACAGCTTTTCCATGTTTTCCCATCGATCCGGCTCGACCGGGAGGGAGTTCAATTTTGAACCTAACCCGTCCGTAACCCAGGCGGTGTGACGGTCCTACCAGGGGCCATCACATTGATAACGGCCCTCATGGGACGCGTTACAGTACTGTGATGGACCTAAGTAGGTGTGTCACAGTTTGTGTAACGGTCGAGCCCACGACCGTTACATTTCATTTGACTATAGTTGACCTAGTAAAGGCGGTTGGCCTGACGGTCCGTCGGGTGACCGTCAGGGCTCCGTGACGCGCCTCCTAGCGTGCGTCACACCCTGTCTGAACGTTAGAAAAATTCTAATTTTTATAGCTTTGCGTGGCGTAACGACTCAGGGGAGGCGCGTTACGTTCGCGTAACGCCCCTGTCCTGGCTCGTTACAGCCTGGACCTGACGGCCCGCCAGGGATGCGTCACCGACCTGTAGCGCCCCCTTCCCCGACCGTCACACCTTGTGACGCGACAGACCTAGACCGTTACATTCCCCTAGTTTTTAAAAGCATGCACGGTAAATTTCTAATGCATTCCACGATACATATATGCCATGTTTAAGTTGTTTTATGAACGATGGCTTGTTATTAGATCCCGATGGAATTACTTTCTCTTTCCTTGTGATGGAACCACTAGTCATAGCCCAGCGACTGAGCGTGTCGTCCCACCCGGGAGAGGTGGAGGGGTGTTCCCATTGAACGGTTTGTAAGATAGTTACCGTTGCGTCCAACGGGGGGGGGGGGGGGAACTAGCTAGAGGCTTGGCTCTAGGCAGGAGTCAGTGTGTGCACACGTGGTCGGAGACTTAGACTGGCATTGACGAGTGTCGCTCTGACTAGTACTTGATTTGGTCCTGTTACGCCTCTCGCTTGCCACGTTCCAGACTTGCGAGTTGCCGAGACGCAGTATAAGTCGTCGGTGGACGCATCTGGTCTTGTCCTTCTAGTGGGTTGTTCCATATCTCACTTCACTTGGTTAGCAGTGGTTTATTCTATTGGTAGATTTAGTTCCTGACGCTAATTCCTGTTGTTATTTATTTATTTATTAAATTGTGCATCTGCCTGTCTATTGTTTAAATGCATGCTCTAACTGCTTTTATATTTGCCTGCTTGTCTATTTAGTGTGAGGTAGGGATCCACGTGACCCCTACTGAGTCTGGCTGTGACTCACCCTTTCCTCTTTCAGGTGAGCCGCCCCAGTCGTCCGCTGGTCCTTCTCGTGGTTGTGCCGGCCGTCGTTAGAGTGCCAGCTGTTGTTGGTTTGTCTTTTTGTTCTTTTGAGCCGCGGTATGCCTCGTGTAGTTGTGCAGTGGACCCCTTTTTATCTGTAAATCTGGACTGATGTATATATTTTACCACTCTGATATTTTAAATTGCTTCTGCACTTATTTATTAATTACTGTCCTAATTAATATTGCGCGCCTGTGGTCCCAATTCGTTATGCAACTCCTCAGCAAACTCCTTTAACCCTTCAGGGGCCTCATCAGCCTCTTGGGTGGCTTCCCCAGTTCTTGGTATCGGTGTATCAATGTTATCGGTATATTGGTATCCGGAACTCTGGGTCGTCACACATACGATAAGGAGCTTTAGAAACAGGGGTCGCGCTAGGAATTAGATCAATAGAAAACACAACTTCCCTCTCTGGTGGAAGACCTGGCAATTCCTCAGGAAAAATATCCAGAAAATCTCGGACAACAGGAATGTTCTTAATCTTGATCTTCTTCTCATGGGTCACATAAACAAAGGCTAAAAATGCCTGACATCCTCTCCTCATCAACTTATCGGCTCGGATGGTCGAGATAAGTGGCACAGATCTATGTTGCCTAACCCCTATAAAAGAAAGTCCAGGGTGTCTAGAAAAAGACACAGAGCTGGAACTACAATGGACATTGGCCTCATGCTTAGCCAACCAATCCGCTCCTAGAATTACATCATAATCTTTCATATCCATGCATACTAAATCAACCGGCAAATTCTGTTCATTAACCATAATCTTGCTAGAAAGATAAAAATACTTAATCGCTGATCTAGAGATAATAGGAGTTGATATCTCTAAGGGGAAATTCATCAAAACCGGCTTCACAGCTAATGCCTTAGCAAAACTCCGAGAAACAAATGAATGAGTAGCACCGATATCGAAAATAACAAAAGCTGGCTTTCCATGAACAATGAGAGTACCTTCCACAAGTCCACCCTCCTCGGTGGTGCCTGCGTCCTTCTCTTGTAGGGCCTGGAGCTTGCCCTGCTGTTTCTTGCTGCCTTGAGGTTTAGTCGGGGTAGCCTGCTCAGATAAGAGAGGACACTCTGGAATGCGGTGATCCCTACTCCCGCAACGCAAACAGGCGCCCAGCTTGCGCCAACACTCTTCCATCTTGTGACCGGGGCGGTCACAATACTTACATATGCCCTTAAATGGAAAAATCGGGCCAGGCCTCTTATTTTCATTCTTTGGCATTTTCCCCTTCCATGAACCAGACCCGCCATTGGGCCTCTTCTTGCTATTCTCGGGTTTAGCACTCCCGGAACTAGTAGGTTGCTTCTTTTTAACATTCTTCCCACAGATTTTCTCCGTCATTTCCAAGGTATCTTCTAAAACTTGGGCTTTTCTTACCATCTCTGCATAGGTCTGAATCTCCATCGGCGCCAACTGGTTAATATAATACAACTTCAGCCCATTTAGAAAACGTTTCACCTTCATCTTCTCTGTGGAAATCAAATGAGTAGCATAACGAGAGAGTCTAGAAAATTGAGCTTCATATTCCGCCACAGATAAACTCCGCTGCTTCAGAGTAGCAAACTCAGCGGCTGTCTTCTCTTGGATTTTGTCAGAAAAGTACTTGCTATTGAAGAATTCTTCAAATTCCTTCCACGAAATTTGTCTGTCACCGAGGGTCGCCTTTACTGACTCCCACCAAGTCCTAGCATCCCGTTCCAACTAGAAGGTTGTTAAAAGCACACGCTCCTGGTCGCTGCATTGCATAACTTCAAAAATTCTCTCCATCTCCTTAAGGCAGTGTTTGGCTTCATCGGGATCAGTTGAACCTCCAAAACGTGGGGGATTCATCCCACGAAAATTCCTATGTAGATCACCAGCACCATGATTCGCCGCTTGTTTACGATGGGATCCTTCCTGTTCTACTCCGGTCTTCTTTCTTTGTTTGTTTATGATTATCATTTGGGTTTATTCGGTTTATTTCACGTGTCGATCAATCAATTAACTGACTGGCAATTAACTGACTGATTGACTGCGCGGGCGTGCCAGTCACGTGAGTCACAAATTTATTATGCGCTCATTCTGACCCGTGCCGGGCGAAAGTGAGATTCGGTCGGGACCAGCAGTCCGCCACACCATAAAGGATATGGCGTTAATTACATCCTCCGCGAGGAGGGAAAACCTTTGATTAATTACCGAGATAGTGGGCTGTCGAGGCCGGAATAAGGATGCGATGTTGTGAACATGACGAGATCACATGAGATGCGTTTATCTATCATGCAAAAGAGACATGGTTCATCGAATTGGAGACCCTTGGTACGTGGCGGAGGACGTAGGTCCGAAGACCACCATCGCGTATAGCGGAGACTTCCGATCGGGCATAACCCAGCCTTCTGTCAACGCCATTTGATATATCTGAGGGTCTATGCAAGCATGCATGCATGATGTTCGTGACTATGCTAGGCATGACAATAGAGTTATGAAAACAAACATAGCTCAATCACATTTATTAATCCCAGCCAAGGGGGGAAAATGGTAACACAAGCATGATAACGAAAGCAAAGTGCTGACGGACATGGTAGTGAAAGCATGATAACGAGATGACTCGGACTCGAACAGCCCTTCTCTTATTCAGTTTATTACTAATTAGGGTTTATTAACTCCGACCACGGGAGACGAGGATCGCTCTGGAGGCGAGTGAGCGATTAAAATAGCAAAAGGGTTCAAAATCGGCGCGGCCACGCGTAGGGGTAGGTTTCCCCGACGCGGCGAAACGTAGGAGAAGGGTCTTAATACGGCGCGGTTATGACAAATGGTTAATACGGCGTGACGGGCACGGGGCGCGCCGATTTAGGGCGCGCCGGGAACGGGCCAAATAAAAATAGGAAAGCATGAGTCTAGTGTTAATCCGGCGTGGGGGGGGGTACCGCGCCGTATTAGGGTGCGCCGGATTAGGGCCGCGCCGTTTTAGCTTATTTTTGATGGATTTTGAAACCATTTAAGTTCATTAAGATTCTGTTGAGAGTTTTGAAGTTATTTAGGCCAATTGCTTGCTTGATTGAAGTCCAGGGCCCTACCGAAATGATGTGATAAGCCAGTGCGAGGTTCATACTTGAGCATGGAGTTTCTTTGACTCAGAATGAGTGTTTGATTGTGGCCGGTCCATAGGGAGGAATTACCTGTCTTGAATCTGTCCAAAATTGGGCAGCATCTCCCCTGAACCTGAAAGGTTGTAGGAGAGGAACGGGGTCATACTCACTTACGGAGCAAGCCCCTAAATCGCCGGTCTGCATGGTGGCAGCCATCAAATTTCTAACGGATAGGATACCTCGAGGACTAGCCTACGAGGGGCACCAAAGCTCCGTGGGTGAGGATAGAGGGATGAGGTAGATGATAATGGAAGCAGCACCCCGAGGACTAGCCTACGAGGGGTGGGTAACCCACAGCCTGTAACACATCCCTTAGAGAGGGAGGGAAGCTCCGAGGACTAGCCTGCTAAGAGCACACATCCCTTGGTCACCATCGGATCTCCAAATTGCTGAGGCTAAGATTGTTGGGTTAAAAACCCTGTTACTATCCGCTGTGGCCTTGAGGGAGCATCTACCACTGAGAGGTAGAGCCCTCGATCACTCAGCAGCTCCGTGAAACAATGGGGAATGTCCCCCTCCCCGGATGATTAAAGTAAAATCGGCGGAATCTCAGAACGGCTCAACGGACGCAGACTAGAAACCAGTGAAGTGGGGGGCATTCGGTGTAGGCAGACTGCCAGACGCAGGGTTGAGGCATCGATGCCAGCGTGATCGGGCTAACATTCCCTGAGGAACAGGCAACTGGCCATGACACAGAGGGATAGTTGGTGCATAGATGAGATGAGCCAACTATAGAAGCATATGCTCGAACAACTAGAACGCAACACTCAGACTATGAACCCTGCTATCCCGGAGGCGACTCCCACCCCCGTGTGCAACAGAACAGTGCAAAGGGGAGAATTAATGGAAGTTAGGCCCCCATATCGCAGCGAGAAGAAGCATATGCATAAGCACAGCTCTGTCCACGGGGGGGATGCAAAGACCGTCAAATGAAACATAGAAACGTTCGATGGGAAGGTCTCGGGGAGGGGTCATTTCTGTAGCCCGTGATGTCTCGGGGCATTGTCGGGATTCGAAGAAATCAGAGTCAGAAACTACGCACGGAAGGGCTCCGGTATATGCATTAACAGAGATAAAAGGGGGAGAAGCCTCGAGCAGTCATTCGACCCGCTCGTCCATATATCTATGTATATATCACCACCCCACAAGCGGGGATGGGCTAACATTTATACATTACGAATCCGGCGCTGGCGTCGTCGCCGTTCATCAGTTGCAGAGGGATGTACAGAGGAGCAACAGCTAAAAAAAGGATCGCAGAGAAAGGGGGGGAGGGGTTGGCTCATATCATCGCCATCCCTCCCCCCTCTCGCTTACATTTGACAGAGAGAAATCAAAGCATGGAATCCACGATGACGCGGGCGCCCACCTCTTCCCGGAACAGAGTATCGGATGACTCTTCCTTCTCCGGCTCCAAAGGGCTTCAGTTAGAGCAGAGAAAGACGGCCGCCGAAGGACGCTCAGACAGAACCCTATTTCCCAAGGAAGTTCTCTCTCCTCAGAATCTGGTTTTCTCTCGAACCCTCTTCCTTTCCTTCTTCTTTTTACCTCTTCTTCTATCTGCCTCTTCTCCTCTCTGCCTCTTCTCTTTTCTTTTCGAACAGCTGTCTTTATATATATTGGAGCAGGTTTTAGCTCTTAATCCGGCGTGGAGATTGGCGCGTCGGGAAAGGCTCCATTGCCTTTTGCGTGCCGGAATAGCAGGGCACCGGGTGGGGGCGCGCCGGTTTAGGGCGCGCCGTATTAGCGCCCTTTGCACGTTGCGAGTCAGCTGATGAGTCCGGGGATGGTTCCGGGGGTCACCGTGAACATTTATCTCACCACTGCTCTTTGAAATCTCGACGAGATGTCTTGTTGAAGCTCCCAGGTCGACGTACGGCCATTCCCGGAACTTCAGATGACTTTGGTTTGCACATGCGGGTTTTCCGCCGACACGGCTCTCGGCGCTATGATAAGTGCCGCTGGCTCGGTATGACTTGTGCTCAAAGCTTCTCCGAGGGTGGGATAGCACCCGGGATAGTTCCGCCCACTTCGAGCGATTATTCAGCCGTTAGCGGGCCCTATTTGGCGAGAAGCCGTACCCGTGCCGCGCGACCGGGATCTTCTGTCGACAGAGCTTTTGGTCCTCCGTTCTGAAGAGCCAAGGGGACTCCTTTATCTCAGGAGAGCCTTTCATGAGGTGGGTAGCCACTGGGTAGACCATCGTCCTTGGTCGGATAACGGGTGTAGTGTATGCGGCATGACGGAGTCGATGCCGGTTCATTGGGCAGGCTTGGTCGCACTGTCGATTGGTTGTGAGTTCATCTCGGTTCTCCTGAGGTGAAGTCCCTGGCATTCATTCGGGGTGACTTGAGGCTCTGGTAGCTCGAGAAGTCTTCAATATGTTGATCTTTATCGGCTTCCGTGCTTCAGCGGGCCGCATCATTTGTCTTTATGGCTTGATCGCCGACGATCACATTTTGGGTGCCAACAAATGCCCCCCAGACGTAGGTGTTGCGAGCAAGGCATGAGTGCAGCAAGGCCGACGGATGAATTTCGCCCCGAATGATCTTCTCTTCAGTTGACGGAGGCCGGGGATGGCCTTTAATTCGGCACGGAAGTTAATCTGGCACCGATTGATGTTAATAGGACGCGGGGTTACTTCGGCGCGCCCTTAGCTAGATGGTCTTGTCGATGATGATAAGAATCGGAAAGGGTAGCGATCGATCTTGCCGATGATGACAAGGGTCGAAAAGGGTAGACGGTCTTGCCGATGATGACAAGAACCGGAAAGGGTAGCGACCAATCTTGCCGATGGTGACAAGGGTCGAAAAGGGTAGACGGTCTCGCCGATGATGACGAGGGTCGAACATGGGTTTGTTCATCAGCATGGGTCACATGTCGAAGCAAAGGTAGGATTATTAACAAGGATGGAAGGTCCAAGTTAGGGGTAGAGATCGACCGATCTCGCCGATGATGACGAGAGTCGAACATGGGTTTGTTAGAGGATCTCCGGCGGGACTTTTGATGATTGTCCCTTTTTGGAGTTTCAACGGGGGGAGAATAAAAGAGGACTTTTTAAATTACCACTTTACTGACTTAGGCGCCCTTTCGAATTTTCGCCGAAGCCAGCCCCCTCTTGCTTTTGCCCACGCGCCCTTTCGGGTTTTCACGTGGCGGGGTACCCGATTTTGCCTGTAGCGCCCTTTTGGGTTTTCGCCATAGCTGGGTTATAGCCATTTTTGCACTTGTCCTAGTATAGGAGCAAGTCTGGTTGGGTATCTCTATTTTTAACCCCATTTTTCTTTTCTTTTCTTCTTCTTTTTTTTTTTGATATAAAGGGTGGTAGGTCGAAGCGTGAGGTCTGACCCTTGGTTAATAGTAGACGGCTGTTGGCCGGCGCACCGGGCCTCGTGCCGAGCAGAGCGATTCATTCGTTAGCAGGGGCTGAATGCTAACGCAAAGGAATGATCTTTCGCCAATTCAGACGTAGGGCCCGTAATGGCAATATGGTGTATTCTTTTGAGAGCTCGGCCAAGGCGGAGTGCCACTAGACCAAGGAAATGTAGCTCGATCAGGGCGGAGTGCCACTAGACCAAGGAAAGGTAGCTCGATCAGGGTGGAATGCCACTAGACTAAGATAAGGGTAGCTCGGCTAGGGCGGAATGCCGCTAGACCAAGATAAGGGTAGCTTGGCTAGGACGAAATGCCACTAGACCAAGATAAGGGTAGCTCGATCGGGGCGAAGTGCCACTAAACCAAGGAAGGATAGCTCGGCTAGTGCGGAGTGCCACTAGACCAAGATGAGGGTAGCTCGGCTAGGGCAGAGTGCCACTAGACCAAGATAAGGGTAGCTCGGCTAGGACGGAGTGCCACTAAACCAAGGAAGAGTAGCTTGGCTAGGGCGGAATGCCACTAGACCAAGATAAGTGTAGCTCTATCAGGGCGGAGTGCCACTAGACCAAGATGAGGGTAGATCGGCTAGGGCAGAGTGCCACTAGACCAAGATAAGGGTAGCTCGGCTAGGGCGGAGTGCCACTAGACCAAGATAAGGATAGCTTGATCAGGGCGGAGTGCCACTAGACCAAGATAAGGGTAGCTCGGCTAGGGCGGAGTGCCACTAAACCAAGGAAGGGTAGCTCGGTTAGGGCGAAGTGCCACTAAACCAAGGAAGAATAGTTTGGCTAGGGCGGAATGCCACTAGACCAAGATAAGGATAGCTCGGCTAGGGCGGAATGCCACTAGACCAAGGAAGGATAGCTCGATCAGGGCGGAGTGCCACTAGACCAAGATAAGGGTAGCTCGGCTAGGGCGGCGTGCCACTAGACCAAGATAAGGATAGCTCGGCTAGGGCGAAATGCCACTAAACCAAGGAAGGGTAGCTCGGCTAGGGCGGGATACCACTAAAGCAAGGAGGGGTAGCTCGGCTAGGGCGGGGTGCCACTAGACCAAGATAAGGGTAGGTCATTCCAGGAATGCCGGTTGAGCTGTGTGGAAAAGCTTGATATGCTTTCCGTTGAGGGGAGAGAACTGGACAACTCCTTTGTGGTCCACCAGGATGTAGGCACCCCCTTCATATACTCGGCGGACGATATATGGTCCGATCCAATTTTCGACCAACTTCCCTTTGGGGTTAGAGGGCATCACTTCTCTTCTTTTGACCATCACCAGGTCTCCTTTCTTGAATTCTCGACCTTTCACCAGCTTGTCAAAAGCACGGGCCATGCGAGCTTGGTAGAGTTGGATGTTTTGTTGTGCCCGGAGGCATTTTCCTTCGAGCTCGGCGAGCTCTTCCAATCTTCTTTCTGCATTGGTTTATTCACCGCTGGCTAGTCCATCCTGGATGGCGACTCACAGCGAGGGAACTTCCAATTCGATCGGCACCATAGCCTCCGACCCATAGACGAGGGAGAAAGGTGAACAGCCGGTTGGGGTTTTGTAGACAGTACGGTAGGCCCAGAGTGCTTCGTACATCCTTTCTTCCCAATCTTTTTTGTTAGACTTGACAGTCTTGGCCAGCAGCGTGCATAGTGTCTTGTTGAAGGCTTCTGCGAGTCCATTGGCTTGAGGGTTGTAGGGAGATGATGTCCTCCAGTCAATTTTGTACTTGTCGGCTAGCCGATAAACCTTTTGGTTTCTAAAATGGCTTCCATTATCAAAGATGATTCGGCTGGGGATCCCGAACCAAAATATCATGTTCTGGCGGAAGAATCTTGCAACTAGTTCTCCCGTTACATCTCTTAGTGCTACCGCCTCCGCCCATCTGGAGAAGTAGTCTGTAGCTGCTAAGAATATTTGCACCCTGATGAAGATGCTGGTAGCGGCCCTACCACGTCCGTGCCCCACTGGGTGAACGGCTAGCTTGGCAAGGTGGGATGCAGTGGCACTGGAGGTCTCCTAGCCACGTTAGCGTGTTCTTCACACTTCTGACAAGCTTTGGCGAACTTGCAGCAATCATCAAACATAGTGGGCCAATAGTAACCCAATTTCTTTATCTCAATTTTCATCTTTGGGCTAGCCTGGTGTGCTCCAGCTGATCCCGCATGAATTTCTTGCATCACATGTCCCGCCTCTGTTGAAGACAAGAAACGAAGTAGGACTTTTGATGTGACACCACCTTGGGGTGATAGTCACAAGACCAATGCTTCCTCGGACCTAAGTATGCAAGCACAACAACAAGGCAAAGAAGCCTACGTAAGCGGACCTTCGTATGACGCACACACTCAACCCGAGGGTAACTCGGGGATGCCGAGTCGAGGAAGTGGGACAAGACCCTTGCTGGTAGAGGGCCAGCAACATCCAAGGTAAACCTCCCCTTGGGGAACGGATATCCAACTCAATGAGTCGGCAATGGCCAAAGGGCGCGGGTCACTCACTCACACCCACGGTGGTCGCACAAAGATGGTGGAGCCTTAGGATCGGGCTCTCTCTCCCTAACCGATGGCGCAATTAGAAAATATTAAATGAACAAGCATAAATGAGAGCAAGGGACGAGTTCTCACCTAGCCGGTTTGAAGAAATCGACTCCGGTCGGAGACGGGGGCGAGCGGGGAGGCGAGGGGAAGCACCCGCACGCCGCGTCGACGAAGCTTCAAACCTGCGAGTGTAATTATTACATGAACTACCCCCATGCAAGGGGGGGGGGGATCTTGGGGTGGGGATTGTGTGGTTACAATCAAAACTACCTCCGCGCAGGGAGGGGCCTTTAGCCGGCCAAGCGGGGAGGAGTGAATTCGAACTATAAGCAAGAAAAGAGCCCGAGGTCGAATCTGTCCACGTTTTGGATGTTGTGACCCCTCTGTGATTGATGATGTTGACAATAAGTTTTATTTCATTGGCAACAGTTTGTTTTGATTGATTGGCAACTGTTCTTATTTTGATAAAGTTGTTTTTATCAGGTTGTCTGTGTACCTAATGCAGTCAGAGTCTATACTGTCGTGCACACACACACCCATAGGTCTACATTGCATTGCAGCATGAACATAGAGTCCATACATTTCATTGTGTAGTCTGGACTGTTGTGGGTCGACCCCCCCTTGTTCAAATGGGTCGACTCCTCAGATTGGCTAAGTCTGCAGCGTCAACGCAATAAGTGTAGATGCGTCGACGCCCCCAGTGTGAAGTCTATTCATTCACTCTCTATAGCTTGCACAGGGTGAAGTCTATACAATGGCTGTTGGCTTGCACGCTCACTCAAGTCCATACAATGGGCTATTGTGCAAGTCCATACATTGGCCTTCGGGTGTCCAAGTCTGCACATCCTTCTGTTGATAGTTCAAGCCTATACATTGGACTGTTTGGCCAAGTCTGTACATCGTTGTTTGCCAAAGTATATACAGACTTCAGCATCTCGTTCATGTATCATTTGTGAAGTCTGTACATTAGTATGTGTCTCATGCATCGTCTATGCAAAGTCCATACATTGCATTCAAAGTCTGTACAGCGTTCGTCTCAGCCAGCGTCTCATGCTGCGTCTTAGGCATGTCTGTACATTGCACTGTAGCTGCATTGTTTCACCTGAAGTCTATGCATTGTCTCAGCCACCGTCTCATTCAGCGTGTCACGTTTGCAAAGTATATACACTGGTCGGTGGAAGCATGTCTATACATTCAACTGTTCAGTCTGTGATTAAGTCTGTACAGCCAGGGAGACTGATAAGTCTATACATTCATTCACTGTAGCTTGCACTGGGTAAAGTCTATACATCCTCTAGCTGGAACGTTGAAAGTCTGTACATCGATGCTTTGCCAAAGTCTGTACATTGACATTAGTTTTCCATGTCTGTACATCGGACTGGTTGAGCAAGTCTGTACAGACGTTGCATCGATCAAGCCTGTACATCATCAAGTCTACACACTGGAAGTCCACACATTCAGTTGTCTTGATCTGATCAAGTCTGTACAGAGTTTCGTTTGGAAAGTCCATACATTGAATGTCTATACATTCGTTTGCCTTGCATCATTGATTAAGTCTATACAACCCCTTTGCTTGGCAAGTCTGTACATTGTGGATGTCTTTACACTCGATCGTCTTGTCTTGGTCAAGCCTGTACAGAGTTTCTTCAGCTAAGTATATACATCGCTCCACGATGTGAAGTCTACATGCCTTGTTTAAGTCTTCACATGATGATGTCTATACTCTCAACTCCTTCACACTTCAGGAAGACTGTACATCCTTCAATGCATTGCATGCATCGTTCGCAGAGTCTGTACATTGAGTGAAGTCTGTACAACGGCTGCTTCACATCTGAAGTCTGTACATTGCATTTGCACTTACAACGTCTTCACACTTGAAGTCCTTATATCGTCAGTTGACTGTCATGTTTTCATATTGCCTAAGTCTGTACAATGGCTGCTTCACATATGAATTCTGTATAGCGGATGCTTCACATAGTTGAAGTCTATACACTGAGCAGAGTCTGTACACTGCATTCGAATTCACAAGTCCATACAATGCAGTCTATACAGTGCAGTTCATCTTATAAGTCTGTACAGAGTTCTTCACTTAATCTGATAATCCTATAATCTGTCTGACAGGGATCTGCTACTGAGATTGCTGACATGGCTCATGATCCCAGGAGGACGAGGTGATCAGGTGCTGCCACGTGGATGGAATTGCCTCGGTTCTGGCGAATTCTCTGGGCGGGAAATGTGGAAGACACGCGCCCTCATCCACCCGCTGATAGTATATAATGAAGCCTTCATCTTCAGATGGAAGGTGATCGACTAAAGAAAAGAAAAGTATATACAGCAGAGAGCCATCGATCCACAGTGAGAAGAAAGAAAAATAGAGAAGAAGAAAAGGAGAGAAGAGAAGAGAGAAGAGATGTGTTGAGAGAGTGAAATTGAGAGAGTTTAGATTGAGAGCTGCTCATATTGTAACTCAGTCTCTTGGTTCAGAAACCAGAGCTGAGGCTTGCTCATTCCGAGCTACATTCCCATTTCGGTTTTCTTTTTCCATTTTGCTTCTGCTTTTTTTATTTCCGAACTCTTGTTTCTTCAAGCTGTGAGGCAGCATTGCAGTGGAGGTCTCCACTGGACAGGAGAAGCTGTAATCCTCAGCAGGCGAGACTTGGTCTCGGACGGCTAAGCTGTATTGCCCAGCTGTTGCAGAGGGTGTTCCTCTGGTCGGGATAAGCTGTAAGCCCCAGCAGTTGTTGGCAAGCTGTAGTGCCCAGCAGATTGAAGCTGTGTATCAGCAGTAATCCACATTCGAGTTGAATGTGGGGTGGATGTAGGTCGGATTGACCGAACCACCTAAATGTCTTTGTGCCTTTTGTGTGTTTGCTTGTCTGTTTAGCAGATCTTGTTTCAGTGCTTTGACTATGGTTTTCCAGTGTTCTTTTAATTCCGCATTTGAATCTAGGCATTATCTTTAATTAGCATGTTGATCTATTCACCCCCCTATAGATCCACATTCTGTGGTGAAAGAGCCTTCCATCTAACTCCAACAATCGGTATCAGAGCCATACTTTTCTACAGGGACTCATCGCCCGAAGAGGATAGGCAGAGATGGATGCTCGAGGGATGATAGCTGAAGGTCACTCAACCACCAAGCCCCCATTCTTCGATGGATCTAACTATGCATACTGGAAGAATCGTATGCAAGTGTTTCTGAGGGCTAAAGATTACGAGATCTGGAAGGTTGTTAGCAAGGGACCTTATGAGCTGTCCCCGAATGAAGATGTCTGGACCAAGGAGGAGATCAGAAGGTCCACGCTGAATTGGAGTGCCATAAACGCCATCCAGTGCTCTCTGCACCCTACTGAATTCTTCCGCGTGTCAGCGTACACTTCAGCCAAGGAGATGTGGGATGCACTGGAAGTTATTCATGAAGGGACTTCTCAAGTCAGGGAGACGAAGGCTAATTTCCTAGTGTCTGAGTATGAAGCCTTCAAGATGAAGCCAAACGAGAGCATCAAAGAAATGTATGCTCGACTGACAATCATCACCAATGGTCTAAGAGGTCTCGGGAAACCTCTGACAGAATATGATTTAGTAAGGAAGATACTTCGGTCCTTGACTCACGCCTGGCATACGAAAGCTACTGTGATGGAGGAGTCAAGGGACTTGCGCAATACAAGAGCTGATGAGCTAATTGGCTCGCTGATGGCATATGAAATTAATATGCCAAGGATAGAAGAAGCTGAAAGGAAGAAGAAGCCGATAGCGCTGAGGGCTGGTTCCAGCAAATCCAACAAATCCAGCTCCAGCAGTTCTTCATCATCAGAGGAGAGCTCGAATGAAGAAGAAGATATGACTCGTTCTGAGATGGCCATGATGACCAGAGAGTTCAGGCGATTTCTCAGAAAAGGAGCAGGACGATTCGGTCAAAAGAAATACAGTGGCGGCCGAAGGGACAAAAGGTATAAACACAACCCTGCAATGAAAACTGAAACTAACACTTGTTATCAATACAGGAAACCAGGCCATCTGAAAGCTGACTGTCCAGATAATCAAAAATACAAGGACAAGTCAAAGAGAAGGAACACGAAAGGAAAAGCAATGGTGAGTACCTGGAGTGATGAAGATGAAGGCTCCCTGAGCAACACTTCAGACAGTGAAGCCGAATCTGAGAAGCACATTTGCCTTATGGCAACAAGCTCAGAAGATAGAGAAGAGGACTCAGATGAGGTAATCACTAGATTTGAAAATTTTACTATCGCTGATTGGGTAGATGCCTACCATGATATAGCTGATAGAGCTGATGATATTAGAAAAGAAAACATGCATCTGAGAAGAAAGATCAATTCCATGTAAAATGATAAAACTCTAACTGATAAAATTGCATGTTTAGAATCTGAGAATAAAAATCTGAAACTCACATGTTCTGAAGTAGATGAAATCAAAAATGAGCTAAAAGCTTCTAGGGAAGAAAATGTGAGGCTTGAAAATGAAATTGATGAATGGAAGCTGAAAATTCAGAAATGTGAGAGTGAAGTAAAAATTGTTTCTGAAAAATATGAAGCTATCCTCAATGTAAATAATGAACTGAAAAAGTCTATTGATGAAATTCAGAAAGACAATGAGGATAAACTGAGAACCATTAAGAAAATGACCCAAGGAACAGATAACTTAAATGCTT
This sequence comes from Amorphophallus konjac, assembly GCA_022559845.1. Taxonomy (NCBI): domain Eukaryota; kingdom Viridiplantae; phylum Streptophyta; class Magnoliopsida; order Alismatales; family Araceae; genus Amorphophallus; species Amorphophallus konjac. The sequence continues at coordinate 240,021,775 of CM040128.1, forward strand.
TGTTAGGGTCAAAGGTAAATTTCAGAAAAGAGGGCCTAGGATTTAATTCAAGTGCAACGAAAACCTTTGGAATGAAAACTATTTCATTTGTTGCACAAAAAGAAAAAGGACCTCTAATTAGCATGAATCCAAACAATTCAATGAACAAAAATGCTAATCTGAAAAAGACCAGTGCTGAGGAGAAGGGCAAACAAAAAGTCAGTGAGCCTAGTAGAGCTAGCACATCCAAGCAAAATTCAAAGGGTCAATCTCAGGTTAGGGGTCAAGCTACCCAGTCTAATAAACACCAGGACAAGGTAACCAAGTCTCCACCATCACCTCTACCTCTGAAGAAGACCCAAAACAAACCTATGAATAGGTCAGCAGGGTCCAAGGTGCAGGGGAGACAGAATGCTGCTAAGAGTCAACCCAATCATTTCTACCAACCCAGAGTTCAGACCCACTACAATACACAGTCAACCTATTTCAATAGGTCAGGATGGACTAGAACTCCGGGGAGGCATACAGGTCTTGCATATCAGGCTGCTCAATATCAAAGACCTTACACTAGAAATTGGGTTAATGGGTATGGTTATTGGACACCTAGGAACCAACATTTCCACAGCTAGCCCAGGAACTATTATGGCCACAATTCCATGAATGCAACCTGGCCAAGGCACTGGCAAAGAAACAACAATGTCAATAATCATGTTGGTGCAAATAAGAAGAAAAATAACAAAAAGAAGAGGAACAACAACATAAGAAAACCTGTAGGATCCACTGAACAAAATACATTTAAACAAATGTGGATTCCTAAAAGCCTGCTTTCTTGCTTTGCTTCTATCTCTTCTGTTATGGAGCCCAATCAGTCTTGGGTTCCAAACCTCTCTACCTAATTGTGTATGCAGGTATGCCTGGCAGCCAAGAGCAACTTTTGGTACTTGGATAGTGGCTGCTCCAGGCATATGACAGGAGATAAGGTCAAGTTCTGCATGCTGACCGAGAAGCAAGGAGGCCTTGTCACCTTTGGAAGCAATACAAAGGGTAGGATTATTGGATCAGGTAAGGTAGGTAAGTGTTCTACCTGCTGCATTGATGATGTTATGCTGGTTGAAGGGTTAGCTTATAATTTACTTAGTATCAACCAGTTGTGTGATAAAGGATATAAGGTTTTATTCGATTCTCAATGTTGTAAGGTTTTTGAACCTGATTCTGAAATTGTCAAATTTTCTGGAAAAAGAATAAATAATACATACATGATAGATTTAGATGACATTCAACATACTAACCTTTGCCTTACTGCCAGTAGAGAAGACTTAGCATTTTTATGGCATCATAGGTTAGGTCATGCTAGTTACACTGTTTTGCATAAACTGAATAAGCATGGGATGGTTAGAGGACTTCCTGAAGTTTCCTTCAAAAAGAAAAATAAAATCTGTGATGCATGCACTCAATCAAAGATAACTAGAAAGTCATTTAAGTCTAGAACTGAAAATCTATCTTCTAAACCCTATGAGCTAATACACATGGACCTTTTTGGGCCAACCAGATCTGTTAGCTTATCAGGGAGGAAGTATGGGTTTGTCATGATAGATGACTTTTCTAGGTATACTTGGGTCTATTTCTTATCTCATAAGAGTGATGCATTTTCAGAATTTCAGGAGTTCTATGTTAAAATAAATCAGAAAATTGAAAACATTTTGACTGATCATGGAGGTGAGTTTGAAAACTCACAGTTTGATGAATTCTGCAGGTTAAATGGAATCAACCATAGGTACTCCTCACCAAGGACACCTGAGCAGAATGGAGTTGTGGAAAGAAGGAACAGAACCCTAGTGGAGATGGGTCGTACACTTCTTGTTGAAGGTGGTCTACCTAGGAAATTATGGGCTGAAGCAGTGAACACTGCTTGTTATGTAATTAACAGAGCCATGGTAAGACCTTCTACCCAGCAAACACCATATGAGATCTTAAAGGGTAAGAAACCTTCTATTGCCCACTTCAAGGTTTTTGGATGTAAATGTTTCATTCATATAAATGATAAAAGAGACCTTGATAAATTTGAACCTAAAGGTGAACCAGGAATTTTTCTGGGTTATTCTGAAAACACCCGAGCATATAGAGTGTACAATATGAATTCTAAAACTGTTGAAGAATCTCCACACATAGTTTTTGATGAATCCTTGATAAATACTAATGTTGGTGAATGCAGGAATGAAGAAGGTGGTGATATTCTGAAGGAAGGAGATCCTGCAGATAAATCCGAGGATGAAGAAGGACATAAAGAGCTTGATGAAGAAGAGCCTACAGTTCAGGGGGAGGTAAATCAAACTCATGAAAATCCAATTGTAAACATAAGATATCTTAAGGATCATCCTGTAGATAATGTAATTGGAAATCTGCATGACCCCCCTAGGACTAGAGGGCACTTAAGAATTCAACATGCATTGAATGCTTATACTTTTGTTTCAAATATAGAACCCAAGTCCATTGACTGTGCTCTCCAAGATATGCATTGGATTAATGCCATGCATGAGGAGCTTAATCAATTTGACAGGAATAAGGTGTGGCAATTGGTTCCACCTCCTGGTCATGAAACAGTCATAGGGACTAAATGGGTGTTTAGAAATAAAATTGATGAATCAGGGAATGTTTTTAAAAATAAAGCCAGACTTGTAGCTCAGGGGTACAATCAGGAATTTGGAATAGACTTTGAAGAGTCTTTTGCCCCTGTAGCTAGGTTAGAAGCAATCAGAATATTATTGGCTTATGCATGCTCCCTAGGTATAAATCTTCAGCAGATGGATGTGAAATCTGCCTTCCTAAATGGGAAAATTAGTGAGGATGTCTATGTGAGACAGCCTCTGGGTTTGAATGTTTAGATTTCCCTAATCATGTTTACAAACTCAATAAAGCTCTTTATGGTTTAAAGCAAGCTCCTAGAGCTTGGTATGACAGGTTGAGCAAGTTCCTCACCGACAAGAATTTCACAAGAGGTATAGTTGATCAAACATTGTTTACCAAAGTGAGTCATTTAGATATTCTTATTATTCAGATTTATGTGGATGACATTGTGTTTGGGTCAACTAACCCCAAATTGTGTGAGGAATTCTCTCAGATAATGACTAATGAGTTTGAAATGAGCTCAATGGGTGAGCTCAAACTATTTCTTGGACTGCAGGTTACACAATCTGAGGATGGCACTTTCATCTCTCAGTCCAAGTACGTAAAGAATTTATTGAAGAAGTACAAAATGGACAACCTCAAGGAAATAGCTGCTCCAATGGGTACCTCAACCAGTTTGGATGAAGATCCTAAAGGTAAACCAGTAGACCAAAGGCTATATAGAGGTATGATCGGATCCCTTCTTTACCTTACAGCATCTAGGCCTGATATTCAATTTGCAGTGTGTTTATGCTCAAGGTTTCAAGCTAGTCCTAAAGAATCTCATCTTAAGGCTGTGAAGAGGATTTTTAGATATTTACTAGGCACCCAACAGCTAGGTCTTTGGTATCCTGCTAAGTGTGAGTTAGATCTTCTAGCCTACACTGATGCAGACTATGCTGGGTGTCGAGTAGATAGAAAGAGCACTAGTGGCTATTGCCAATTCCTTGGTGGCTGTCTAGTATCTTGGGCATCTAAAAAGTAACACACTGTAGCCCTGTCTACAGCTGAGGCTGAATATGTTGCTGCAGGTAATTGTGCTGCCCAAGTACTATGGATCAAGCACCAACTAGATGATTATCAGATAAAACTGGAATGCATTCCAATTTTATGTGATAATACTAGTGCCATATGCCTTGCTAAAAATCCTGTTCACCATTCAAGGACTAAGCATATAGAGATAAAACATCACTTTCTGAGAGATGCTGTGAATAAAAAGGAAATCGAACTAAATTTCATTGAAACAGACAAACAAATTGCTGATATCTTTACTAAGCCACTTGGAAATGAAAAGTTTAAATTTCTTAGAAGAGAACTTGGCTTGTGTAAGTTTCAGCATGATGAATAAAATTTTCAGCTGTTTTGAGTATAATCTCTGATTTGGACCTACATCTGATAGACTGTATAAAACTTTGTGAAGGTTGATTGGTGCAACAGACTCATGATCATGCATGACACTCATATTATTTTCTCATGATCATCACTGCATATCATTTAGTCAGTAATGTGTCTAAAATCACATGCATATAGAACTGTTTTGCACTACATTTCTCTGCATAACCCTGTGGTCACATTGCATGATAGTACAGTCTGAATAAGCATGAACTTCAAAAATCATTTGATCAGTCATCTTTTGCAAAAAATTGCATGCATATAGACAGGGGGAGTCTTGTCAGAATTTCAAGGTGAACTGCTGCGTCGACGCTGCTATACTGTTGCGTTGACGCAATGAACTAGATCTGTGAATGTCTCTGTTTCATTATTCTGATGAGTTGACGCTGCAATAGCGTGGAGTCGACGCACTGACACTATCTCAGTGTCTTATACTGTTGCCTCTTCAACTGATGCGTAGACGCCTTGAACTCCCAGCGTCGACGTTGTCTATTCAATCCTTGACTCTGAATGATTGAGTCTGACAGTATGGCAATCTTTTAAATCAGTTCTAACATTAAGCAATAGAAAATAGACCTCTTCCCTCATAAGAACTGTAATTGCTTAAAGACTGACTTAATGGTTTAAATTTTATAATCTTAAGAGTTGAAAGACTACAATCAGTAAATAAGGATGCTGAAAATTGATAAAGCACTCAACCCTCATCTTATTTCATGTCAGACAAAGTTAATTATATCTGAAATCTGAAAACTCATCTGAAATCATGTTAGAGAAACTAAATATGTGTATTGTCCTTAAACAAGTCATTCTGAAACAAATAAAGGACAGCTAAGAAAGATATTGAAAAACACTGAAAATAAATTGAAATGTAGCATTGGCAGAGCAATGACTGGTAAATCACTGAGAAACTGAGTGATCCATCAAAGAAGTGGAAAACACTCATGTCATGAGGTGTATCAGCTATCTCTGTATAAAATGATCAAAACAGTGGGGTGGTTTCATTGAGTATCTGGGAGTAACTGGCGTCTGATAAACGTGTACCCTCAAGCAAAAAGATGTAAATCACTTATATTGAGTTTGATCATAGCAGAATGGTCCATCATGTTGAGTATCTAGGGGTATTGGCGTCTGATAAACGTATACCCTTAAGCAAAAAGACAAATGGTACCTGACTGCCCAAAATGATCTCATATTGATAAATGCTGTTCCTTCAAAAGTAATCTCATGAATGTCAATTTGTTTAGTTTCAATACATGACTTGGTATCTCTCAATTAGTTTTGTTGAGTATATGACAGTAAGATATTTTTGAAACTGACTCTCTCATGCAAATGTGATTCTGGTTTATTGTTTTATCATGCACAGCTACCCTATCCAATGAATGTAGTGCATGAACTCTTATTTTTATAACTTTTAAACCAGAACCTCCCTTTCTAAGCAGTTTCTCAATTCATATGACTGAAGCTTCTGTGCTTTAGCTGCTTAATTTCTGAACTACTTGCTAAGAATGCCAGTCAGCTGAGTCTTCTTGATGAGTTCATTCCATTGCATTTTTTTCCCTCCTCTTTGTTGATGGCAAAGGGGGAGAATATATTGTCTACTTGATGAGTTCATTCTAGGGAAGTGTTTGCATCATGTCTATGGCAGAGAGTTGTGTTCATGTCTTAGCATGTCATTCATAGCATCTGCATGACAATCTGAATAACGAATCATGTCCTTCATCAAAAATACATCTGTTTGACAGGATGTTGCTATTCTATAGAATAGGGTGTTGCCATCATCAAAAAGGGGGAGATTGTTGTGACCCCTCTGTGATTGATGATGTTGACAATAAGTTTTATTTCATTGGCAACAGTTTTTTTGATTGATTGGCAACTGTTCTTATTTTGATGAAGTTGTTTTTATCAGGTTGTCTGTGTACCTAATGCAGTCAGAGTCTATACTGTCGTGCACACACACACCCACAGGTCTACATTGCATTGCAGCATGAACATAGAGTCCATACATTTCATTGTGTAGTCTGGACTGTTGTGGGTCGACCCCCCCTTGTTCAAATGGGTCGACTCCTCAGATTGGCTAAGTCTGCAGCGTCAACGCAATAAGTGTAGATGCGTCGACGCCCCCAGTGTGAAGTCTATTCATTCACTCTCTATAGCTTGCACAGGGTGAAGTCTGTACAATGGCTGTTGGCTTGCACGCTCACTCAAGTCCATACAATGGGCTACTGTGCAAGTCCATACATTGGCCTTCAGGTGTCCAAGTCTGCACATCCTTCTGTTGATAGTTCAAGTCTATACATTGGACTGTTTGGCCAAGTCTGTACATCGTTGTTTGCCAAAGTATATACAGACTTCAGCGTCTCGTTCATGTATCGTTTGTGAAGTCTGTACATTAGTATGTGTCTCATGCATCGTCTATGCAAAGTCCATACATTGCATTCAAAGTCTGTACAGCGTTCGTCTCAGCCAGCGTCTCATGCTGCGTCTTAGGCATGTCTGTACATTGCACTGTAGCTGCATTGTTTCACCTGAAGTCTATGCATTGTCTCAGCCACCGTCTCATTCAGCGTGTCACGTTTGCAAAGTCTATACACTGGTCGGTGGAAGCATGTCTATACATTCAACTGTTCAGCCTGTGATTAAGTCTGTACAGCCAGGGAGACTGATAAGTCTATACATTCATTCACTGTAGCTTGCACTGGGTAAAGTCTATACATCCTCTAGCTGGAACGTTGAAAGTCTGTACATCGATGCTTTGCCAAAGTCTGTACATTGACATTAGTTTTCCATGTCTGTACATCGGACTGGTTGAGCAAGTCTGTACAGACGTTGCATCGATCAAGCCTGTACATCGTCAAGTCTACACACTGGAAGTCCACACATTCAGTTGTCTTGATCTGATCAAGTCTGTACAGAGTTTCGTTTGGAAAGTCCATACATTGAATGTCTATACATTCGTTTGCCTTGCATCATTGATTAAGTCTATACAACCCCTTTGCTTGGCAAGTCTGTACATTGTGGATGTCTTTACACTCGATCGTCTTGTCTTGGTCAAGCCTGTACAGAGTTTCTTCAGCTAAGTATATACATCGCTCCACGATGTGAAGTCTACATGCCTTGTTCAAGTCTTCACATGATGATGTCTATACTCTCAACTCCTTCACACTTCAGGAAGACTGTACATCCTTCAATGCATTACATGCATCGTTCGCAGAGTCTGTACATTGAGTGAAGTCTGGTGAAGTCTGTACAACGGCTGCTTCACATCTGAAGTCTGTACATTGCATTTGCACTTACAACGTCTTCACACTTGAAGTCCTTATATCGTCAGTTGACTGTCATGTTTTCATATTGCCTAAGTCTGTACAATGGCTGCTTCACATATGAAGTCTGTACAGCGGATGCTTCACATAGTTGAAGTCTATACACTGAGCAGAGTCTGTACACTGCATTCGAATTCACAAGTCCATACAATGCAGTCTATACAATGCAGTTCATCTTATAAGTCTGTACAGAGTTCTTCACTTAATCTGATAATCCTATAATCTGTCTGACAGGGATCTGCTACTGAGATTGCTGACATGGCTCGTGATCCCAGGAGGACGAGGTGATCAGGTGCTGCCACGTGGATGGAATTGCCTCGGTTCTGGCGAATTCTCTAGGCGGGAAATGTGGAAGACACGCGCCCTCATCCACCTGCTGATAGTATATAATGAAGCCTTCATCTTCAGATGGAAGGTGATCGACTAAAGAAAAGAAAAGTATATACAGCAGAGAGCCATCGATCCACAGTGAGAAGAAAGAAAAACAGAGAAGAAGAAAAGAGAGAAGAGAAGAGAGAAGAGATGTGTTGAGAGAGTGAAATTGAGAGAGTTTAGATTGAGAGCTGCTCATATTGTAACTAAGTCTCTTGGTTCAGAAACCAGAGCTGAGGCTTGCTCATTCCGAGCTACATTCCCATTTGGGTTTTCTTTTTCCATTTTGCTTCTGCATTTTTATTTCCGAACTCTTGTTTCTTCAAGCTGTGAGGCAGCATTGCAGTGGAGGTCTCCACTGGACAGGAGAAGCTGTAATCCTCAGCAGGCGAGACTTGGTCTCGGACGGCTAAGCTGTATTGCCCAGCTGTTGCAGAGGGTGTTCCTCTGGTCGGGATAAGCTGTAAGCCCCAGCCGTTGTTGGCAAGCTGTAGTGCCCAGCAGATTGAAGCTGTGTATCAGCAGTAATCCACATTCGAGTTGAATGTGGGGTGGATGTAGGTCGGATTGACCGAACCACCTAAATGTCTTTGTGCCTTTCGTGTGTTTGCTTGTCTGTTTAGCAGATCTTGTTTCGGTGCTTTGACTGTGGTTGTCCAGTGTTCTTTTAATTCCGCATTTGAATCTAGGCATTATCTTTAATTAGCCTGTTGATCTATTCACCCCCCTCTAGATCCACATTTTGTGGTGAAAGAGCCTTCCATCTAACTCCAACACTGGAATCAGGGACCAGCAGTCAAAGATGGTACCTGTGTGACCTCTCCTGATTTTTGCTGATGACGAGACCAGTGGGGAAATCTTCGTAACTGGATCAGGAGGACGTCATAATTTTTCTAATTTCTCTGGTTGCCGGTGCAGGTCGGGGCAGAGTCTCGAACCGAGGTACAGCTCTTCTGTTTAGACTGCTTCAGATTCTCAACAGCAGGAAGAAGATGTCGCCACGGGCGCTCCAGAGCTTCAATTTGAGCGCAGTTGGTACCGTTGGAACCGTGGTCGAGTCCTCTTTGTACCGCAGGCAATGGGAGCGCCAGATGATGCTGGAGTAGACGGAAAGACCTTGAACAATGAAGGAGTGTCGGAGCAGACTGACAGGAAACAGATGCGAGCACCTGAAGGAAGAAATTGATAACTCTTGCAAACGGGTGCCGATCGGAGTTCAGCTTCTTGATTCTGAAAGTAGACTGGTCGATGAAAATCTTTGCGGAAGAACTTTTATCCTGATTCACGCTGGATTTGCGGTGGTAGAGCTTCCAATCCCGTTCTGATCCTCTGCCTGAGGAGTCTTGCGCAGTCGTAGTAGATCGCCTCCTCCGAGCAGCTCCGATCTTGGAAGTCGGCGGGACCACCACCGTTGGAAAGCTGACTAGGAGACGCTTCCAACAATATATGTTATGCCCTCTGAAGCTTCCAAGTGAAGACGTGCCAGCCTCTGTAACTGGGCACTCCTCTGCTGCCTACGAACTGAAAATTGTAGGTTGAAGATGATGGGGGGGAAATGGGGTATATGGGAGGGGAAGTGGGGGTGGATGAGTGTGGGGAGAGCCCTGGCTGTGAGGGGGTCTAGGAGGGGGTGTTCCAAGGTGTGGATGGGGGAGAATGGGGTCTGAAAGGTGGTGTTTGCAGTGGGTGAGAGAGGAGCTGCGATTTTGGGCTTGGAGGGAGAAGGGGGAAGGTGAGGGGGGCACAAGTGGGTGGAGGGAATGTGAGTTTGAATTCAAATGGCCTAGGGAAGTGAAGGGGTGCTTGGGGTAGTGGGAAGGGTGCTTGGGAAAGTGGGAAAAGTGTGTTGGAAAGAGGTGGGGGTGGTTGGTGGTTGGATGGTGGAGTGGGGATTGGGGGTTCTCTCTTGGAACTATGGGAGGGGAGTAAAGAGGGTGGTGGGAAGTGGAGAGGCCTTAATGGGGTAGGTGGGAGGGTGGAGGTGGTTAGGAAGTGGAGGAGAGAGAGAGGGGGCGAACTATGGAGAGATGAAGAGAAAGTGAGAGAAGGTTGGGTGGGGTGGGGAATGTCTCCCCTAGGGTTTCTCACCCACTATTGGAATCACTCCACTAGAACTAAATTTGAACTCTCAATTGGAAATTTTACATTGATTCATTACCTCAAAATGGAGAGAGTGAGGTCCTATTTATAGGGATCCCACAATTTACAATAAGACCCTAACTTTTGACTCAAAGACGAATAACCAAGGGGGTAGGGGGCGCCCTTGGGCCTAGCCCAATGAATTGGGCCCAATAGCAAACTAAACAACCTAATGACACTCAAACTTAGGGAAATAAACTAAAGACCTAGATACATGACTCTAATAAAAGGGAAATTACAATGATATGACTCAATAAAAATAAAGAAATACAACATTAGACTCATAATAAAGGGCTAGACCATGACGTACGCCTCCGGGGTGACGAGAAGGGCCGAGAGTGCCAAGACGGATGGTGATGACCCCATCATACTCCTGGGGTGCGGAGAACTCGACTCCGTCGAGTAAGAGTCCTTCCCTCTTCGGAAAGATGCAGAAGTGGTACCGCTCACATGTCTTCCGAAAGAAGCCAGTTCTTCCACCTAGCGAGGTAGTGCCTGTACACCTTGCTCCGAGTGGTGATTTCCTGTTCATCCAATATTTTCTCAAGTTGCTTACGTCGGGCTTCTCTGGGTTGACGGTGCTCTCATGGGGAGGGGTGGGTGCTCTCTCAAGGGAGGAAGGGGGCTTGAAATCCTCACTTGGTGCCACCGTGGGTCCCTTGTGTGGCACAAGGCCTTCCACATTGAAACTGAAGTTAACTCCGTATCCCTCGAGGAGGCCTAACTTATGAGTAGTGGGGCTAGTGTACCTCAAAACCTGGAAGGGGCTAATCCCACAAAACCTCAATCCTGAGTTGTCTCTATGTGAGAGCCTCTCATTCCTCACCATCTCGGAATCACCCATTTAGATTTCTTGGTGACGCCATTGAGTCGGCCTGCCTTTTGTAAATTTCATGGCTCTTGTTGATGTGCTTGCAAGGTTATCATGCAATTTTGTGAATGCTGACCTTCTAGTGGTTATGGGTGGACCAGGACACCCATAGATGGACCTATCATGCCATGATGCCATATGGACCTTGATGAGCCTTGGTGGGCCGGGACAACCAAATGTGACCCTATCATGCATGGACTCTCTAACAAAGGTTGGAGGGCCGGGGCATCCGTAGGTGATCCGGTCATGCATGGGGGTGACAAATACCGGGGGACCCGGACATCCAAGAATGCTCCTATCATGCTTAAGACTCATGATGAGTGAAGGTGGACCATTACATCCGAATTTGGACCATTCATGCTTTCTACTTGACATGTGGGTGATATGAATGAATGGACCCAACATAGTGTTCATGCCAAGTGGTGTGGTAAGCCTAGACACATACATGATTTTCCCAAAGGTGACCTCCATGTGTATAGGTGTGGGACAACCTTTGAACTCCCATTGAAAAGGATCGAATGGATCTAGGAAGGTGGTCATCATGGGGTGGGGCACAACCTTATTACCTAGGGATATGTGGCCCAAGGTCATGGCTCCCAAGGTGTAACCCGGGTCTAGGATGGGGTGGATTGGGTCAAACATGGTGGGTTGGGATAGGGAAAGGTGGGTGGTGGAAAAGGTGATTGGGTCACACGGGTATGGAAAGGGGTCAAAGGGATCGTGGAAATGGTGACCTAGAGAGAGGAACTCCACATCCTCAAAGCCCCAAAAATATGGGTCATCCTCCTCCAAGATAATTGGGCCATGGTCATTAGTGGGTTGGCAGACCAAAGCACTTGGGATCTCAATGGTAGGGGAGTGGACCGAGATGGGTTCTTCCACCATGGAGAGAAGGAAAAGAAGGTCGCTAGTGTAGCAACCAATGGTGTAGACCGAGGTGATAGACCCATCACAAGGGTAGATGAGACTAAGGTTTGTTGGGTGGGCCGTCCCTAAGATCAACAAGCAAGTCAACTCTAGCTGCCATTCTAGGCCTTTAAGGAGGTCATCAAAACCCTCTACTTCGTAGTAGGATTGGATTGTTGTGTGAGGAGTGTGGATGGGCACAAGATGGTGGTCTTGCTTCATGGGTAGATAGGTATGGGTCATGATTTCTCTAATCAAGCTCTCCCTTAGCCACCTAACAAGGGACTCTTCTAAGATGAATTCGGCCTTATCTAGAGGGGGTGGTGTAGGGTGAAGATCCTCGTGCGAGGCTTCCTCTTCAATTGGGACATGGGTGCTCTCCATGGAGGGGATAGGTTCCCGAGGGGTATTTATCTTCATATGGCAAAGTGGGTGGACTACTTCTTCCAAAGCTAATGGAGTGGGAAGATTCTTTGATGGTGGGGTGATGATGGCCGGAGTATGGTGCACCCGGGGTGGTGAACAAGGGCGGGATTCCCGCGGGTGGGAGAATACAAGGTTGTTGAATTTAAAGGTTCCCAAAAGGTGTGGCGGATGCACACGGCAAGTCCGACGTGTTGGGTCGATGTCGGCATTCCTTTTATCTAACCATTTCTTACCTAGGATTATACATGGACCCGCCAATGTTCCCTTTTGACACCAAGCCCCATCCAAATACTTAGTCTTCCTGAACCATTTATGGAATTCAATAAAGACTTGGTCTCCATTGTGCACAATTTGTCCGGTCTTACAAAGAGAGGTAATGATATCGGGGGACACCCAATTTTCAGATTCTAGGTCAATGAAATCAATTTCTACGGGCTCTCCATTAGGTAAGCATGCATGGGATATGATTGGGAGAGGGGCCATGTGACCCAAGACTCAATGTTAACAATGATGGGTTGACAATGCATGGTTCGGACAAGAATGCAAGCATGCCCTAGGACTTGACTTGTAGAGACAAGTCAATGACTTGCTCTGATACCAATTTGATGTGACACCACCTTGGGGTGATAGTCACATGACCAATGCTTCCTCGGACCTAAGTATGCAAGCACAACCACAAGGCTAAGAATCCTACGTAAGCGGACCTTCGTATGACGCATACACTCAACCCGGGGGTAACTCGGGGATGCCGAGTCGAGGAAGTGGGACAAGACCCTTGCTGGTAGAGGGCCAGCAACATCCAAGGTAAACCTCCCCTTGGGAAACGGATATCCAACTCAATGAGTCAGCAATGGCCAAAGGGCGCGGGTCACTCACTCACACCCACGGTGGTCGCACAAAGATGGTGGAGCCTTAGGATCGGGCGCTCTCTCCCTAACCGACGGTGCAATTGGAAAATATTAAATGAACAAGCATAAATGAGAGCAAGGGACGAGTTCTCACCTAGCTGGTTTGAAGAAACCGACTCCGGTCGGAGACGGGGGCGAGCGGGGAGGCGAGGGGAAGCACCCGCACGCCGCTTCGACGAAGCTTCAAACCTGCGAGTGTAATTATTACATGAACTACTCCCATGCAAGGGGGGGATCTTGGGGTGGAGATTGTGTGGTTACAATCAAAACTACCTCCGCGCAGGGAGGGGCCTTCAGCCGGCCAAGCGGGGAGGAGTGAATTCGAACTATAAGCAAGAAAAGAGCCCGAGGTCGAATCTGTCCACGTTCTGGAATCAGGGACCTGCAGTCGAAGATGGTACCTCTGTGACCTCTCCTGATTTTTAATGATGACGGGACCAGTGGGGATATTTTTGTAACTGGATCAGGAGGCCGTCAGAAATTTTCTGATTTCTCTGGTTGCCGGTGCAGGTCGAGGCAGAGTCTTGAACTGAGGTACAGTTCTTCTGTTTAGACTGCTTCAGATTCTCAACAGCAGGAAGAAGATGTCGCCACGGGTGCTCCTGAGCTTCAATTTGAGCGCAGCTGGTACCGTTGGAACCGTGGTCGAGTCCTCTTCGTAACGCAAGCAACAGAAGAGCCAGATGATGCCGGAGTAGACGGAAAGACCTTGAACAATGAAGGAGGCTCGGAGCAGACTGACAAGAAATAGATCTGAGCACCTGGAGGAAGAAATTGATAACTCTTGCAAACGGGTGCCGATCGGAGTTCTGCTTCTTGATTCTGAAAGTAGACTGGTCGATGAAAATCTTTACAGAAGAACTTTTATCCTGATTCACGCTGGATTTGCCGTTGTAGAGCTTCCAATCCCGTTCTGATCCTCTGCCTGAGGAGTCTTGCGCAGTCGTAGTAGATCACCTCCTCCGAGTAGCTCCAATCTTGGAAGTCGGAGGGACCACCACCGTTGGAAAGCTGATTGGGAGACGCTTCGAACGATATATGGTATGCCCTCTGAAGCTTCCAGGTGAAGACGTGGCAGCCTCTGCAACTGGACACTCCTCTGCTGCCTGTGAACTGAAAATTGTAGGTTGAAGATGATGGGGGGGAAATGGGGTATATGGGAGGGGAAGTGGGGGTGGATGAGTGTGGGGAGAGCCCTGACTGTGAGGGGGTCTAGGAGGGGGTGTTCCAAGGTGTGGATGGGGGAGAATGGGGTCTGGAAGGTGGTGTTTGCAGTGGGTGAGAGAGGAGCTGCGAATTTGGGCTTGGAGGGATAATGGGGAAGGTGAGGGGGGCACAAGTGGGTGGAGGGAATGTGAGTTTGAATTCGAATGGCCTAGGGAAGTGAAGGGGTGCTTGGGGTAGTGGGAAGGGTGCTTGGGAAAGTGGGAAAAGTGTGTTGGAAAGAGGTGGGGGTGGTTGGTGGTTGGATGGTGGAGTGGGGATTGGGGGTTCTCTCTTGGAACTAGGGGAGGGGAGTAAAGAGGGTGGTGGGAAGTGGAGAAGCCTTACTGGGGTAGGTGGGAGGGTGGAGGTGGTTGGGAAGTGGAGGAGAGAGAGAGGGGGGTGAACTATGGAGAGAGAAAGAGAAAGAGAAAGAGAGAGAAGGTTGGGTGGGGTGGGGAATCTCTCCCCTAGGGTTTCTCACCCACTATTGGAATCACTCCACTAGAACTAAATTTGAACTCTCAATTGGAAATTTTGCATTGATTCATTACCTCAAAATGGAGAGAGTGAGGTCCTATTTATAGGGATCCCATAATTTACAATAAGACCATGACTTTTGACTCAAAGACGAATAACCAAGGGGGTAGGGGGCGCCCTTGGGCCTAGCCCAATGAATTGGGCCCAATAGCAAACTAAACAACCTCAAACTTAGGGAAATAAACCAAAGACCTAGATACATGACTCTAATAAAAGGGAAATTACAACGATATGACTCAATAAAAATAAAGAAATACAACATTGGACTCATAATAAAGGGCTAGACCATGACGTACGCCTCCGGGGTGACGAGAAGGGCCGAGAGTGCCAAGACGGATGGTGATGACCCCATCAACTTTTCTTCGGGCATCCGCCATTATTCGGCACAAGGTTCCGCTTCTCATCTCATAATAGTCTTTGACCCTCAAGAGCTTCATTCTCTGTTCTTGCTCTCTTGGGAGCTGTTGGTGTTGAAACCACCGCAGGAGATGTTCTCGCCAATCGGGCTGCTGAACCTCCTCGACGACTGCCACCTCAATTTCTTGCTCGTCGGCTAAGACTTCTGTTACACTGGGGACTTGCCGGCGGTTGATCACTGTTATATTCATGATGTGACACAACCTAAGACTTAGGCAAGCAAGCACATTCACAATCAAAAAGGGCCAATTTTGGGCCACCGCTCTCCCGTCGCTCACCCAAGCCCGGGGTGACTTGGCGATGCCAAGTGGAGGATGTGGGGTTGGGCCCTTGCTGGTAGAGGGCCAGCAAGGCCAAGACTTGATTCCCAATGGATGTGGAAGCCCAAATCAATGGGGCCGACAAAGTGCCAAAGGCACCGGTTTCTCTCTTCCCCACGGTGATCACTCAAGATTATGGGGCTTGAGGATCGTGCTCTCACTCACACGGCCAGCGGAACTAAGAACTAATATTGAAAGATAAGCACAATAAGCAAGGCTTTAGAGAACTTACTCGACCGGTTTGAAGAAACCTGTCCCGTTCGAAGACGAGGGCGAGCGGGGAGGCGGGTGGATCCCCACACGCCGCGCCGGGGTAGCTTGACCTGCCCAAAAGATTACAAAACTACACCTCTCACAGGAGGGGGATCTTGGGGTGGGGGTTAAGGTATATTACAACTAATACTACCTCCACACAGGGAGGGGCCTTCCGCCGGCCAAGCGGGGAGGGGAAAATGAGAAAGGAACACCGAAGATGGAGGTTGCTAATTCTGCCCGCGTTCTGTGGGTGCTGACAGCTGAGTGGAGAACTGACTGCTGCGACTGCTACCGATTTTTTTTGGGGACGAAACCACCTGGAAAAGCTTCGTAGTAGGCCAGGGAAGTCATCCAAGTTTCTATGATTTCTTCTGGTGCCGATGCTGATCAGGATGGGGGCCCGAATCAGGGAGGCAGGCTCTCGGACTGGCAGCTTCTGATTTCTAGCAAGAGGTTGTAGGGGGTGCCCCGATAGTTCCCGAACTCGGAATCAAGCACCGTCAAAGTTGTTGGAACCGTGGATGAGTCTTCTTTGCAGCAAAACTGACGGGGAAGCCAAACTATGCCGGAGAAGATTAGGAGGCTCTGAACAATGCTAACAGGTCGGTGCAGACTATGGGAAGCATATCTGCGTAGCTAAGGGAGAAAATTGAGAACTCTGGATCACGAATGCCGAATGAAGTTCTATTTCTTGATTCTGGAAGTAGACTGGGCTATGAAGAACTTTGAAGAAGAGCTCTTGGACTGATTCCTCTGAGGTTTGTCGTGGTGAATCTTTTACTCCGGTTCTGGGACACAGCAGGGGCAGTTCTGTGCCATTGTGGAAGAACGGAGCTCCCGGGCAGCACACAGCTCGGATGAAGATGAAACCACTTCTGTTGCGGAGAAGACAGGTAGACTCTTCTGTGGATGCCTCTTGTATCTTCAAACTCATTCGGAGGAAGTCGTAGTGGCTGCTGCAAGTTGCTGGTTCACTGCAACCCTTTGGACAGCAAGCTGCAACTTCGGAGTAGCTTCCAATGATCAAGAAAGAAGAAGGAGAAGGGGGTCTATGGTGAAGGGGAGGTGGATGAAGGGTGGAAGGGGGGCTTGTGGGAGATGTGGAGGGTATCTAATGGTGGAAGGGAGGTGGAGGAAGAAGGGGAGGGCGCAGGTTGCAGCTGGAGGAGAGGGGGGGAAGGGGTGTGCAAGGATGGTGGGAATGGAGGGAGAAAGGGGAGAACTTAGCCTAATGGGGAAGGGAGAGGGCGGCCAAAGCACTTGGAGGGAAGGGGATTTCAAATTCAAAAGGCCTAGGAAGTTGGGAGATTGTATAGGGAAGAGGGGTGATTGTGTTGGAATGGGGAAGATTGTATTGGAATAGGGGAGATAGTGTTGGAATGGGGAAGATTCTACCTTGGAACTAGGGGGGGGAGTAATGGTGGCTATGGGAAGTGGAGTGGCATTAATGGAGGTAGGTGGGGGTTGGAGTTGGTTGGGAGGAGGAGGAGAGAGAGAAAGGGGCGAACCCCCTAGTGGAGGAGAGAGAAAGAGAGAGAAGAGGGGGGTGGGGAATCTCTCACCCTAGGGCTTCTCACCCAATTGGATTCACTCCACTAAACTAAGTTTTGAAATCTCAAATGGCATTTTCATTGATTGATTCATTAGTCCAAAATGAAGGAAATGTGGCCCTATATATAGGCAACCCACATTTTACAATAAGACCCTGAATAAAGACTCAATGACAAATAACCGAAGGGGTATGGAGGTGCTCTTGGGCCAAGCGCAATGAATTGGGCCCAATAGCAACCTAATGACACACAAACATAGGAAAATAAATACAAGACCTAGGGACATGACCCAAATAAAATGAAAATTACATCAAATGACTCAAATAGAAAGCACAAAACATGATAATTGGGCCTTTATAGGGAGAGACCCGAACTCAAACGACGCCGGAGTGTGAAGACGACCCAAGCCAAAGGGAGTTGTGGATGATGCCTCCATCAAATCCCCTGGGCTGGGAAGAGCTCGACTCCGTCGAATAGGGGTCCATCCGGCTGTGGTACTACTCGAGGAGGTCCGGATCCAACTGCTGGAGATCCTCCCGACTCACCCAAGAATCCTCCGAAGGAGGCCGATCCTTCCACCTGACGAGATAGCGCTCATAGACCTTGCTCCGAGTGTTAGTGACTTGTTCATCCAATATTTGTTCAATACGTTCACGCTGGGCTCTCTTGGCTGGTGGTCTCTCACAGGTGGGTGCTCTCTCAAGGGAAGAAGTAGGCTCAATTTCCTCACTAGGTACCACCGTGGGTCCCTTATATGGTACTAGGTCGGCGACATTGAATGTGGGACTTATCCCATATTCCTCAGGGAGATCTAACTCATAGGCATTTGCACCTATGCGCCTCAAGACCTGGAAGGGACCAGCCCCACGTGGCCTCAGTTTAGAGATGGCTCCCGGGGAGAGCCTCTCCGTCCTTACCAT
This sequence comes from Amorphophallus konjac, assembly GCA_022559845.1. Taxonomy (NCBI): domain Eukaryota; kingdom Viridiplantae; phylum Streptophyta; class Magnoliopsida; order Alismatales; family Araceae; genus Amorphophallus; species Amorphophallus konjac. The sequence continues at coordinate 240,039,957 of CM040128.1, forward strand.
CACAAAGTCACCCACACAGAATTCTTGGTGACGCCGATGAGAGTCGGCCAGCCTCTTATAAGCCTCATTCTTTTTGCTAATGTGCTTGCGAATTTCTTCATGTAATTCTCTAATATGTTGTGCAAATGACTCGGCTGAAATGGACACTCTAGCATGCTGGGGAAGGGGAATGAGATCGGAAGGCTTTCTTGGCTTGTACCCATGCACAGCTTCAAATGGACTCATCCCTATGGACTTATTGATGGAGTTGTTATATGCAAACTCAGCTTGGGATAGAATGAGATCCCAATTTCCCGGTCGATCCTCAACAAGGCACCTAAGGAGGTTCCCTAGACTCCGATTGACAACTTCGTTTGGCCATCTGTTTGGGGGTGGTAGGCAGTGGAGAATTTGAGGAGGGTACCCATCATGTGCCAAAGAGTTTTCCAAAAGTAGCTAGTGAATTTGACATCTCTATCGGAGACTATGGTTTTGGGTAATCCATGGAGACGAACAACCTCATCAAAGAACAATCGGGCCACATGGGAGGCATCGGAGGTTTTGGAGCATGGGATGAAATGGGCCATTTTGGAAAACCTATCAACCACCACATAGATGGAGTCATGCCTTCTTTGAGTCTTGGGTAATCCTAGCACAAAGTCCATGCTTAAGTCTTGCCATGGCCGGTCGGGGATGGGGAGTGGGGTATATAGGCCGGTGTTTTGTTTCACTTGTTTGGCCGAGGCACATGTTCGGCATTGACCCACAACCTTGCCTACATCTCTCTTGAGACTAGGCCAATAAAACTATCCCTCAACTAGGGCAATGGTTTTGTGGACTCCAAAATGGCCAGCTAGCCCTCCCGCATGTAATTCCCAAATCAAGAAGTCACGGAGTGAGGTCAGTGGGATGCAAAGCTTGGGTCCCTTGAAGAGGAGCCCATCCTCTAAGACAAATCCCTCATGTTCCTTGCTAGAAGGGGTGGTCAAGGTGGTATAGATGTGCCCAAAGTCGGGGCAGCCTGGGTACTCATCCTTGACCCTATCAAATCCGCTCACTTCCACTTGGATAGTGGATAACAAGGAAACTTTCCTACTAAGGGCATCCGCCGCTCGATTCTCACTCCCAGCTTTGTGTTTGATGACAAAAGTGTAGGATTGGATGAACTCAACCCATCGGGCATGTCGGGCATTTAGCTTTTGTTGGGAGTTGAGGTATTTGAGGGCCTCATGGTCGGAAAAGATGACAAATTCTTTGGGCAACAAGTAGTGCCTCCAATGTCGGAGAGACTGCACCACGGCATAGAACTCTTTGTCATAAGTGGAGTATCTTGTCCTAGCATCACATAGCTTCTCACTAAAGAAGGCTACCGGGTGTCCCTCTTGACTAAGAATCCCTCCTATCCCTATCCCGGATGCATCACATGTGACTTCAAAGACTTTAGAGAAATCGGGAAGGCATAGGACCGGGGCTTGGGTCAACTTCTCTTTAAGTTCTTGGAAGGCTTTAGATGCTGATTTGGTCCATACAAAAGTCCCCTTCTTGAGACAATCGGTGATTGGGCCAGTGATAGTGCTAAATCCTCGAATAAACCTCCTATAGAATGTTGCCAATCCATGGAAACTTCGGACCTCATGAAGGGTGTGGGGTTCGGCCAATCAATAATAGCTTGGACCTTGTCGGGGTCCATGGAGACGCCTTTGGTGGACACCACAAATCCTAGGAAGGTGAGGGATGTGGTCATGAAGTGGCACTTTCCTAAGTTGGCAAATAGGTTCTCTTGTCGAAGGATGGTACAAACTTGCCTAAGGTGGTCAAGGTGGGCCTCTTGGGATTGACTATAGATGAGTATATCATCAAAGTAGACCACTAGAAAGATCCCAATGAAAGGCCTAAGGACCTCCGTCATAAGACGCATGAAGGTACTTGGGGCATTTGAAAGCCCAAAAGGCATGACTAACCATTCAAAGAGGCCATCTTTGGTTTTGAAAGCCGTTTTCCACTCATCCCCGGGCCTTATCCTAACTTGGTGATAGCCACTCTTAAGGTCAATTTTGGAGAAAATGGTGGCTCCGGCTAACATATCAAGCATGTCATCAAGCCTAGGGATGGGAAACCTATACTTGACGGTGATTTTGTTAATGGCCCGACTATCCACACACATTCGCCATGACCCATCCTTCTTGGGAGTTAGGAGGGCCGGGACGGCACATGGGCTTTTGCTAATGCGAATGAAGCCCTTCCTAATGAGTTCCTCTATTTGCCTCCTAAGTTCGGCATGTTCCGTGGGATTGAGGCGATAATGAGGAAGGTTTGGGAGAGTGGCTCCCGGGACTAGATCAATTGCATGTTGCACATCCCGCATGGGAGGGAGTTGGTCCGGGAGCTCCGTTGGGAACACATCATGGAATTCTTCTAGGAGTTGTTGGATTTCTATGGGATGTGGATTGGTGGAAGTGGGTTCTCCTAGGCAAATGACCACCGCACATAGTGGTACTCCTTGAACTATCTCCTCTTCAAGTTCTTTCCTAGTGATGAGATGAAGACCCTTGGCCAACCCCGAGGTCTCACTTTGTTTGGGAGTTTGGGTGGGGGATGGGGTTGGAGGGGTGGAGTTCCCCGAGACTTGTATGGTGGTGGGGTGTTGTCCTTGAGGGGGAGTGTCCCTCTTGGTCATGGGACGAGGTGGGGAGGGGTTAAGACGGATAGTCTTACCCTCATGTTCAAAGGTGCATTTGTTGCTCCTACCCAAGATGGTGGCATCTACATCATAAAGCCAAGGTCTTCCTAGTAGGATGCTACCTACTTCCATGGGTATGATGTCACACCATATTTGACCATGGTATGAAGAGAAGGTGAGGGGCACAAGACATTGAGTGTTGACCGGGATGGAGTTGTTGTTGATCCATGAGACCCGGTATGGATTTGGGTGAGGGGTGATAGCTAGCCCAAGAAGCTTGACGGTATCGGGTGATACGGCATTGACACAACTCCCACTATCCAAGATCACTTTCCTACATGGCTCCCTATCTTGACAAAGGTGTGAAAGATTGAAGTTCGACGCCAATCCTCTTCTTGGGGTTTGGTGAGGGTGCATCTAATCACTCCTAGATGGGAGTTGGTAGATGGAGTGGTGTGATCTAGACCCGATTCAAGGTATTGGGTCTCATACTCTTCCTCCCAATCTAGTGAGGCTTCATGGTCCTCAACAATACTCTCAAGTTCCTTTTGGGGTGGGGAGCTTCTTCCTCAATAAGCAAGCTAGATAATCCCTTGGATGGACATTGCCCCGCAAAGTGGCCAAACCCTTGACACCTAAAGCATTGTTGTCGCCCGCTACCCGGAGTGTTTCCTACACTTGGGCCTTTGGGATTGTCTTCCCTCCGTGGGAGAGGGTGACTAGGGGTGGGCTTGTTTGGAGTGATGGTGGGAGGGGGGTTGTAAGGCCTTAATGGGGTACTCCCACTTGGATTTGGGGCTTTCATGGGGGTGGCCGGGATGGGTCGTGGTCCCATGTTTTTGGGATCGGCCGGTCGGGGAGTAGCAAATCGAGGGATCCTAGAGAATCTTTCTACATCCCTTGCTATTTGATAGGCTAGCTCAAGGTTATCAACATCTCTCATAAAAAGCTCTCTCTTGATGTGACTTTGAAGTCCATTCCTAAAGCGAGACAAGGTAACGGCCGGGTCCTCATGAACTCCGCACTTCAAAAGATAGGAGTCAAACTTCTCAATATATTCTACCACGGTCTTCCCTTCTTGGGTGAGGCTTTGCCATTCATCTAAGAGCATTTGATGGTAGGATTGGGGAAGGTATTTGTTCCTAAGTTGATTCTTCATACCCTCCCAAGTATCAATAGGCTCTTCCCGCCTAATCCTTCTTAAACCCTCTTGGTTTAGCCAATAAGTTTTGGCTAATTTAGTGAGATGCATTTTGGCCAATCTTACCCTCCTTTGGTCGGTCATAGGGTACCATTCAAAGTATTGGTCCATGGCGGTCTCCCATTCTAAGTAGACACTTGGTTCATGGGAACCATCAAAGTTTGGGGCCTCTACTTTAATCATCCTTAAGAGAGGGTCATCCGGGTCGTCCCGTGGACGCCTTTCATGAATAGGATGGTGGCGGGGTCTCTCATGGTCATGGTAAGGGTCAAGATCCAAGTCCTCCCTATAGATTTCAGCATGTGGATGATAGGCTCTTGGTCCATGGTTCCTTGGATGGAACTCGTCCCTATGAGGCTCAACATGTGGAGGGTGGACTCTTGGGTCATTGTTCCTTGGGTGGAACTCATTCCTATGCAACTCACCATGTGGTGGATGAACTCTTGGTTCATTATTCCTTGGAAGAGGGTCTTCCCTATGAGGCTCAACATGTGGAGGGTGGACTCTAGGCTCATTGTTCCTTGGGTGGAACTCATGCTCTTCTAGCCGAGCAATTCGAGTGGTAAGGGACTCAAGTTGGGCAAGAATGTTTGTGAGGGCAGCATCTACCCTATTCATTTGGCCTTGAGGTTCCTCCCTAGGAGCATCTTGATTGAGTTGAGGATTGGGATCCATGGGTGGATTTGAAGATGATGGATCGGATCGGTAACTAGCACCACTACGGGTGGACATGCAAGACAAGGGGCAAATGATGTTGGACACCCAATGCAAAGGTCCTAGGACTTAGACTTGATAGAGACAAGTCAAAGACTTGCTCTGATACCAATTGATGTGACACAACCTAAGACTTAGGCAAGCAAGCACATTCACAATCAAAAAGGGCCAATTTTGGGCCACCGCTCTCCCGTCGCTCACCCAAGCCCGGGGTGACTTGGCGATGCCAAGTGGAGGATGTGGGGTTGGGCCCTTGCTGGTAGAGGGCCAGCAAGGCCAAGACTTGATTCCCAATGGATGTGGAAGCCCAAATCAATGGGGCCGACAAAGTGCCAAAGGCACCGGTTTCTCTCTTCCCCACGGTGATCACTCAAGATTATGGGGCTTGAGGATCGAGCTCTCACTCACACGGCCAGCGGAACTAAGAACTAATATTGAAAGACAAGCACAATAAGCAAGGTTTTAGAGAACTTACTCGATCGGTTTGAAGAAACCGGTCCCGTTCGAAGACGAGGGCGAGCGGGGAGGCGGGTGGATCCCCACACGCCGCGTCGGGGTAGCTTGACCTGCCCAAAAGATTACAAAACTACACCTCTCACAGGAGGGGGATCTTGGGGTGGGGGTTAAGGTAGATTACAACTAATACTACCTCCACACAGGGAGGGGCCTTCCGCCGGCCAAGCGGGGAGGGGAAAATGAGAAAGGAACACCGAAGATGGAGGTTGCTGATTCTGCCCGCATTCTGTGGGTGCTGATAGCCGAGTGGAGAACTGACTACTGCGACTGCTACCGATTTTTGTTGGGGACGAAACCACCTGGAAAAGCTTCGTAGGAGGCCAGGGAAGTCGTCCAATTTTTTCTGATTTCTTCTGGTGTCGATGCTGATCAGGATGGGGGCCCGAATCAGGGAGGCAGGCTCTCGGACTGGCAGCTTCTGATTTCTAGTAGGAGGTTGCAGGGGGTGCCCCGACAGCTCCCAAACTCGGAATCAAGCACCGTCAGAGTTGTTGGAACCGTGGATGAGTTTTCTTTGCAGAACAACTGACGGGAAGCCAAACTATGCCGGAGAAGATCAGGAGGCTCTGAACAATTCTGACAGGTCGGTGCAGACTGTGGGAAGCAGATCTGCATAGCTAAGGGAGAAAATTAAGAACTCTAGATCACAAATGCCGAGTGAAGTTCTGTTTCTTGATTCTGGAAGTAGACTGGGCGATGAAGAACTTTGAAGAAGAGCTCTTGGACTGATTCCTCCGAGGTTTGTCGTGGTGAAGCTTTTACTCCGGTTCTGGGACACAGCAGGGGCAATTCTGCGCCATTGTGGAAGAACGGAGCTCCCGGGCAGCACACAGCTCGGATGAAGACGAAACCACTTCTGTTGCGGAGAAGACAGGTAGACGCTTCTGTGGATGCCTCTTGTGTCTTCAAACTCGTCCGGAGGAAGTCGTAGTGGCCGCTGCAAGTTGCTGGTTCACTGTAACCCTTTGGACAGCAAGCTGCAACTTCAGAGTAGCTTCCAATGATCAAGAAAGAAGAAGGGGAAGGGGGTCTATGGTGAAGGGGAGGTGGATGAAGGGTGGAAGGGGGGCTTGTGGGAGATGTGGAGGGTATCTAATGGTGGAAGGGAGGTGGAGGAAGAAGGGGAGGGCACAGGTTGCAGCTGGAGGAGAGGGGGGGAAGGGGTGTGCAAGGATGGTGGGAATGGAGGGAGAAAGGGGCGAACTTAGCCTAATGGGGAAGGGAGAGGGCGGCCAAAGCACTTGGAGGGAAGGGGATTTCAAATTCAAAAGGCCTAGGAAGTTGGGAGATTGTGTGGGGAAGAGGGGTGATTGTGTTGGAATGGGGAAGATTGTATTGGAATAGGGGAGATAGTGTTGGAATGGGGAAGATTCTACCTTGGAACTAGGGGGGGGAGTAATGGTGGCTATGGGAAGTGGAGTGGCATTAATGGAGGTAGGTGGGGGTTGGAGTTGGTTGGGAGGAGGAGGAGAGAGAGAAAGGGGCGAACCCCTTAGTGGAGGAGAGAGAAAGAGAGAGAAGAGGGGGGGTGGGGAATCTCTCACCCTAGGGCTTCTCACCCAATTGGATTCACTCCACTAAACTAAGTTTTGAAATCTCAAATGGCATTTTCATTGATTGATTCATTAGTCCAAAATGAAGGAAATGTGGCCCTATATATAGGCAACCCACATTTTACAATAAGACCCTGAATAAAGACTCAATGACAAATAACCGAAGGGGTAGGGAGGTGCTCTTGGGCCAAGCCCAATGAATTGGGCCCAATAGCAACCTAATGACACACAAACATAGGAAAATAAATACAAGACCTAGGGACATGACCCAAATAAAATGAAAATTACATCAAATGACTCAAATAGAAAGCACAAAACAGGATAATTGGGCCTTTATAGGGAGAGGCCCGAATTCAAACGACGCCGGAGTGTGAAGACGACCCAAGCCAAATGGAGTTGTGGATAATGCCTCCATCAATTCAGGCTTGCGTCTGGCGGGACCGCCAACAAACTGGCCAGCTTAGCGAGGGCGTCTGCCTGAGCATTCTGGCCTCGGTTGATATGCTTGATGCTGATGAAGTAGAATCTCGACATCAGGCGGGTTGCCAGGTGATGATAGGGGAGAAGTTCTTGCTTTCGCACATCGAACTCTCCTTCCAGTTATTTTATAACTAGCATGGAGTCTCCGAACGCTTCCAGCATCTGAATTCCAATGGATAGAGCAATTTGCAACCTGATTATCAGTGCTTCATACTCTGCTTCGTTATTCGTGCAATGCTTGTTTATCAAGCAAGATGTGTGCACCACTTCCCCCTTTTGGGATTTCTGGACTATGCCTGCTCCTGCCCTGACCCTGGCCGCTCCAGTGGCAGAGGTGTCAATTCTAGAAGCGCCATCGAAATATAGCTGCCATAAGGAGGACCGCACCTGAACGGCTTCCAGGGTTTCATCTTCAGGAAGCTCCGATTCCAGCGGGCAGTCCCCGGGTACTGGGTGCTCAGCGACGAAGTCTGCAATAGCTTGGCCCTTGACGGCCTTGCGCGGCACATAGGAGATGTCAAACTCCATAAGGATTACTGCCCATTTGCCCAGGCGACCTTTGAGTGCTGGCTGGGACATAATATATTTCAGGGGGTCCTCTTTAGATACCAGGCTGATTTCGTGCGACAACATGTAGTGTCGAAGCTTCTTAACTACGAAGACCAGTGCCAGACAGACCTTCTCAATATAAGTATATTTCTCCTCAGTTCTGACCAGTCTCCGACTGAGGTAATAAAGGGCTTGCTCTTTTCCTTCTTCATTATTCTGGGCCAGCATTGCCCCCAGGGAGTTATATGTAGCTGCTATATATAGTATCAATGGCCGTCCTTTCACCGGTGCGCCCAGCACTGGAGGAGTCTTTAGATAGTCTTTCAGCTTGTCGAAGGCTGTCTGGCAATCTTCATCCCAATAAAAGGGAACATCTTTCATCATCAGTTTGTGGAAAGGCTGGCATCGCCCTGACAAATTGGAAATGAACCGCTGGATATAAGCCAAGCGGCCCTGTAGTGATCTCAACTCGGAGAGGTTCCTTGGTGGAGGTAACTCCTGAATTACTTTGATTTTTGCGGGGTCTATCTCGATCCCCCGATATCGGACAATGAAGCCCAAGAATTTTCCGCTCGATACCCCGAACGCACACTTCATGGGGTTCATCTTCAGTTCATGCTGCCTCAGCCTCTGAAAGACAATACGGAGGTCTTGCAGATGATCTTCTTTTCTTCTGATTTTGACCACCAGATCATCTATGTAGCACTCGACCTTGTGGTAGAGCAACTCATCTAATATTTTGGTCATTGCGCGTTGATAAGTTGCGCCAGCATTCTTTAGTCCGAACAACATCCTCTTGTAGTGATAGATGCCTTTAGGGGTTCAGAAAGTAGTATGGACCATGTCATGCTCCGCGATCCAAATCTGTAACCGGATGACCCGTCCATGAATGACAGGGCCTCATGACCGGTTGTAGCATCGATCATGACTTCCATTATTGGCACCGGAAAGTCATCTTTGGGGCAGGCTTTATTTAGATCTCGGAAGTCGACACATATCCGGATCTGTCCATTCTTCTTTTTCACGGGGACGATATTCGCCAGCCATGTGGTGTACTGGTTTTCTTCAACAAATCCCACATCAATAAGCTTGTCGACTTCAGCACAAATTTGAGTAATGAGTTCTGGCCTCATGTGTCGCGGTGGTTGCTTCACCGGCTCGGCCTCAGGGCTGATTGCCAGCTCATGTTGTGAGACAGCGGGATTTAGACTGGGCATTTCTTTGTAAGTCCAGGCGAAGCAATCCCGGTACTCTAGCAGCAGCTGGGTGTACAGCTCCTGTTCTTCTGGGGACAATTGGGCACTGAGGAAGGTAGGCCTAGGGTCCTCCTCACTCCCCAAGTTGACTTCTATCAGTTCATCGACTGTGGCTTGGCCTCCGTCTTCTATCTCAGAAGGTGCCGGTTGGAGGTCAACGAAGTCTGGAATACCATCTTGAGGGTTAAGTACTTCGACTTCCTCGTCAGACACCACCAGAGCTTCTTGAGGATTCTCTGTTTCTTGTGCTAGCGGCTGCGTGGATTGTTCTATTAGCAAATCCACTGCCGTTGCGACTCCCTAAGGGCGAGAGAGCAGCTTCAGTCTTTGTAGATGAGGTTGCAGCTGCGACAGGCTAGTAGTTATTTATTGCCGGGCCTCGACAGCATCCCGATTTTGTAGCAGAAGTTGAGGAGGTCTCGCCTTCTGGGGTAGTTGTATCTTCCGTAGAAGTGGCCTTTTCTTTCTTGGCAGCGTGTTCCTCTTGATCGGAGTCGACCGAGGCTCCCCCCATTGGCAGAAGGGGTGCTGAAGTTATCATCAGTGGGACTTTACTGGAGGGAGAAATTCCTGCTTCTTCAGTATCTTCGGCTTCACTGCTGCTAGCTGTATCAAATTTGGCTTGAAGAGCCGCCTCTTCAGGGTAGACCTGCTCCCAGCATCGGCAAGGGACCGAGGTCTCTATTTCTTGATTTCCAGGTTGAGCCAGTTCAACATGCTCAGCTTCCGTCGGGTATTCATCAAAAGTTGCCCCCAGCGGGCTATCTTCAGCAGGATAGAAGGCGGAGATGGTGTCTACCTCGTATCGCCCACTGTAATAATATTCTTCCAGGGTGAAGCCCAACCCCGGATGTTGAGAGACACGTCTCATTTCCTTATCCAGATTTGCGGTATACCACATTTTCTGGAAAGCTTCTTTGCGCTTTTGAGACTGATCGGGGGGGATGTGTTGCTTCTGAAACATCCTGGCCATCCGATCAGTTGTGAATGCCAGACCCTGGACGGGAACCGGCAGGTTGCTTTTATCTTCGGGGAGGCTGCAGTCTGTGTCTTCCCGAGTAGGGTGCTCTTCAGCCGTATAGAACAAGCTGCTAGGTCCATCTTCCTGTGTCACCTCCCAAGTTTTGAAAGGCTCGACAGTAGGGTTATCAAGGCTGGGAGTTGGCTTGGTGAGGCCATCTGGGATTTCAATATGATTGTCCCACCGGGCGTGCCAGCATTTCATTAGCTTCAGGGTATAATGTTGGGGGCGCTGTTCTGCCCACGTCTCCGGGTGCTGTGATATGGGAGACCACCTTGGGCTTGACATATCCGCGCGGCGGTGGTGGATACCGACTGCTGCCGGATGTGCTTCTCGATGCCCCCACAGGGGTCTTAGCTTCAGAGGTCTTCTGGGAAGGCCCTGTATATAGGTTGGCATCCACCAAATGACATTCAAACACCTCGAACGGGTGGGGGTCTGTAAATATCCTCTCCTCCTTCCCTTGGAGACTGTACTTGATGCATTGGTGGAGCGTGGAGGGCACCACCATATTTTCATGCAGCCATGGGCGGTCGAGCAGTGCCTTGTACGAGGTGCGGGAGTCAATGACATGGAACTGCACCATCGTAGTGAAATCTGCTAAGGTGAGGGTGAACTCTGCCACCCCCATTGACACTTCGCAGTTTTTGATTGAAGCCGGCGATACGCATATCTCTGACTTTCTCGAGATGCACGTTAAAGTGGTGCCTCTCGTATATTCTATAAGGTAGGATGTTGACCGCTGCACCGGGATCAACCAGAATCCTATTCAGCTCCCTTCCATTCAGGTGCCCCTTCATATACAGCGGCCTGTTGTGGTTGATGGTAGGCAGCAGCATATCGTCTGGAGTGAAGGTCATGCTAGCCTCCTATTGTGCATCCCTAGTTTTGATGATGACAATCCACAAGTCATTGAGATACTCACTTAAACATGAGTAGAAACGTTCTCCAATTTATGAATCAATAAGAACTTCACTCTTCCATGCATCTAGGTACTGATGACATTGCAGGTAGTGGTAAAGTGATATTCACTCCAAGGGTTTTACTGATCAACATTTTGATGGAAGAGATTGAGCACTCAATCAAGTCACAAGAATGAGAACCTAAGGATCCTAAAGCCTGGAAGATGTTGGATGACAGATCAATGGTTGGCTCTGGAGTCTCAGCCGGTTCTGGACTGGTGCAAGTGTCGACAAAGTCTGTACAACGCTCCAACAGAACACAAGATCTGTGCAGACTTCAGCGTTTCAAGCAGCTAAAGTCTCTACACTGCACTGTACATTGCTTTTATCAAGTCCATACACTCGTCTTCCTTCACACGAGTAACTCTATACATCCACTGTTGAACCCCAAGTCTATACATCGTTTATGAAGTCTGTACAGCAGTGCATTCCTTGAAAGCATGCCTATACATTGCGTTGCGTTGGTGGAAAGTCTATACAATGGCCTGTAGCTTGCACGAAGTGAAGTCTATACACTGATTCACTGTTCATGCCTTCACTCAAAGTCTGTACAGCCATTCCTTGAGTTCAAGTCTATACAGTGCGGCACAGTTTCTCCAAGTCTATACAGCGTCTCGCTCACATCTTCAAGGGTGTTAGCTACAGTGCATCGTCTCTCAAGTCTGTACAGAGTTTCCCAACAATGCATTGTCTCTCAAAGTCTGTACATCCAACTCTGTCTCACTTAGCGTCTCACGAAGTCTGTACAGCCTTTGCATTGTGCATACTTTGAAGTCTATACATTGCTTGAGTTAACTGCAGCCTTTACTTCAAAGTCTATACATTGTCCTTGCATACATTGAAGTCTATACTTTCGTTTGGAAAGCCTATACATTCATTCATTTGAAGCTTCATCAAGTCTACACATCATGTAGCATGCACGCGTCGAAGTCTGTACACTGCATCGTCTGGCAGACTGCACAGCAAGTCCATACATCGTCTGGCAGCCTGCACGCCAAGTCTGTACATTGGCCGTTGCCATGAGAAGCCAAAGTCTGTACATTGGGGCTCGTCCAGCAAGCAGAAGTCTGTGATTGGCCGTTACCATGAGAAGCCAAAGTCTATACATTGGAGCTCGTCCAGCAAGCAAAGTCTGTACAATGGCTTGCTGCGAGTAATTGAAGTATGTACACTGGCGATACTGTACGGGAAGCAAGTCTGTACATCGTGGGCTTCTGGCCTTCATTCGAAGTCTATACACTGGACGTTTGAAGTCTGTACACTGGGCTGCTCAAAGGCTCACAAAGTCTATACATCGTGGCCTTGAACTCTCAAGTCTGTACACTTGCCGTTGCCATGCGAAGCTCAAAGTCTGTACACTCAGTTGCAGGCAGCAGTAAAGTCTGTACATTGGCGTGCTTAATAACACACAAGTATATACATCCGTTGCGTGAGGCCTGTCAAAGCCTGGATAGAACCTACAGAACTAATTCCGATCTGAAGGCCTAAAAATCTGGAAAGAAGTTGAAGATGGCATGTGGATAAAGGCGTGGAAGAATCTTCTGCTCGATCTGTTGCTGCATCTGTAGAAGACTTAGTCAACCCTGCAAATCGGATTGAAGAAGCTATAAACAGTTTTCTGTTCTAGAAACCAGCAGAGAAACTGAACGCTAATTTTTGAATGGCTCAAGCTTTGTTTCGCGCCAACTTTTGAAAGAGAGAAAGAGAAGGAAATAGAAGATATACAGATATCAAGAGTTAGAGGGAGTCGGTGTGCCACAAGAAAGAGTGGAGGAAACAGTATCTGAAAGAGAAGAGCAGGTCGTGATCAAGCCCTAGTGTGCAGTCTTTGTAGCCGCAAGAAGATCTGCTGCTGAAGATAATGGGGATCCAGCTGTGCAAGGGCTCAACCACCTGAAGGCTACCCAGCTCAGAGATCGTGATCTCAATGCGCCAGCAGCCCTATGCACTTGGATTTGTCAAAACTCTGAAATCTCATATCTTCAGTTTAATGGTTCCTTATTTTTCTTAAATCAACTATTTCTTCTGATTGCATCAAGCTGTGAGGCAGCAGTGTCAAGCTGTAAGTCAGCGTGTGTGCAAGCTGTGTGTCAGCGTGTGTACAAGCTGTGAGGCAGCAGTGTTGATTGAGACAAGGGTCTCTTGGTAGTGAAGCCTCACTCAAGTTCAGTGAGGGGTGGATGTAAGTCTCGTGTAGAGACTGAACCACCTAAAAAGATCATCTTGCATGTGTGATGATTCTTGGTGTGACTGCTCTTGTTGCATATTAGTCTATAACCTTGATGCTTAAGTAGCTAGACCATATTGAAACTCTAGTGTGCTGCATTAACTCTAGCAATAGTTCAAATAAAGTTGGAATAAATTGAAAAAGGGGGAAAGATCTATTCACCCCCCCTCTAGATCTATTCAATCCTCACACAACACCTCCGGCATCACTTCAGCTAGACATGTCTCAAAATGAGCAGGCATCTGGAGAGCAGTAATAATCGCCTGTCGGGTCTCTTCACTCAAAGAAAGGATCTCCCAGATTGTAAATCGAGCAGGGAGCTTCTTGAGTAGCTTCATTATTCGGCTCCCAGCTCGGACATTGGAGAGCTTCATCTCTTCAGCCCATCTGAGCTTGGGGAAGTCTTGGTTTGCGGGCCCTGACGGACCTGCTTCATCTTCCTCAGATTCGACGCCCTTCTGGCTGGTACTGACTTCTGGGTGTTCTTTGTTAGTTGCTGCGGGGCGATCTCCATCTGCACTTGGATCTTCGACAGATTGTGCTAGCTGCGGGTGAACGTCCCCGAGTGTAGGGTTAGTCTCCTGACAGGGCTGCTTCCCCTTGGACATCTTCATGAATTCAAGAAATGAAGGGACCCCCTTGCCCCCACTCTTGTTATATAGTCCTGGCGGAGGAGGGATTTGGACTCCCTTGACCTCCGGCGGAGGTGTTTTGTAGGGCTGATCCCCCCTGAACATGATGTTGTGGTTGGGTGGCGGCTGGCGCCCCCATTTTCGGCCCGACCGGGTGGCATGTGCAGCAGTTGTGGCCTCGGCCTTGCCTCCCAAAGCATGGGGTGTGAAGCAAATTTCCTCTTCTTCCTCCTCTCCGGATAGGTTGAAAAGTGCTGATAGAGTATTACAGGAGACAACCTGCACTTTATCAGCCTCAGCAGCCTTCCTTTTCTTCTTCTTTTGTTTCTTCTTCTTTTTTGCTTCAGCGGGCGGGTGTCCCCAGAACAGACTGCCCTCTCTATTGGGTGCCGCTTCAGCTTCCTCCTTTTGTTCGAGTGAGAGATGCTCTAGTTCTTGACACGGGATGTGCTCCCGTACCAGCAGAGGCTTCAATTCGGGCTGCACGTATTCGTCCAGCTCCTCAATGAGGTTTTACAGTCGAAGGACCCCAGGATTGGTTTCCTTAATCACTGGCAGTGGAGTTTGTCTCCTCCGATTATGTGTAGGTATCCTGACAGTTGTAGGTGGAGTGATCCATACGGGTGCTACCACCGGTGGAGCAGGTCGGGGTGTAACACCACAGATATGTGCCCCCTCTTTCGGGCGGGGTGCCCTCTTTTTCTTATGCTTCATAGGGACCTGCTGCCATCCCTGCTGTTCTTTCGCGGGCTCCAAGAAATGAGCTTCATAGGTGCTTCGCGTGCTTGTTTCAGAGATCTCCTCGGGCAGTGCCTGGTATAGGGAGATCATGTTGACTCCTGCCCTCCTCCGAGGGGCTTCATGTGGCTGAGGAGGGTCCACTTTGTACTCTCCCAGCTCGATCTCATTTTTCTTCACCATCCCTTCGATGATGTCCTTGAAAACATAGCAATCTTCGATTGGATGCCCCAACATCTGGTGGTAGGGGCAGAATCTTGGGCTGTCTTTTCTCTTTAGGTCCTCCGGCCTCCTTGGCTCTGGCAGGGTGACCATGCCATATTCTGTTACCCAGTCAAACAGAACCCGGGTCTTGTCCTTTGGAAATAAATAGGCCTTCTTCATCTTGTCCCTCAGAGAAGGACCTTCTTTGCCGTCTGGGGCTTCTGCAGGCTGTGGGGTGACTCCCTTCTTACCTTCACTTTTCTGTTGTTCGAACGCCTTTATGTCAAGAGCGTTCGCTTCTTTAGGTGACGTGCGCCACTCCACCGCCTTGCCTTTCTGGGTCGTGCCGACAGCAGATGTAGGGGAAGGTCTAGCCAGAAAAGCTTCCACCTCGACCACGACATTGTTCAATCGATCAAACGATCGTATTTCCATTCCGAACATCTTTTCTAGAACCTCCCTTCTGAGATTCTGTTTGCATATTTGCACAGCGTTCTCCTGATGCGGGGGCCGCTTGCACCTCATTCCGAGGTTTCTCCACCTCTTGATATAATCGAGGGCTGTCTCATCGACCCTCTGCTTTGTTGAGTAGAGTTCGGCCACTGTGACCTCCCTCTCTATAACATGGAATCTTTCTCTGAACTTCTTCTGCATATCTGGCCAGTCGCTGATCGACCCGGTCGAGAGGCTAGAATACCATTCAAATGCGAGCCCCGTCAGCGAGGACCCGAAAAACTTTAGCAGGTATGACTCGTCGGTGGCCAAGTCGCCCATGACAGTCATATAATAGGCTATGTGTTCTCTCGGGGACCCCTTCCCGTTGAATTTGTCAAACTTGGGCGGCTTGTTGATTCCCAGGGGAAGCCGCTTAGCAGCATGGTGTTGCAGGTATGGCACCCGGTATGCATCAAACACGATGTAGTCGCCTTCACCCCTTTCTGCGAGCTTCAGCTTGATCATTCTTTCCACCATCATCCAGTTCATGACTGCAGGGTCAACTGACTCTGGGTAGAAGTGTGCCGGCTACAGGTACGGGGTGACCAGGGTGGTCGCCTGTGGAGGACATGGCAGCGGGGCTATCTGGTGCACTTGAGGGAGCACCGGTGGTAGTAGCGGTTGGAGCTGTGGTGGCCACTGTTGCATTATCACCATGCTTGGTTCCGACGACTGAGGCAGTGTGTAGAGCGGCGGAGGGCCGTCATGACGAACCGCTCCCCGGGATGATTCACCCTAGACTTCGGGTGGTTTGGAAGCTGAGGACTATTTAGTTTTCTCTGTCAGCTGCTTCTTTAGCAAGTCTATCTCTTGCCGATATTTCTGAAGTAGTATCAAGACTGATGGATCTATAGTGGCTGTAGTGGGGATAACTTCTGCTGTCTTCCCGGACGTACCCTCGGGCAGGATGTCAAGGGGGACGTCGTCTTCTTCTTCCGCCGTCACCACATTGGCGGTCAGGACGGGGGCCTTATCATCCCACTGGTGGCAGACCCGGGGTTGTTTTCCCTTAGTCATCATCAGGAGCTCCCTTGCTGATTCTGTTCTGCGAGTATTCGGCCCCGGCCGTACGGCCAATTTGGCCAACTCGCGGGGGTCTTCGGGAAGCCCCCCATATTGGTTGGATATACCAACCATGTTGCAGGTAAAAACCCGTATTTCTCTTCTCTGTCGGTGGGCCCTTATCTTAGCCTAATGTGAGAAGGTCAGCCTCTCGAACACAGAAGTTCTTTTTGTTTCTTCCCGTTTGGGGACGGCTTCGTCGGCTTTGATCTCGAAGCCGTTATCATATCCATTATCATCGACTGACGACACCATCATTCTTTCTCCTGCATCTTCTTCATCTGCCATTGACGGGCAGTAGTCTTCACTAGCGGCGGCTGCTTGCATCAGTCGCTGTTGCCCAAGCGAGGGGTTGCCTAACCCTCGAAAATAGTTCCTGACCAGACATGTCATCTCTTCTTGACCCCGCTCTTGATGTAACAAGGGGGACAGTTGCCGACCTCCCACAGGGGGGGTATAAGCTAGCCGAGCTCTGTCGGCAGGTTGTTGGAATCTTCGTCCCACAGTTGGGACGTTGGCTTGACGGGCGCAGGCCCGAAAACTTTCGCGGCGTGGAGGATCCGCAACCACTTCTTCTTCTTTCGGGGCCAAGCCCCTTCCTCTCTTTCCTTCTCCTCCGTCGTGAGCAAGACGGTAGGGGATGGGTGCAGCTTGGTGAACAGGTTGGACCCTCTTGGGGACCCACACCTGCTTCAATTTCCTTGGCCTGGGGGCCAACTTCTCTCGACCGTAATGGCCGGCTTCTTCTCTTTCTGCCCTCCTTCCAGCGAGGGCTTGATATGAGTTACGGACGGGGATGGAAGGGACAACCCGATCCGAAACTATCCGCGTGTCGCGTCCGTTGAGGAAGACGCGCATGCCACCAACCATCATAGACTTGCCGGATTGGGAGAGGGTTCCGGTAACCACGACAGTACTTCTCCGGATCTGCTTGCGTTGACGTACTCTGGGGTTCCTGTTGATAGCATTGGGGCGGGCCCCACGGATAGCATGGTGCACCAGGCAGCTGGCGACCGATGTTGGACTCTTGAGTGAGTCGTGGCAGCGTCGAGGCTCCAGAGGCTCCATGTTCTTTGTAGTTCCCTCGATAGGCTCCGGGGGCTCCACTTCCAGCATATCCACAAAGGCCAACCCCAAGAAGTTGGGGAAGCCAACAGCGGCAGGGAAGCCGCCAAACTCCATGGGCACCGCCAGGTACCCTTGCGCATGGCCAGCGATAATCGAAGGGCCAAAACCGACGCCAGTCAACCCAGTCATCGTCATCGCTCGCCTACAAAGACAGAAAAACCAACGATCAGCAGCCTTTGGGAGGGCCTCGAAGCCCAAGTATCTCGGCAAAGAGATGAAAGGTGACATAGGTCCCATCGGGCGTGCCAGACTGTTTACGATGGGATCCTTCCCGTTCTACTCCGGACTTCTTTCTTTGTTTGTTTATGATTATCATTTGGGTTTATTCGGTTTATTTCACGTGTCGATCAATCAATTAACTGACTGGCAATTAACTAACTGATTAACTGCACGGGCGTGCCAGTCACGTGAGTGACAAATTTATTATGCACTCATTCTGACCCGTGTCGGGTGAAAGTGAGATTCGTTCGGGACCAGCAGTCCGCCACACCATAAAGGAAATGGCGTTAATTACATCCCCCGCGAGGAGGGAAAACCTTTGATTAATTGCCGAGATAGTGGGCTGTCGAGGCCGGAATAAGGATGCGATGTTGTGAACATGACGAGATCACATGAGATGCGTTTATCTATCATGCAAAAGAGACATGGTTCGTTGAATTGGAGACCCTTGGTACGTGGCGGAGGACGTAGGTCCGAAGACCACCATCGCGCATAGCGGAGACTTCCGATCAGGCATAACCCGGCCTTCTGTCAACGCCATTTGATATATCCGAGGGTCTATGCAAGCATGCATGCATGATGTTCGTGACTATGCTAGGCATGACAATAGAGTTATGAAAACAAACAGAGCTCAATCACATTTATTAATCCCAGCCAAGGGGGGAAAATGGTAACACAAGCATGATAACGAAAGCAAAGTGCTGACGGACATGGTAGTGAAAGCATGATAACGAGATGACTCGGACTCGAACAGCCCTTCTCTTATTCAGTTTATTACTAATTAGGGTTTATTAACTCCGACCACGGGAGACGAGGATCACTCCGGAGACGAGTGAGCAATTAAAACAGCAAAAGGGTTCAAAACCGGCGTGGCCACGCGTGGTAGGTTTCCCCGGCGTGGCCAAACGTAGGTGAAGGGTCTTAATACGGCGCGTTTATGACAAATGGTTAATACGGCGCGACGGGCACGGGGCACATCGATTTAGGGCGCGCCGGGAACGGGCCAAATAAAAATAGGAAAGCATGAGTCTAGTGTTAATCCAGCGCGGGGGGGTACCGCGCCGTATTAGGGCGTGCCGGATTAGGGCCGCACCGTTTTAGCTTATTTTTGATGGATTTTGAAACCATTTAAGTTCATTAAGATTCTGTTGAGAGTTTTGAAGTTATTTAGGCCAATTGCTTGCTTGATTGAAGTCCAGGGCCCTGCCGAAATGATGTGATAAGCCAGTGCGAGGTTCATACTCGAGCACGGAGTTTCTTTGACTCAGAATGAGTGTTTGATTGTGGCCGGTCCACAGGGAGGAATTACCTGTCTTGAATCTGTCCAAAATTGGGCAGCATCTCTCCTGAACCTGAAAGGTTGCAGGAGAGGAACGGGGTCATACTCACTTGCGGAGTAAGCCCCTAAACCGTCGGTCTGCATGGTGGCAGCCAGCAAATTCCCAACGGATAGGATACCCCGAGGACTAGCCTACGAGGGGCACCAAAGCTCCGTGGGTGAGGATAGAGGGATGAGGCAGATGATAATGGAAGCAGCACTCCGAGGACTAGCCTACGAGGGGTGGGCAACCCACAGCCTGTAACACATCCCTTAGAGAGACCGACCATTAGGGAGGGAAGCTCCGAGGACTAGCCTGCTAAGAGCACACATCCCTTGGTCACCATCGGATCTCCAAATTGCTGAGGCTAAGATTGTTGGGTTAAAAACCCTGTTACTATCCGCTGTGGCCTTGAGGGAGCATCTACCACTGAGAGGTAGAGCCCTCGATCACTCAGCAGCTCTGTGAAACAATGGGGAATGTCCCCCTCCTCGGATGATTAAAGTAAAATCGGCGGAATCTCAGAACGGCTCAACGGACGCAGACCAGAAACCAACAAAGTGGGGGGCATTCGGTGTAGGCAGACTGCCAGACGCAGGGTTGAGGCATCGATGCCAGCGTGATCGGGCTAACATTCCCTGAGGAACAGGCAACTGGCCATGACACAGAGGGATAGTTGGTGCATAGTTGAGATGAGCCAACTATAGAAGCATATGCTCGAACAACTAGAACGCAACACTCAGACTATGGACCCTGCTATCCCGGAGGCGACTCCCACCCCCGTGAGCAACAGAATAGTGCAAAGGGGAGAATTAATGGAAGTTAGGCCCCCATATCGCAGCGGGAAGAAGCATATGCATAAGCACAGCTCTGTCCACGGGGGGGATGCAAAGACCGTCAAATGAAACATAGAAACGTTCGATGGGAAGGACCCTGGGAGGGGTCATTTCTGTAGCCCGTGATGTCTCGGGGCATGGTCGGGATTCGAAGAAATTGGAGTCGGAAACTACGCACGGAAGGGCTCCAGTATATGCATTAACAGAGATAAAAGGGGGAGAAGCCTCGAGCATTCATTCGACCCGCTCATCCATATATCTATGTATATATCACCACCCCACAAGCGGGGATGGGCTAACATTTATACATTACGAATCCGGCGCCGGCGTCGTCGCCGTTCATCAGTTGCAGAGGGATGTACAGAGGAGCAACAGCTAAAAAAAGGATCGCAGAGAAAGGGGGGGAGGGGTCGGCTCATATCATCGCCATCCCTCCCCCCTCTCGCTTACATTTGACAGAGAGAAATCAAAGCATGGAATCCACGATGACGCGGGCGCCCACCTCTTCCTGGAACAGAGTATCGGATGACTCTTCCTTCTCCGGCTCCGAAGGGCTTCAGTTAGAGCAGAGGAAGACGGCCGCCGAAGGACGCTCAGACAGAACCCTATTTCCCAAGGAAGCTCTCTCTCCCCGGAATCTGGTTTTCTCTCGAACCCTCTTCCTTTCCTTCTTCTTTTTACCTCTTCTTCTATCTGCCTCTTCTCCTCTCTGCCTCTTCTCTTTTCTTTTCGAACAGCTACCTCTATATATATAGGAGCAGGTTTTAGCTCTTAATCTGGCGTGGAGATTGGCGCGCTGGGGAAGGCTCCATTGCCTTTTGCGCGCCGAAATAGCAGGGCGCCGGGTGGGGGCGCGCCGGTTTAGGGCGCGCCGTATTAGCGCCCTTTGCACGTTGCGAGTCATCCGATGAGTCCGGGGGGTCACCGTGAACATTTATCTCGCCATTGCTCTTTGAAATCTCGATGAGATGTCTTGTTGAAGATCCCAGGTCGACGTACGGCCATTTCCGGAACTTCAGATGACTTTGGTTTGCACATGCGGGTTTTTCGCCGACACGGCTCTCAGCGCTATGATAAGTGCCGCTGGCTCGGTCTGACTTGTGCTCAAAGCTTCTCGGAGGGTGGGATAGCACTCGGGATAGTTCCGCCCACTTCGAGCGATCATTCGGCCCTTAGCGGGCCCTATTTGGTGAGAAGCCGTACCCGTGCCGGGTGACCAGGATCTTCTGCCGATAGAGCTTTTGGTCCTCCGTTCTGAAGAGCCAAGGGGACTCCTTTATCTCAGGAGAGCCTTTCATGAGGTGGGTAGCCACTGGGTAGACCATCGTCCTTGGTCGGACAACGGGTGTAGTGTATGCGGCACGACAGAGTCGATGCTGGTTCATTGGGCAGGCTTGGTCGCACTGCCGGTTGGTTGTGAGTTCATCTCGGTTCTCCTGAGGTGAAGTCCCTGGCGTTCATTCGGGGTGACTTGAGGCTCTGGCAGCTTGAGAAGTCTTCAATATGTTGATCTTTATCGGCTTCCGTGCTTCAGCGGGCCGCATCATTCGTCTTTATAGCTTGATCGCCGATGATCACATTTTGGGTGCCAACACTGCTCCACCTTGGGCCACTTGTTGTAAAGCCCGGGTAAGTCCTTAGATCGTCCGCTGCATGTCTCGCCATTGCGCACGCTCAGCTGCCATCGGAACGTCCTGCACGAAAATAATTTATCTTAAGTTCATTTAGGAGAAAGAGTTTAGAGTTGATTATTAACTCAACCCAAGTCTCTACCCAAATTCTCACTAGGTTTGGTCCTTTGACTCATAACAAGGGTATAGGTTCTACAACAAACACTTAGAATCCTAGAACTTAAATAACCTAGGAATATTAGAAACTTGGCTCTGATACCACCTAACTGTCACATCCCGACGCTGAATATCGGGACTGGCAATAGAGACAAGTAATAATAATAATAATAATAATAATAATAATAATAATAATAATAATAATAATAATATGATGATGATGATGATTTCTAGACATGATATGTTAAAGCTAAAAGATCGCACATCCATAAATAGAAACTGCTCCATTCATTAAATAGCACATAACCAAACCATATTCCAAACTACCATGATCTCACTTAACATAATCTTAACAACATCCACTTAACACTATTACATTGGCTAACTTCAAATTACAACTCCTCCAAAATACAAATAAAACTCCACAACTAGAACTAGTTTCACAGGCTTCTATCAGGTTCACTCCACGGTCGTCACTCTTGCCCGTTCCCATCAGATTGCGAGTCCTCACCTGAGCTACCTGAAAAGGGGGAAAAACTAGGTGAGCGAATGCTCAGTAGGTAATAACAGGCAAGTTTAAGTAATTAACCAATTAAATTGCATGTTTGAGCGCGTAAATAAAGAATGAAAGGAAATAACTATGCAACAAAATAATGAAAGGAAGGCAAGAACATGATATGACCGAGAATTTGGCCAACAAGCAAGATTTAACTAAGTCAAGAGAAATTCAAGTAAGAGATTATTGTCTTAGACATCACGCTAGTCATGCACTCAGTGCAATGCCTCACCATGTCATTCAAACTCCCCGGGGCACAAGTACTTTTCGGGCGCTCCTCCCAGGACCAGACCGGGCCCTTATGATGCGTTGGCATTGATTTGTTGGATCCAAGATCCCAAGTTATGTCTAGACATTAATCAAGTTAGATGGCCAATACTTCAAGATATAGAACTTACCAAAGTTTCAAGGGTAAGTTGAAGTAGACATCATGTCTGGAAAGTTCAAGTTATCAAGAACCAATCAGGTCCTTGGATTCAACATGGAAAATCACGGAAATCACTTCTGGATGATAAGCGGTCAGAACAGGGCCGCTCAAGCAATACATGGTCTAGAATGGACCGTTCAGGATAGAGATGGGCTTAGGACTAGCCACACCGACGTCAAGGATACACGGTCCATGTAGGGTCGCTCGAGGAATTGGACGGTTGAAAATGGGCCGCTCAAGACTAGTAGAGCTGGAAGCCCAAGAACAAGATAAACGGTCCTTACAGGGCCGTCCAACAGACAGACGGTCCAATAAGATCCGCGCTATTACGTGGGCGGTTCCAGTAGGTCCGTTCAACTTAATCAACTAGAAGTCTACCCAAACGGGCTCCGGGCTGCCATAAGTGGGGTAGAACTGAACCAGAGTCCAGCCCACTCTCCCCTGGTCAACCTAGGGCTTATTAGGTCGATCCAAACACAATTTGGTCGAAGATAGATCAAGGTTAATCGATCAATGTAAGTGGCACTTGGCCAGGGATGTACGGTTCGTTATGGGCCGCCCAATAGGATGAACGGTCCCTTTCGGGCCGCGCAATTCTCAGGGGGTCCAAGTCGAGCCGTGACTTACAATACGATAGTTCAATCGATTCGATCACGTACACAGGTTCAGGTCTTGATGGTACAACCTGCCCGGCGTCCTAGTGGGAATCCCAGGCTCGCGGGGGCTTACGGAGGTCCCGTAATGAAGGTCCTAGTCTGACGGAAGGAATATCCGGCGGAGAGTCCCAAACATTACAAGGAAATAGGGCTAATAAAACATCGAAAACCAGTGAGACGGTCAGTCAATCCTACCGGAGTAGAACGACTGTCATACAACCCTAATAACATTTTCAATTTAATAATGAGTCATGATTAATATTAACATTGAAAAGGAAGGTGATCCAAGGTCAAGATGAATAAATTACCAAGATTTATAATCATTTAATGTTATAATTTTCCAGGGTTTTTATGCATGTTGCTAACTTACATTTAACCACTAATCTACTATCATAAATCATGTGAAAAAGATAACTTAATAACTTCTGTAGAGATGGACGGTCCAGTAGGGACCTTTCATCCTCCTCGGTGGTCGCACGATAGGTCGTTTATCCCCCTCAAGTCAGAAGGCCTTCTCAAGATGAGCGGTCTGTAATGAGCCGCTGGAAGAGACGAATGGTCAATAACTGGCCGCCTGACAGAAGGGCGGTCTAGGTCATGCCGCGCTTCCCAGAAACATAACACGAATCGCAACACATAAATGGTCCGTAATGTGCCGCCTAACCACGTTGGGCGGTCTATCGTAAGGCCGTGTAAGTCAAAAAAAACAATCAAGCCCCTTTCGCCCTGCCCGCCTCCGACGAGTTGGCTAGGGTTACAATGATTTGCTAAATACGCATAGTACAGAGCATAATAATTAGGGCTTTTGGATTTAAAAGAAAGAGCACGAAAAGTTTTACAGTATAGCATGCTCGATTTGATCTTTAGTGCCTGAAATCCCTACTAGAACAAGATGAAACAAGTATAACCCTATATATGACATGCTTCTACTAAACCCTAAAATTCTCGCATGATACTAAGCAACTTTTAGGGATTTTGCATTCAATAGAAAGGGAACTCGATGCTGGTTCTAACCATATATGATACTTAAGGTTTGGTTTGCTATAACCTACCTTAAACGGAGGAAGAAGGAAGAAGAAGGGACGACGACACGCTAAGAACACCCCGCCGGTGATCGCCGGAATCCACCCTCGTCCACGATCCTCGTCGGCCGCCACAGCACCCAAACGAAAATAGGGTTCCTGAGGGTCATTTTTATAGGTCACACAAGGTCTAGAGTCTTCTATTCGAGGAGATAGAGTCCAATCAAGTTGGACGTGCGCGAACCGCGCGGATAGGGTTAGCCGCCGCCTTCTCATCCAAAATTCACTTTCTAGGGTTAGGGTTTTGAGGAGAACTAAGAGGGGAAATGATCCTCTCATCCTAGCCTTCCATTAGGATCCGGTCTCAGCCTAAATGATCAGGAATTGGGCTCAAATTTTGCGTTTTAAGGTCCAATTAGATTAAGTGTGGATTTGGGCCTTAATTAGTTGATTTGGCCTAATTGCAGATTTTATTTGGGTCAGTCACAGAAGACACTATTATCAAACATTTTATCCTCTACAAGATTCTAAATTTTCTAGATTTTTATAAAATAGTCGAAATTTAACTTATTCTATTTATTAAGGATTTTCTAATTAATTTCTTATAAATTTTCTAGAAATTTTTATTTGTTTAATAAATCGGGATATTACAGTGGAGGTCCAGGAGGGGGACCTGCTTGAGAGCTACCTTGTACTTATGAATGCATGTACATGATCTTTTGATTAGTAAAATGTGATCTTTTTTGTCTTTTCAAATGCAAAATGTGTGGATGCGAATGCTGACTTACTAACAACGACCTCTAGGACTGATGAAGAGAGCAGGAGAGGGAGAGAGAGGAAAAGAACTAATGCTTAAGATGATCAAATAGGATAGGAAGCTTGAAAACGGTCTCCTGGAAGATCGCAAAGAGAGACAAACGGTCACGAGATGACCATTTGATGAGCGGGAGAGAAGGTGGTGAAGGAAGGGAAGAAATGGTCGCCCGATGACTGCTTAAGGGAACGTAGCGGTCGTGCGATAGACCGTAAGGGTGAAGACTCAGTCAAATCCAAGCGGGACTCTCCGTGAGAGTCCCAACCCATGGATAAAAGCACCTAACTTGCACTAAGACTTATCCTAACTTAAATTGAGGCCATCTAGCCTCAATCCTAATGCATTATGACTTGAATTAGTGCCCTATAACTAGGAATAGACCCATAATTCGCAACTCACAGAAATCTCTGCTTTAAGCCCTTGAAAACTTCATAAAAAGCACTCAAATCACCATGAAAAGGAGCTTTGAAGCTAGCCCCATGGGAGAGGTCGTCTACACCGGGCCAAAGGCGGGTAGGAAGGAGGATGGGGAGCTACAACGGCTGACTTCCATCCCCAAGCACTTGAGCACAAGCTCTTCAAGAGATGTGAGTTCAAATTATTTTCAAAAATTCATGAATTTCCTTAATTTTCTTCTCATGGCATTCCTCTCTTCTTCTTCTCTTTTTTTCTTCCTCTTTCTAGCTTCTTCCTAGTCCAAGATGCTACTCTAGCTTGAAGTGGGTGGCTCCCATGATAAAGGAAATTTCTTTAGAGGTCCTCTCAATCTTAAGGGCATGGCACCTTCACCCTTTAGTAGTTCTAGCTAAAAATTTCCAGAAAATTTCATTAGATTGGCCTAGCATTTCAGCTCTAGTGGAGTTATGGCATCCTCAAACACACACTTTCATATTCCCAACCTTTGAAGTTACTGTCCTTATAGAAGAGGTAGAGACCTTCCTAACCCTTCCTAAGACTAAGATAGGGATGAAGACTTGACGTGTCATACGGTTGAACCAATAGATCCATCACTCATCTTAGGGGATTTCATACATAACCCAAAGGATGTGAAAACCATGATTAGCTCCCACCATATTCATTTGATACCCTTGGCCCAATGGATCACTTCTCATTGTAAAAACAAGTGGGGGAGATATGAAGCTATTGCCAAAGCTACTTCCATTTGCTTGTGCGGGGTCTTACTTTTTTCTACCACCGACCATCTCTTAGACATCCAAAACCTCAGCATTATTAGTGGGTTGTGACGGGGTTTATCCATCTCCCAAGCCATTCTTTCTTACCTTTATGAAGGCCTTAGTTCATGTTGACGCCCCAGTCACCGGGCCCAACCAAGGGTCCTAACCAGCTAGCCGTGACCCGTGGCAACATCGGCAATCGATCGGGCCCACCCCCAATCACTCAGTTTGCGAGTTTACCCGCGTTCAACACAGCTACCCGAGCCGACCTGGGGGCGCCCCGACTACAAGCCACGTAATGTGGCACCCAGCAATGAGGCCGGGGTCTACCCCCCGAGTCACCTCCCTCTAGCCCTCTGAAGTCAAAGGAAGACCCACCTGGGACCAACCATAAGCTTCAGAAGCTCATAGCGCCCGTATACGGCCCACACACGCGTGTCGGAAATTTCCTTGAGCACCTGGTGGGCCCGTATGCTCCAGCCACTCTACAGCAAGTCCGAGCCCAACTCGGGACTCCCAGCAACCCATCGCGTCATGCACCACCATCACACGCCCTCGCACGCGGATCGACCTGCGCTGTCAGGTCGCGGGGTAACTATTTTATATTAAGTCTAACCCTCAGTCAACCCTAGTCAAACCCACGGTCAAACCCACGGTAAACCCTCAGTCAAATCCGGTAAACCCTCGGTCAAACCCACGTAAACCCCCCCCCCCCCGGGGGGGGGGGGTTTGGCGGACCAACCTCACCCCCAAGGCTGGTCCGCCTAAACCCCCATTAAACCAAAAAAAAACTTTTTTTAATTAAAAAAGTGCCCAACCAAGTCCGCCTAAACCCCCCCTGGGGGAGGGTTTAGGCGAACCAGCTTGGACCACCTAAACCCCCATAAAATAAAATAAAAACTTTTTTTAATCAAAAGAGGCCCCAGTCCGCCCAAACCCAAGGGTTTAGGCAGACCAGACTGGAGGCTAAGTCTGGTCCGCCTAAACCCATGGTTTAGGCGGACCAACACAGCCCCTTGGGCTGGTCCGCCTAAACCCCCTCTCCCCACTCTGTTACACACATAAAACACACACACAAAAATACAAAAATAAAATAAAAAGGACACTATTTAGGGGGTTTACCCGGACCAAGTTGAACCCTCAACTTGGTCCGCCTAAACCCCCCCATGACCCTTCATCTTCCCCTATAAAATCCCCCAAGGGGCATGCAATGAAAAGGACATGCAATGGAATGCAATGGGGAATGGAATGAAGGATGCAATGCAACACCCTCCGACCTAACTGCCGCGCCCTCGGACTCCCGAGGCCTTCGACAAGGGTCGGGGACACGAGGAACTAAGGGCGTGCGTGGTTGGCTTGTCGATCGGCTTATACACGTCGAGGGTATGTCATACGTACTTCCCTCACGTGACGTCTAGCCATCTCACACAAGTCCATGCCCGTCGCATGAAAGGCACTATGACGATGGCGAATACACCCGCATCACGGATCCGCCCATGTGTAACAACCCATGATGGCTATACACACGCCCTGATGCCGCACCTACTTTTGACACGGAACTGCATGCCCACCGCCCGCTCTGAGCTAGCCGCCGACCGCTCGGACTGATGACTCGAGTTATCCGGACCCTTGCCCGGGAATAATATTCCCGGGCCCGGCCTCGACTCCCCAGCATGATGACATTTGCCTTCCGAGGCCCGGACCCGACCGCTCACTTTGAGCCACATCCAACCTTCATCAGGCGCCAGCCCACGATCACCCCTGCCACCTAGGCAGTCGGGCTTGTCTCGATCTCCTCACATGGAGCCTCTGTAAAACACGCGGATATCCGCTTTATCCCGCATTGACCCAGGGACCGACCCACGTGTCGGAATTGTCCCGCGGCTTGCGCCCATTGTACTTCAGCCTCCTCGGCCCATTTGTAAAGCCCACGCGGCTCTCATACAGCATGAAACCAATTGAACACATGTACATGTACTCGGGTCTTAGCCACTACACGGTGCCCGCCTCATCCAGTCACAACGGTGCCTCCGGTACCCGACTGTCAGTCACACTGGGCCAAGAGCATGACCATCGAGGTCTCCCGGCGCCCGCCTACCCCAGTCACAACGGTGCCCCCGGCACCCGACTGCCAGCTACTCCAGTCACAACGGTGCCCCCGGCACCCAACTGTCAACAACTCCAGTCACAACGGTGCCCCCGGCACCCGACTGCCAGCTACTCCAGTCACGTCGGGGCTCGCGACACCTGACCACTCAACAACTCCAGTCACAACGGTGCCCCCAGCACCCGACTGCCAGCTACCCCAGCCACCTCGGGGCCCGCGGCACCCGACCACTCAACAACTCCAATCACAATGGTGCCCCCGGCACCCGACTGCCAGCTACCCCAGTCACCTAGGGGCCCATGGCACCGGACCACTCAATAACTCCAGTCATAACGGTGCCCCCGGCACCCGACTGCCAGCTACTCTAGTTACATCGGGGCCCGCGGCGCCCGACCATTTAATAACTTCAGTCACATCGGGGCTCGCGACGCCCGACCACTCAACTTCCCTCACACAACGGTGCCCAAGGCACCCCTACTGCCCCGACCTCGACACTGTCTCACGTCGGGAATACATTGTGACGCCCCCCGGGCGCCATTCTGCTGAGTCACAGGTCCTCTGACGGACACTATGTACAGACACGGAACTACCCACACAATAACGCAATGACCTAGGGATCGTCACAAATGTCGTAATTATCCCGTGGCTTGCAAGCAATTGTAATCGGGCTCTCATGCCCCCATATAAATGCCTTTCATGGCACATAAGTCACGTAATCCAGTCAGGGAGCGGATCCCCCTCCTCGCAGGCACCAGTCTCTCTGCCCCCAGTTATCCCTATTGTGTTGTTGTTGCCCTATCGCTGTTGCACGGACTAAGCCCTCCCGACGTCGCGGCTCCCAGGGTCTTTGACTCTCTCTTCGGCAATAGAAACAAAGGTATTCAGATTCAATCCGATGTAAAATAAACACCGGTTGCTTGCGACCGGTGGGGAAAGACGTCCAGTACACGAATCCCCATAATCACCTACGCACTCGCACCCATGAAACCTCTTTTATCCACATGTCACCCGATCCCTCGAGCCACGTACCACGTCCTGGCGACGCTTCCCAAGTCAATCCTCGGTTCCATAGGTGATTGTCAAGAAATCGACTGCCACGCCCCCATTCCACCCAGCCATCCCTGTCCCAGTCTCCTGGAATGATGAACCATATGCCATCCCTTCCAGTGCGTTCCTATCGTTCTCTCTGCCTTCTTCTCAATACCCCCGGAATCCCCGCGTGCCCAGTCAACCTATCTCGACCTTCCGTAAAAGGTGAGTCTACACCCCCGCCACGAGGACAAAATGACAAGTGACTCCCCACAGTCACAAACAAGCCCTTGAACACAATCAGTGCCCGAACTGCATCTTCAAGTATAAATCAAGCTACTTCCACGTTATAACAATAATATGGCCAAGAAAGTATAATTTCAACTATAGTTCCATGATAAGTAACCAAAAATAAGAATGCTTCTATTGAGAATAAGAGATTTCAATAAATGCATTAAATAACTAGGTTTCGCCATGGAAACAAATCGGCAGCATAACAGTATATTCTTTAACTCTCAAAATTACTTAGATATCTTAGAATAATGTGACAGGTTCTAGATAATCAATTGGACTATCTAGGATTATAGGAAAATCAACCCTTGAGTCAAACCCCGGGTTAATCAATCTCAATAAGCTAGCGGTCGTTTACCAGACCGTTTCTTGCTCCTGGCGGTCTAGTACAGCACCGTTAATTAAGACAGTTTGATATTTTGAAAACAGGACATCTGGAGTCTTTAGCGGTCTAGTGGAGAACCGTTTAGTATCCGTTAGCGGCCTAGTGAATGGCCGCTAGTAGACTCTGGCGGTCAACCAGATGGCCGCTAAAGGTCCAGAATATAAAACTCCGGTATAAGTGCTTTCTATACAATTGGGCTTTAATGGTACAACCAGCTCGGCGTCCTAGTGGGATTCCCAGGCTTTCGGAGTCTTATGGAGGCCTTGAAACAAGATTTCCTAATCCGTTGGAAGGAATATCCAAAGGATAGGTCATCATGTCTAATATTGTGTCCTAATGTGTAAAAGTGTAACTAATGACCATATACCGGGATATGTGCCATATGCTTAAGAAAATGACTCTTAGAAGAGAGAGAAAATTGTGATAAAATAGTGATCAAGCTAAAACATGAATCATCTATCATTTGAACATATATTTATTACAAGAATATATGATTTTGGTCACAAATTAACATAAGTTAAAATAATGCCAATGTACATGAAACATGAAGTCTATCATAATGAACAGTAAGTAAATCAGGAATAAAACTTAGTTAGCTAGGCTTTTTTTTTGAGCAAATAGAACCATTGACTAGAACTGGCATAGTGAATGGGCTCACTCCACCAGGTCAGAGTCAAAGGTAAAAATTTTTATTTATAGTGAAAAGTACAAAGATCACCGGGGCATACCCTTGCTTACAAGAACTAGGAGGCTAGTATCTAATATTAGGAAAACCCAATCTATCCATCCTGCAAGCCCCTTTGACAAAGGTAGGGAGAGAGCCTGAATTGCCCAGGAAGAAGGGAGGAGCACCGCGCTCACAGGCGAGGTTGGCAAGACCATCTGCTGGTTGGTTGCCTTCTCTAT
Organism: Amorphophallus konjac; assembly: GCA_022559845.1. Lineage (NCBI taxonomy): Eukaryota > Viridiplantae > Streptophyta > Magnoliopsida > Alismatales > Araceae > Amorphophallus > Amorphophallus konjac. Next base: position 240,070,883 of record CM040128.1, read on the forward strand.
AAATGTGAACAATGTCAGCGTGCATAGTGTTGATGATGTCCCTGATCTCATTAATGAATGGGAGAAGTCTCCAAGAACATGATGGAGAATATTTGATGATGTGAATCAGGCTTTGAGAATCAGACTCCACGGAATGCAACCGAATACCATAGGAAGCCGCAAATCGAAGACCATCCAGCATAGCACGAGCTTCAGCAACAAGGCCAAGGCAAAGACCATAGAAGTGGCTAAATGCCATAATAATACATCCTTTGTGATCCCTGATTAACCCACCCACCCCGGCTGGTCCGTGGTTGCCCTTCGACGCACCATCGACATTGAGTTTGAAACATTGAATGGGGGGAGGAGACCATTTCACAATTTGAGGCTTGGGCTGCTTTACAATGGTAGGAGATTGTAAGCATTTAGGTAGCCAAGCAAGGATAGCATCATCACCCACCGATCTGCAGGCTGGGAATTTGGTGGAGTTAATTGCAAGCATGATTTTGTGGTAAATGGCTTTTGGTGAACTTACAATGCCTCCATACTTTCTTTTGCTCCTCTCACACCAAACTTCCCACAGCCAAAGAAAAATAATAAGGATGGACACCAAGCCAGAGAATGTAGATCTATTAGTAAGATGAATCACTTGTTTTAAGAAAGCACGGCCATTGGTACAAGTTGCAGGGTTGAGTGGGCAACAGTGCTTAATAAAGGACCAGGTGGAGATAGCAAGTTGACTGCGTAGGAACAAATGACAGTCAACTTCTATTTCATGAGAACTACAGCAGAGGCATCTTGAACAGAGCTGAATCCCATGATTCTAAACTTTAGCATCAATGGGGAGAATACCATGAACGAGCTTCCATAAAAACAAAGAAATTTTGGGTGGGATAAAGTCAGCCCATAAGTGGTCATAAGGGAACGAATGATCTCTGATGGCTGATTGCTTTCTCCAAGAGCTGACAGTGAAATCACCTATAGAGGTTGAAGTCCAAATATGCTTATCAACCTGTAGGGAGGTTTTAGATATGCAGAAAATGACAGCTTGGAGAACTTCATTGGGAAGAAGTTGACGAATGCTACTCTAATTTGGATTGAGTGGGTCCTGCAACTCAAAAGTAGTGATTTTTTTGTTCTCAATCAGCAACCATTGACAGGGTTGAATCAATTCCCTCAGCGACTTTTCTCCAACCAAGGTGTCTTTCCAGAAAGAGAAATGCCCAGGCCCTTTGAAGATGCGACTGTGCCTTACAATTTGATCCCTGGCATAAGACCAATCCATTCTGCCGTTTCCTAAGAGAGAGCGAAAATCAATATCAGATAAGTGTTGATTTTGCATATGTTTGCCTTTCAAATAATTAGCCCACAAGGAATTTTGATTGGCTAAAGCAGTCCATAACATTTTGATTTTAAATGCCTTCTGCAGTTCTCTTAAAGATGGAATTCCCAGACCACCACTGCTGATAGGCTTGCAAACATAGTCCCAACTTTTCCAGTGTTTTATCAGCTTACCATCAATAGAACCCCAGAAGAAGTTTGCCATGGCACTGTTCAGCAGTTTATGAATAGAAACAGGAATAGTACAGCACGCCAGGATATGTAAAGGAATAGAGGATAAAACATGCTTTATTAAGCAAAGTATGCCAGCTGGAGATAGGAGATTGGAGCTCCAGGTTTGAATTCTAGAATGAAATTTATTGAGCAATGGAGTAAAGAATGAGGCCTTAGACCTTCCAGGGAATAGGGGAACTCCCAGATATCTGAAAGGAAATGTATTATGCATCATCCCCGTGAGAGATGACAATCTCATTTTGAGAGGGGAGGAAGCTTTACTGTGAATATAGTAAGAACTTTTGGCCTTATTAATAAGTTGTCCTGATGACTCTTCATAGAGGTGGAGAAAATCCATGAGGTTTCTAAGGGATCGCTTACTCCCATTTGTAAAGATCAAGGTGTCATCAGCAAAAAGGAGGTGAGAAATGCCCTTACAGCCGCGTGGAGTGGAGAAATAGCCCACCTTATTGGTTTGGTACAGTCTAGATAAACCTCTGCTAAGAGCCTCTTCTGCTAGAATGAAGAGAGAAGGAGCCAAGGGATCACCCTGCCTGATCCCTCTAGATGACTTGAAAAAGCCAGTGCAATTGCCATTAAGAAGAACAGAGAACCAAGAATTGGAAATCAGCTTGAAAATTATATTAGTTGAAGTGTCAGAGAAACCAAATTTCTATAAGACAGCAAGTAGGAAATCCCATTCCAATCTATCATAGGCCTTTGCCATGTCAATTTTGAAAACAACATTCTCCCCTCTCACTTTTTTGCCAATATCATTGATGATGTCTTTAGCAAGCAGAATATTTTCTCCAATAGATCTCCCTTTGACAAATGCTCCTTGTTCAGGAGAAATGAGGTGTGGGAGGAACACAACCAATCTATCATTAAGTAGCTTAGAGATGATTTTGAAAGAAAAGTTGCAAAGACTTATAGACCTGAAATCCTTGAAACAATCCGGTTTTGTGATCTTGGGAATAAGGGTGATCACAGTAGCTGACATAGCCCGGGGCAGGTCACAACCCATAAAAAATTCTTTAATAGCAGCACAAATATCTTGACAGATGAAAGGCCAGCATGATTGGTAAAAATGGCCAGTAAAACCATCTGGCCCAGGAGCACTATCAGGTGACATAGAGAAAATAATGTTCTTGATTTCCTCATCAGTAGGAATTGCACAAAGAGAAGCATTGTCCTACATTGATAGGATATTTGGGATGGCTTGGAGAAGCTGCTGGGATATAGTGTGAGCCTGAGAGGTAAAAGCCTCCTGAAACTGTTTCACTGCCAGATCTTTGATAAGCTCCTCATTGTCAATGATGTTGCCATTGTCATCTTTGATGGAATTTATCATATTTCGACTTCTGTTCTTAAGGACAGTCGCATGAAAAAATTTGGAATTTCTATCGCCATCTTGAATATGTTAACTAGGCTTAACATATAATAATTATGGCAAATCTGTATTAAGTCTCGGGTTAAAATAATGCAGAACTTCAGAAATCGAAAACGGTCTAATACAGGACCATCGCTTGCGGTTAGCGGTCTATCGTACGACCGCTAGATTCCCTAGCGGTCTACAGGAAGACCGTTTCTCCCTATATAAAATCGAATTCAATGAAAACAATACCAAATGCTAGTCTAAGATACATCATGCATGGAAATCAACATATTTTAACTTCCATAACCATGATAGAACAATTATAGGCCAACAATATGCATAGGTTCATGTGATTAACAAGAAACATTCATTCTTTTTTTTTCATTAGGGCTAGTTCATGCATGAGGAATATACTATATGTATAGTCCTAAGTAAAACATGAAATTCACAAAGTACATTGCATGAAAATGAATGAAACAAGTGGGATTTTGTTTCTGACTATAAATTTAAGCCTTTCATGAGATAACCTACCTTAATCAGTGCTCCTAGAGTGTCAATTTTGGACTGGAAGTAAGTCCTAGTTTACTGCACATCTTATATTAAAACAGCAACTTCACGTCCCTCCATCTCCTAATTCCCTTGACCTATGGACGTGAAATTTTGAGGGTAAGTAGTGGATATGAAGGGTAACAAAAAGTTCTAAAGACACTTCTACTAAATACCTTGTTTAGGGCTCCGAATTCCTTGATCTTCTTGGGTCGGATGCACTAATTCCTGAGTTCTTAATGTAGAATCACCAACTTTGGAAGACTCTAACTTCATGTAGGCTTGATCTCCTAGAACGAAAATTAGAGGGTAGTTAGTTCCAATTAAAATGAACAAATTTCTAGAAGAAACATACCTAAAAATCGGCCTCTTTACCTGAGTTCCACGCGAGCCAAAGTAGGGATCACACAGGTCAAATCTGGGACCTATTTATAGGTTTTAGCTGGGATTTTGAGGATTAGAACGATCCTAGAGTCCCAGTTAGACTTTTAATTCGATCCTCAAGACTTTTAGACTTATCTAACTAGTAGATAGAATCGATCCTAAGTGATTTGGATGCCAAAAATCTAATCTTTTCACGTTTCCTTCTACTCACGGAACTACAGTTCCTTAGCGGTCTAGGACTGGACCGCATACAGTCCCCTAGCGGTCTCACGATAGACCGCTAGCCTTCATGAGTGTCGAATTTCACACTAGTTCAAACTCTTTTGGTATTATCCCTAATATTTATCCTTTTATTTATATCCCAAGGAGTAATTATCTCCTTAATTCCATGATTACACCCATTCCTAGCTTCTAGAATATGGGCTAAAGTCCAAAACAACCTTTTGGGCCTATTGGGTTTATTATATGGGCCTAATCCTCTTGGATTAGTGTAGGGTTTAAATAATTGGATTTAATTCATTATAATTCAATTAATAGCCTATTTTTAATGCTTAATAATTATATTTTAAATTCAAAAAATTCTTAGAAAAATTCTCGGGCGTTACAACCTGACTCTAAGGAAAAAATGCTTAAGATACAACCCATTCCAACGGTGAGACAGCTCCTCACCTTCCGCATTAACTAGACGATATGCATTCCTTGGATAAGCTTCTCTAACGACGAACGACCCTTCCCAGTTAGGTTGTAATTTTGACCTAGGACCTCCAGACCTAATGAATTTACATTTCAAAATCATGTCACCAATTTGAAATTTACGCTCAATTACCTTCTTTTAAAAATAACCCGAAACTCTCTTTTGATAAACAGACACGTGATCGGCCGCATTTAGCCTCTTCTCATCCAAGAGTTCCAGCTGGACGAGCAACGCCTATCGATGTTCGTCAAGATTAAGTTCCTTATCGAGCTGTACCCTTAGGGAAGGGATCAAGATCTCATATGGGAGCACTGCCTCCATCCCGTAAGTGAGAGTATAAAGGGTTTGCCCCGTAGGAGTACGGACGGAGGTGCGGTAAGCCCACAGAGCTTCCACTAATCGTTCAGGCCAATCAGAAAATTTGTGAGATTCACATGTTTTATTTATGATTTTGAGAGGGGTTTTATTAGTGGCTTCGGCTTGACCATTACCTTTAGGATAGTATGGAGATGAATGATGCAATGCATTATTAAACTTCTTACAAAGGTCCTGGAGCTCTTGAGAGATGAACTGGGGTACATTGTCGGTGACGATGCTGCTTGGCACTCCGAACCGTGAGATGATATTCTTTAAGATGAAGCGGCACACCGTAGTAGCCTTGATCTCTGCATACGCTTCTGCTTCAGCCCACTTGGTGAAGTACTCAGTGGCGGTGAGGATAAAGGACTTCTGCTTGGTCTGAGAATTAAGATCACCGAGCGGGCCAACGATGTCGAAAGCCCACATCGAGAATGGCCAAGGAGTAGAGAGAGGAAGAAGAGATGAAGCAGGAGCATGGATTTTATCGGCATGCAGTTGGCATTTAAGACACCTCCGGGCGTAGAGGGTGCAATTTTCCAATAGAGTTGGCCAATAGTAACCCTGCCTAAGGATCTTCATCGCTAAAGCCTGGCCATTGACATGATACCCACACTCACTTGAATGGGCCGCCTCGGCCACCTTTCAAGCTTCATCATTGTCTAAGCATCTCATGAGCATTCCATTGAGAGTGCGCCTATATAGTTCTCCAGCAATGATAGTGTACTTTGAGGCAGCTCTTGTAATAGCCTTACGCTGTTCAACACTTGCTCCTTCTGGGAACGATCCATCCCTGTAATATAGCTCAATTTCATGGTACCATGGCAACTCTTCTTCCTCTAGGATCTCTTCTAACGCTGTTAAAGATACTTCCTTCAAATCTTCCTTCTCAGCCCTCACCTCTACAGTCTTCCTAAGGTTGTTGTACCAAGGATCTTGAAGAGAGGGGGCGTCCAATTTTTAGACGATGATAGTCTCAGTGCTCCGACTGAGAGGGAAAGATAAAGAGGAAGCGAGCGATGCCAGCGCATCGGCAAGGATATTCTGAGATCGAGGAGTGTGAATGTGGATCAATTTATGGAATTGCCTAGCCAAGAGAGTGACCAAATCTTGATATGACTTGAGCTTCAGGTCACGAGTGCGATAAGTGGATAGAACTTGCCGCAGAACGAGCTGAAAGTCTCCTATGATGTTCAAATAGCGCGCACCCAAGAGATAGGCGTGCTTCAATCCGGCTAGGAGAGCTTCGTACTCGGTGATGTTGTTGGTAGCAGGAAAACGAAGCTGATATGCAAAGGGAATCGTCACCCCTTTCGGAGTGAGGAGAACATCACCTATCCCTCAGCCTTGAGAGTTGAGTGCACCATGAAAGTGCAGAGACCAAAAGGGATGGTGAGTAAGAACAGAGAGATGCTCGTCAGGAAAATCATCCTGAATAGAGTCTGTGCAGGGGATAGGGAGATGGGCGAGGTGTTCAGAAATGGCATATCCTTTGACTGCCTTCTGAACAACGAATGTGATATCAAACTGAGAGAGGAAGCTCTGGCAGCGAGCTAACCTACTAGAAAGGACATGCTTTTTTAAGAGATAGCGGATTGGGTCCATTCTAGAGATCAGCCTAACCGGGTGGGCTAGAAAGTAGTGTTTCAGCTTCTGAGCTACCCAAACTAAGGCGGCACAAGTTTTCTCCATGGCAGTATACTTGGCCTCTACTGAGTTCAACAACCTACAGAGGTAATAAGCTGCCCGCTCTTTGCCTTCATCATCTACTTGTGCCAAGACAGCTCCTAGGGAATCCTCGATAATAGAAATATATAGGATTAAGGGTTTCCCAGGGACAGGAGGTTGCAAAATCGGAGGATTGGATAAATATACCTTTAAATCCTCATAGGCCTTTTGATAGTCTTCATTCCATTAAAATTTGACCCCTGCCTTTAGCAGTTCATAAAACGGGCGGCACCTCTGTGAATATTGGGATATAAATCTTCTAATGTACTGCAATCGTCTAATCAGTCCTCGAAGTTCCGTAATATTCTTAGGCTGTGACATATCCATGATGGCCTTGGCTTTGTTAGGATCAATCTGAATCCTCTTTTGCTAACTATAAAGCCTAGCAATTTCTCTAAAGAGACTCCAAAAACACACTTCTTTGAATTCATTTTCAACTTATACTCTCTAGCTCTTTGAAGCACCTTGGCCGAAATAACGGGGTGTTCTTCTTTAGTCCTCGACTTCACCAAGATATCATCCACATAAGCTTCTATATAAACATGCATCATATCGTGGAATATAGCCATCATCACCCTTTGATAGGTGGCACCCGCGTTCTTCAAACTAAACGGCATGACCACATAGCAATACGTGCCCCAGGGCGTGGTGAAGGAAGTTTTCTCTTGATCTTCAAGAGTGAGATAGATTTGGTTGTATCCTGAATAACCATCCATGAATGATAATGCTTCATACCCGGCGATGTTGTCCACCAACACGTCTATATGAGGTAGCGGAAAATCATCCTTGGGACATGCTTTGTTAAGATCCCTGAAATCGATACAAATGCACACCTTTCCATCCTTCTTGATGACAGGGACTATATTCGCCACCCACTGAGGATATACGACAACTTTAATAAACCTGGCCTTATGCAATTTATCAACTTCTTCTTTCATCTTCAAGGCCATGTGGGGGTGAAATCTTCTCAACTTATGTTTTACGGGCGTTGCCCTTGGCTTAAGTACAAGTCGGTGTTCCACCAAGGAGGGGTCAAGCCTCGGCATGTCCTCGTAAGACCAGGCAAAAGAATCGCTATACTCCCTCAGGACTTTGATTAAATCTTATTCAACTTTAGGAGGGAGATTAGCGGTAATAATAATAGGCCCGGGGTCCTCATTAGTTCCCAGATTTATTTCCTTCGTAGGTTCATCCACTGCTGACGATGGCTCATCAAATCTCTTCAAACCTTGCGCATACAGGTCGACAGTGTCATCTACATTGTTGTCCTCAAAATCGACCGGGTCCTTCTCATCCATGACTTCATAGACTCCTAATGCATCGTCGCTCCACACCCTGTCTGGCTCTTCATCTTCTTCGATCGCAATCGCCGTAGCTATGAACTCTGGGCATTTAAGAAGAGCACGATATCGCTGAGCTAAATACTGCAAGAACCTATCAGGAATGGATTTAGGATGTCACGCCAGCGGGCGCGACTCAGGCAATGATGGGTTGGATGACCTAGAACAAGACCCTACTTCTCTAGAGATAATAGACTCTACTTCCCTAGACTCGACGGACCCTATGTCTAACCTAGGAAAGAGAAAATCTAGTGGGAGGGAGGCATCAGGGGCCTCATGCCCCTGGGAGGAGGATGGAGAAAAGATAGCGTAATCTTCCACTGAAATCTCCGTTTCAAATTTGATGTATTTTTTTTTTTTTGGAGATCAGTGGAGATTATGCAGCAAGATGGAGAGGAAGGCGGAGGAGGGAGCCTAAGGGGATACATGGACGGACAGAAAATATCGAAGAAAGGATCAGAGGAGGAGAAAAAAGGAGTGGATAGATCAACGGGCGGACATCAAGTGCATGTTCGGACAATGATAAAATCAATGGGGATCTCACATAGGACCAGATCAATCAAAAGAAGAGGTGAGCGGGGTATGAATGCCAGCTTTTGAAAGAATGAGAACAAGCGGGAAGGAGACCAAGTGAAAATAACGGGTAAGCTCCCTCTTTCCTGCGGAACTGCCGGCTTCTTCGGCTCACAATGCACAAGCCATAGCTCCTGGTTTCTTTGGCAACCGTCTTCTTCATGAAATAATCTTGCAAATGCCTGGCTAAAGTCGATCATGTCATCAACGGGCCCCTTTGATAGAAATGGCGGACTGTCGAATGTATAAGCTGTATCTTCTTTATTGGGTTGACTTGGTGATGCTTTCAATGTACCTGTGCAATGCCCAAGAAAATTCTGTGATTTAAAATATAATTATATTAATTATTCAATGGACGTAAATGGCAATTAAATGACGTGCCTTTGGAACACTGTGCTTTTGTATTGCCCCGAATTTTTTGGATATTTTTCGGATCATTTTTGTGGGTCCCGGAGTGTATTTTATGCTTTACACATGTTTTTCCCTAACGTGCCTTTGGAACACTGTGCAGGGTGAACCATTGCGTTCTCCGACGCCGGGACAGTACTAGCACGTTGTGCTCTTCCCGAGGATCGTGGAGGTAATTTTTCGTAATTTTTTGAATTTTTGAAATTTTTGGGTTTTTCTATATATATTAACCTCCTTTTTCTCTCTCTCCCCATCTCTCATTTCTCTCCCTTTTCCCTCTCTCTTCTCTCACATTCTCTCCTCTCCCCCTCTCACTCCGAGCGACCGACGGAGGCGGCGAGGGCGGGGCGGGGTGGCTCGTGGGGCGTGGAGCGACGGGCACGAGATGAGGATCGCGATGGTGGAGGCGGTTTGTGGGATCGCGAGCCGGCGAGGGTTTAGCGGCGTCTTCTTCGTGAATCGACATCCATGGCGCGTTGAATCTTCGGTGGAGGTAGGGAGATGGACCCCCAGCTCGTGTACTTCATTTCCCGCGAGTTTTGTAGGCCGTGGTGAGCCGAGCGGGCTTATTTGAGCATTTTGGGAAAAATCCATATTTTTGGGGAGTGAGTCGGATATAGTGTTTTGATCGCATTTTTGGGGTTTAAATGGGTCGTCTCGGTGCTAGAGAGGTTGGAGACTAGTTTCCCTTTTGTTTCCCCATCATCGGGTGATGATCGGGACGTGGATGGGTGTTTTTAGGATTTCCCGCCGGTTTCGTGCTCTGGACGTGCTAGCGGTCGTTCCAGTGACCGCTACACTCCCTTGGCGGTCTCAGGAAGAGCGCTAGGTGATTTGAAACATTGGTTGCCCTTAGCGGTCTTCTTGAGACCGCTAGGGTCAGGGTGGCGGTCACGCGATAGATCACTATCCTTGGGTCTAGCAGTCGTTATGTGACAAATTTCCCTGTTTGTCCGCGCTTTGGTCAGTCAAGGTCGGTGAGGTAGCGGTCTCGCGACTGACTGCTAGGCTATGCCTAGCGGTCGGGTGGACGACCGCCACCTTCCTTGGAGGTCTGGGAGCGACCGCTAGGGGTCCGAGAGTTTCAGTGTGCTTAGCTGTAATATCCCGGACCATTTGGATCCTTCTTCGTGGGTCCCGGATCTAGTTTTTCGGAGTGTCCGACTCCGTTGTATCCAAAATTTCATTTCAGTCATCTTTCGTGTTCGGATCGGCACGATCCGGAGTTGTTTCGGAGACCCGGAGGCGTTCCGCGGCTTTTCCGCGCGTGTTTTCCGATTTCCGGTGTGTGTTTCGACAATTCCTTCGGAACCTTGCTGCGGGTGAACCAGGTCGTTCACCTGGGCACGAGTGGTACTGATGCGATCGGTGTGTCCCTAGGATTCCGGAAATGTAATTTTCTATTTTTCGGTATTTTCCAGATTTTTCTATAAATACCCCCCTATTTTCTCTCTCTCCCCCACCTTCTTCTTCTTCCTCCTTTCTCCCCCACCGTGAGCACCGCCCCCCTCTTCCTCTCTTCTTCGTCCGGTGAGACCGCGGCGGCGTCCCCTCCGGCTGCAGACGGCACGACGGCGACGGTGTGGTGACGACGGCGGCGACGAGGAGATCGTGGAGGCGTTCGTGGGTCGTGGGAGCTCAAGGAAGAACGAGGGTTTTCAAAGCAGTTTCTTGCGATCGGGGACGATCCGGCGGAGCATTCGCTCCATTGAGGTAGGGTGACGTTCCCTAGCTCCCCGCCGTTCATTTCCGTGGTTTATAGGCCGAGGGGAGGCCGAGAGGGGCGTGATTGAGCGGGTTTGGGGTTTTCCATGATTTGGGGAGAGCTCGCCCGATCTATGGATTTAGCCCGTGATTTCACATTTTGGTGGCTTAGATGCATGCTAGGGGTCCCTAGGGGTCTTCCCGTTTGATTTCCCCCTCTCCGGTGGAGGCACGGGGGCGTGGTCGAAGTTCTTGGGCGGTTCTGCCGTTTTCACCGTCGGGTGCGTGTAACGGTCCTTCCAGGGACCGTTACATGATGTAACGCGCCTTGGAGGGGTTGTTACATGCCCTTTGTTTAGCCTTTGGGGTCAGGGGCTGTGACGGTCCCCCGATAGACCGCCACAGCCGTGTGACGCGCCTGGGAGGGTGCGTCACAGCCCCTGTTAACCAGCTGGGGGCTGGGAGTGTGACGGCCCCCGCCAGACCGTTACATGCCTGTAACGCGCCTGGGGTGGACCGTCAGAGGCATCCGACCGTTGGTTTGTGACTGTTGTTTCTGACCGGTGGGGGTCAAGGCATGTGACGCACCAAGCCTGGCGCTTCACATCCTTGTGACGGCCCAGGGTGGGTGCGTCACGGCGCCTTTGGGAGTTTTGGACCCCCCAGGCGGTGTGACGCTCCAGGCGTGGGCCGTTACACCCTGTGACACGCCTGCGTGGGGGCGTCACAGTTTGTAACGCGCCAGGGCAGGCGCGTTACACTCCGCTTTGCGCTGAGAGAGTGACGGCCTGCGTAGGACCGTTAGGCTTTCTGTGACGGTCCTGCCTAGACCGTCACTTGCCTGTGACGGTCCAGGGGTGGACGGTCAGGCGCCTGGTTGCCCCGAGAGGGCTGCAACCCCATTTTTAGTCCAGCTTTGGCCACCGTGTGACGGGGCTGGTGCGTGGGGTGGTCTCCGTGCGTCGTCGGATGCGGGCGTCGTTTCCGTGACTTGAGAGTCTACTCCTTCAGTGACCCTCCACTAGTCGTAGCCTACCAGTACGCGTGTGCTGGTCGCACCAGGGAGTGGTGTACGGGCTGACCCTTAGAGACGGTTTGTGGACCGGTTACCGTTGGGCCCCACGTCTTGTAGCCAGAGTCCGGCTGAGGGGGAAACCGGTCAGAGGGCCAGACCAGGGACGCGCGGTCTATGTGTGCACACGTGGTTGGGGGCGGTTGGACCAACGTCGACGGGCGTGACCCCATCTAGTCACTTGTTTGTGGTTACTTGTGCGGTGTTCGTGCCTTGGGTAGGCGCTACCACGTCAGGCAGTTCACCTGTGGTGCGGTGTAAGTCGTCAGGGGACGCTACCGGCTGTGCTTCTAGTGGGAGGTACTCCTGTCGAGTACGGAGTGTCAGACTGTCAGTTTCGTGGCTTTGACCTTCGGGTTTGCCGGGTCGACCGTTGAGTTTCGGTTGTCTCATCGTGGCACGTGTGCCAGTTTGCGTGCCGTAGGGTCTTTGTTGTGTAGAGTACAGGGCTTTCCTTTCCGAGGTACTCTCCTACCGCTAGCATAGTGGTTTTCCGTTTTACGAGGTAGGGTTCGAGTGATCCCTACTGAGTCTTGTTCCGAGACTCATTCCCTGCGTGTTTTCACCGTGTTTCAGGTGAGGCGCCGCCCCGGGGGAGCGCGTCTAGGGTGCAGCGTGGTGCGGGTGCCCAGAGGTAGTGCTAGAGGTCAGAGCCGGGGTATGCCCTGTGTAGCTGTACTTTTCTTTCTTGTCTCTGTACTAGTTGTGGACTACTGTCGTTATTTTGTGGACCATGTAAAATGCTAATTTATTTCCTGCTTAATATTATAACTGTTTAATTTCTGCAATTACTTGCGATACTTGTGTAGTTTCCACACCATCCTTCTAACCCTTCCGAGTCTTCGGACTCGTGGGTGGCGGTGCGAGTCTCGGGTTATCGGGCCTTCCCGGTAATCGGATTCTCGGGTCGTTACATTAGCGATCCAGGGGTAGACCGCTAATCTTTCCTTAGCGGTCCAGGGGTAGACCGCAAGGCTTCCTGGCGGTCCAGAGGTAGACCGCTAGGTGATTCTTCATGTTCACCGTGTCCATTTTGTGGGTGTTGGTCTCCGGTCGACCCGGTTGTGACCCAGCGGTTGACCTTCAGCCTCATGGATGTTCCGGACACCCCGTGGGTTCTATGTCCATGTTTCTGGGTGTTTGGAGGTACTATGTTACCTCGTTTAGCATGCCCGTAGGTTTGGTGGGTCTGGGTGACCCCATGTGTTTCGGGCTTCTGTGTTGTCGCTAGAACGAGTCACTGTGTGTTGGTATGAGTGCGGTGAGGTTTCCCCGCACGACTTGGGTTTCGCCGGAAAGTGTTTTCCGTGTGGGCCAAGCGTGTGGCCTTGGACTGTGAGTCCAGTCACCCAGCCTGGGGCTGGAGGTTTCTTAGTTCCCTTTGTGAGGGAATGGTTTCGGCGATTATGAACTGCCTAGTGAGTCATCGTGCCGTGGTTTCAGACCTAGGGATTAGGCTAGATTGATGGCGCTGCGCCGTCATGTGCGATGATCTTGACCCGAGTCTTGTGACTCAAAGACCATTGGATTTAATAGGTCTAGTGGGCTGTCCAGAGTCTGGTGGCGTCGTGCCACCTATTACTCTGTGTTACTCACGATGGGTGCGTGAGTGGCTTTCCGTGTTCACGTTTAGTGACCTTCCACTAGTCGTAGCCTTCTTACAGTACGCGTGTGCTGACCCACCAGGGAGTGGTGAGCGGCTTACCTGAGAGAGACGGTTTTTAGGCTGGTTACCGTAGGACCCCCACGTGCAGCCTGAGTCCAGGCTTCGGGAGAAGAACCAGCTAGAGGACGGACCTATGGCATATGGTCTGTGTGTGCACACTTGACAGAAGGCATCGGGCACGCGCTAGCAAGTGCGACCTCAGTTAGTCCTTATTTTGTGTTCCTAGTTACAGTATGGTGTCTTAGTCTCCACCTGGGGCATTGTTCGGAGACACCTGAGGCTGCAGACTAAGTCGTCAGTGGACGCATCCGGCCTTCCTTCTGGTGGGCAGGTACTCCTGTCACGTGACGTGAGTTTCCTCGTGAGTCGAGTTCCGCTTCACCTCGGCGAGACGTGGTTTGGCGTGGAGTTCCGGGGGTTTTCCCGATACCGAGGTCTAGGGGTTCCGGTGAACGTCACCGAGGGCCTTACCCTAGATAGTGTTGAGTTCCTGACATTGTGGCCATTTTCCTAGTAGTGTGACTAGGGTGGTCCATTGTCTGGTGGTCCCCTGATTGTGAGATCGGGGAGTGTTTCCACATACAGTAGGAGTAGCTGTAGTGCCGAGTTTTACCGGCCACCGGTCTATTGTTCCGGCTATAGTTGTAGCTATCTTCATTTTCGCTACCACCGTGTTCTCGGTTGGGGTTCCGCAGGACCCCTATTGAGCCAGTGATAGGAGGCTCACCCTGGCTTTTCAGGGGCGGCGGTTCTCCCTCGAGGTTCGAGGGCGGTGCGTGCATATTCTTAGTTACCAGCTTGTCGGGCCGAGTGTCCACTCGGGGTGTGGTACGTTTCCTGCCTTAGACTGTACTTTCTGTTGGACTGGACTCTAATGTAGTTAGTTCATTTATTACTATTAATTGTTGAATTGTCCTACTTTATTTCCTATTTCCTTGTACCTCCACACTCTTTTTTTTAGCTCTTCCAGGCCCCGGTTCGTGGGCGGCGAGCCAGGATTCAAATGGTATCGGGTTCCTTTCCCGGTATCTAGATCTTGGTGATACAAGAAATATGAAGTGATCTAGAAGGGGAGGGGATGAATAGATCACTGTTTTCAACCCATTAAAAATTACTGAAGAATGATTCACTTAAAACAAGCAATCTCGGAGTTGAACCCACAAAAACGCAGTGCGGACAATAGCTCGAGTGGATAGAAGGCACACCACAAAATCACCACAGACAATCACACGAGTACCCAGAGGTTTTTAAGGTGGTTCGGTCAGACCTCCAGTCTGCCTACGTCCACCCCTCACTTCAAATCGAAGTGAGGCTTCCACTAGCACCTGCTAGCAAAGCAGACTCAGTCTGCGACAACGGCTGATTCACAGCTTCACCAGGGGAACACCCTCCCCTCTTCCTCCACACCCGGAGGGAACCCTAAGGACGCCAAGTCCCTAGAAACCAGGAAATAATTTCCTCTTCCTCCAACAGGAGGGAACACTAGTGATCTACAGTCACTAGAACCAGAGACCAAGGTCTCTCTTCCTCTGAAGCCCAGAGGGAACACCTCTTCTACGAGAGGGAACAATACTGCAACCTCTGTTGCAAGTGAACCAAAGAGAACACGTCTCTCTCTTCCCCTGAACACCAGGAGGTAACACAGAGAACTTTCAATCAAGAAAGAAAAATAGATAAAAATGAAAACAAGAAAGAAGGAAGCCAAATTTCAGAAACTGAATACAATGTAGCTCAAACTGAGCAGCAGACTTCGGATTTGATCCGTAAGTCAATACCCATCTTCTGATCACTCTTCTGCTCTCTCTTCTCTCTCAACTGGAACACTCTAGTTTCTCAGGGAGGCTCTTTCTCTTCTACTCTCACTCAAATTTCTTTACTGTAATCTTGGAGCTCCTCGCTTTTCGTAGATGGTGAGGCAGTGCTTTTATAAGCGATCAGGAGGGTGCATGCAAGGCGTGTGCTTCCCGCGCTCGATCCAGAACCTTCTTGCCACGTGCCCTTATAGTATTGGTTCACGTGCAGTCCAGACACCGGGGAATATTCTTCCTCGGATCACCTTCTTCTTTTTTGGTTTTCTTCTTCTCCTGTAAAGAATTAAGACGATTAAAACTCAGGGCCACAAAAACTAAAACTGCACGAGGTATGTGGTAGCAATACGAGATGCACCATTCTGAGAACGACACGAGATACACAAGATTACTACAGTATGAAATAAAGAGAGAATGACACGAGGTCAGATGAAAACAACACGAGGTAAAGAGAGAACGACACGAGATACACAATAATAAAGCTAACACTACAAAGAGAACGACACGAAGTCAGATGAGAACAGCACGAGGTAAAGAGAGAACGACACGAGATACACAATAATAAAGCTAACACTACAAAGAGAACGACACGAAGTCAGATGAGAACAGCACGAGGTGAGAAGGAAACAACACGGAGTAAAACGGTATTAAAACAACACTAAGACACAACCACAGAAATAACATGAAGACTCAAACATAAAAATAACACGAAGACATAAGCACAAAAGGTAACATGAAGACACAAACACAGAAACAACACGAAGACATAAAAACGAATCGAATACAAAATTGCTCGAACTTACGAACGACTCGAAGACGAGGACGACACGAAACGACACGGACTGAAACCAACTCGAAGATGAAAATAGAACCCTACACGAAGTGTGGTCTCAAAGCAAAAAGGACACGGGGTCTAAGAAAAACAACACGAAGTCAGAAGACAGGAACGGCTAACAACGACACGTGATAAAATAGTGAAAGCAGGAAAACGACTCGAGTAACTACAGTAAATGACACGAAAACTCAAGAGCAAAAATAAAAGGCTGACTCGAGATGAGCAGATAAATACTAAGAAACGACACGAGGTTCACAGGAAAACGACTCGAAGTTCATCAGAACAAATCGAGCTGCTTCAGTAAACAGCACGAAGACAATCAACAAACATAGTTGGAACAACACGACGTACAAACGGACAACACGAAGTGTAGTAAACACAAACAACACGAAGTATGAAAGGAACAGTCTACCTCATAGCAGTTTTCCTGTTAATCATGGAAATTTCAAATGCATAACATTACGCAAGATATCTGATTAAAATGATAATATTTAACATAGTGATGCTCATCATCAAAACACTAGGGAAGTCACAAAAATCCAACACTTGGGTCGCTACAACTTTCACAGAAACCTTGCCAATTTCATCAGTTCCTCTACCTTCGGACCTAGCAATCACTACACCATTAGGTCCTGGAACCAAACTTACAACCTACTACCCCGATAGTGAGGTAATGGTAGAAGGCCATAATCTTCCTGCAAACCTCGTATGCCTTGACATGGATGGCTATAATGCTATCTTAGGTGTAGATTGGCTTGTGGACCACGACGCCTATATAAACTATCGCAACCGGATTATCTCTTTTTGGAAACCAGGTCTTCCAAGATTTTCCTTCCTTGGTATCAAATATAGGAAGCATCCTACCATTATTTCATCTCTTCAGGCTTGCAAACTTATTTCGCAAAGATGTGAAGCTTTTCTTACTTCTATAACCATCATCGAATCCAATGGAATTATCTTAGAAGATATTCCCATTGTGAATGAGTTTCCCGATGTATTTCTATCAGATTTGCCCGGATTATCGCCTGAAAGGGAAGTAAACTTTTTCATTGAACTCATTCCCGGAACAGCACCTGTTTCAATAGCTCCCTACAGGATGTCCCCCACAGAACTCAAGGAAATGAAGAAACAACTTCAGGAGTTATTAGACAAGGGTTTTATTCGACCTAGCACATCCTCTTGGGGTACGCCAATTCTATTTGTCAAGAAGAAGGATGGATCCCTCAGGCTATGTATCGACTACCGACTGTTGACACCCGTTTTTAGCCTGCAAGTTGAGTTATTTCTCTTATTCATCAATTTTGATGTCCCGAATTAGCCATTATTTTGGAGTCTTCTTGGATAGATTTCGAGCCCATTTTCATTGTTCTCTATCCTTTGAGCCCTAGAGATCATGATTTTTTAGAGTCCCTGGAGCTTATCTTATCAACTTCCGGCTTCTAAGTCGACTTACGGCCTATTTAGGTCGGCTTCTTTCAAGCATTCCACTCTCTCTCACTGCACAGTCCTGAAAGTGCTTCTTTTTCACCCCCTTCTTTTCCTCTATTCAAAACGTATCCTTCACCAAAGTTGTTCCATTTTTCAATATCTACGACTTCTTCTTCTACGCCATTTGCCCGTTCTTCCCCGATTGTGAATTATTCACATTTTTCTGGTGTGCTGTTAACCTATGTCTTAGAATTTTCCCTCTCTGTTCTAGCCCCATTTTTTCTATTTTATGATTGCCTTTTCATCTTTCTCTTTTCATAAAAGTTGTTCATCTTTCAGTTATCTACAATTTCTTCTTCTACCACTTTCGCTAATTCAGCACCGTTTAGGAGATATAATCCAAATTCCAAAGTCACGCGAAGTAGCAGCCTAACAGTCATGCAAACGACTGTTTCTTTCTGCAAACGGTTCCTTAACGGTCTTACGATAGACCGTTAAGCCAGCCCGAGAGTCCAACTGCTGCTGGACTCTGTAGTGTTTTGTGCCGCTGTGGCCTTCTTTGAAAGCCCATAACTTTTCGAATACTTATCCAAATCGATCCCCATTTTCTCCTATGGATTCTCCTTGGTATTATCTTGAATTTGGTTCAAAGAACTCCAATTTTCATCACCTATCTTGATCAGAATCTTGCTCGAAAGTTGAGGGTTTTAGTGTCCTGCTACAACTAAAACTCTGATTTTTAGTGCGATGGGCCTCCTTCTAGAAGCCATATCTTCCAGATCTTTCATCCAAATTGAGTTCCACTTGTTCCTACCTCTTATCCTTTGTATTATCTCGAGATTGATTCATAGATCTCAAGATTTGGTGGACTCTATCCCTTAAACTCGTGGAGGAAAGTTGGGGACTTGGGCAAATTTTTCGATATAAAGCCCCTGTGCGAACCTCGAGCCGGGGGCGCGTTTCCACGGCGATGGCGAAGCCATGCCGAATTTTCTTCATCCTCCTTCGACCCTAGTCTGAAGAGGGAAGTATACGCTTCGTTTTGGTTCCTTATTTGCTCGATTTCATCAACATTTTCCCTCTCAACCTCGCCCCTACTTTTGACAAATCATCACAGTTTGCTGATTTCTGCTACAAAGTCCACGACGGGGGCCTGTTCATCAAGCCGGGGCGGAGTCATGCTTCATCCTTTTCGTCCTCCCTCAACTCCATATTGAAGAGGGGAGTATTAGCTTCGTTTTCATTATATGTTTGCCTTATTTCTCCTATCATTTCTTCCTCTTCCAAGCCCCTACTTTTGAGGTTTCACCACACTGTTCTGCACTTTGCTGAAACTCAGATTTCTTACGACGGGGGCATGTTTACGTCGCCGGTGCGAGGCCGTGGGGCACTCTTTATCCGCCCTTTCAACTCCAGGCTCAAGAGGGAAGTATAATCTTTCTGTTCCTTGGTTTGGGGCTTTTTACCTCGTCATCTTCATGCATATTTTTGTCCATGAGTTTTACACTTTCATTCTATTTTTACACAAGTCAATTTTCTGCCATGTTCTGCACCCTTCTATTTTCTTGTATTTTCCACCCCATTTTCACTGATGTCTTCTACGTTTTCAACCCTATTTTTTACCCTAGTTTCACCACAATACTCCCACCTTTCTATAGCATCCTCTCTTTCCCTTTTTGGTGTTCTATCTTGTGAGATATTCATCATTCTTTGAGTACATTTTGTACACTTCTGCATTTTCTGCACAGTCCATATTTTTCCCCAAATCTCCACCATCATAACTTTCTGTCCCGACATCCTTTTTGAGTGATTCTTGTTCCTACTTCTTCACAACACTCAAGTCTTCGGCCAGCTCAATTTTCTCCCTATTTGGACATCGTTTGCCTCTCTTTTTGCATCCGTCTTTGCACCCACTTTACACTGTTTGCACAGTATTTCTTGTGACATGCACTTTTGCACCTTGTTTATCTATGTTCATCATGGCATATTAAATCAATCTCTTCACTCTAATCTCATCACAATATACACACCTATTATTTGCACCCTTCCATAGGGGTTAAAAACCCTCCCCCGGTGAGTTTACCCTCAATCTTTCATGCTACTTTATGCACTTAGGCAGATTTCTACGCTTAGCATTTTCTAATGGGTTTTGCCTCTTATTTTGTCTTAGTTTCACAGGAAAGCATGGAAAGTGAGGCCCTTACCTTCTAGCCGACTGGAAGGTGAGGAGAGGTAATCCATAAATCCCCGCATCTTGATATTTAGCACGATCATCCTCTTTTTTCCAAGGTACACAACGCGCACTTAGTTTCCCCTTTCATATTCTTTTTGCGTTGTTATTCCTTGGTGGCGATCATGGTATTTCTTCTACATCTTTTTGTTGCCTTTTCTCTATTATACAATCATGCTACTAGGTTCATGTTATTCACATGATTGGTGAACATATGCCTCCATGCCTATTCATATGATTTGTGGGGTCGGCACACCTATACGCATACACATTTTCCACATCTACACCTTTTTTTGGCGATCACGGTGGGACTTCTAGTGCCCATCACTTTGCTTATGCTTTGCTACGATTTTCGTGTGTATATCCATGTTTAGATAGCATTTCATGTTCATATTGTTCACCTTGTTTGCATCCATATTGTTATGTTTACATATACTCATTATATCTTGATTTGTTAGACTTAGGCTAGAAATTGCATGCACCCCGGTGTACAGTGGGTCACACATTGCATATCTTAGTTACATTTTCTACCTTGGTAAGTGATCCTCTCGTCTCCATATTCTTTGGGGTCGACTAGGTGATCTTATCCGGGACCTCCATAAGTCCCCGTGAGCCGTGGATTCTCACACGGACGTTGGGCCGGTTGTACCTTTCCACCTCTTAGGCTTGCATTTTGCATAAGTGTGAGGGAGTTAACCTTAGTCAACCCAAAGTTTGGACCTTATTCCCATAGGATTCCTATCTTCAGAGAATTTTTCCTAATTCAAATCATTAAAATGTCTATTAAAACTCCTAAAATATTTCCCATCATTTTAACTTGGTTGACTTAGGT
The DNA here is from genome assembly GCA_022559845.1 of Amorphophallus konjac. Taxonomy (NCBI): domain Eukaryota; kingdom Viridiplantae; phylum Streptophyta; class Magnoliopsida; order Alismatales; family Araceae; genus Amorphophallus; species Amorphophallus konjac. The sequence goes on from CM040128.1 coordinate 240,091,396, forward strand.
GAAAACTCTTACATTGCACTGATTGTGTTGTTTGGGTTTGTCCGGGCCCATTAGTGGTGTTTTGTGTTGCATTTTAATCATCATCCACATATTTTGTTGTTGTTAGGTCCACTTAGGTTAGTCCATTTATGTGTGTCCATTGTCATATGTCCATTCTCCCTTGGTCCTTGCATTAGTTTGTCACTCCCTTCTTGTCCTCAAGCCCAGTAATCCATTACTTCCCTCTTTGTATTAAGTCTCCAATTGCCCTCATGGAACATCATTCCAACCCCGTGTATCATCCTTCTTCCTATTCTTCTTCCTATTCCCGCGTGGAATCTTCTTCCCACGCAGGCCCATCTTCCCGTGGTCCCTCTGATCCCTCCGAGAAACAGGCTAATCTCATGGCCCATCTTTCAAGCCTTGTTCGCCAAACGGACCCCGCCCAAGCCCAACGTATCATTGCATCTCATCTTAATGGGCCTTCTTCTTATAATGGGCCCTCTTCCCTTCATGGGCCTCTTTCTTCTCCTTCATATGCCGCTGGCCCAATTTCTAATGGGCCTTATTCTCTTAATGGGCCTCATTCTTCCGCTCATGTTGCTACTGGCCCATTCAGTCCATATGCCAATATTTTTTCTAGGCCCACATACCCTTCCACTCCCGGAATGGGCCCATCTTCTTCTCAGCCCGGATCCTCTTATCCGGCCCAATACCATGCTCTTGGTCCTAATTCACAACCTCTTGCTCAAGTTGGCCCATATTCTTCTCGATCTCTCCCTACCCAGGAGATGATTGCTCAAGCCCAACGCCAGCTTGATGAACTCCAACGTCGGATCGATCCTAAGTCCCCCTTAAGTGTTCCATTCACATTTCAAGGTCTTCGGCTTCTACCATCTTCACAAATTCCCGCATATCGCCGTTATGGTGGAGTCGGTGACCCCTACGTGCACTTGAAGGAGTTCCTCTATGAGTCGGCCCAGTTTCGACATGACCAACGCTTAATGACATATCTATTTGGTCTATCTTTGGAAGGCCCTGCTCGGGATTGGTTCTTTTCTCTTCCGCAAGAGCAGATTGTGAATTTTCAGATGGTTCAAGAGAGGTTTATTCAGGAGTATCAGGACCAGGTTGAGCCCAGGTATTCTATGGTGGATCTGGCCCATGAGATGATGAAGCCCAAAGAGGATTTCTGCACCTTTGCCGACCGCTGGCGTCGCCTTGCCGCACAAGTCCCGGGGTACATTCCGGAGCAATAACAAATCAAGATGCTGATATTCAATGCGACGCCCGAGTATCGGTTTATCTTAGCCCTCAATGATATTACCTCCTGGCAACAACTTTATAGTCGAGCCCGCTTCATCTTCCAACAACTCTAGGATTCCCCTGACCCCGAGTCTTTTCTTCCTTTTAACACCCCGCCATCTGTATCTCCCTCCACATATCAACATTCACCTTCTGCATACCAACCCTCCACGAGTCAGCCATACACCCCCACATATCAATCACCTGCATATTCCTCCATGAGTCAGCCCTCCGCATCCACATACCCGTCTCCATCTTCACCTCAAGTCAGGGGAATTCCACACCCCGAGCAGGTGGATGCCGTCTACATACCTTCCCACTCCACTCCGCATATGCCACTACCTAATCCCTCCCTTAGCCATGCGTCATTGCCTACGCAACCCCCACAACTATCTTCATCCCATATCGCTCGGTATCCCCCTAGCCCGAAGCAGGCTCCTCACCCTCCGTTGCCAGAGTCTTTTACAAACATTTTTAGGACTTTGATGGCCACTCACGCGTTGCCGCTCCCTGTAGTTGTTCCTTGCCAACCCGCGGCCGGGAATATGCTTCAGTTCTGTGATTATCACCGCCAACATGGGCATTTGGTTGAGGATTGCCCCAAATTCTGGGAGTTTATTTATGGCTTGGAAGCCAAGAAAAGGATTGACTGGGCCATTATTCATGAAGTTATTCTACATATCCGCAGCAAGAAGCAACAACAAGAAGTACAGCAGCCGTCTCCATCCCTACAAGGCCAAGGGCACCCCTGTGGTTATTTATCTAGCAATGCACCCGCTCCATCGCCTGCTCTGTTATCTACCCCATCTTTGCCACCTCCTACACCGTCTCCGTCACCTCCACCAACCCAGGCTCTTGCTCAGGCTAGTGCCTCCACTGCCTCCACTTCCTCCATTGCCACCACCGCTTCCACTCCCAACACCGCTCGGCGTGTTGTATCGATACGTCGACGGTGGACACCACGACCTTCCCCTTTGCCTACATCACCTTCTCCATCTCCATCTCCATCACCATCTCTATTGACTATTCCATCACTTCCACCATCTCCGCCGCCTTTGCCACCCCCTTCATCATCTTCACATGAGCCTGAGCGAGATCCACCTCCGCCTTCGCCTTCACCCACAACCCCTTTGCCTCCACCTAAACACACCATCCCCATTAAACCTTCCATGCCCTCTAAGCCTTTTACATCCATTTCTTCATCTACTTCCACCCCACGGAGCGGGTGTGCACTCTCTTTGGTGCCCCTCGGGTCTGGTCCCCAGGGAGACAATGAGCCGAGTCAGGGTAGTTCAGTGTCGGTTGTTCCATTCATGATTCAAGGTTTCATCTGCCGCTTGTCGATCCGGGTCCTGGTCTCGGGATACTTTGGGACTGATGAGCCTATACTTCCGAAGATGGTTGTCAAGAAGAGTTCCCTTGCACTAGTGCCAGTTTCTTCACAAGCGAGGCCAGTGACAATCTCCTTGCTTGCCAGTGGGTTTATCGTTGATGCTGTTATTTTCTCTCGCTCGATTGCTATTCAGTTCATTGGTCAAGAAGGGTTCTCTACCCGCATTGTGCTAACGCGTACGGCTGCCAGAAGATTGATGAGTTCTATATTCAAGGGGCAGTTTGCCGTATCTTCTGCACTTTCCAAGGACATTCTGCACATCCTATGCAATCTCTCTCGATTTATCAGTACGCCGGCCACGTCAACGCCATGTATTATTCTCCCTCGGTCTCATCCTGCTCTTTTATCAAGGGAGCTATGCTTCAGGCATGATTTCCTTGTAGAGTTACCAAATCTCATGTTGCTTGTGCCGAGAGACAAAACTCCATGGTTTTCTGATATTCATCATTCTAAGGAGTCACTTGCTCAAGAATATCCGCATACTGTTAACACCGGGTGTCTAGGGGCAACCGCCCCGATGAAGTTGCATGTTCACAGCCGGGCCAGGTCGTCTGCCAGGTGGGCCCGTTATTTGAGAAGGTATTACAGATTAAGAAGCCCGAAGGTCCAAGCCCGCACCAGGCGGGTCCATTTTCAAGAGATTTCTGCCAAGAACAGGCAGCGACGCAAATTCAATGGCCATCGGTTGTGCATTCAGGGGTCCACTTCTTCTTATTCTCCTTTCTATTCATCGTTTCTTTTGCTCAGCTCCCACCCTTGGGTGGTGTATCTTCCCTCTTCAGATCCAGCTTCTATGATCTTCTCCTCTCTTCTGGGGTCCGCAAGCCCCTACTCTTCCTCTTCTCCTCTCCATCCAGAGTCTCTAGATTATCCCTCCTCTCATGATTCTAGGCCTCGCCCTAGGCCTATGTCATCCTTCCATCCCGATCTTGGGACTTCCCCTGATTCTTCTTCCCCGGGACTTTCGGGTGTTGCTTTTGATTCTTCCCCGACATTGTCAGGTGATTACAATTCTTCTTATCTGGCCCTACCAGATGACTACTACTCTCCTTCTCCGCCCATGTCGGATAATCATTCTCCTCCTTCCTCATCTTCACAGCAATCCTCTCGTTGTCTTTCTATTCTCTCCTCTTCTCCCTTTCAGGGTCTTCGCCTATTCTCTTGCTATTTTCGAGGCTTTAGTCCGCCTTGATCCCAGCTAACCTTTGCTTATTCTGTATATGGTTCCTTGTTATCAAGGTCTCTGCACCTTAACGAGGGAGTTCTAGCCCTCGTCTCTCTTCCTTTTTATCCTTATTCGTCCCGTTTGATGTCTGCCACTCCTCCGTGTAGGGGAATCTTTGATCCTTTGCTATCGTCTCATCTTTGTCATGTCAAGTAAGGAATACAAAGCTCGTGCTGCTCAAAAGCTCGATGGTCAAGATCGCTTTAGGATGCTGGTTTGCTTTCCATGGATTTGCAAGGTATCGTCATTTTGTGTTATCATCGCTATTATCTCTCTTACTCTTGCACACGCTTATAATGCTATTCCTCAACATGGTTCAGTGGCTTTTAGAAATTTACTTAGTTAAGCTTAGTCAAAATGAGTTCACTTCTGCAGCATTCTTAGGCTGGTGATAGCTCCGCTCTGGGAGTCTGAGTTCTTTCCCCGATCGTTGAGGGTGACCATTAAGCATGGGTTTTCACACACTACACGGCGACCCATAGCAGATTTCTCTTAGGCACACCGTTGCTACTTTGGCCATATATACTTTGGGTATGCACAAAGATCTTTTCTTTTCTCTGCTCAGTCAAGTGCAGGGGCAAGAGATGGATGGATGAGATGACCAACCTAGGCGCTCCCTAATATGAGAGAGGTCTCAAATAGGGGCAGTCTTGACCCTCAAAAATGAGATTTTATGTAAAATCTAGCCAATAAGGGCTGTTAAAAATCAATGATCTGATCAATATGTAAAATTATAAAAATCAAAGACATGGCAAGAGTGGCAGTATAGTTCCCCGCGGGACGTCATGAGCCTGGTCGCATGCGTGCTTGATAAATATGGGTATAAAAATCAAAGACACAAAGCCCCGGCGCAACAGGCTATCACTTTGAGTGGTAGTGCCCTAGAAGGAATTCGAGTCTTGATATCTCCCATCCTGCACGAAGCTTGTCTCCAATTTTTCTTCGGCTTCTCCCTCTTAGGCTGGGATGTATCTTGGGTACGGCCTTAGTAGGGACACCGTTCTTTGGAAGTGGCTGGTTGTGGTAAGCCACCCTCACATGCACGCCCTGCTCAAGGGAAGTCTTTAATGAGAGGGGATGGACGACGATCCCTGGCCAATAGTTCGAGCATGTCTTTGGGTGCTGCGGATTGCTATTTCAAAATCCAAAAAAGAATGAGATATTGTCAAAATTTCAAAAAAAGTGAGATATTGTCAAAATTCCAAAAAAATGAGATATTGTCAAAAATCTAAAAAAAAATGAGATATTGTCAAAAATAAAAAAAATGATATTCCAAAAAATGAAATATTGTTCAAAAAAACTAAAAAAATAAATATTTTTAAAATCCAAAAAAATCAAGAAAATTGAAAAATCTAAAGATGTTTATCTTTTACATTTTATTTTGAGGACAGATACGTAATCTGTTTGCTAAGTGTGCAGGTTGCAAGTACTCAGGCATTCCTTGCTATATCTTTGTGCTCTGCCTCATGTCTACATCTTCTGATCTGTTCTCTTCTTCAATCATATCTCTCGATCTATTCTGAAGTTTGTGTCCTTCTCAACTTTTATTTGCAATGATTATATCTATTTGAGAGGGCTTTGCCTTACGATTATGAACCTGGCGATTCTGCTTCATTCTGATCTTGGGTTTTGATTGAAGGGCGTATTTGTTTATGTCTTTTTATCCCGCCGTGTCCTTGTCACGTGTTTATGTCCCACCGTGTTATCCCACACATGTTGTTTTGTCCCTCACCGAGTGTTGTTAGTTGTCTTGCACATGTTGTTAGTCACCCCTTTATGTCCCATGTTCTTATCCCAGTCGTGTGTTCTCCCACCGTGTTGTTGTCTTGTCCCACCATGTTCATCATGCATGCAAGTTGTCTGTTCATGCCATTACATATGTGCTCGTTTGCCTTTGTTATGTTATGTTGCATTGTCTCCCATTTCATTTGATCGTTATGTTATGTTATGTTGTCTGTCGTTCAGTTGATCGTTATGTTCATGTTATGTTCATCATGGTTGTCTTATTTGAAAATCCGTAAAAATTAAAAAAAATCAAAAAATCTAAAAAATGCCGTTTCGCTTGAAAGGTAAGTCAGGTATGGCTCTCTATGCCTTCTCATTATTGCATTACTATATGATATATACACTATTATAGCCTCTCAAGGACCGACTGGTTGGCCGTGTGCTTTGGGATCTGATGTTCCCCTTTAACAAAAATGATGATGATCTAAGAGCATATGGTTAATCGTTGGATAGGCCACTCGGTTGAGTCGGGTGGGGGATGATGGACTCTGTCTAGCACGCCGTGGGTGCAAGAAGACTCTTGACCCGTCCTGGCTTGGTCTAGCAATAGTATCCTTGAGTACTTTCTATTTTATATTTTCTTTGCATTCGTTTTGATAATTTCTTTATTTTAGCCCAGCATGCATCATGTCATTTTGAGCACTCACGTCTCATGATCCGTTCAAGATTTTATCCTCAACAATGGTTAATTGCACCTCAGTTCTCTTGGGTAAGAGATTCTTCATTCCACTCTGAATTCAAACGATTTCTCTGATCTTTCCGCTTGGTCTGGTTGGCCAGCGTGATTCCTATTTGGATTTTATCTCAATCTTCTCCTTTTCCAGCTCTTATGATGTGTTTCCTTCCGACCCACTCATTGTTCATGGATTGTGTCCCCAATGAGGCTGGTCGTGTTTCCTTTCCCTTAGTTTAGTTCTCCAGACATGTCTCACCCTTGTCATCTATTCCGGGCGGTTAGTTCAGCATTTTCGGGAGAGTTCATGTCGCTTGTTGGTTGTAACTGGTGTCTTTTACCTTGATGCCCGCTTATCATTTCTCTCTGCTTCATCTCCGCGTCATCTCCATTTCACGTCGATGTCGCTTTTGCTCCATCTTCATTCCATTCCGCCTCCGCGTCACTTTTGCTCATTCCCTTGCAAAGCGGACATCAAGGAGGGGCATCTGTTGACACCTATTTTTAGCCTGCAAGTTGAGTTATTTCTCTTATTCATCAATTTTGATGTCCCGAATTAGCCATTATTTTCGAGCCTTCTTGGATAGATTTCGAGCCCATTTTCATTGTTCTCTATCCTTTGAGCCCTAGAGATCATGATTTCTTAGAGTCCCTGGAGCTTATCTTATCAACTTTCAGCTTCTAAGTCGACTTACGGCCTATTTAGGTCGGCTTCTTTCAAGCATTCCGCTCTCTCTCACTGCACAGTCCTGAAAGTGGTTCTTTTTCACCCCCTTCTTTTCCTCTATTCAAAATGTATCCTTCACCAAAGTTGTTCAATTTTTCAATATCTACGACTTCTTCTTCTATGCCATTTGCCCGTTCTTCCCCGATTGTGAGTTATTCACATTTTTCCGGTGTGATGTTAACCTATGTGTTAGAATTTTCTCTCTCTGTTCTAGCCCCATTTTCTCCATTTTCTGATCATCATTTCATCTTGCTCTCTTCATGAAAGTTGTTCATCTTTCGGTTATCTACAATTTCTTGTTCTACCATTTTTGCTAATTCTGCACCGTTTAGGAGATATGATCCAAGTTCCAAAGTCGCGCGAAGTAGCAGCCTAACGGCCGTGCAAACGACCGTTTCTTATTGCAAACGGTTCCTTACCGGTCTTATGATAGACCGTTAAGCCAGCCCGAGAGTCCAACTGCTGCTGGACTCTGCAGCATTTTGTGCCGCCATGGCCTTCTTTGAAAGCCCATAACTTTTCGAATACTTATCTAAATCGATCCCCGTTTTCTCCTATGGATTCTCCTTGGTATTATCTTGAATTTGATTCAAAGAACTCCAATTTTCATCACCTATCTTGATCAGAATCTTGCTCGAAAGTTCAGGGTTTTAGTGTCCTGCTACAACTAAAACTCTGATTTTTAGTGCGATGGGCCTCATTCTAGAAGCCATATCTTCCAGATCTTTCGTCCAAATTGAGTTCCACTTGTTCCTACCTCTTATCCTTTGTATTATCTCGAGATTGATTCATAGATCTCAAGATTTGGTAGACTCTATCTCTTAAACTCGTGGAGGAAAGTTGGGGACTTGGGAAATTTTGTCTATATAAAGCCCCTGTGCGAACCTCGCGCTGGGGGCACGTTTCCAAGGCGATGGCGAAGCCATGTCGAATTTTCTTCATCCTCCTTTGACCCTAGCCTGAAGAGGGAAGTATAAGCTTTGTTTTGGTTCCTTATTGGCTCGATTTCATCAACATTTGCCCTCTCAACCGCGCCTCTACTTTTGGCAAATCATCACCGTTTGCTGATTTCTGCTACAAAGTCCACGATGGGGGCTTGTTCATCAAGCCGTGGCGGAGTCATGCTTCATCCTTTTCATCCTCCCTCAACTCCATATTGAAGAGGGGAGTATTAGCTTCGTTTTCATTATATGTTTGCTTTATTTCTCCTATCCTTTCCCCCTCTTCCAAGCCTCTACTTTTGAGGTTTCACCACACTGTTCTGCACTTTGCTGAAACTCAGATTTCTTGCGACGGGGGCATGTTTGCGTCACCGGTGCGAGGCCGTGGGGCACTCTTTATCCGCCCTTTCAACTCCAGGCTCTAGAGGGAAGTATAATCCCTCTGTTTCTTGGTTTTGGGCTCATTACCTCGTCATCTTCATGCATATTTTTATCCATGAGTTTTACACTTTCATTCTATTTTTACACATTTAATTTTCTGTCATGTTCTGCACCCTTCTATTTTCTTATGTTTTCCACCCCATTTTTCACTAATGTCTTCTACGTTTTCAACCCTATTTTTTACCCTAGTTTCACCACAATACTCCCACCTTTCTATAGCATCCTCTCTTTCCCTTTTTGGTGTTCTATCTTGTGAGATATTCATCATTCTTTGAGTACATTTTGTACACTTCTGCATTTTCTGCACAGTCCATATTTTTCCCCAAATCTCCACCATCATAACTTTCTGTCCCGACATCCTTTTTGAGTGATTCTTGTTCCTACTTCTTCACAACACTCAAGTCTTCGGCCAGCTCAATTTTCTCCCTATTTGGACATCGTTTGCCTCTCTTTTTGCATCCGTCTTTGCACCCACTTTACACTGTTTGCACAGTATTTCTTGTGACATGCACTTTTGCACCTTGTTTATCTATGTTCATCATGGCATATTAAATCAATCTCTTCACTCTAATCTCATCACAATATACACACCTATTATTTGCACCCTTCCATAGGGGTTAAAAATCCCCCCCGGTGAGTTTGCCCTCAATCTTTCATGCTACTTTATGCACTTGGGCAGATTTCTACGCTTAGCATTTTCTAATGGGTTTTACCTCTTATTTTGTCTTTGTTTCGCAGGAAAGCATGGAAAGTGAAGCCCTTACCTTCTAGTCGACTGGAAGGCGAGGAGAGGTAATCCATAAATCCCCGCATCTTGATATTTAGCGCGATCATCCTCTTTTTTCCAAGGTACACAACGCGCACTTAGTTTCCCCTTTCATATTCTTTTGGCGTTGTTATTCTTTGGTGGCGATCACGGTATTTCTTCTACATCTTTTTGTTGCATTTTCTCTATTATACGATCATGCTACCAGGTTCATGTTATTCACATGATTGGTGAACATATGCCTCCATGCCTATTCATATGATTTGTGGGGTCGGCACACCTATACGCATACACATTTTCCACATCTACACCGGTGACTGAATCAACTCGCTATTAAGAATAAATATCTGTTGCCACGTATCGATGAACTCTTTGATCAGATTTCAGGAGCAGAATATTTCTCCAAGATCGATCTCAGGTCAGGTTATCATCAGCTCAAGATCAAAGATGAAGACATACACAAAACTACTTTTCGGAGCAGATATGGCCACTATGAATTCGTGGTAATGTCGTTCGGGTTAACTAATGCCCGGCAGCATTTATGCAACTAATGAATAATATCTTCAGACCTTACCTAGACCAATTTGTGGTCGTCTTCATTGATGATAATCTTATATACTCCAAAACTAAGGACGAATATGAAGAGCACTTAGGAATAGCCTTATAAATGCTAAGAGAGCACAAACTTTAAGCAAAACTTAGTAAGTGCGAGTTCTGGCTAAAGGTGGTCTCTTTCCTTGGCCATATTATTTCAAAGGAAGGTATCGTTGTATACCCTTCTAAAATAGAAGCTGTTAAGAACTAGAGCCGACCGACGACCGTGTCTGAAGTCAGAAGTTTTCTTGGTTTGACTGGTTATTACAAGAGATTTATCAAAGATTTCTCAAAAATCGCCGTTCCTTTGACTAGACTTACAAGAAAGGAGAATCCTTTTATATGGTCGAAGGATTACGAAGAGAGTTTTCAAACTCTTAAAGGACACCTTACCACTGCACCTATCTTAACGCTACCGACAGAAGGTGGTGGCTTTGAAGTCTATACGGATGTGTCTGGAATTTGCCTAGGATGCGTTCTTATGCAAAATGGAAAGGTGATTCATCAAGACAGTTGAAGCGTCATGAAGAAAACTACCATGTGCATGATCTGGAATAGGCAGCTGTTATATTCGCCTTAAAAATTTGGTGGCATTACCTTTATGGGAAGAAATTCATCATATTTTTAGATCATAAAAGTCCGAAATACCTCTTCACCCAGAAGGAGTTAAACATGCGACAACGCAGATGGTTGGAGTATCTCAAAGACTTCGACTTTACTATCCAATATCATCCAGGAAAAGTAAATGCAGTCGCTGACGCTCTTAGCAGGAAACCAATGGCAACTCTAGCAAGCCTCAGGAAAGGTATAACTTGCCTTTTTGAAGATTTTTCTCATTTAAATCTTGATATTGATAGAGAAGGAGAAGGAGGTATGATTGCCAATTTAAGGACTCGACCTACATTGATCAAGGACATAGTCCAATTACAAGAAAATGACCCCACATTGATGGAGATTAAGGATAATATTGATCAGAGACCGGAATTTTTTATCTCAAATGATGGAAGACTATTATTTAAGGATCGAATTTGTGTGCCAAATCAGGATGACACTAAGAAATTGATCATGGAAGAGGCTCATAAGTCAAGATATTCTATTTGCCCTAGTGCTATCAAGATGTATCAAGATTTGAAAAGAAGCTTCTGGTGGCCCAACATGAAAAGAGAAGTAGCATACTTTGTAGCTCGCTGTCTCACTTGTCAGCAAGTAAAGGCAGAACATTTAAAGCCTATTGGGAAATTACACCCCTTAAATATTCCCGAGTGAAAATGGGAAAGTATAGGGATGGATTTTATCATGGGTTAACCTAAGACACGAGATGGACATTATGGTATATGGGTAATCATAGACCGATTGACTAAATCTGCACATTTTCTATCAATCAAAAGTCGATGGTCTATGGATGTACTAGCATCATTATACATGAGAGAGATTGTCAAACTACATGGTGTCCCTGTCACCATTATATCTGACCGAGACCCTCGGTTCACATCACAATTCTGGAAAGGTCTTCAACATTCATTAGAAACCCGACTTAATTTTAGCACTACGTTCCATCCACAAACTGATGGTCAAACTGAAAGGACAAATCAAGTAGTGGAAGATATGCTCAGGGCTTATGCTATTGACTTTGGAGGAAGTTGACACAACCATTTACCTCTAGTGGAATTTGCCTATAACAATAGCTATCAGGCTAGCATTCAAATGGCACCATTCGAGGCTCTGTATGGTAGAAGCTGTCGATCACCTATTTGCTGGAATGAAGTAAGAAAAAGGCAATATCTCGGCCCCGACATTATCAAGGATACTACCTAGAAGATAAAGCTTATTCGGGAAAGACTCCAGATGGCTCAAGATTTACAGAAATCATATGCTGATAATCGAAGGCGCGACCTAGAATTTCAAGTAGGAGACCATGGATTCCTTAAGGTTTCCTCAGGTCGAGGTATTCGAAGATTCGGTTTCAAAGGCAATCTTACTATAAGATTCATTGGCCCCTTTGAAATTCTCGAAAGGATTGGTGAAGTCACATATCGAATAGCTTTACCCCCTCAACTATCTGAAGTTCATGATGTGTTTCACGTCTCAATGCTCAAGAAGTATGTACCTGATCCATTTCATGTTATCAGTTATGACAACCTGGTAATTAAAAAGGACTTGACGTACGAGCAAAGGCCAATCAAGATCATTGAACGAGAAGTACGTCAACTTCGGAAAAAAAATATTCCTACAGTCAAGATCCAATAGACAAAATCATGTCCACATGAAGCAATATGGGAAACTGAAGAAGCCATGCACAAAAGATTTCCAGAGATATTTGAATGTAAGTACACTCTCCATAAATCCATATATTAAATTTGGGGATAAATTCTTTTTAAGTGGGGGAGGGTGTAACGCCCGAGAAAATTCTGGGATTTAAAATATAATTATATTAATTATTCAATGGACGTAAATGGCAATTAAATGAATTGTGGTTAATTGAATCCAATTATTTAGGCCCTACACTAATCCAAGAGGATTAGGCCCATTTACATAAATCCAGTTGGCCCAAAAAGACTGTTTTGGACATTAGCCCATATTCTAGAAGCTTAAAACTAGTGTAAACACGGAATTAAGGAGATAAGTATGATAAAGAGGTGGATATTATCAAAAAAGTTTGAAACTGTTCAAATTCGGCGGCCAAGCCGAAAACGGTCTATCGCGGGACCGCATAGCAAAGGTAAGCGGTCTAGCATTAGACCACTAGGTTCTGCAGATTCCGTGAAAGGAAGAGAATGTGAAAAGCTTGGAACTTGAGCATCCAAATCGCCTAGGATCGATGCTATCTATTAATTAGATAAGTCTAGAAGGCTAGAAGATCGAATTGAAAACTTAATTAGGACTCTAGAATCATTCTAATCCATGAAAGCTTAGTTAAACCCTATAAATAGAGCCCATATTCACCTGCAGGACCCTTACTTTTGGCTCACGTGGAACTAAGGTAAAAAGGTAGACTCGGAGGTAAGTTTCTTCTAGGAAGTTGTTCGTTTTAGTTAGATCTAACTTTCCTCAAAATTTCATTCTAGGAGATCAAGCCTACAAGGAGATAGAAGCCTGCCAAGACGCTGGTTTGGTACAAGAGACTCAGGAAACTGTGCGACCGGCCCAAGTTGATCAGGGAATTAGAAGCCCTAGATGAGGTATTTAGCAATTGTGTCTTTAGAACTTTATGTTACCCTTTATATCTTCTATCTACCCTCAAAATTTCACGTCTTTAGGACAATACAGTCAGGAGATACAAGGGTGTGAAGTTGTTGATTCGGTTCAGGATGAGCAGAGAATTAGGGTTAATTTCCAGCCTTAAATTCAAAGTCTAAAGCCCAAGACAAAGGTAGGTTATCTCATGAAAGGCTTAAAATTTATGTCAGGGATAAAAGCCCTCTGGTTTCAGTTGATGTCATGCACTGTACACCGAGAATTTTATGATTTATTAGGGACTATGCATCTAGTATACTCCTCATGCACAATTCTTAGCCCTAATTGAAGTTAAAAGGATAATTTTTCTTGTTTATTACACAAACCCACGCATATTGTTGGCCTATACTCATTCTATCATGCTGTAGGAGTTTATACATGTTGATTTCCAAGCATGATATGTCTTAGATTAATATTTTTATTAGGTTTTCTGTAACACAGGAAGAAACGGTCTTCCTGTAGACCGCCAGAAACCCTAGCGGTCGTACGATAGACCGTTTGGCCCAGTGAAACGGTCATCTACTGGACCATTTGAGTTTCTGATTTCTATATTTAAGTTAACCCGAAACTTAAAGCATAATGGCCCTAATTAATGTATGATAAGCTTAGTTAAGTAAGCTTTATTCCTGTTTCAAGTGCTATTATCATATATTTAGTTATGTTAATAGAGCGTTCTAATAAATTTCATGATTTCTTATGCACTTAGAATTATTTTTACACTTATGTTATTTTCATGACCAAATCATATACTTTTGTAATTAACTTGAATTTATATGGTTTATGGACTAGTCATGGGTTTAATCGCTGTTTTACCATGCTATCTCTCTTCTAAGAGTCATTTTCTTAAGTACATGGCACATATCCCGGTATATTGTCATTAGTTACACCTTTGCACATTAAGTACACAATCTTGGACTTGATAACCTCTCCATTGGATATTCCTTCCAACAGACTAGGAAATCTTGTTTCAAGGTCTCCGTAAGACTCCGCGAGCCTGGGATTCCCACTAGGACGCCGAGCTGGTTGTACCGTTAAAACACATTGTCTAGAAAAGCACTTACCGGTGTTTTGTGTAGTCTGGACCTTAGCGGCCCTCTGGACGACCGTCTGATTTCCGTAAGCGGCCCTTCACTAGACCGCTAAAGCTCCATATGGTTTTACTACATCGATGTCTTTATTCTATGAAATGGTCCATGAATAGACCGCCAGGCATGCTAAACGGTCCAGTAATAGACCGCTTGGTTCCTGATTTAGTCTAACCCGAGGTTTGACCTTTGGGGTTGATTTTCTTGAGTTCCTAAATGATCTTAGGATTATCTGAAGTCTCAACCTATGTTAAGTAAGTCAATATTAAAGGTATGGACCGTAATGAATGTATCATTATGCTGCTGAATTTCTTTCGTATCATGATGTCCATTAAGTCATCCTTGAAATCTCTTGTTCTTAATTGAAGCATTCTTACCTTGGTTACCTTATCATGGAATTATTGTTGAACTTGTACATTATTGGCCACATTATTGTTATAATCATGGACGTAGCTTAATTTATACTTGAAGATACAGTTCGAGCACTGATTGTGTTCAAGGGCTCTATGCTAGTCCCCTCGGCTGATTGTCAAAAATATACTGTAAACCATGGGGTATGATGCTACTGGCGTCGCATTACGCTGAGAGTACTTTCTTTATAAATAAGTGAAAATCTACGGACATGAGTAAAGATCCACGTAAATTCACGAAGTACTTGCTATTAAGTGAAAAGTACTTTCTTGCTTGACTTTCTAGTGCATAGCCTTTATGGTTATGAAAAGTACATTATTGTTACATTCTTGTTCATGGAAAGGCCAAAAATTTACATTCTTGTTATTTACTTGATCAATCATATTCTCGTATCTCGTCATGATCATATCTTGTTACTTTGGTTTTGTTCACATGTTTACCGTATTCGCATGATTTATCTTATTCTCTAGAGATAAAATGTTAATCACTTAAATTTGTCTTTATGTTGATACGAAGATACCTACTAGGCAAGTGTGCTCATTACCTATTTTCTCAATTTTTCAGGTAGTACAAGTGAATCGGATTCGGATAATACAAGTAACGGGTCCGAGAGCGATTGAAGGTTATATGAACGAGAGAAGCCTTAGTTATCAAGTGTCTAGTCGAGTCATGATATAATCTTTATTTTATTGAGTCTAGTGAAAAGAGTCAAAGATCTTATGTACTTTGAGATTATTTGATAAAGAAATAAAGATGAAAGATTTTTAGTGAATTACTTGTGCAATTACTTTTATATGATTGTCTAGCGCTCTGATTATATTGCTTGCTCGAGACGTACTAGCCGACTGTTCATGTTCCCGATTGTTTCCGCTGCATAATCTCGGGGCGTGACAACCTGGCTGGAGAGGACCTTTGACAAAATGTTGGCGGTAGTCCCAGGTTAATGGTCCAGAGTCACCCAAAACTGAGAACAAGGATTCTCGATAACCGAGGCCCTTCATGTTCATTTTCTTGCCCTTGGGGATCGGCTTGGTCCGCCCCTGTAATTGGGCGCCGAGACCTCTCCCCGACTGATACCCCAGCTTCAGTATAATGGACCAGCCTTTTGAATCTCGGATCTTGGGCTTTACTCTGACATTCACCAGCATGGTGGAAGGCTTGCGTGGTGTATAGGCCCATGGAAAATCCAGATCTAATACTGAAATGATAGGCCGATTACTGGGCCATAGTGTTGGCAAAATCTTTTCTGAGATGGCTTTGACAGACTGGACCATGGATATGCTTTTTACCTTGACCACCCTCCCTTGAAACGGGAACTTGAGGCACTGATGAGCGGTGGATGGTACAGTATTAAGATTGTCAATCCACGGGCGACCCAAGATGGCCTTGAACATAGGATCGATGTCCAGCACATAAAACTCAATTGGCATTGTAAGAGGCCCAAGCTCAGCTTGAATGGTGACTACCCCGTGACATGCCCTTCTGGAATTGTCATATGCTGCAATGGTGGTCGGGGTTGGCCTTAGTAAATCTTCTGACAGGTTGTAGGCCCTTAAAGTGCTAAGAGGACAGACATTAAGTGAGGCCCCTATATCTACCAACACCGCATCTATGCTTACTTTATTTAGAATGATAGAAATGCATAACGGCATCTACCGTGCCTCGGGAGGTGCTAGTTCAGTCTCAGAGAATGTGATTTCCGGCCCCTTGGAGATCGTAGCCAGGGCTATCGGTAAGTTGTCCACTGCCATGTCTTCATTAACTATCACCTTTTGAAGAAAATTTTGGAGGGCATCCTGGTGAAGTGTGGACCTTTTTATCAACTCTAGCATAAAAATCTTGACTGGCACCCTGTCCAGATGATGTAGCAAATCATATTGGGTACCTGGCAATGGATCTACCTCCTATTGATCAGCAACCTGTTGCGAGGACTGGGGATTGGGTGCGGATGCACCAGTGGAAGGATAGTATCTATGGAACAAACGTCCGCTCCGTAGGGTAAGGTTCTGGGCCGACACGACATCAGATGGGCTCAAGATTAGCGACTTAATGGGACCGGTGGGGTGGATGCATGACGTGGTGGAGGGTGTATTAGAGGTGACGGGAGTAGTGGTGGAGATAATGGGCCGTGGAGGGAGAATGAGGGGTAAAGGGTTAGGTGGAGGCGAGGTAATGACGGGGGTAGGCGTTGGCGGTGGAGTGGAGATGGGCGGGATGGAAGCGGATGGTAGGATGAAGGTCTTAGTGCATGCGGAGGATGAAGGGGTTTGATGGTTAAGCAGGAGGATGACGGGGGTAGAAGGTGAGGAAGGGTTACGGTTGTTGTGGTGGAGGGCCATGAGCCGCTGTACTGAAGCTTCATCATCATAGGACCACCCGACGTCGGGAGTCAGGGGTTGAACAAGATTAACCTGAGCTGGTGCCGGTGGTTTGGGTTGCGGAGTAGGCAGATGATTTGGCATGGGGTTCTGGTGGATCCCCAAGTCCTGAACGGGCTGCTGCTGCTGCTGTGGCTGCTGTTGTGGCTGTGGTGCTTGTTGTTGCTACACATGCTGCCTTGGGGCTTGCCTTCTCTTCTCTTTTATCTCAACAATGGCCTTATGCATCTCGGCCTAGTCAATGCGCTGCCCTTCATGTAAGTCATATACTAGATCTCGAAACTGAAAACAACCTTCGATGGTGTGCCCGGGCTGTCGGTGGAACATGCAGTACTTGGATTGATCAACGGCCGGGTTCTAGTTGGGCCGTTCCGGAGGGAGCTGAATTGCACTTATCGACATGAGAGCGGAGAAGATATCGGTGAGGGATTCGGGCAAAGGAGGATATTGCGCTCTTTTTAGAGCCTGGCGCTTATTGGTATAGCCGTTGGGTGGAGGGACGTTGTGGTATTGCAGGGGTTGTTGTGGATGTTGTGGAGCGGGAAAGACATTTTGTGGAGCGGGGAAGGTAGGTTGGGCATTTTATGGAGCAGAGAAAGCGGGTTGAGGATTTTGAGGAGTGGAGAATTGGGGATTATGCGGAGTCTGTGGAAAGTGGAGTGGAGTGGACTGGTTAAGGAAGGGGAATGTGACGGCTTGCACTTGTTCATTGGTTTGGACTCCCTCGGTGACAGGCCCCTGAGGCTTTCTATTATATTTAGGCTTTTGGGCCTCAAAGAGAGAGTGGATAGGGGAGTCCTTGAACTGGGTCCGAATAAATCTCGCCCGGTTATAAAGTTGATGCATGTTGGCAATATCGTTCATGGCCAATATGTTGCGAAAAGTAGGGGTAGCATTGGAAATGAGCAACTTGACCTTCTCCTCCTCCGGAATATGACCCGACACACGGGCGGCCATCTGTCTCCATCTGTCAGCGTATGTAGCAAAGTCCTCATCGGCTTTCATCTTTTTGGCCACAAGATCTGTAAATGAATATTCTAGGGCGACCCGATCCTGGAACCTTTGAATAAATTTCTCTTTTATGACCTTAAAGCTTTTGGCATCTTCTAATGGTAGGGCATAAAACCACTCCAGTGCAACTCCATCCAGCGATCGGCAGAATAAATACGCCATAAGGTGATCATCATACTGGAACTGTGCCGACTCATACATGAAATCCCTCACATAAATGAAAGGGTTGTTGTTCCCATCGTACTTGCAGTATGTGGGGAGCTCAGATTGAGGAGGGAATCGGATATTGTGGAAACTGGGAACTGGAACATCTGCCAAGGATTGTGGGCCAACTCGCTTTTGAAGGAAGTTGAGTTGTTGTTTCATCGTGGCCCATTTATCAAGGAGTTCCTGCTCCCGAGATGGAGTAGGTGGAGTGAAAGGAGTACGCTCAAGGCGAGGAGCCGAAGGGTAGACAGAAGGAGGGGGAGGCCCATAAGAAGGATATTGGGCTAGAGGATGACCCAAAACTGAGTGGACATGGGCCGGCCCTTGGTGAGGGCGAGTAAAATCGGCCGGGCCAACGAGAACTTGTGGCACCAATGGAATGGTCCTATAAGAATCAATCTGGGTGGATGAGGGAAGAACGGTCTAACCTTTATCAAGGATTTGAGGGGCCAAGCCGGAGGACTGGCCCACCTCCAGACTGGAGAACCGAAGGATCCTAGGCTGAATCGGGGTAAGATCAATAGGAATGGGTGGAACCCCAGGCCCATCAACCCTAGACTGAAAGACGGAGGTGGTGGACAGACCCTGTGCAATCGTAAGAGATGGGGCACTGGACCCCTGCAAGGTCTGATAAAGGGCCTGAAGTTGGGCCAGATCTAACTGGGCCATCATCTGCAAAATGTGACTGGTGGGATTATTGGTGGAAAGGGAGGGTTGCACTCCCTCCATGGAGACAGAGGATGGAGGAGGGACGGACCCTTCTCCGGATGGAAGTTGGATGACCCTGGGTGGGTCCTCTAAGAGACCCTGGGGAAGAGATTTTTCATGGGAATGGGGAAGATCGTAGGAAGACATGTTGGATTCGAACAAAGGATTAGAGTAAGAAGTGAAAGAGGAATTGCTCCTAGGAGATGATGTGGACGTCAAAAAAGAGAGAAGAAAAAGAATGTTCCTGCGGCACGGACGTCTCGACATCTCAAGACCAAGTCAAAGACGGGAAGGCCGAATAAACCCTGTACCTCCTCCAAGCAGGATGAATATATATTCGGTGCTCCGCCACCCAACAAAGAAGCCCCTAGGGCAGAAGAGACAGCCCTGGCTCCCCAGTTGGCGGTGCCGAAGGCCGAATCAAAAGAAACTCAAGAATTCAAACACATGTTCGGCATGCGCCAGAAATCACTCAAAGTCCTGAACCGGGACTTGGAGGTTCACAACTAAAGCAACACGAGAGGGCAGGCGTCCATCCGAATCACCGCTAAGCCGGGAAGAAATCTAATGATCTTAAACCGGCGCGGCTATACATATACAGCCTTAAATCGGCGTGCGCCCCCTTGCAAGAGCTTGTAACCGACGCACCCCCTTGCATGAGCCTTAAACTGACGTGCCCCATTCATTGTCCTGTAACCGACGCGCCCCATGCATGCTGCTAATCTGGCGCGCACAACCCCGCGCCGATTTAACCCCAAGGCATCCCATCCTACCTGCGGTCCCCTATGTTCTGCAAACAGAACGCCATTGCTTTCCCTGAAATAGCCAGGTCTCCTGCGCCTGACCAGTGTGCAACCGCCTGAACCACTCAAGCTCCCTGGAATCTAAATCTTCGAGCTCTGCACCGGCTGCCCATCTCCACCGGTCGCCGCCGCCCTACACATCTACAGGTCACTCGATTACCTTCGATTGGGGAGAAAGAGAAGACACATGTCGTTGGCTTCAGAGGCTTCTTCCCCCCAGCTCCACTGATATATATATGCAACGAACACCCCACTAGAAGTTCCCCCCCGGCGGGCTGGGTGGCTGGCTGGCTCTCTCTGAAAGGGGTTCAGTTGAGGGAAGAAAGAGAGAGAAGGTTGGAAGACGACGAAAGGGGAGAGACATAGCAAAGAAAAGAAGCTTGATCCTTTCCCTCCCGCGCCGGTCGAGGTGAAGAAAAAGAGAGATTGAGTGTGAGAGAAGAGAGGTGAGTTCGGAGGGGGAGGAGCTTGTGCTCCGTTCCCCCTCCCCCATAGATGTATTTCTTCTTTTCTCTCTGATGTATTCCCCCCTTTGGCTCTGGGGCAGATTCCCTGCTATCTTTCCCCTTGCAGATGAGGAGAAAGAAAAGATTTTTGCAACCTATGGTGTCCCACTACTTCATCCTCTTCTCCTTTCTTCCCCCCTCTCTTTATCTTCTACTCATCCAGGGCCCTTTGAAGTCTACCTCTCTGTGGCATGGTCCTCGAGGGAACCCGTGTGAGGGATGAACATTCATAGCCTCCCAAGGCGCATATCTATCCCGTCGGAGCTCTCATACAGCTACAACCCATAAGTTGCTAAGAACCCCTTGAAGGCTGGTCCTCGGGTTTCTGCACTCAACTGTGGGTCACCGGACTACCGTTTGGCCACTCCGAATATAGGAGGTCATCTCGGAGCATTCCGTTTGACGATCCCCCATTCACCCCAGCAAACCTCAGTCCGGGGGAGATGTTGCCCAATTTTTGCCAGAAATATGAACAATGAGAACGAACTAAGTTCCCTGAGAACATGAACTGAACCTTGGAATTCCTAAACCCATTTGAACAAACCACCCAAACTTTGATCTTAACAGACGAATAAAACACTTTGAAACCTTCGAATCCACCTATTTTCGCTATGTGAACAAATAGCCTAACCATTTGCTAACCTGTAAGCCATTGAAAAGAATAAAATAGCCCAATCCGACGCGCTCCTAATCCGACGCGCACTTATCCGGTGTGGTACCCCCCCCCCCCCGCACCACTTTAGCCCCACACTCATAAACCTTGTCACCCCTTTTGGCTCCAAACCGGCGCGCCCCCTTCGTGCCGGATTAAACCCTCACACGAAAACACCTCTCCACCCCTTGCTCACATCCGAAACTGGCGCGCCCTCCCCATGGGCTAAACCGGCGCACCCCTCTCCTCTCTTGGGCCCCCTTAGCCGACGTGCCCCTCTCCTCTCTTGGGCCCCCTTAGCCGGCGCGCCCCTCCTTTCCCTTGGGTTGCCTTAACCGGCATGCACTTCCTCCTCTACCCCCCCCTAACTGGTCGATCTGCGTGCGAGGGCGCACGTTGGCGAGTTCGGGCTTCACACTTAACAATTCACTTCCCCGGACTGTGCGTGAAGAGAAAAGCAACGATGCCCCATGGTATCAGACGTGGACCTCGGAATACCCAACATGGTCATGATCTGGGCACATCTTGGGCTGATAGTTCATCAGTTTGACCCACCTCTACCGGGATCTAATCCCGTACCCACATTAAACTTGCCGTACCTACGGCAGACATCCGTATGTCTTTGTCGTTGTCTTCGATGCTTCAAATGTGGACTCTCGTCCGAACAATGAATGGTCCGTTAGTGACCGACATATATACCGGGATCTAATCCCCCACTTGCATTAAACTTGCCGTACTCACAGCAGATATTTGTATGGTTTGTCACCGTCTCTTACGCTACAAACGTAGACTTCCGTCCGAACAAGAAATGGTCCGCCAGTGACCGACATGCACGCATACCTTGGGACCTTCGTTTCCCCGGACTGTGTGTGAAGAGAAAATCAATGACACCCCATGGCATCGGACGTGGACCTCGGGGACCCCAATATGGCCATAGTCCGCAACCATCTCCGGCCAATAGATCATTAATCTGACCCGCTTCTACCGGGATTCAATCCCGCATCCGCATTAAACTTGCCGTGTCTGCGGCAGACATTTGCACAGTTTTACCATCGTCTTCGATGCTACAAATGCGGACTTTCGTCCGAATAAGAAATGATCCGCAAGTGACTAACATGCATGCATCCATGAACGTTTACACCCCAAAGCGGGGTCTGTTCAAACGTAATCTGAGATTTTGCTCTCGCTTTCATTACTATGAACTTTAGGCCATCGGGTCCCTTTTCTTGGTGATTAATCAAGGGTGTTCCCCTCTCCGAGGGGATGTAAATGATGCCGTGACCTTTATGACGCGGCGGGTTTTGGTCCCAACCTGAACTACATAATTGTCTTATTAGTCAGATCGTGTGCACCATGGGCTTCCATGAAGCCCGAATAAATCATCACTTGGTGACTGGCACGCCTACGCACTTAACAAACAAATAAACCCGTCTTAATAGACCAATTAACAAAGAAACTTAGATCTTAATAAAAAGTGCATCCACAGATGAATCTAAGGATCGAAAGTAACTCCACATGCAATGTGACACCTTTGAAAGAAAAAAAAAGATGCAAACAACACAAACAACCTCAAATGAGTAACTAGACAAGATGACTTCAAACTTATGTAAATAAGAAAGGGATGAAAGGCAACCAAAGTCAACCAAGTTATAATGATGCATAAATTTTATTTATCTCTTC
This sequence comes from Amorphophallus konjac, assembly GCA_022559845.1. Lineage (NCBI taxonomy): Eukaryota > Viridiplantae > Streptophyta > Magnoliopsida > Alismatales > Araceae > Amorphophallus > Amorphophallus konjac. Next base: position 240,113,900 of record CM040128.1, read on the forward strand.
CTTTAGAACCTTAGTAATTTCAATTAAAATGTTCTCTCCAACAATAGGTTCTTAATGGGAAGGATATTGGGAACTTGGGTAACTCTAGGTGTAAACTCTCCCTCACTTATGCAACCTAGACACGGGGTGGCAAAGGTACAACCGGCCCGATGTCCGTGTGGGAATCCATGGCTCGTAGGGACTTATGGAGGTCCCTGATATGATCACCTAGTCGACCCCAAGGAATATGGAGGCGAGAGGATCACACACCAAGGTGGGAATGCAACTATGATATGAAAGATGAATGATTCTATGTGCACCGGAGTGCATGCAACTTCTAGCCTATGAACTAACAAACAATATGCAAATAATGATATGAGATATGCCACAATAAATGGAGGAGACCAGATAGCACCCAGGAGTAATAAACACAGCCCAAAACTATAGAAATAACAACGACCTCGGTGTGCGTACCTATAACTGGAGAAATGGTCTTATGGGAGACCGCTAAGAAGATAAGACGGTCTATAGCTAGACCGCTTTTGAGCCAGAAACGGCCAGCGAGGAGACCGCCAGGGAACCAGAGAGCAAAAAACAACAGGGAATAAAATGGGAAAATCGAGGAAAACACAAGGGCAATTGGGAACAGCAAAGAACATCATGTCAAACAGTAACTCAGCATGATTGGCACTAGCTGTCCCACCGTGATCGCCAAAAAATAGAGGTTGTAGATATTTTTTATTTGTGTTTTGTGGTGGTGATGTGATGATGTGATGATGTGATATAGTGAATGTGAATATAGTGTGAGCAAGTGATGTACTAACTCAAGCAATCAATATCAAGCATGAAATTCGTGGGCAAGTCATTTTAGCAGTGCATAAAATAAAGAAGAGAAGATAAAAAAAAACACGCTGGGACGTGAAGTAAAGAGATAAAAAGAAAACACACACCGTGGGTGTGGAGCAACTAAAAGTAAAAGAGACTAAGAAAGATGATAGAGAAGATAACTAATGCCCAAATAAAGGAAGGTGTGATCGCCACCAATGTGAATAATCCAGTAAAGCCACACTATGTACCTTGGAAAGAGTCGAGTGAAGCCACCCGCCCACGGGAGAAAGAAAACTAGGCGCTGCGATGGAAAACGGTCTTCAAAATAACCGCCAGACAACGTCAAATGGTCCTGTGATAGACCACCTGAGATCAGCAGACGGTCCTCCAAACGGCCGCAAGAGCACCCAGAATAACGACGTGGAACTTGTATCTCCACCCCTCTTGGCCGGCCAGAAGAGTTGGGCCTCGTACAATAAGCTCTGTAAACCTGCAAAATAATGTAGACACAAAAAAAACAACCCAATAATCCCTTGGACTAGTATAGTATCTATAAAGCAATTAAAGTAAGATGCATAAAAGGAAGGGTGAATACCTGGGGGGTTGGTGGTTTTTTAACCCCTGAGGGGCGTGAAAAAGAGTGGGAGGATGTTTAAAATTTGAGTGGAATGCAAAGAATGCGGGAGAGGAAGAGGGAATATGCTATGATGATGTAAAGAGAAGGGGGGGAAAAGACACAAACTAAACCAAATGAAACTCAATACTCCCTAGACTAGAAGCCTTAAGGACGTAGAAAGAACTTCTCCCTGGTTGGTACTCGCTCCAGGATGCAGCAGCACTTCGACGCGAACTCCCGAAATCTCCTCTTTCAAGCCATGAAGTCAAGGGTTCTATTTATAGACCCCCAAACCCTCTGGTCGAGTTGGAGAGATAATGACACGAAAATAGACCTGAACTTAGATAAATCTTGAAAACAATACTCCTAAGAGTCCATAGAAATAAATAGAAGCTTCTGAGAGTCTCTATCTAGAGAGAAAATATTAAATCAAGGACTCTAGTTCGACCACGATCGAAGAGAGAAAGAACAGATAGAGCAGGACTCTCTGTCTCCCCTAACGATATTGCGATAGACCGCAAGGCTCCATAAACGGTCGACTGATAGACCGCATGGCTCAGTCATCCAGAAAGAGATAAGATCAAAGAAACCCAACATGACTCTCTGCTACCTGACGATCTAGCAAAGGACCCCTAACCGTCACTAAACGGTCGCACGATAGACTGCAAGGCTGACAGGCGTGGCAAAAGAGATAAAGACTAATAAATCTCCAGATAAATCCACAATAAAACCCTTATTAGCCCTTATCCAGGCCCAATAAGTCCAAATGTCGAATGATAAAAGAACCAAGCCCAACCAGGGAGAGTGACCCATAAAAATAAGCCCAAAAGTGACCAAAAATGGCCCAATAACTAGTGAACAACTCAGGACATCATTAAATAGATAAGGAGATGACCCAACTCATTAGTCATAAAACGGGTGTCGACACATACGTACCGTGGTTAGAACAAGTGTAGGTTGCTATTGGGCGCAGTGGCACATACCCCGTGTTAGGTAGCTAGACAGTGGACACGGCCGTGCTATGGGACGTAGAGGCATGGACCCTAGCCAGTCCCAGGGTGTGGTGTGTGTGTCTCCTCTGCTCCTCCCAAGATCGGGTGTGGGCACTGTGCGCGCATATGAGGCCTTGGCGCAGTATAAGACTTCAGTGGACGCATCTGGCCTTGTTGTGTATACTCACTCGAGTGGCAAACCCTATGCTGATAAGGTTGACGTACCGACAGCGTTGTCGATGGCCCTTTCGATAGATGGGTTGGTGTCGCCCTGTGTGAGGGGCATGGTTCTCTCACTAGCTCTAGCTCGAGACTGAGGGTTACCTGTGTTTAGATGTCCTCCCAAGGGTGGAGGTTTCGTGTATGGCCACGTGGCCTTGTTAAGGGTTCCATCAGCGAGGACAGGTTATTTTGACTGCGAGAGTCGGGTAGCATAGAGGATCTGTAGTTTCTCTGTTTACCGTTCTTCTTGTTTCGAACGCCGTTGTTATGTTGTTATTGTTGTTATTATTACTATTACTGTTGTTACTGCTTACCGCTTTCATTATGGTGGGGGATCCGCGGGACCCCTACTGAGTCAATGAGATGAGAGTCACTGCCTGCTTTTTCAGGTGCAACACTTCTCCTCGAGGTGGTGCGTCACGGTCGGAAGGCCTTTAGTAGCCAGCTTGCCAGTGCCGGGGTATGCCCCGTAGCAGTGCACGTTTCTTTTCTTGTTGAATGTACTTGTGTACTGGACTCTGTAATTAAGTTGTTTAGTTGTAATATGATAGTTTTATTTTGGCCAAATAAAGTAAATAGTGTTGTAATATATTTCCTACTATTGTTTGAATTTCGATGCATAACCACAACAATCCAAATAACCCTTCTGAACTTTCCAACTCGTGGGTGGTGGCGTAGGATCTGAATGGTATCAGGTCTGACTCGGTATCCGGATCTTGGGTCGTTACATCCTCCATGTCCCAGAAGAAAAACCAGAGGGAGCAAGAGTCGCTAGAGCCTTCGCAGAGCTCGCAGCGACCACCGTAGAGGTGGTCCGTGCGCTCCCTCCTCCCGCTCGTTCCTCAGATTCAAGCATCCTACGATCTTCGTCATCTTCAATGACGCAAGAAGTTGAGCAGAGGGCCGGAAGCTCTGCTCCGGCTTCCTGCCGCCACCTCCGTAGCGAGCTTATGGAGGAGGAGATGAGAGAATTCAAAGTCTGGTATAGACTGCCTTGGTGGTACACTTTCTCTCTCCCCAAACCACACGAGTCAAGCCTGAGCATACGTCCAGAGTCCTTATGCAGCTATGTTCTGGCCTGGAAGTGTGGCTTTCATCTCCCCATTCATTTCTTTGTCGTGGAGTTGCTGAACTACTTCAAGCTGGCTCCCATCCAGCTGGTTTCCAATTCATTTACTTTTATTTTCTCATTCATCGTCCTCTACTGGAATTGTAAGGGTCATCTGTCCCTTGCCCTCTTTAATGCCTTTTATGAATTAAAAGAGCACGCCCAAGCCAGAAAAGGTTTATTTTTCCTTCAGGCCAGGAGAGGCAAGAGTCGTGTTACCCTCTCCCCCCATGATTCCTCATATGAGGGGTGGAAGACCCAATAATTTTGGGTAAGCTTTTCCAAGGGTTCGCACTGGCCTTTCTCGAGCCAGCCAAATTTTCAGCCCCTGCTCGCTACGAAACCTTAGGCCATTTCTCAAGAGATCGAGGACAGCATCAAAGTCCTCCAAAATACTAAACAATCGTCTGCTGAGCTTTTTTTGGAGGCCAATTGTTGACACCTGTTTTATGACCAATAAGTCGGGTCATCTCCTTGTTCATTCTATATGATGCTCCAAGTTGTTTACTCTTTATTGAGCCTTCTTGGTCAATTTGAGGTTTATTTCATGGGTCGTGTCTCCTTGGTTGGGTATGGTTCCTTACCTCTTTCTATTGGATGAAGCTTAGCAAACTTTCATTTCATTTGTGTTCTATTGTCTCTAACGGTCCTTTGATGGCGCGTTACAATCCTCTAACGCATCTACCTTGGTCTGTTACATCATCCCAGAGTCCTTAAGCTTATGGCTTCCTTCAAGCTTATCTTTTTAGCCTATTCGTTGGGTGTGACGATTTATCGTGCGGCCGTTACATATATTGTGACGCGTCTACCCTTGATCATTACATGCTTGAAGAGTCCTATGTTCGTAAACTTCGCCCGTTGATCTTATCCTTTAATTGATAGGGTTGTGTGACGGTCCATCCCTGGGGTGTTACATCCTTGTGGCGGTATATCGTGCAGTCGTTACATCTAACAAAGAGTTCTAGCAGAACTGCTCTTTCTCTGCTACTCCATGGCTGAATTAAGAGTTTGATCTGAGGATTTCTCCTTTAAATCTGATCCTCATAACCTTCTGTTTGTTTCTATGGACTCTTGAAAGTATTACCTTCAAGAGTTTGCTAAGAAACGTCCTCCTTTCTAGCTGGATTATCCTCAACTCGAACCTAGACTTTGAGGGTCTATAAATAGAACCCTTGACTTCATGACTTGAGGGGGAGACATCTGGAGTTCACGTCGAAGTGCTGCCGCATCCTGCAGCTAGAACCAACCAAGGAGAGCTGTTTCCCACGTCCATCTGCTTCCAAAGTCCAGGGAGTATTGATTTCAAGGGTTTTAGTTTAGTCAATTTGTGTTTTTAGTGCCTTTTCCCTCATCCAAGCATCATAGCATTGTCCCTCTTTCTCTACCACGTTCTTGCATCTTCTGCATCCATTAAAACATCCTACCATCTTTTAAAAATGCCACAGAGGGGTTAAAAAACCAACCTCCCCGGTATTTCCCTTTCCTTTTGCATGTTCTTAAGTTTCTTTGATTTATTGATACTTCTTTGTCCAAGGGCTAATCTGGGTTGTTTCTCTTGTGTTCTACACTCTTTTGTAGGTTTACAGAGCCCATAGCACGAGGCCCAAGCTCTCTGGCCGGCTGGAAAGCTTGGAGATCAAAGATTCCCAACTTCTATTCTGCAGAACCTCTGACGGTCTACAAACGACGTGTTAGAGTCTTGTAGCGGTCTATCGTGGGGCCGTCACACGTCCTGTGGCGCATCTGTCTTCGGCCGTTACATATTGTAGAGTTGCAGTTTCCTTGTTATTTTCTCTCTCCCGTGGGCGGGTGCATCATCCTCCTATTCTAAGGTACTTATCAGGTCTTTGGCTTATTTCTACCTTAGTGGCGATCACATCTTTCCTTAGTTTGGGCATTAGCTTTCTCTCTCATCATATCTCCTCTTTACTTTTACTTGTTCCACCTATACGGTGTGTTTTCCTTTGTTTCCATTATTCCACGCCCCGGCGTGTGTTTTTCTTTATTTTGCTTAGTTTAGTTTTGATTGAGATAGAATGCCCATGCTAGAGCTTGTGCTGGTTGCCTAGGTTCATGATTCACATGTTCATAGGTTGATTGACTTCATTATTTGCTAATCCTTTCATCATATTTGGCATCATAGCCCATCTTGCAAAAGAAGGGACACATTAAAACCAACAGAATTTTTTGGCGATCACGGTGGGACATTTAGGGCCAATCGTGCTTTGAATCTCTGTTAAACCTGCTCCCCTTTGTTTGCCCTTGTTGCTCTGGTTTTTCCCGGATTTTCCTTTTATTTCCCGCTGTTTCTGGTTCTCTGGGTCTTCTGACGGTCTCCTGTGCACGCGTTACGTTACTGTGACGGCCTGGTCTTTGACCGTCACACTACTCTGACGCAGGTATTATAGACCGTCACATACTCCAGATAGGTACGCATCCTGAGGTACAGTTTCTTTTCGCAATTTTTGCTGTGATTTTCATGCTTGGGTGCTATTTGGTTTCCTCCTTGGTTGGTTCACATATTCATGTCATTGTGTGCATACTTGATTGCTAGATTTTAAGCTAGAATTTGCATGCACCCCGGTGCACATAGGTTCATTCATATATTCACACTTTAGATTGCATCTTCCTACCTTGGTGTGTGGACCTCTCGTCTCCATATTCCTTGGAGCCGACCAGGAAATCACACCAGGGACCTCCATAAGTCCCCGTGAGCCGTGGATTCCCACATGGACACCGGGCCGGTTATACCTTTCCTACCCCGTGTCTAAGATTGCATAAGTGAAGGAGTGATTACATTTAGAGTCGACCAAGCCACACATACTTTCCTATTAGGAACCTATTGTGGAGTGCACATCTGAATCAAATCACTAAGGTTCTAAAGGAGGAAATCATAAAAATCTTGTTACATCATCTAAGTAACTTGGTTGAATTTGAGTGTTGTCATCTCGTTTTCACTTACATATTTGTTAAAAACATCTATGTTTAGTCACTCATTGTGTGTTTGTTGTGTGTTATTCGCATTGTTTCAAGGTCTTCGTTGCATGTGGAGTTGTCTTCGTCCATTAGAGTCATCTTCTAGGGTCAATTCCTTCCCCAAACTCTATTCCAATCTGCTCTTCGAACCCATCATGGCTTCTTTCAATCCTCCCCGTTCCCAAGAGGATTCTCTTCCTCAAGGGCTTCTTGAAAACCCTTCTAGGGTTATCTCATTTCCGTCTGGAGAGGGGTTTGCCCCTCCTCCGTCCTCCGTCCCTATGGAGGGCGGCCAAACCACTCCTTCCTTTTCTTCTCCTTCTGCTTGCTCCATTCTCCAAATGATGGCCTAGTTGGATCCGGCCCAACTCTAGGCTATCTATCAGGCCATGCAGGGGTCCAATACCCCACCTCCTACGATTGCACAAGGCCAATCTAATCTTTCCATCAACTAGTCTAGGGTTGATGGGCCCTCTATCTAGCCCACTCCAATTGATCTTACTCCGGTCCAACCTCGGACCATCACCTTCTCTGGTATGGAAATAGGCCAATCTTCTACTTCGGCCCAGCAATCTTCTGACAAGGAAAAGTCTACTCTCCCTCCTTTCATTCAGATGGATCATCACATGTCCAGCCCACCGATGCCATAAATCCTCGTTGGCCCTTCAGATTTCTTGCACCCTCAGCAAGGGGTTGCCCAAGTCCATTCTAATCTGGGTCAGTCTTCGGCCCAATATCTGCCTTATGGGCTTCCTACCTTGACCATTCATCCTTCTGCTCCTTCTTATGGGCTTCCACCTCCTCTAACAGTTTATCCTTCTACTCCTCAATTTCAATCTTCATCTTTCACCACCCCTACTCCATCTAGGGAGCAGGAACTACTTGATAAGTGGGCCGCCATGCAACAACAGTTTGATTTCCTCCAAAAACGGGTTGGCCCACAATCCTTGGCAGACATTCCGATCCCGAGCTTCCAAAATATCTGATTCCCTCCGCAATCTGAGCTCCCCAATTACCGCAAGTACGACGGGAACGGCAATCCCTTCATCCATGTGAGGGATTTCTTATATGAATCAGCTCAGTTTCAGTATGATGATCGCCTCATGACGTATCTGTTTCGTCGATCATTAGATGGTGTTGCACTGGAATGGTTTTACTCTCTGCCACTAGAGGATGCCGAAAGCTTTAAAATAGTGAAAGACAAGTTCATCCAATGGTTTCAAGACAGGGTCGGTCCATAATATTCCTTCACAGACTTGGTGGCCGAAAAGATGAAGCCGGATGAGGAGTTTGCTACATATGCTGATAGATGGAGGCAGATGGCCGCCAGGGTGCCAGGCCACATTCCAGAGGAAGAGAAGGTCAAGTTACACATCTCAAATGCTACCCCGACCTTCCGTAACATCCTTGCTATGAATGATATAGCCAACATGCACCAACTATATAGCCGGGCGCGGTTTATTCAAACACAATTCAAAGACTCCCCCATCCACTCGCTCTTTGAGAACCAAAAGCCAAAATACCACAAGAAGCCTCAAGGGCCTATCACCGAGGGGGTCCAGACCAACGAACAGGTTCAAGCCGTTACCTTCCCCTTCCAAGCCGCTCCATTCCGCTTTCCGTAAAACCCCCGCACTTCTTAAAACCCCTCTCCACAAAACTTCCCAACCATTCCACAAAACCCTACGCCTACCTTCGCCACTCCACAAAATACCTTAGCTGCTCCGCAACAACCTCCACAGCCTCTGCAATACCATAATGTCCCTCCACCAAACGGCTACAACAACAACAATAAACGCCCGGCTCCGAAGAGAGCACAGTACCCACCTCTGTCGAAAACCCTCACAGACATCTTCTCAGCTCTTATGTCTATTAACGCTATACAACTCCCTCCGGAACGGCCCAATTGGAACCCGGCCGTTGATCAGACAAAGTATTGTATGTTCCCCAGGCAACCAGGACATACTATTGAATGGTGTTTTCAGTTCAGAGACTTGGTCTATGACCTCCATGAAGGACAAAGGATTGATTGGGCCAAAATGCATAGGGCCATTACAGAAATTAAAGAGAAAAGAAGGCAGCCGCCGAGGCAGCAAGTGCAGCAACAACAGGCACCGCAGCCGCAGCAGCAGCCGCAACAGCAATAGCAACCGGTTCAAGATTTGGGGATCCACCAGAACCCAATGCCGAACCATACTCCCGCTCCACAGCCTCAGCCGTCGGCACCAGCCCAGGTCAATGTAGTTCAACCCCTGGCCCCCGACGCTGGATGGTCCTTTGACGATGACAGCTCCGCACCACAAGTCATGGCCCTCCACTACAACTATTGCACTCCTTCCGCTCCCACCATCCTCACACCCACACACCAAATCCCTCCTCCGCCTGCTAGACCACTCATCCTTTCACCCGTTTCTACCCCACCACTCGTCTCTCCCACATTGCTCACCCCCGCTATCACCACACCTCTGTCTAACCCTCCGCTTACCATACCCACAACTAACCCCCCACCCATTATTCTGCCATCACAACAACCCGTTACCTCCGTTCCCACTCCCATTATTGCCTCCACACTCCCTTCCGCACCACTCATCCATCCCACCGGGCCTACCAAGTCATTTATCTTGAGCCCATCCGAGGCCGCGGCAGCCTATAACTTCGCCCTACGGAGCGGGCGCATGTTTCACCCCAACTATCCTTCTACCTCTAATCCCCAGTCTTCCTAACCGGTTGCCGAGCAAGAAGAAGCCGAGCCGTTACCAGGTACCCAATACGATTTGTTACATCACTTGGATCGGGTGCCCGCAAAGATATCTGTGTTGGAGCTTATCAAAAGATCTACCCTTCACCAAGATACTCTCAGGAACATTCTTCAGAAGGTGATGGTTAGTGAAGATGTGGCAGCCGACAGTTTACCTACAGCACTGGAAACTATTTCCAAAGGGCCGACAATCACCTTCTCTCAGACCGAGCTAGCTCCTCCAGAAGCTTGAAAAATGCCGCTTTACATCACAATAATCTTGAACAAAGTCAGTATTGATGCGGCGCTAGTTGATATAGGGGCATCCATCAATGTATGTCTACTCAACACACTCAGGGCCTATAACTTATCAGAGGAACTTTTACGGCCGACCCCTACAACTATAGCTGCATACGATAACTCAAGAAGGGCATGTCACGGGACTGTTACTATTCAAGCTAAGCTTGGGCCTCTCACTATGCCCATTGAATTTTATGTGCTGGACATTGACCCTATGTTTAAGGCTATCTTGGGTCATCCGTGGATCGATACTCTCAGTGCCGTGCCATCTACCGCGCATCAATGTCTTAAGTTTCCTTTTCAAGGGAGGGTGGTTAAGGTAAAAAGCTTATCCACGGTCCAGTATGTTAAATCTATCTCAGAGAAAATCTTGCCTACGCTATGGCCCAGCAGTCGGCCTATTAACTCGGTGTTGGATCTGGACTTTCCTTGGGCTTATGCACCTCTCAGGCCCGCCACTACACGTGTTGATATTAAAGCGAAACCCCATATCTGAGATTCCAAGGGCTGGGATATTATTTTGAAATTGGGCTACCAACCGGGGAGAGGCCTCGGTGCGCAATTACAAGGGTGAACTAAGCCCATTCCTAAAGGAAGAAAAATGAGTAGACTGGGTCTCGGGTACCGAGAGTCTGCACTTTTAATGATGGAAGACTCAGGACCGCTTACATGGGACTATCGCCAACACTTTGTTAAAGGCCCTCTCCAGCCAGGAACACTTCAGCCACAGCCAGCACAATCAGAGAAGGAAGATACAGCCTGTGACAGTCCGCCTCTGCTGCCAAAGGGGCCTATTGATGATATGCCATATTTTAGTCAGTCATTTGCCAGAATGTTCAGCGAGCCATATGGTTATGGTCAGAAAGAGAATCAGGAGGTGCGGTTCGTTCAGTGGAAGCCGAAGCCAGCTGGCCGTCTATAGGAGAAGGCGAGCTCACCCATTGTCTTTTCTTGGTTTCCCTCCCGTCTCACATCTCTCTTTCAACAGTTGGAATCCATACCCCGTTCACCCCCGATTATGGTCGATCCGTACTTTACGGGAAGATCACCTGAGATTTTGTTTGTTCCATGTGCATGTGGGCGCTGCCCACCCATTGATTTGTCAACTCTGTTTACCCCTCCTTCCCCCACCGCCGAACTCCACGAGATGTGATTTTCATCTTCCGACCCCTTCTTCGATTGTATCTTCCCCTCTCTATTCCCCATGCAACTTTCTCCTTTTCCATCCTGTTGTATGATCTCCACTGATCTCAAAAAAAATGTCAAATTTAAAATAGAGATTTCGGTGGAAGATTACGCTATCTTGTCTCCATCCTCCTCCCAGGGGCACGAGTCCCCTGCTCCTTCCTTTCCACTAGATTTCCTTTCTCCTAGGTTAGGCGTAGGGTCCGTCGAGTCTAGGGAAGTAGGGTCAATTAGAACTAGAGAAGTAGGGTCCTCTTCTAGGTCATCCAATCCTTCCGAGCCTGAGCCGCTCCCGCTTGCGCATCATTTCAAGTCCATCCCCGATAGGTTCTTGCAGGATCTGGCTCAGCGATGTCATGCTCTTTTGAAGTGTCCAGAGTTTGTCGCTACGGCGATCGTGATAGAAGATGAAGAGGAAATAGAAGGGGTGTGGAGTGACGACGGACTTGGTGTCTATGAATTCTTGGATGAAAAGGACCCGATTGATGATGAGGACAGCAACGTAGATGACACTGCCGATCTGTATGCACAAGGATTAAAGAGATTTGACGAGCCATCGTCGGCAGTGGATGAACCTATAAAGGAAATAAATTTGGGAACTGAAGAAGACCCAAGGCCCATTATTATTGCCGCTAATCTCCCTCCGCAAGTAGAAGAAGATCTAATCAAGGTTCTGAGGGAGTATAGTGATTCTTTCGCCTGGTCTTATGAGGACATGCCGGGTCTTGACCCCTCCTTAGTGGAACACCGACTCGTGCTTAAACCAGGGGCAACACCCGTAAAACAGAGGTCAAGAAGATTTCACCCCCACATGGCCTTGAAGATTAAGGAAGAAGTTGATAAGTTATACAAGGCCAGGTTCATTAGAGTTGTCCTATATCCTCAGTGGGTGGCGAACATAGTCCCTGTCATCAAGAAGGATGGAAAAGTGCACACTTGCATCGATTTCAGGGATCTTAACAAAGCATGTCCCAAGGATGATTTCCCGCTGCCTCACATATACATCTTGGTCGATAACACCGCCGGGTACGAAGCTTTGTCATTCATGGATGGTTACTCAGGTTATAACCAGATCTGTCTCGCTCCGGAAGATCAAGAGAAAACCTCCTTCACCATGCCCTGGGGCACGTATTGTTATGTAGTTATGCCATTCGGCCTGAAGAACGCAGGTGCCACTTATCAGAGGGCAATGATGGCCATATTCCATGACATGATGCTCATCTACATGGAAGCTTACGTGGATGACATCTTAGTGAAGTCAAGAACCAAAGAAGAACACCCCTCTATTCTGGCTAAGGTGCTGCAGAGAGCTAGGGAGTACAAGCTTAAGATGAATCCGAAGAAGTGTGTTTTTGGAGTCTCTTCAGGGAAGCTGCTAGACTTTATAGTTAGCAAACGGGGGATCCAGATTGATCCCAATAAAGCAAAGGCCATCATGGACATGCCTCCGCCAAAGAATATTACGGAACTTCGAGGATTGATTGGTAGATTGTAATTCATTAGAAGATTCATATCCCAACATTCTCAGAGGTGCCGCCCGTTTTATGAATTGCTAAAGGCGGGGGTCAAATTAGAATGGAATCAAGATTGTCAAAAGGCCTGTGAGGACCTAAAGGAATATTTATCCAATCCCCCAGTTTTGCAACCACCTGTCCCTGAGAAACCCCTAATCCTATACATCTCGGTCATTGAGGACTCCCTAGGGGCGATTTTAGCGCAAGTAGATGATGAAGGGAAAGAGTGGACATCTTATTACCTCTCCAGGTTGTTGAACCCGGCCGAAGCTAAATATATCGCTATGGAGAAGACTTGTGCCGCCATAGTGTGGGTAGCTCAGAAGCTCAAACACTATTTTCTAGCCCACTCAGTTAGGTTGATCTCTAGAATGGACCCAATTCGCTATCTCTTAGAAAAGTATGTCCTTTCTAGTAGGTTAGCTCGCTGGCAGAGCTTCCTCTCTCAGTTCGATATCACGTTTGTCGTTCAGAAGGTAGTCAAAGGATATGCCATCGCTGAACATCTTGCACATCTTCCTATTCCGTGCACAGATTCTATTCAGGATGACTTCCCTGATGAGCATCTTTCTGTCCTGACTCATCATCCCTTTTGGTCGCTGCACTTCGACGGTGCGCTCAATTCTCAGGGCCGAGGGATAGGTGTTGTTCTGCTCACTCCGGACGGAGTGACGATTCCTTTTGCTTATCAACTTCGATTTCCTTCTACCAACAACATCGTCGAGTATGAGTCTCTCCTAGCTGGATTGAAGCACGCCTACCTTATAGGCGCGCGTTACTTGAATATCATAAGGGACTCTCAGCTCATCCTGTGGCAAGTTCTGTCCACTTACCGCACCCGTGACCCTAAGCTCAAACCATATCAAGATTTGGTCACGCTCCTTGCTAGGTAATTCCGCAAGTTGATCTATATTCACACTCCTTGATCTCAGAACATTCTAGCCGATGCTTTAGCATCCCTTGCCTCCTCTCTATCTTTCCCTCTTAGTCGGAGTACTGAGACTATCGTTGTTCAGAGATTGGACGCACCCTCTCTTCAGGATCCTTGGTATGCTAACCTTAGGAACACTGTAGAGGTGAGGGCTGAGAAGGAAGAGCTGAGAGAAGTATCTTTGATGGAATTAGAAGAGATCCTGGAGGAGGAAGAGTTGCCTTGGTACCATGAAATTGAGATACTTTGTAAGGATGGATCGTTCCCGGAAGGGGCAAATGCCGAGCAGTGCAAGTCAATAAGGAGAGCCGCCCCAAGGTATACTATCATTGCTGGAGAACTATATATGCGCGCTACTAATGGGATGCTCATGAGATGTTTGGACGATGATGAAGCTTGGAAGGTGGCTGAAGCAGCCCATTCTAGTGAGTGTGGAGGTCATGTTAATGGCCAGGCTCTAGCGAAGAAAATCCTTAGGCAGGGCTAGTATTGGCCGACTCTAGAGGAAGATTGCTCCCTCTATGTTCGGAGGTGTCTTAAATGCCAACTCCACGCTGATAAGATCCATGCTCCGGCTTCATCTCTACATCCTCTATCTGCTCCTTGGCCATTCTCCATGTGGGCTTTCGACGTTGTTGGCCCACTCGGTGATCCCAATTCTCAGATCAAGCAAAAATCCTTCATCCTTATCGCCACTGAGTACTTAACCAAGTGGGCTGAAGCCGAAGCGTACGCAGAGATTAAAGCTACCACGGTGTGCCGATTCATCATGAAGAACATCATCTCGCGGTTCGGAGTGCCAAGCAGCATCGTCACCGACAACGGACCCCAGTTCGTCTCTCAAGAGCTCAAGGACCTATGTAAGAAGTTCAATATAGCATTGCATCATTCATCTCCATATTACCCACAAGGCAACGTCCAGGCCGAAGCCACTAACAAAACCCTCCTTAAAATCATCAAGAAAACATGCGGATCTCATAAGTTTTCTGATTGGCCAGAAAGATTAGTGGAAGCTCTATGGGCTTACTGCACCTCCGTTCCTACTCCCATGGGGCAGACCCCCTATGCTCTCACTTAAGGGATGGAGGCGGTGCTCCCATATGAGATCTTGATTCCTTCCCTAAGGGTGCAGCTCGATAAGGAACTTAATCTCGATGAACGTCAAGAGGCGTTGCTCGTCCAGCTGGAACTCTTAGACGAGAAGAGGATGAATACAGCCAATCACGTATCCGTTTATCAAAGGAGAGTTTCGCGTTATTTTCAAAAGAAGGTAATTGAGCGTAAATTTCAAAAAGGTGATATGGTTTTGAAACGTAAATTCATACGGCCTGCAGGTCCTAGGTCTAAATTACAACCTAATTGGGAAGGGCCGTTCGTTGTCAAAGAGGCTTATCCAGGGAACGCTTACTGCTTAGTAAACGCAGAAGGTGAGGAGCTCGCTCACGCTTGGAATGGGTTGTATCTTAAGCGTTTCTTTCCTTAGAGTCTAAACCAGTGCCACCCCGGTAGCAAGGTGCCCCTTCCCTTCCTTACGTGAAAGAGTACCCTGAGCGCGGCAATCACACACTAAATGACGTCCCTGGTCGGGTTTCCCACTTTGTAAATACCGTTTCTCCTTGGCCATGCTTGGGGGAAAGTCAAAGTCCCTGTCCATTTCTCTCTTCAGCTGAATCCAGGGGCAAGAGGTGAATAAGGAGGCGACAACCAATCTAGGTACCCTGATGAGAGGAGGTCTCAAATAGGGGCAGTCCGTTATGACCTGAGGCCACAAGAAAAAGAGGAAAAAAGAGCAAAGAAAAGGAGCAATCTTCTTGACAAAAGCAAAAGTCTATCTCGAAAGTCCATCAATCATAATTCCAAAGTTCCAAGAAGAAAAAGAAAAGGCTAGGCATGGCAAGAGTGGTAATACAGTTTCCCCGCGGGACGTATGAGCCCGGTCGTATGCATGCCTAGAGTGGACAAAGGTTCGATGACGGACGCAAAGCCCCGGCACAACAGACCAAGTCTCTGAATGTGTTGTCTGGAGAGGAACTCGAGCCCTGAAAACTTCTATATCTGGCCTAAGCTTACCCCGCATTCTATTTTCCTTTTCAGGACTAAGACAAGTACCCTGGGTATGGCTTTGGTAGAGACACTCTCATGAGAGTTAGGCCCGGGCCAGGGGTTGTCACCTCCATTGCACGCCAACCTCGGAAGCTCTGAACGAAACAGGGAGGACCCACATTCCTAGGGAGGCACTGATTTATCATATATTTCAAAATCCAAAAAAATCATATATTTCAAAATCCAAAAAAATCATATATTTCAAAATCCAAAAAAATCATATATTTTAAAATCTAAAAAAATAATATATTTCAAAATCCAAAAAATCATATATTCCAAAAACCAAAAACATTAGATATTTTCAAAATCTCACAAAAATCCAAAAATATTTGCAAAAATCTAAAAATACCATCATGCATCGCATAGCATTGTTTCCATTATATTTTTTGCCTATTTAATAAGGCTCCACCCCTTGAACAAATATCAAGAAATGGTCGTTCTCTAACTTGCTTTAGGCAAGGGGTTGAGTCTAAGAACAGATCTAACTTGTTTTTCTTATCTAAGTGTGTGCAGAACGCAGGTTTAAGGCCAAGGTTCAAGTTGCAAACTCACAAACCCACGAGGTCTGTAACGCTCCAGTGTCAGACCGCCACATCAGTGTGACGGTCCATCGTTCGACCGTCACCCCCTCCTGAAGGTTGAAACTCATTGACCCTCAGTAAACTCTCTCTGACGCGTCCGCGATGGACCGTCACCTCACTCTGACGGCCTACTGTTAGACCGTTACATTCTCCCGAGGACAGAACTCTCAATTTTTTAAGTTTATTCATTCTAACGGCTCATCGTGAGACCGTCAGACTCTTGTGACGGCCCTACGTAAGACTGTCACATTTTCCAGAAATTCTATTTTCAAGGACATTCATGCTCAATCAAGCAACAAACTCATGAATCCATTCAACTCAAGGCACTTCTATGTCATTTCATTAAACTCAATAAAACATGAAAATGATTGATAAACTTCAAATTTAAATACATCATAAGAAAATTCAAGCTGTATTCAGCTTTTTGTCCGCAAGAGGGCGGATCTTGCGCAATTCCTTCACGTAAGCACGACGTTCCTCGTCATCCTCTTCCACCTCTTCTTGCCATGGGCGAGTTTTGCTAATCTCCCACATGGTCAGTGCGTTCCAGATCGCTCTCTCATCCTCCTCGGTCCCCATCTTCCTAGCTAGAAGGGGAGGGTAGTGTGATAGTGCGGGAACTTCGGTTCGGGATAGCCCAATCTGAAGATGGCACCGGTGCGGGTTGTAGATCGCCAGGGTAGTGTTCCCCACTAGTTGTAGATCAAGGTCTGGTCGCCGTGGTACCTTGAACAAGGTGCTCCGCAAAACTCTTGGACACATCATGAACTTCTCTATTGGCAAGGTGTTGAGGAAGAAGCGCCAATCATCTTGCGTTTTCTTGTCTGCCGTCCGGCATTCAACCTGTGAAGAGAATCCAAAGGCACCTCCGATATAGAACAAAGGGTGGCTCCCAAAGATCCGGCTAGCTGAAGGTATGTCTTCTTTGGGTTGGAACTTGATTCTCACTCCCATCCAACACTCAAGGAGTATCATTGAGCCAAATAGAGGTCCTCCTAGGCAAGTTGAGCTAAGACCTTCATAAAGGTATGAGAGGACTGCTTGAGATATCGATAAACCCCGCCACAACCCACTGATGATGCTAAGGTTTTGGATATCTAGGAGGTGGTCGGTGGTAGTGAAAAGGAAGACCCCGCATAAGCAAACCGACACGGCTTTGGCAATGGCTTCATATCTCTCCCACTTGTTCTTATAATGAGAGACTATCCATTGAGCCATGGGTATCAAGTGAATATGGTTTGGGCTGATCATGGTCCTCACATCCTTTGGATTATGTATGAAATCACTTAGAATCAAGGACGGGTCAATAGGTTCAACTGTATGACACACTAGACCTTCATCCCCCACTTTAGTCTTAGCAAGGGCTAGGTAGGTCTCTACCTCCTCCAATAGGACTGTAGCTTCAAAGGAAGGGAAGAGGAAGGTGTGTGTTTGTGGATCCCATAGCTCTATGAGGGCTGAAAAGCTTGGCCAATCTAAGGATAATTTCTGGAAGTTTTTGGCCAAAACTAGCAAAGGTTGGAGGTGCCATGCCCTAAGGATGGATAAGACTTCTAAAGGGAGTTCCTTGATCATGGGTGCCACCCACTTCAAGTTGGAATAACACCTTGGACCAGGGAGAGGCTAGAGAAAAGAGAAGGAGAAGAAGAAAAGAGAAGAATTATGACAAGCATAGAAAGTGCAGAAATTGATGAACTAGTGGAACTTACCACTCTTTGGGCACTTGAGCTCAGATGCTTGGGGATGGATGTCAATCTTTTCAGCTCCCCATGCTCCTTCTTGGCTGCTTTGGGCCCGGTATAGACCCTCTCTTCCATGCCCATCTCTCCAAAGCTTGTTTTCATGATGTTCCTTGCCCTTTGATGGAGTTTTCAACCCTTGTAGTAGAGAATTAATGAAAGCTGTGATTTTTGGGCTTGTTCCTAGCTTATAAGGGCTTGATTCTGGTTCTAGAGTGATAAGATTTGGGTTAGAAAGCCTTATCCTAAGCCTAGGAGGGTTCTAGTAGGGATTAAGGTCTCCTTGCTTCAAGTTTGGGCTCTCACGGCAGAATCCATCTCGGAGTACAGTTTGCTCTCTAACGGTCTATCGTAAGACCGTCACATATCTCTGACGCTCCACCTTTGGGCCGTCACATTTCCTGCTACACGTTGTTAGCTCAATCTCGCTCTGTCATATCTGACGGCCTAACCTTGATGCGTTAAAGATCTCTGACGCTCCATCACTGGACCGTCACTTTTTCTGCAATAATTTTTAGTCTAGTTTCACTCTGTCATATCTGACGGCCTAACCGTGATGCGTTACATTAACCTGACGCCTCACCACTGGACCGTCACACCTTCTGCTGTAGGGTTTTGTCCCTCCTTTTTCAGCCCTCTTTGGTCTGACCTGCCGGACTTACACCCTGTCTCTGCTTAACCTGTTCCTTCACACATCCATTCACATGTCCATTCATGCATTCACACATTCATTGCATTCACACATTCATTGCATTCACTCACATCCACATTCACACATCCATTCATTCATATCATAAACAAAACACAAAAATGGGCCGTCACTATCGCCAGTGCCCTCATGCCGCTTTGCTGGTGGCTCCTGGATGCTGCTCTCCACCCCCCGCTGCCGTCTCCGATCTGCCTCCCGTTCCTCCGGTGGCCGGAGGAACTGGTGAAGTAGTCTCGGAATCCACTGCTGTGTGCGACGCTCTGGCTCCTGCTGCTAGTCCCCGACTTCTTCCCTAGAAGTCGAAGGGCCTCCTTCATACCCATAATCACGCCCTTCATCTCGATAGTTTGCACTCGGAACTGATCTCGCTCGCCCCTCAAACGCGCGACATCGGCTCTAAGTTGCTCCACCTCCTCATCATCTGCACGCCGGCGGGTCTCTCCTGCGCTCAGTCTGGCAACCTCCGCCCGGAGATGAGCAGCCTCGGCTACCACTGCAGTCAGCTCTCTCGCCTGCATTTTGCATTTCGCATCATTAGTCCATTACGCATTAGGCATTTGCAAGCATTTAAGTCTAAAAGAGCATTTCAGATTCCTACCCGCTCCACGAGGGTGGCCTATGCCTCCTCGACCCGAGCTACTGCTCGAGCAAACTCTACATCTCGCTCAGCTCTGCCCTCGGCAGGCTGTGACGACGAGGACGGAGCGTTCAGTCCTGCTCTTTGGGCTCCCTCAGCCCGCTGCATTTAGAAGTCAAGGTTAGTCATTTGCATCATAAGCATAAGCATTTTAAGTCTTAAGTGTAGAAACTCACCAAGAGCTCCAAGGCAGCCCGGTACTCGTCTCGCTGCTGGATGGTGGCATGGAGGACTCCCTCGAGCTCGGCTATGCATCCCTGTGGGTCTAGCTACATTTAGAAAGTATATATGTCAGTGCATATAGAATAGAAATTTAAAATAGACAAGAGTTTTGAGTTTAGAAGTTCATACCGGCCGCCGGGTGCCTCTGAACACCTGGTCGCCATACCGATGGGAGTAAGCCTTGAGGTAGGCCTCATCGCTGTCTGCTCGGTCTTTCACCGCCTGGCCTCTCGTGTTCCAATCGTGCAGATATTTGGCCTTCCGGGCACACCAGTCGACATCGCCGCTAATGCCCTTTGAAGATTTGCCCGGGCGCTCATCATCTCTGCGGGGGAATGTCACCTCTGGCTGATGGAGTCCCCGTGTCCTCAGGATCAGGCGGTAGTGCAGCGGCTCAATCACATTGATGCAGTGAAGCCAAACATCTCACCTGCTGTATGCCAGGGACACCTTGACCCATGGCTGTCCCTCGTAGCCCTCGTCCCGGTATGGTGTCCAGCGCACCTGAAAAGGCAATTGAGTCCATGTCAGCATTTTAGAAGCATATAGAAGCATTTAGAAAGCATTTAGCAACATTTAAAAGCATTTAGAGAAGTTTAAGTTTGGAGCTTACCGATGTGTGTGGGAATGAGTCTACATCATCCTGGATGGCCCGGGTCAGCCTGTTGATCGATCCCGTGTCCCTTGCTACCACCCATCGCCTCGCGATCAGGATCCGCTCAGGATGCAGCTATGTACCTCGCCCGATCCCCGGGAGGTACACGAAGCTCCAGATCTGCATTTAGAGTCAAGTGTAAGTAAATTGCATCATTTGCATAATCATAATCATATAGAAAGCATCTTAAGTCCAATTTTTACCTGAAGTAAAGGCGAGAAGCTGCCTAGCATCGTCCGTCGGTCTGTGGTGCTGAGCGACTCGAAGAGGAAGGCAAGCACTGCCGCTCCCCATGTGTACTTCCCCACTCTGCCCAAATCCTGTAGCAGTGGCAGCAGCTTGCAGCTGATCACGTTGGCTCGAGTCAGAAAAAGTAGCTTTCCGAACAACAGCATCAGAAATCATCTCAGGACTCGGTCTCCCTCCTGTCCTACCTCTGCCGCCACTCGCGGGCGCACTTGCTCTATCACCCAATCTACATGTTGCTCGGGGAGCTCGCCGACCGCTATAGCCGCTCCTCTCAACCCCAGGCTGTCTTGTAGTCTCGACCTCGACAGCTGGGATGATGTGTGCCCCGGCCTGATCAAGTCCAAGCCCAACAACTCCGGAGCAAGTTCCCGGTAGTCGCCATATGTCCACCCGATAACAGCAGCTCCGTGGACTCGCAATCCAGTGATCCTGGCCATGTCTTCTAATGTAGGGATCATATGGCCCCATGGTAAGATGAAAGCTCAGCTCACGGGGTCCCATCTCTCGTGAAGTGCGTATAACAGGAGCGTATCCGTCCTGGTCACCTCGAAGCTCAGCACCTCGATAAATCCCATCCCGACCAATCTCTCTCTCTGAAACTCCGGCAGTGCCTGGTATACCACCCGGATCTGGAGCCAAGAAATCCTCGTTCTTCTTTTCCCCTGCACAATTAGAGCATAAGTCAGTCATTACATCATAATTTCATTGCATTACATTAATAGAAATAAGAAAACAACAAAAAAATTGAATAAACTAAAAAATCCCAAAAAATTGCTTCTGCCTCTGGTTACTCTGACGGCCCTGTAGTGACGCGTCACAGTTCTCTGACGCGCCAAGGGTGGTGCGTCAGGTCTGTGACGGTCGCTGCAATGACCGTCACATCTTCTACAATGGGGCGTTATCCCCTTTGTTTGCCTTAGCTCATGAAAATGGCCATAAAGGCCTACACTGGTTCCTAATGGGTCCCCAGACCCATTTCTACCCTCTAAACATACATGCATGCAAAATTTTGAGGAAATTAGGGTTTTTTGGGGTGGATGGCTTACCTCGGGGTCTTGGCCTTTTCTCTTCTTCTGCTCTTGTACCGTGGCCTCCTCCTCGCCAACGGTTTCTCCCATATCTCCTTTAGCTTCTTCCATGGTCATAGGAGGAACTTCCTCCGTTGGTTTGTTCGTCGAAGAGCTCGCCGCCACCGAATCGTCCTCTTGTCCTTTCCGGTGTCGGAGGCGCTTGATCGCCATCTTCTTCTTCCCCTTTTCCCTCGTCTTCGGTGGCTAGGAGGGCTCACCGCCGGCCATTGCACTGGTAGAAAAGATGGCCGCCGGAGGTTTTTGGAGTTGAGGGGTTTTGGGTCATTTTGGTGTTTGAGCGAATGAGGGGGAATGACTGTTCAGTTTGTTTTTTTTTGAACGCTCAAGAAATGTGACGGTCTATCGTAAGACCGTCACGTCTTTCTGATGCATCCTTGTAGGACCGTCAGAGTGTTGGAAGTGGTTTTTTGAATGATGTGAATCCCCATATTCTGACGCATCCTTGTAGGACCGTCAGAGGATCCTAACGCACCCTGACCAGCCCGTTACATTCTTCAGAGCAAATTGATGAATGGTGATGTTTGAATGGTGATGCTTGAATGATTATCTTATCAATGCAATTCATGCTTATTGGATGGCTATGATTATTGGTGGCTAACCTCTTTTGTTAAAGCTCATGCCATTAAGCTGTTATGTCATCATGCTTTGCCACTCACCAGGAAGGTAAGTCAGGTATTGTATCTCGATTCTCTATCCCTTAATGCATTACTATATGTTATATATGATATATGTTGCATCTCTGTAGTTTTGATGATGACTAACACTATGAATCAAATTATTTTTATGATAATTATTTTGATGCTCCTTGATGAATGATAAAGATCATGCATTGTCTAAATATTCTTAGGATCTAATGTTGTTGTCTTGCATGCACATCTATGGATCAAATGCTTTTTCATCATGCTTTTCTGATTTAATGCTCCTCTATCATGTTCACCCATGAGCTCATACTTATTTGCCTTGTTTATATGGGTTCTGTGCATTTAGTGCGTTGACGCACTTGGCTGGCTGCGTAGACGCAATAGTGCGTCTTTCGCTTGCTATTTTGTCCACTGCGTCGACGCTGTCACTGGATGCGTTGACGCATTGGCTTGGTGCCAAGGGCTTGAGCGTCTCGCCTATGAAGTTGAGTCGACGCTGCACGATGGAAGCGTTGACGCATTGGCTTGGTGCCAAGGGCTTGAGCGTCTCGCCTATGAAGTTGAGTCGACGCTGCACGATGGAAGCGTTGACGCATTGGCTTGGTGCCAAGGGCTTAAGCATCTCGCCTATGAAGTTGAGTCGACGTTGCACGATGGAAGCGTTGACGCATTGGCTTGGTGCCAAGGGCTTGAGCGTCTTGCCTATGAAGCTGAGTCGACGCTGTCACCTGAAGCGTTGACGCATTGGCTTGTTACCAAGAGATTGTGCGTCTCGCCCAAGGAGCTGAGGCGACGCTACACAATGGAAGCGTCGACGCCTTGAGTTTATGACCAAAGGTTCTTTTGATCAACCACCAAGCAGAAGCGTCGACGCTGTCAACTGATGCGTTGACGCATTAGTGTGTTTTGTCAAGGGACCTATTCTCCATTATATCCATTGCGTTAACGCCTTGGCTTTAGTGCGTTGACGCGTTCTTCTGTCCTTTGATAAGTCCCGTGCAATCTGTGTGAACAATGTATGACTTGAATATTTCTGAGATTGACTGAATGTTCTCTGAAACCTTATAGGGACTTAAAGACAAATTGGAACTTTATTCCAATCATGTGAGCACGTGATCCGTGGGAATAATTGTCTAACACGTGGCTCGGTTCATCTGGAAGCATTACTTCGCGCGTGTCTCCCAAACCCTCACTCTCTCGTGAGGTTGGATATATATATATGAAGGTTTCTGCTCCTGAAAAGTTGCCGAAGCCACAAGGAAAAGGGTGAGGCCAGAGCGAGAGGAAGGAGAAGAGAAGTCATCCTGATCCATTCGTTGAGCGTACTTGGAAGAGAGAGAGTGATGAAGGAGAGGATGGTTTTCTGCTATGTTTTATCTATGCTTCTTTAAGAAGCTACATTGTTTCTCCGTTCGATTGTCTTCGATAATTCTTTATGTTTTCAGTTGTTTGTTCTTAAATTCCGATACTCTATTTTATCGTTCCCTCTAGGTGTAGAGGAAGAGAGGTGAATCCTCTGGGTTGCATTGTGGTTCCCTCTGAATCAGATCAGAGGAAGGGAGGTGGTCTCCGGTGTTGTGTTCAGATAGTGAGGAGGCTATCTGGGTTGTTCCCTCCGGCTGTGGAGGAAGAGAGACAATGTCTCTGAATTACAGTGAGGGTGAGTCACTGTTGGGTTCCCTCTTGTCTAAGAGGAAGGGAGAGTTATCTCCGGGTCAGGTCTTGTGGTGTGAGACCTGGGTGCAAGCTGTGAGTTCAGCGTCTGTAGGGATTTCGATCCCCAAGCTGTGGATCAGCGTGTTGTTGGCAGACTGAGTCTGCGGTTCTTTCTTGTGAAAGGGAAGCCTCACTCGGCCTTGAGTGAGGGATGGACGTAAGTCTGCAGGTTACAGACTGAACCATCTAAACCTCTTGTTCTTCGTGGTGTGATTGTGCGCATCTTTTCTATTTATGCTTTTGTCTAGTTTTATGAAGTAAGTGTGATTGTTGATGATCGAAACCTTGGTCTGACTGCTCGCTTAGTGCTTGTGCATATGTGCTGATGAAATTCTGAGTGATATATGTTCTGCGCTTGTGACCTGCCTTATCTTGGTTGAGGTTTCGGATTATTTTACATATAGTTAGTCTTCCTAGCCCATCTCATCTTCTAAGATTTCCTCGGCTAGGACAAATATTTTTTAAACGGTGATCTATTCATCCCCTCCCCTTCTAGCTCACCGTCCTCCTGTTTAACAGTTGGTATCAGAGCGGGTTTACCCGAGATGTGGTCCAACGACCAGGGTAATCCTGGAACCAGTGGTCCTCGCAGCTACATAGCTGAAGGACAGTCAATCTCCCGTCCCCCATATTTTGATGGTTCTAATTATTTCTTTTAGAAAAATAGGATGGAAGTTTTCATCCGATCTCAGAGCCACAAGCTGTGGAGAGTCATTACAACTTGACCTTATGATTTACCTCCGAATGAGGAGATGTGGTCTGAAGAACAAGTCAAATTATCCGGACTGAATTGGTCTGCGCTCAACATCATCCAGTGCGCAGTTCACCCTGAAGAATATGCCCGAATTTCGACGTGCAAGACAGCTAAGAAGATGTGGGATGAACTAGCGCTGATTTACGAGGGTACCTCTCAGGTCAGAGCTACCAAGGTAAACTACCTAACCTCTGAGTATGAATTATTCAAGATGAAGTCAGAGGAGAGCGCGACTGATATGTACGCTAGGCTGTCACTGATCACAAACAGCCTCAAGGGGTTTGGAAAGGAAATATCTGAAGGGGATATAGTCAGGAAGATCTTGAGATCTTTGACTCCAGCGTGGCACACAAAGGCCACTATGATAGAGGAATCGAAGGATTTAACAACCATGACTGTCACTGAACTCATAGGGTCTCTTATGACCTATGAGATGAATCTCAAGAAAACAGGAGAAGAAAGTGACAGAAAGGGCAAGAATGTTGCTCTTAAAGTTGAACGACACAGCAGCAGCAGCAGCAGTAGCAGCAGCAGCAGCAGTGGAGACTCTGATGGAATTCCAGACCTTGACAGGAGTGAAAAAGCTTTGCTCACACGACAGTTCAGGAAATTTCTGAAACTGAGGGGAAAATCATATGGGAGAAGAAGAAACTACTCATCTGGTAAATATCCGAACAATGGCAATGACAAGGATAGGAATGCTAAAAGTGTGATGTGTTATCATTGTAGGAACTTTGGGCACATGAAGCAAGATTGCCCTGAGCTTTAGAAGAAGACACTGGATTACCATAAGAAAGGCTCCAAAGTGTACAAGAAAAAGCCAAAAGCTATGGTATGCACTTGGAGCGATGAAGAAGAAGACTCAGAGACTAATTCCTCAGGAAAGGAGACTGAAGGAGTATGTCTGATGGCCGACGAGGAAAATGAGGTAATCAATCCCTTTGTGACTTACTCTATTGATGACTGGGAAGATAAGTATGGTGAACTGCTAGATATGTACAATGCCTTAGCTAAAGAACATAGAGTCACCAAACGTAAACTCAATGTGGTTAATGAAGAACAAGAAATCATCAAGACAGAAAATTCCAAACTGATAGCTGAATTAGCTCAAATGGAAAATGTAAGAAATGAGATCAATCTTGTTAAAAATGAGCTTGAAAAACTTAGAAAACAGCTTGATGAAACCAATCAACATACTGAAGAAAACCTGAGACAAAATGACTTACTCAGGGAAGGGTATGAAGCTGTTAAAAGGGTCAATGATGAATTGCTGGAAAACAATATATGTCTGCGGAAGGAGTTGGAAGATAAGAAGAAAACCCTTGAGAGGTTTGTTTTGGGAGAGAGTAACTTGAATGCCTTGTTAGACACCAAAGTAAACTTTAACAGAGAGGGGTTGGGTTTCAACCCAAGTAAGAAGGAAGCATTTGGGGTAAAAACCACTACTTTCTGCACTGAGAAAGGAAAAGAGAAACTGGACATTCCATCCAGTTCCAAAACTACTGAACAACAAAAGAACATCCATAGACAACAGGCTGATTTTGGAAAAAATATCTTCAAGAAATTCAACAAGCCCACGCACCAGAAGCAAGGTGTCTGTCAATTCAACAACTATGACTCTAATAAAAGAATGGGCTATTTTAAAAGAAACATGGGAATGTCTAACTACACACAGAATACTGTCAATAAAATGCCTTCATCTAGATAGGTTAAAAATTATGGTCTGGCTGGGACCCAAACCTTTATCAACAGAAACTGGACACACCTTGAGAAACAAAAAGAAACAAATGAAATGCACATCAATAACAAAACTGTCAACTCTCAGCACAGAAAGAAAAAGGGGTTAAAACAGATCTGGATTCCCAAGATTGTGCTTAATGAATTGAACGGTATTTTTGGACCCAACTTACCTTGGGTTCCAAAGCACACAACTTAAATTGTTATTGTGCAGGTGAGCCTAGCAGCCGAGAACAACAAGTGGTATCTCGACAGTGGCTGCTCGAGGCACATGACAGGGGATCAAAGAAAGTTCAGCAAGCTTGAATTGAAAGCAGGAGGGTCAGTTAAGTTTGGAGGTAAAAACAAAGGTCAAATCATTGGGACCGGAACCATCGGTAAGAAAACCTCCAACTCTGTTGAAAAAGTCTTGTTGGTTGAAGGTCTGCAACACAATTTATTGAGTATTAGTCAGTTATGTGACAAGGGTCACAAGGTTCTTTTTGATGAGCATGCTTGCAAAATTTTAGAACCAAACTCCGATAAAATAAAGTTCATTGCAAATAGAGTCAATAATATCTATATTGTGGATCTTGATGTTGAGTCTGAGTCTAATCTGTGTCTCACTGCTGATTCAGAGAATAACATGTTTGACTGGCATAGGCGACTAGGCCATGCTAGCTTTAACACCTTGCATAAATTAGCTAAGTTTGATTTAGTTAGAGGCATACCTAGCTTAAAGTTCAAATCAGTTTCGAAGAATTGCGAGGCCTGTACTCTAGGCAAGCAAACTCGAGCTTCTTTTAAAATTAGGTCTGAGAGCTTGTCAACTAAGATCATGGAACACTTGCACATGGATCTCTTTGGTCCTACCAGAACCCAGAGTCTAAATGGTAAGAGATTTGGTTTTGTCATTGTCGATGACTACTCTAGATTTGCATGGCTATTTTTCTTGGCAAATAAGAGTGATGCTTTTCAAAAATTTGAACATTTTTTCAATAAGCAGAAACATGTAGGCCACAAGATCACTGTTATCCAATCAGATCATGGAGGAGAGTTTGAGAACTCCTCATTTTCTAGTTTTTGTGACAAGGAGGGACTGACTCACAAATTTTCTTCTCCCAGGACCCCAGAGCAGAATGGAATTGTGGAGAGAAGGAATCGAACAATAGTGGAAATGGCAAGAACACTACAAATGGAGAGTCAGCTACCTAAGAGCTTTTGGGCAGAAGCGGCAAACACAGCCTTCTACATACTTAATAGAGCTTTGGTAAGACCCATACATAAGAAAACACCATATGAACTCCTGAAAGGTAAGAGGCCTAATGTCTCATATTTCAAAATTTTTGGTTCAAAATGCTTTATTCATAATAACAACAAGAGAGACTTAGATAAATTTGATGCTAGAAGTATTCCAGGAAGATTCCTAGGATACTCTGAAACATCTAGGGCCTTCAAGGTCTTTAATAAAACTGATAGAACTGTAGAGGAAACCCCTCATGTTGTTTTTGATGAAACAAAAATCTCTAACAGTCTAAATGATGATAACAGGTCTACAAGTCATGATGGAGAGTTCCTGAATCAAATGCAAGAGGAGGAAGTACAACCGGCTGAAGAACCCACTGATCTGAACCCAGTAAGTACAGCTGAACAAGGTGAGTCCTCAACAAATGTCAGAGTTTTAAAAGACCACCCTGTAACCAATATTATTGGTAGTCTTAATGATCCCCCTAGGACAAGATCTCATTTCAGAAATGTTCAGAATCAGGACTTAGTTGCTTTAGTTTCTCAAATTGAGCCTAAGACCATTGAAGAAGCCTTAAGTGATGAGAATTGGGTAACTGCCATGTGTGAAGAACTAGGGTAATTTGATAGAAACAATGTCTGGGAACTTGTACCTAGACCTGAAAATTTCAATGTAATAGGAACAAAATGGGTTTTTAAGAACAAACTGAATGAAGAAGGTGTCATCTCTAGGAATAAAGCTAGACTTGTAGCTAAAGGCTACAGTCAGGAGTATGGAGTGGACTTTGATGAATCCTTTGCTCCAGTAGCTAGAATGGAGGCTATCAGAATTCTATTAGTATTTACTTGTTCAAACAACATAAAACTTCAACAAATGGATGTTAAGAGTGCTTTCTTGAATGGAATTCTAAAAGAAGAAGTTTATGTTGAACAACCTCCTGGCTTTCAGTTTTTGACTAAACCTGATCAAGTTTTCAGGTTAAACAAAGCTCTTTATGGATTAAAGCAGGCTCCTCGGGCCTGGTATGAAAGGCTGACCAGTTTCTTACTGAATAAAGGATATAACAGAGGTAAAGTTGACCAAACCTTATTCACTAAGAATTCAAGACAAGATCTCATCATAGTTCAGGTATATGTGGACGACATCATCTTTGGATCAACAAATCCTGAACTGTGTAAAGAATTTTCACAGCTTATGTCAGCTGAATTTGAGATGAGCTTAGTTGGGGAACTGACTTATTTCCTTGGCTTGCAGATAAATCAAATGACAGATGGCTGTTTCTTCCATCAAACCAAGTACACGCTGGATATCCTAAAAAGGTTTGGGATGACTAACCTGAAGCAAATTTCACCCCAATGAGCACAAGCATGACCCTTAATGCAGATGAGTCAGGTAAACAAGTGGATGAAAAACTCTACAGAGGTATGATCGGATCCCTCTTGTACTTAACTGCCTCTAGGCCAGACATACAATTCAGTGTTGGTTTATGTGCAAGATATCAGTCTAGGCCTACTGAACTACATTTGTCTGCTGTAAAAAGAATCTTTAGATATCTGTCTGCCACACATACATTAGGCTTATGGTATCCTGCTTCACGCACATTAGATTTAGTTGCATACACTGATGCAGACTTTGCTGGATGCAAACTAGATAGGAAGAGCACCAGTGGCCACTGCCAATTCTTAGGAGGATGCCTAGTTTCTTGGAGTTCAAAGAAACAACATTCAGTGGCTCTTTCCACTGCTGAGGCTGAATACGTGGCTGCAAGCAGCTGTGGCACTCAGGTTATCTGGATCAAGCATCAACTTCAGGATTACCAAGTAGAGACAGGTTGCACTCCCATCTTTTGTGATAACACTAGTGCCATAAACATTGCAAAGAATCATGTTTTACACTCACGAACAAAACACATTGAAATCAGGCACCACTTTATCAGAAATGAAATTGCAAATAAAACATTCGAATTAATTCATGTTGGGACTGCAGATCAAATTGCTGATATTTTTACAAAACCTCTAGATACTGAAAAATTCACTTCTTTGAGAAGAGAACTTGGTATTTACAAACTCTGACTGATTTGAGGCAATGAATTCTGGTTCATGTATTTCCATAAATTTAGTGGTAGTTTTGTCATACCTTTTCTGGTGGGGGTCCCTATGTGAGGGGGAGCGGGTGTGTGCTTTGAGTAAAGTCAATTCTGCTTCTCTACTATTTTCTGGGTAAAATGGAAGATAGAGCTACTAGCGAGGGGGAGCTTGACTAATTAGAAACGCTTGAAAGATGGCTGTTGTTGCTGGATTAAATGTTAGAATTGATCTTGAATATTCCTCTTAATAGAACCTCATTCATTTCCTACATTCTTAAGTTTGTGCAATTAAAGTCCAGCTAGAATCCTCTTCTAGTAAGTCTTAAGAGGCTAAGATTAACCTTCACAAGTATATCCTCTTACTTTGTTGCATGACTCATGAACAAGTTAGACTTGTAAGAAATGGTTTCTGTTTATGAGTTTCTCATTGAACATCTTGATAAGACCTCTAATAATTTGCCCTGGGTTTTGTCTTCAAACAACCCCTTGTTGAGCTAGTTAAACTTATCTGTGCTTAAAACTGCATACTGAGAAACTAGGAATCCCATCAATGAAATGAGAATTTCCTATGTCATGAGGTATCAATTCTCATAAACAAAGTCAAAAGAAAGAACTACAATTCAAAATTATGCTTGGCAGAGCAATGATGACAATATGGTGAGTAACTGGGGATTCTGGCCTCTGATCAAGGTGTCTCCTCATGTAACAACCAATGGTCACTATCTCTGTTCTCTAATTGAGAAGTGATGAGGCTCTTACACTGAGTAACTGAGGATGCTGGCCTCTGACCAAGGCGCATACTTAATGTCAAAAGTGTAACTGGCCAAATACATTCTATAACTGTGCTCTCTCTGCCTGGACTGTTTGTCCTCAATGCCTACAGGCTGTCTTAGTGGTTCAAACTCTTGTTGTCTCTTTGACAAGCCTTAACAGCTACCTCAGTCATACTTGTTGCCACTTGCTCTTCTCTCATAATCCTAGTAAGTTGATAAACTTCAAGTTTATTCTGAATCTCTTTCTCTTACCAGAACTCCAAAATTCTTCACTGGACCTTACAGCCCCACTTAAGCATCTAAGATTTGACAATGAGTGTCTACTGTTGGAATCCTCTCCATCTTTTCTCATCAGTCCAGCGTCAATATCTCTCTTTCTCCTTGTTTTGATGATGTCAAAGGGGGAGAAGGTTGAAAAGTCTGAAAAGGGGAGAAGGTTGAAAGGGGTTGCTGCCCTTATTGAGAATGTTTTAAGTTGGTGTTTCTTCTTTCACTGAATTTGACTCATGGTGTTGTCATCATCAAAAAGGGGGAGATTGTTGCATCTCTGTAGTTTTGATGATGACTAACACTATGAATCAAATTATTTTTATGATAATTATTTTGATGCTCCTTGATGAATGATAAAGATCCTACATTGTCTAAATATTCTTAGGATCTAATGTTGTTGTCTTGCATGCACATCTATGGATCAAATGCTTTTTCATCATGCTTTTCTGATTTAATGCTCCTCTATCATGTTCACCCATGAGCTCATACTTATTTGCCTTGTTTATATGGGTTTTGTGCATTTAGTGCGTTGACGCACTTGGCTTGCGTAGACGCAATAGTGCGTCTTTCGCTTGTTGTTTTGTCCACTGCGTCGACGCTGTCACTGGATGCGTTGACGCATTGGCTTGGTGCCAAGGGCTTGAGCGTCTCGCCTATGAAGTTGAGTCGACGCTGCACGATGGAAGCGTTGACGCATTGGCTTGGTGCCAAGGGCTTGAGCGTCTCGCCTATGAAGTTGAGTTGACGCTGCACGATGGAAGCGTTGACGCATTGGCTTGGCGCCAAGGGCTTGAGCGTCTCGCCGATGAACTTGAGTCGACGCTGCACGATGGAAGCGTTGACGCATTGGCTTGGTGCCAAGGGCTTGAGCATCTCGCCTATGAAGCTGAGTCGACGCTGTCACCTGAAGCGTTGACGCATTGGCTTGTTACCAAGAGATTGTGCGTCTCGCCCAAGGAGCTGAGGCGACGCTACATAATGGAAGCGTCGACGCCTTGAGTTTATGACCAAAGGTTCTTTTGATCAACCACCAAGCAGAAGCGTCGACGCTGTCAACTGATGCGTTGACGCATTAGTGTGTTTTGTCAAGGGACCTGTTCTCCATTATATCCATTACGTTAACGCCTTGGCTTTAGTGCGTTGACGCGTTCTTCTGTCCTTTGATAAGTCCCGTGCAATCTGTGTGAACAATGTATGACTTGAATATTTCTGAGATTGACTGAATGTTCTCTGAAACCTTACAGGGACTTAAAGACAAATTGGAACTTTATTCCAATCATGTGAGCACGTGATCCGAGGGAATAATTGTCTAACACGTGGCTCGGTTCATCTGGAAGCATTACTTCACGCGTGTCTCCCAAACCCTCACTCTCTCGTGAGGTTGGATATATATATGAAGGTTTCTGCTCCTGAAAAGCTGCCGAAGCCACAAGGAAAAGGGTGAGGCCAGAGCGAGAGGAAGGAGAGGAGAAGCCATCCTGATCCATTCGTTGAGCGTACCTGGAAGAGAGAGAGTGATGAAGGAGAGGATAGTTTTCTGCTATGTTTTGTCTATGCTTCTTTAAGAAGCTACATTGTTTCTCCGTTCGATTGTCTTCGATAATTCTTTATGTTTTCAGTTGTTTGTTCTTAAATTCCGATACTATGTTTTATCGTTCCCTCTAGGTGTAGAGGAAGAGAGGTGAATCCTCTGGGTTCCATTGTGGTTCCCTCTGAATCAGATCAGAGGAAGGGAGGTGGTCTCCGGGGTTGTTGTGTTCAGATAGTGAGGAGGCTATCTGGGTTGTTCCCTCCGGCTGTGGAGGAAGAGAGACAGCGTCTCTGAATTGCAGTGAGGGTGAGTCACTGCTGGGTTCCCTCTTGTCTAAGAGGAAGAGAGAGTTATCTCCGAGTCAGGTCTTGTGGTGTGAGACCTGGGTGCAAGCTGTGAGTTCAGCGTCTGTAGGGATTTCGATCCCCAAGCTGTGGATCAGCGTGTTGTTGGCAGACTGAGTCTGCGGTTCTTTCTTGTGAAAGGGAAGCCTCACTCGGCCTTGAGTGAGGGATGGACGTAAGTCTGCAGGTTGCAGACTGAACCATCTAAACCTCTTGTTCTTCGTGGTGTGATTGTGCGCATCTTTTCTCTTTATGCTTTTGTCTGGTTTCATGAAGTAAGTGTGATTGTTGATGATCGAAACCTTGGTCTGACTGCTCGCTTAGTGCTTGTGCATATGTGCTGATGAAATTCTGAGTGATATATGTTCTGCGCTCGTGACCTGCCTTATCTTGGTTGAGGTTTCGGATTATTTTACATATAGTCAGTCTTCCTAGCCCATCTCATCTTCTAAGATTTCCTCGGCTAGGACAAATATTTTTTACACGGTGATCTATTCATCCCCTCCCCTTCTAGCTCACCGTCCTCCTGTTTAACAATATATTATCTTGAGAACCGGCTGGTCATTCATGTGTTCTGGGATCTGATGTTCCCCTTAAATAAAAATGATGATGATCTAAGTGCACATGTTTAATCATTGGATAGGCCGTTAGGTTGGAAAAGCTTGGGGACGATGGTTCTGTCTTGCACGCCGTGGTTGCAGATGGTGTCTTGACCCTAGTTTCTCCGGTCTAGCAATATTATTCTCGAGTATCTTGCTATTTTATTCCTTCTTTGCATTCATTTTCATGGTTTCTTTATTATAACCCAGCATGCATCATACGCATCTTTTGAGCATTCATGAGCCTCATTTGTCCAGGTGTTTCAGTAATGGTGAATAACTATGTGTTCAATGATCTTGAATAAGGAGAGTCATTCCACTCTAAATTGGAAGATTTCCTTCGGTCTACTCGCTTGATCTGGTTAGCTGAAGATTCCTGTCTGGAGTTTAGTTAATTGTCTCTTTTCTTTCTGTTGCATTGACTGCTGGCCATGTTTTCCTTTCCTTAGTTGTTAGTTCCTCCAGACATGCGTCATTTGGTTGGCTATTTCCTTGTGATTTGTCTGAAGTTTTCCAGAAAATTCATATCGATCGTTGGTTGAGAACGGGTGTCATTTGCCTTAACGCCTACTTTTCAGTCTGCTTCGCTTCATCTCCGCTTCATCTCCATGTTCCATTTCACTTTCGCTTCACCTCCGCTTGCTCCGCTGCAAAGAGGACGTTAAGGAGGGGCATCTGTTGACACCCGTTTAATGACCAATAAGTCGGGTCATCTCCTTATTCATTCTATATGATGCTCCGAGTTGTTTACTCTTTGTTGAGCCTTCTTGGTCAATTTGAGGTTTATTTCATGGGTCGTGTCTCCTTGGTTGGGTATGGTTCCTTACCTCTTTCTATTGGATGAAGCTTAGCAAACTTTCATTTCATTTGTGTTCTATTGTCTCTAACGGTCCTTTGATGGCGCGTTACAATCCTCTAACGCATCTACCTTGGTCCGTTACATCATCCCAGAGTCCTTAAGTTTAGGCTTCTTTCAAGCTTATCTTTTTTGCCTATTCGTTGGGTGTGACAGTTTATCATGCGGCCGTTACATATATTGTGACGCGTCTACCCTTGACCGTTACATGCTTGAAGAGTACTATGTTCGTAAACTTCGCCCATCTTATCTTTTAATGGATAGGGTTGTGTGACGGTCCATCCCTGGGGCATTACATCCTTGTGGCGGTCTATCGTGCAGCCATTACATCTAACAGAGAGTTCTAGCAGAACTGCTCTTTCTCTGCTACTCCGTGGCCGAATTAAGAGTTTGATCTGAGGATTTCTCCTTCAAATCTGATCCTCAGAACCTTCTGTTTGTTTCTATGGACTCTTGAGAGTATTATCTTCAAGAGTTTGCTAAGAAACGTCCTCCTTTCTAGCTGGATTATCCTCAACTCGAACCTAGACTTTGAGGGTCTATAAATAGAACCCTTGACTTCATGACTTGAGGGGGAGACATCTGGAGTTCGCGTCGAAGTGCTGCCGCATCCTGCAGCTAGAACCAACCAAGGAGAGCTGTTTCCCACGTCCATCTGCTTCCAAAGTCCAGGGAGTATTGATTTCAAGGGTTTTAGTTTAGTCAATTTGTGTTTTTAGTGCCTTTTCCCTCATCCAAGCATCATAGCATTGTCCCTCTTCCTCTACTACGTTCTTGCATCTTCTGCATCCATTAAAACATCCTCCCATCTTTTAAAAACGCCCCAGAGGGGTTAAAAAACCAACCTCCCCGGTATATCCCTTTCCTTTTGCATGTTCTTAAGTTTCTTTGATTTATTGATACTTCTTTGTCCAAGGGCTAATCTGGGTTGTTTTCTTGTGTTCTACACTCTTTTACAGGTTTACAGAGCCCATAGCACGAGGCCCAAGCTCTCTGGCAGGCTGAAAAGCTTGGAGATCAAAGATTCCCAACTTCTATTCTGCAGAACCTCTGACGATCTACAAACGGCGCGTTAGAGTCTTGTAGCCGTCTATCGTGGGGCCGTCACACGTCCTATGGCACATCTGTCTTCGGCCGTTACATATTGCAGAGCTGTAGTTTCCTGGTTTTTTTCTCTCTCCCGTGGGCGGAGGCATCATCCTCCTATTCTAAGATACTTATCAGGTCTTTGGCTTATTTTTACCTTAGTGGCGATCACATCTTTCCTTAGTTTGGGCATTAGCTTTCTCTCTCATCATATCTCCTCTTTACTTTTGCTTGTTCCACCTATACGGTGTGTTTTCCTTTGTTTCCTTTATTCCACGTCCCGGCGTGTGTTTTTCTTTATTTTGCTTAGTTTAGTTTTGATTGAGATAGCATGCCCATGCTAGAGCTTGT
Organism: Amorphophallus konjac; assembly: GCA_022559845.1. Lineage (NCBI taxonomy): Eukaryota > Viridiplantae > Streptophyta > Magnoliopsida > Alismatales > Araceae > Amorphophallus > Amorphophallus konjac. The sequence continues at coordinate 240,149,243 of CM040128.1, forward strand.
GTCGGTTGCCTAGGTTCATGATTCACATGTTCATAGTTTGATTGACTTCATTATTTGCTCATCCTTTCATCATATTTGGCATCATAGCCCATCTTGCAAAAGAAGGGACACATTAAAACAAACACCAATCTTTAGCACTATGCTCGTGCTCCCCTGCTTCACAGAGATAAGAATTCGAGCAATTTTACCCTCGTCACACAGCCTTTCGCTTTATCCTGACACTTCTATTCAGGCTGCAGATGTCCCCCGCGGCGATGGGGAAGGCTAATCGGTCGACCCAACCGAGGTTGCACCTGAAGGGGAAGAGGTCTCGGAGGAGACGACTACTGAGGCTCGTGGGGGCCCTCCCGAGGTAAGGGAGACTGGGGATTCTCCAGCCACCCGAGAGAAGGGCAAGTGGGCCCTCATCAGTGAGGAGCAGCGGGGGTCCAAACGGAAGGACCCAAAGCACAAACTCATGCTGACTTCTCTGAAGGCAATGGCCGCCAAGGAGAGCAAGTGGAAGAGGGTGAAGGTTCCCCACTCGACGGTGGTCTCTTCGAGTGACTCCGTCTGAACATCGGTGCTGCTAGCCGCTCCACCCGAGGCGCCAGCGCCAAGCATTCCCGCCACTCTCACTTCCGTTGAAGGTCCAGCCGTTGACCCCTCGGTGGACCAGCTTCCAGCCATGGTGGCTGTGGCTAAGCCTAGTGTGGTGTCGCCCCCACACGGTGAGGAGATCGATCCGTCTATTTTGACCCAATCGGGTGCCGCCGACACCAACTCAAGAGGTCCCGAAGAGGTCCCTCCGACGCTTACACGGCTAGAGGGTGATCCCGATCCTCAACGGGGGCGGTTCGCCCTCTAGGCTTCCATCTACTAGTGTTGCTGATCTTTGGCGACTGCCTCCAGCCAAGCTGAGCTTCACTGTTGCTCCTCCCAGATGCTACATGAGAGGATCATGGAGGGAGGCCTTTTTTTGGCTCAACTGGGGGCCGAGGCCGTGGATCACTTGGGGTGGGCAGAGAGAGCTGAGGTGGCATAGGCAAAAGCCTATGCTGAACAAGATCAGAAGTATGGCCGACTTGCTTCCGAGCATGAGGCTTTCTGACGAGAGGTCGAATCACTCCTCTCTCAATCCAAAGCGGATCAGGAGAAAATAGGCTCTCTGGCCGACCAGCTGTCCCAGGCCCGCTATATGGCCGACCTCAAGAACGGCCTCCTTGACGACGAGCGCCAGGCTCACGAGGCAAGCTCCAGGCAGTGGGGGGCCTAATGAGAAGAGCTTCGTGGGCTCCTACTGATGGTGGAGCAGGAGAGAGCAGAAGTCACGATGAAAGCGGTTAAGGTCAAGGTAAAACTATCAGAGACTGAGGCGAGGGTGGCAGAGGCTAGGTGAAGGCGGTGGAACAGTATCTCGCCTCGGAGGAGTACCGAGTGGCCCTGAAAAACACTACCTTCACCTTCTATAAATCGGGCTTCAGGCGAGGGTTAAAGAAGGGCTTCGGTCAAGGATTCAACCGAGCTGCCCATCTAGCCCAAGATCAAGTTGCTGAAGACCTGATATTCAATACCGAGCAATGGTATGACTCGGCTAAGGAAACCTCGACTCCTCCATCCACTCCCGAGCCTTGTGCCTCGGACGAAGAAAGTGAGGGCCTTGCGGACACCGTCGAGGAAGAGCCGGTGGCCATGACCACTTCAAGAGACCCCATGGTCGCGATAGTTCCCACACAGGTTGGGTTCATCCCCGAGCTAGTTGTCTCTGAAGGGACCGAGCATACATAGCCTTCAACCACTGAGGAGGCGTCGGGCACCTAGGATCTGCCAGCATCAACGATCTCCAAGGGACAGCCGACCCCCTGAGCCTCATCTCCATTCTCCTTGGATTGAGATCTAACTTGTACTCGACGGCTAGTCTTTTGTTTTTTTTTTACTTTCTTATTTTGCTTGCTTTATTTCCTTGTCTTCTAGTTCCTTCTTTCTCTGAGTTCTGTAAAAGAAAGCATTCTGCAAAAAAGGAATATATGACTTATGCAAAAAATCTTTGACCGAACCTCGCATACCGTATCTACGAACATCATCAAGCTATATCTCCGTACGATTCTCCTGCCAAAATCGGGGCTTCATGTTTAGCACTTGTTTCACCTGCGTGAATTCCCAAGCATAACACCCTTCATATTCCCAGGCATTAAAGGAGCACATCTTTTACATGTTCCCATAGCGGGTCTATAAAACTTCTGCCAACAGATGTAACTACTCCTCGAAGAATCTGCACGTAGCTTTTCAAAATCCACTCACGTCCCTTTGGGGGAAGAGGCTGTTATGGCAGGGGGTACTGACGCGAGGGAGGGGCACTACCTCACCTTCAGCCTAGAAAAGTCTTCGAAGAGTGACTTCAGCCTGCCCACTCCTCTATTGTGCCATCAACCTCCTCCTTCCCCCTTTATTCAATCTTTCTCATCTTCTTCAACTCCGGTGAAGCTATGAAGTTGGCCGATGAGGACGACGATTCTAGAGTTCGCCAGAGTGGAACGACCATTTCGGCATAACAGAATGAAGGACAGGAGGGTGGATGGAAAAATAGAAGGAAGGACAGATGATGGATCCTTTCACCCAGACATTTTACCCCCCCCCCCCCTCTGATGGGAGGACAGAATGCCAACGAGAGGCCGCTTTGGGTCGTGCAGGAGACGCCTCCATCTCGTCCGCCTCCCCTCCCACTTCTTTCCTCGGGTGGGGCTGTCCCCACCTTTTCTCCAATTTTCCTCTTTTTCTTTTCATGTTTCTTCTTGCCAGCACCATCTGGCGCCCAAGGCCTCTTTCCATATGGTAAACAGGGACATGGCAAGGTCCACAGTCTCAATGTCCGAGCCAATTTCCACACCAGTGGAGTCAGTGGCTCGGCGTGAGGTTGCTCTCCTTATGCATGCCGAGCTATCTATTCTTCTTGTACCGGCCATCGTTGCCCCAATGTATAAGCGAGCACAGAAATGCAATAAACTTGTTTGCTTATTTTTTCTTTTTGTGCATTTACTCTTGTGCATGTGTAGCATCGAAATTACAAACAAGCTTCATGCTAAAAATAGAACTTTCATAACGAAGTAGCAATCCACGTCTGTGGGATCGGCTCACCATCCATCATCGCGAGCCTGTATGCCCCTTTCCCGAGCATCTCGACCACTCAATAGGAGCCCTCCCAATTAGGGGCCAGCTTCCCCACCGCCTCTAGTGGTCGAGAGGCCTCGGTTTTTCTCAAGACCAAGTCCCCTGGGAGGAACTGTCGATCTTGAACTTGGGCTTGTAGTAACGGGCCATTCGCCGCTGGTACTCCATAATGCAGATTCTCACTGTCTCGCGTATCTCGTCTGCTAGATCGAGGTTCCCCAGTAGCTGTTGTGCCTCTGTGATTTTGATGATTGGTTTTGATGTGAGTCATACACTATGAGTCACCATGCATTGATGTTCTGTTTTGATGATTGATTTGGTTTTGATGATTGGTGTTTGATGTGAGTTACTGTGAGTCATCTTGCTGAAATGAGTCATCTTCATATGTTCAGTCATTCTGATGTTCAACCGGTTTATCAAAGCATTGCATTGCTGTTCTGTTAGTTTATCAGATCATAAAGCATTTGCATTGCATATTTGATGTTCAGCCATGTTATCTGCTGCATAAAGCATTCATACATCACAGTCAGCATAGTGTGGGTCGACCCCTTTCTAGATGGGTCGACCCCCCAGATAAGTGTAGTGTATACACTCTTCGGTTGGGTTCAACTGAAGTCTGCACATCAGCTTGCATGATTTCAAAGTATGTACATTACACAGCATGCATCAATTCCAAGTAGGTACATCGTCTGTTCATGAAGTATATACATTGTACTTGTGTTCAATAGCTTCAAGTGTATACACTCTCACATAATACACACATGCTTAGCTGCTGTTCTAAGTCTGCACATTGCCAAAATCTGAACAGTCATCGTCTTAGTGCATCTCAAGTCTATTCATTGGTACAGTAATGCAAGTCTATACATCGTTCGTCTCATATGCACATTTGAGTCAAAGTCTGCACAGCATAAGTCTATACACTTTTGCATCTCATTTAGCGTCTTATATGCATGTTTGAGTCAAAGTTTGTATAGCCCAAGTCTGTACACTAAGGACGCTTGTTAGCTTTCAGAGTCTATACATTGTCTAAAGTACATCCAGCTAGTCTATTCATTGGAGCGTCTTGTTCAGCGTCTCATGGCAAAGTCTGCACATTCTATTGTTCAACGTCTGCATGCATTACATGAAGTTTGTACACTGCATCGTCTCAACTTGCGTCTCACTGAGCATCCATTCACTGCAAAGTCTATACAGACTTCATCGTCTTAGAGATCGTTTCATGCCTTCACCTAAAGTCTGTACATCCACCGTCTTATCCAGCGTCTCACGCTTGCAAAGTCAATACACTGGTCGGTGGAACAAAGTCTGAACATCCTTCAGTGAACTTCGAAGTCTATACATTCGGAGCCTTTTACCTATGTTCAGTTCTGAAGTTTGTACATCCTTCAATGAACCTTGAAGTCTATACATTCACTGCAGAGATCACTGTCAAGTCTATACATTGGTCTTCGTATTCAAAGTCTGTACATTGGTCTTCGTATTCAAAGTCTGTACATTGGTCTTCATATTCGAAGTCCATACATTGGTCTTCAGCTAAAGTCTGTACATTGGACTTTCATTTAAAGTCTGTACATCGCTGCTTTGTCAAAGTCTGTACATCGCAGCTGTGGTGAAGTTTGTACAGCCATTCTCTTATCAAAGTCCATACATCCTTCTGTTAGAATTCCAAGTCCATACATCGGACTGTTTGAGCAAGTCTGTACAGCATTTCATTCACATTGGAAGTCTACACATTGGGGGCTTTCCCTACGCTTTGGCCAAGTCCATACGTTGGCGTACTGTTCATGCTTCAGTCATCAAACTCTATACAGACTTAAGCGTCTCATTCTGCGTCTTCCATCAAAGTCTGTACATCGCCTTCAATCTTCAAGTCTATACATCGTGGGCTTCATTCCTTCTAGTCTGTACATCCTTCAAGGGCCAAGTGTATACATCGCTCACAGGTCATACGTTCAAGTCTGAAGTCTATACAGCCTTGGTTTCTGTATTGAAGTCTATACACTGGTTGAGCTTCGTGAAGTCTATACAGTGGCTGTGCATTGTGAAGTCTACACATTGGTAAAGCTAGTGCATGCATTGTTCATCACCTGTCTTGTTCACTGCATCGAGGCTGACACTGGATGCGTTGACGCATTGGCCAGTTGCCAAGGGCGTGAGCATCTCGCTTGAGGAGTGTAGATCGTGATAAATCCACACATGTGGAACAAACCACTCATATGAGATATATATAAAAATGATGGGGAGATGATAACAAAGACAAAAGAAAGCACGTGGTGCTATAAAGGAGAGTGATCACCAGAGGGGTTACCTCAATAATAAAAATAGATGATCGCGAATACCTGGTGATAAGTGGGATGCGGGATGGATTGTGAATTCCTTCCTCCTCCTTCTATCGGCCGGCCGATGAAGGGGGTTCTCCTTATTGATTACCCTTGCAAAAAAAAGAACAAACAAATAGAAAAGATGGATCAGCCAAGAGTGAATGTAGTATCAATCCCAAATAGATGATACGATGATGAAAGAAAAACACAACATGTGCACCTCTTTTTTTTGGTTTTTAAAACCCCTACAGAGTTGGGGAAAGAAGAAATATGATACTAATGCAAGAAAATAAAACAGTGGATGATGACCGATGGAAAAGCACAAATAGATAAGCAAAAGACCCCTGCTGTCCCTGACGACAGTAGAGGGGAACCGGGGTTGATGCTGCTGTGGAAGAAGAGGAAGCAGAGAGCTCTAGAGGATCGCACAGGAAGAAGATGAAGAGAGCCTCCGTAAATTTTGTAAGTATCTATATGTAAAACCTCTGACCTCGGTAACCTCTGATCTCGTAACCTCTGTCAAGATCGACCAGAGCATGCTTATATAGGTTTTAGAACAAGATAACCACAGATTTGGAAGGATAAGAACTGGCAATGGTTAACAATGGCAAGGACTCCAGTTCCCTGATCGAGCAAGGTGACCAAAGAAGGCAGGGAACTATTCAGGAAAATAGGACACCGAAACATAAAATGTGACCTTCAGAAGGGCGTCAAATTTGTATTGACGACCTACCTTAAGACGTTACTCCATAACACGACCTGGTCAAGGGCGTCACTTCTTGGATTTAAATTTGTAAATAAAACTTTCTTTATTTGAAAATTATGAGAAAACGCCTGAGATAAAGGCGTTTCTTGAAAACGCGTCCTGAGAAAGGACGCCAATCAGTAATTGGAATTTATTTTGAAACCGGATAATACCAAGAATTGACGAATTGACGCCCTGACATTTGGTCCTCCTTTCTTTAGAACACGCCCTAGATAAGGTCGCTTTTAAAATAACGCCCCTCTTCAGGTCGCGAATCACAAAAATGCAAGAACAAACCAAAAACCCACAAAAATAGAAAAAACTTCATATTATGAAAGTATTGAAGTTCACTTTGGGGCGTCAACATAGTGACATGAGATTTGATCAACATAGCGTCAATTTTGGCGTGTCTACAGCTGCCCCGCCTTGGCGTCTGCTTTGGAAGGGAGTGAGACGGAATGAAGGTGAAAGTGCAACAAACGGAATGAAGTGGAGTGAACTAATAAGTAGATGCTAAGGTGTGATGTGACACGCCTTAGACACTAAGCATCGGAGAAATCTTTCCAAGATTCAAAGTGAAACAACTCCAGGTAATTCCAAGGAAGCATCGATTTGCTGGATAAAGGAGACTAAACTAAATAAATAAAATGTGCACGTGGGCACGACAGGGAGACACCATTGGAGAGCGGTTACCAGCCAACGTGGACGTGCTACAACCAAGGTGGATTTACAGAAAAAATAAAGGGAATTGAGATGGAGATTCAGCAAAGGAACATTTTCAAGGAACCAGCCTGAGCGGCTTCAGAGAGAATAAAGTACTCAATTTGGAGTGGAATATCTCATGTCAACTCAATCAAGAACGATTGACTTTCATTATTACCATAATATGAAGATTTTCATCATAAAATTTAAAATCCTACATAATGCATGATGGGCTAAAAGAAAAGATTAAAACAAACTAAAAGATAGAAAATAATCAAGGATAATATTGCTAAGCCATCTAGATTTAGTCAAGAATCTAAGTCTCTGAGCGGACACTAAGCCGAAGTTCGTTTGTCCACGCATCAACTCAAAAGGTGGAACCATCGTCCCAAACCTTGGATGACTCAACGGCCTATCCATGTGATCAAGACTCACTTAGAATTATCACCGTTTTTGATGAAGGGGAACTCAAATTCCAGGTTCATCAGAACCACAAGGTCCTTGATATATTATAATAACGTAGAATACCATATAGTAATGATGCGAACAACATGATGTTACTCCAACAGTGATCCAGGTATCTCGAAACCTGCAATCCTCTGCACTTGAAAGTTCATTAGCCTTCCCACAATTTCAATATGAATAACCCTCAATTCAAAGCACGACATGATCATAAGTGCTAAATTAAAAATAATTCCAACAAAATAATAGCACTTAAAGCATGTAGGGAAGCAAATTCATAAGCTCACAAATTCACGCCTGGATTGAACGGCGTCAAAAACATGAAAGGCGCCTGATAATGAGGGCGTTAAAAGAAGAAACACGCCCTTCCAAAGGGCGTGAAATGCATCGAGAGTCCAGGAAGAAGACGACCCTGGAAAGGGCGCTACACAAAACACGACCTCTGTCAGGTCGTCAATTCCTAAATCGACGCCCCAACAGAAGGCGTTAATTAACATGCTTCCGTTTCCAACGCGAAAGCTAAACCCAGTCCTAATAGCAACCAATCTCACAACTCCGAACAGCCCTAAGACCCTTCGGACTTCTATAAGAGGAGGACACTTCCTCAAATCAAACAAAGCAATCCTTCTGAGCTCTGCTCTCTGCTGCTTCTTCTGCTGTTCGTGTTCTTCTGCAAGCACTGCAATCGCTCGACTCCTCCTGCATACCAAAGATGGAGAGAGCCATCAAAAGATCCAAGATTTCAACTCCCAGACTTACTGACATCAACGGGCACATCAGCAACCGTATTGCATTAAATCAGGTAAAGATTGATTCTCTGTTCCTTCTTCTTCATATTCTTCTGTATGCTCATGTCTGTCTCCATTTTTCCTTTCCTTCTTCTTCAGGACTACCCAAATGTCCCAGGTGCTAGGAGATTCACAAAGATTAAGTGGCTGCCTCTTATTCTCTCCAAATTTTCTTCAGATATGAGGGTGTACCTAGCAAGATGGCACCTCCTGAGCCTGGTTACCCATGCTAAACACCATGATCAAATCCATCTTGATTGGGCAGCTATAGGAGCTCTTGTAGAGATATGGCATCCTTCTACTCATACCTTTCTCTTCTCTACCTTTGAAGCCACCATCCTATTAGAAGAAATGGAGATAATCTTAGGTTTGAAAAGAATGAAGCAAGGGGATGAGGAGAAGATGGCCAACATGCCAAAACCAATTTCTTCTCACGAGCTATTAACCACATTGATACCTAGCCCAAACTTAGTGAATCAAATCAAGGTCACTAAAGGAATTAATCTTCTAAAGCTTGCCTCATGGGTGTACAAGAGAGCGGATCAAGCTAAAGAAGAAGAAGAGATCGAACGGGTGACCAAGGCCTTCGTGGTATGCTTAGCAGGAGCACTCTTATTCCCATCCATGGAGGATTTCCTAGAGGAGGCACAGTTGAGCGCCGTGGTGAGCCTATGGGAAGGAGAGAGAATTGGACCGGCTATCCTAGCCTATCTCTATAGCGGGCTAACCTCAGCAGCAATGGGAAGGCCCATCTTCGGGTGCATGCTAGCACTCTCTAGTTGGGTGGATCTTCACTTCAAGTTTGATCCATGTGATGAGGCCCAACAATCCTCAAGAATTTTCTCAAAGAGCCCACTCTCTTATATGACCGGTTCACTTGGGATAAGTAATAGGGTGATGAACCGAATTCCGCAAATCAAGAAGAGAGTGGAATGGCGAGAACACCTCAAGGTGATGCCAAAGAATCTCTTTACTTGCGCCCCGGGAATACTCAAACTTCAAGAGCTCCGTGCAAGGTTCTCTCCCGGTACGGACCTTAGACTCATCGGCGCTTCAGATTTCGTGCTATACAATTCATATCGGTGCCTTCCTCAACTCGGGCTTCCACGGCAAGTATTTGAAGATCCATCTCATCTTCCTCCAATAAAGACACGGGACCTTGGCAGCAATGAAGATGGAGAAGAATGTACCACAATCCAAGCCTTGTGGAAAATCAACAAGATTCATCAACCTGTTGAAATCTTGGAAGAAGATAAAGAACAGTGGAAGTCTTATGTTATTGCTTTGAGACACTTGAGGTCCAAAGGGGCTCATTGAATGTACTGTGATCTTCCCTTTTAATGAATAACAATGATGATACCTGATTGAGCCAATTTTATAGTATTTCGGATCAAATCTTCCAAAACCTGTGATTCTGTTGCGAATAACACCTCAAGGAATGTCGTGAATTCATAAAAGGACGCCTCAGAATACGCCGCTTTCAATATTCCAGCTCACAAATTTGACGCCTCCACAAATGGGCGTTAACTGAATAACGACTTAAAATAGGGTGTGAATTGATTCAAATTCCCAAATTATATTCGTTGAAATCTCAAAAGTAACGCCCTTAGCTAAGCCACGGATCATCAAAATAACGCCTCAAGCACAGACGTTAATCATAAACAGCAATTATTACTTCCATCACATCAATCAACCCATATTGAATGCGTCTGACGACGGTTTTGATTCCCCATGCACACGGAAATAACGCCTCAAGAAACGTCGCCTATTATCAAAACACGCCCAAAGTGATGGGCGTCAATTCCACAAAACACGCCCTTCCTCAAGGCGTGTCTTCTTTTCGAATGCCAAAAGGCCTTTTCCCCCTTTCTTCTTCCTCCATCGTCCTATTTTCTCTTTCTTCTCTTTCTTTCTCCCTTCTGCAACCCTAACCGCAACCCTTGTTCTCCCTCTCTCTATCTTTCTCACTCTCTCCCATTCTCACCCTAGCCTTGAACGATGGCCGGCGGTGGCACTCCCAAGCGGCAGCGGGTGGCCGCCCCCGAGGTTGTTGATCTAGGCGAGGATGCCCATGCCAAGGAGGAAGCTCCTCCGGTGATGGCCGAAGGGGATCCACCGGCGGCGGAGCACGGTGACGAAGCCGGAGAAGAACAAGAAGGCGACGGTGAAGACAGAGAAGACGGAGAAGGCGGGGAAGAAGGTGAAGGAAATGAAGAAGGACAAGACGGGGAAGAAGAAGAAAGAAATGAAGAAGAACAACCGAGGGCCGTCGTCCCACGCCCCGGCCTACTCCGGCGGCCACGTCATCCACGCCCCCAACCGGCAGAGCCAAAGCACCGCAAGGTAGGCCCCCAACCCAATTTCTATATATTTTTTTAATTTTATTTTCATTTTTTCTGTAACTTCCATGGCCCTCGGGTAAAAACCCCCTGTAACTCAGAAAAGAGACGCCCTCAGTAAGGGCGGGATTTAACAGAAGACGCCCAAGCCAGGGACGTTAATTCATTTTATTTTCTGCAAAATAATTAACCTCATGAAAACACACCCTAAAGCATGTCGCTCATTTAAATTCATCATTTTTTTCATATCATGCTATTAATTCCATTAATTTCCATGCTTTTAATTATTTTTCCATGAATTATTCGCATGCTGTTATTTTTATTTCATTTTCTGAAAGTCCTGAAAACAACGCCCCCTACCAGGGCGTTAATTCAATGAAAGACGACCAAACCAGCGGACGTCAAATTATTAATTTCAAAAATTATTAGAGGCCCCAAAACTCCCATTTGAGAACAACGTCCCACACAGGGGCGTGACTTAAGCAAAAGATGACCCTGGGATGGGCGTCTCCTAAAAAAAACCTTATGAAATTAGAAATTAACCACCAAACTACGCCCAATACAGAGGCGTTTCTTAGATAAACAGCGACCTTGGGGTAGGTCGTGAATTCAAAGCACACTTAAGAACCACGCCCCTCCCAGGGGCGCTAATTCAATGAACCATGACCCAAGGGTGGTCGCTAATTAAAATCAAACATCAATATAACCCAAGGCAATCAAAAATGAGATTCAACATGGATAATCAAAATAATTAAGCGGAAATTCTTTTCTTTATGCATGCAGGGGTTGATGAGGACGCGCATCTCCTGGGTAATGGTCCGAGCAGCATACTACGGCCTCCCTGAGTTTCAGAGATCGAGGGTAGATGCCATGGGGTTCGGGGCCTTCCTATCCATAGAGCCAGTTAGACCAGACCTACCACTTATCCAGGTTCTGAGGGAGAGATGGGACAGGACTAGCCGGGCATTCTTGATGCCCTGGGGGCATATGGTTCCTACCCTGGAGGATGTAGCCAGGATTACAGGGTTGAGGGTAGACGGAGAGGCTGTGAGTGGGATCAGCTACCCTGACTACACTGAGTTCGCCCAGAGAACGCTAGGGCTAGAGATGGTTTACGAGACACCCAGCGAGTGTAGGACTATCTTCCGCACCGACCTGACTACGGTGATGGGCTTAGGGAATGCTAGGCATAGGTCCGGGGAGTCCTTGGAGCAGTTTTCACAGAGGTTGATAGACGGTGCTAGGGCGGTCTACTGCCAGGATCCGGCCGACAGGGAGAGAGCGGACCGGGACCTGAGGATGTTTCTACTGCTGCTACTAGGGAGGCTATTGCTGGGGACGAAGGGAGACATCATCAACTGCCGATTCCTGGGCATTCTCGAGGACGTGGAGGCAGTTGGCAGCTACGCCTGGGGAGCAGCGCTGCTGGCGCATCTGATGGCTGATCTGTCCACAGGGACAGGGCGAGAGACGACCGTCAGTGGCTTCTCACCTTTTCTTCAGGTATGCATTTTTCTTCTTTTTTTTTTTATGCATGTGAATGCCTCACTAATGCAATGCATGGATGCAGGTCTGGAGCCATCTATACACGCCGATGGGGCGCGTCGACCCACGGCCCGGAGGTGAGGGAGCTTTTCCTCTAGTGCGGCGCTAGCTGCCGGTGGTCTTCGGGGCCCCACTCGGCTACGAGCTGTGGGTTCTAAGGAGAGAGTTCCGCGACTTTCCTCCCTCGCTGGTATATATGAATGCATTTTTTTTTTGTTTATTATGAATTTATTATGATGATGATGGAATGCTGATGATATGCATGTTTATGGATGCAGGTGCGATGGAGACCCTATGAGGGGATGACAGACGAGGGCCAGCCGTGGGTCGTAGCGGGCCGTCCTCGCTTTGAGCGTGAGCTTTGGGTTCACTGCTTGAGCGAGATCGAGCCGTTACGGCTTAGGTTGGTGATGAGGACCCTGGGCCTACACCAGGAGTGGGTAGAGGTCGGCGAGCCACGCGGCATCGGGAAGAAGACACGCGGTCGTACAAAGGCGACCGACTGGAGGGTACGGTTCGAGGAGCAGTACGCCGACTGGCAGCGAGGCGGGACCAGAGTCACCTCTCGGGTGACTGACAGCTCTGAGTACCTCCGACGTTACTGGGAGGTTTACGCCGGACGACCTCAGATGAAGGTCCTAGGGGTATGTATGAATGCACTTATTTCAAAATGCGAATGCTTATGTATCTTTATCATGCAACTAATATGCAATGGATGCAGGATGCGCGTGACATCGCGACGATGGATGCACAGGCCCACCTACACAGCCTGGAGGACCAGCTAGTCACCACGCGGGCAGACCTAGAGACCCTGGTGAGTGTTTAAATTATTTTTATATGCAAATGTATTTTTGTTGAATTATTGATGATTAGCCACTGACGATCTCAATGAATGCAACGTGCTCAGCAGGGAGCAGTGAGGAGAGACCCAGGGGAGGCTTCCAGCTCGAGGGGGCCTAGTGCAGAGGTGACTGCACTGGCAGAGCAGCTAGCTGGAGCGATCGCACGAGCCGAGGCAGCAGAGCGCGACCTCGCTTCACGGGTAAATTCCAAAACACAAATCCATTCAAATATTGATTATACAGCATTGTGTACTGATGAAGTTGTTTTGCAGACTGAGGAGCTCCGAGCCGCGCTTGCTTGCGTTGATGAGGGCTTCCGTGCGACGAGCACACAGGTGAGTGGTTAAATCATGTGTTGCTTTAATTGCTAGATTACTGAATCATTGCATTAATTATGGAATTGATGATTTGTTTACCTGTTTGTAGGCCACTCAGCTTCAGGCGGTACGTACCGAGTTGGCGATCCGCGATCAGTGGATCTTAGAGCTAGAGAGGTCCCTAAGGCGTCGAGAGGAGCTGCCTCAGGATGTGGCAGAGTTACGGGTCGCCCTCGAGCTGGAGAGGAGGGAGCGGGCCTGAGGACTCAGCTAGTCCTTTCCCAGGAGAAGCTTCGAGTGTCGGAGGAGCGTCTGCAGCGAGGCCGGGAGCGGGCGCGAGCGGCAGGGTTCAGCTTGGGCGGCTCCTCTTACATGGCGGGCTCCTCTTTTCGACCGAGGAGTGAGACAGGGGACCAGGCTCGAGGTCCAACGGCTTCACGGGGCTCCATGCCCCCCCCCCCACCAGCACCACCTCGGGATGCCGAGGGTGAGGTTGAGAACAGGAGAGAGGAGGGTGGAGGGGAGAGCTGAGAGACTTACTTGTACTCCTCCACCCTCACACTTGCACATATGATAGACATGAGATATATATATATATATATATATATGAGATTTGAGCTTTTGTTTACCTGAGCACTTTGTGTGGTTGTGGACTTGTGTTTGTGTACTTTGCTTCTTTTTCCACGTTCTTCATTTTTGCTTTGCCCTGTCCCTGCAACTATAATCCACACTTTGAACAAACAGGTTAATTCATCTGTTCGACTTGGCCCCTTGCTCAATAAGCAAGGGGTATCAATATTTTGACCTTAATGATGGGTCAAGGGGCCAAGCCTTTAATCAAATAAGGTAAATGAAATAGCTGATAACGGGGAGATGCATCATGCAAGCACGCATATGCAAACTATAAATAAAGATGCCCATGCAGAAATGCAAACATACTTGGAGAATGCATTTTTTCTTTTTTTTTCACTCATTTATATTTTTTTTGTTATTTTTTCTGAAAAATGCGCCTTAGAGTAGGTCGTGGTTCGCATAAAAGATGCCCTAGAAGACGGCGTGAATTTGAAAAGGGAATCTGATTTTTGAGAAAGTAACGACCTGCTCAGGGACGTTATTCTATAAAAAGCGCCTTTATCGAAGGCGTTAATTAACTTGCACGCGCCTTAGATAAAGGCGTTAATTGAATTATTCTGCAAAAATGGGTTGATAAGGCTATCAAGACCATGGGTCCTACACGGTCACCATCTAAAATTCATTAACCTTTCTTGAGTAATCAAAAGGGGGTCGACGTGATCATAGTTTGACTTGTATTCGAGATTTCGTACAGTGCAATTTCCTAAGTCCGTCTTGACCATCCTGCCAGTTCGTGACTTACCACATAGAAAGGATGGAAGAAAATATAAGGGAAGCCCATAAGGGATTCTGAGATGCTCAAGGTAAAGTTACCTCCCCTACCCTATGCCTGTTGGGGTTCGGTCTTTGGCGTAGGGAAATTTTGTTGCCTTTTTGCCTCTTTTATATTACACGCATACGCCCAAGGTTTTCCTTGCGGGGACTTTGCCCTCTTGACATGCTTTTCTTTTCACCATTTGACTTTCACTTTGAAATTGACTTGCATTAATGAACAACCTAATTGTACTTGGGCTTTTGTGGCATTTGCTCCCTTTTGGGCCCTCACTTTCACCTACTAGGGCGGCGGATAGGCTTGGCGTGTCTACCCCGAGGTCTCCCTTCCTCTCCTATGGGCCGAAGAAGAAAAGAATGGGTATTGTCTTTCACCTTTAGTCAGGTTTTGACATCCCATTGGATTTTGCACTGCTTGAGTTCAAGAATAAAGCGTGTAGTGTGTGCGGGTGTCGACCCAATTTTAAGTTGACAAGACTGATAAATGAATTCTAAATTTTGACCTTTCGGACTTTGATCCTTCGTGTGCCCTGGCACCAATTTTGAAAGCTTTTGTTTTGATCTCTTTTGATTTTGAAGAATTTCTATTTTACTTTTTGGAATTTCTATTTTTTTGGTCTTTGGAAATATTCCACTTTGTTTTGAATTTTTTGAATTAATTTTCATTTTTTTTGGATTTTGAAAATTACTCTATATATATATATATATTTTGGATTTTTGAATCAAGGGTAGTATTTCTTAAGATACAAACCGTTCCAAGGGTGAGTTAACTCTTCTCCTTCAGCATTAATCAGTTTATAAACATTGCCACGAAAAACGTCTTTTATAACAAACGGTCCTTCCCAATTGGGTTGGAGTTTTGAGCGAGGCCCACCGGGTTTTAAAAAAATTCTTTTAATTACCATCTCACCGATTTTGAATTTTCTCTCAATCACTTTCTTTTGATAAAAACGCGAGAGCCTGTTTTGATAAATGCGCGCATGCTCAGCGGCGACCAAACGCTTCTCATCTAGGAGTTCCAATTGAGCAAGGAGTGAATCACGACGCTCATCAATAGAGAGTTCCTTGTCAAATTGTACTCGCAGAGAGGGAATGAGAATCTCGTAAGGGACAACCGCCTCCATTCCATAAGTAAGGGCGAAAGGGGTTTGCCCAGTGGGGGTGCAAATGGAAGTGCGATAGGCCCAGAGAGCTTCAACTAGCTTGTCTGGCCAATCCGAAAATTTATTAGCCTCACACGTCTTTTTGACAATTTTTATCAAAGTTTTATTAGTGGCCTCTGCTTGGCCATTGCCCTGCGGATAATAGGGAGAGGAATGATGCAATGCAATGTTGTACCTGTTGCAGAGGTCCTTGATTTCTTGAGAGATAAATTGAGGTCCATTGTCGGTTACGATGGTACTCGGGATGCCGAACCTCGTGATGATGTTCTTCATTATGAATTTGCAGACAGTTGATGCTTTAATCTCTACGTAAGCTTCCGCTTCCGCTTCCGCCCACTTGGTGAAGTACTCCGTTACCGTGAGGATGAACGACTTTTGTTTGGTCAGGAGGTTTGAATCACCAAGAGGTCCAATAATATCAAAAGCCCACATGGAGAAAGGCCATGGGGAGGACATAGGATGGAGTGAAGAAGCAGGAGAATGAATTTTGTCGGCGTGCAGTTGGCACTTAACACACCTTCGAATATAGATGGAGCAATCCTCTTCTAGAGTGGGCCAATAGAAACCTAGCCTAAGGATCTTCTTAGCTAGCATCTGGCTGTTCACGTGACTACCACACACCCCAGAATGCGCCTCTTCCACAACTTTCCATGATTCATCATCGTCGAGGCATCTTAACAAAACACCGGTGAGCCCTCTCCTGTAGAGTACACCTCCAACCAAGACATAACGCTGAGCCACTCTTCTGATTGCTTTCTTTTCTTCCACAGTGGCTTCTTCGGGATAGGACTGATTATTGCAATATCTGGCAATCTCATAATACCAAGATTTTTCTTCGTCAGCCAACTCCTCTTGCCAATCTAATAACATGACCTCTTTTCCTTTAAGAGCTTCCCTCTGCTTGACCTTTTCGAGCACTTGATCCCTAATATCGAGAAATGCACGATCTTTAATAGCTGGAGTGTCGCGCTGATGAATCAGAGGAACATGAAAATCACGCTCAGGAGGGAAGACTAAAGCAGAAGCTAAAGAGGCAAGGGCGTCAGCCAAGATATTCTGGCTACGAGGAACATGGACGAAAATCAATTTGGTGAAGAGCTTGGCATAAGCTGAAGCAAGTTCCTGGTAGGGTTTGAGCTTGGGATTGATAGTGCGGCACTTGACGAGCACCTGGCGCAGAATAAGCTGACTATCACCAACAATCCTCAAATGGGTGACACCATACCGATGGGCGGTTTGAAGACCGGCCAAAAGAGCCTCATACTCAGCTATGTTGTTTGTGACAGGGAAAGTGAGCCGAGTGGCAAACGGGATGGTGACCCCTTCTGGTGTTAAAAGAACCATGCCGATCCCCCTTCCTTGGGAATTTAGAGCTCCATCAAAATGTAACGTCCACATAGAATCGTGGGGTCGATTAATGGACATTAGTTCTTCGTCTGGAAACTCCGAATTGACAGGATCAAAGCGGGGGAGAGGGTGATGAGCAAGGTGTTCGGCAATGGCGTAGCCTTTGATAGCTTTCTGTTGAATGTAAGTGATGTCAAATTGAGAGAGGAAGCTTTGCCAGCGTGCTAATCGATCAGTGAGGATAGATTTTTCAAGGAGGAATTTGATCGGATTCATGTGAGCAATGAGATGAACCTCGTGAGCTAAGAAATAGTGCTTTAACTTCTGAACTACCCAGACCAAAGCGGCGCAAGTCTTCTCTATAGCTGAGTACCTCTGCTCAAAAGGGGTTAAGAAGTTTAGACAAATAGTATGCTGCCCTCTCCTTACCTTCTTCATCCACTTGAGCTAGGACAGCACCTACAGAGTTATCCAGGACTGAGACATAGAGAATGAGTGGTTTGCCTGGAATTGGGGGCCTCAGGACAGGAGGATTGGCCAAATAATCCTTTAATCCGTCAAAGGCTGCCTGACACTTGTCATCCCAATTAAACTTGACTCCCGGCTTAGTGAGCTCGTAAAACGACCTGCATCGTTGTGAGTGCTGGGAGACGAAGCGGCGAATAAATTGCAACCTCCCGATTAGTCCTCGCACTTCCTTCAGATTCTTGGGAGGAGGCATATCTCTAATGGCCTTCACCTTGTTGGGATCAACTTCAATTCCCCTCTTGCTAACAATAAATCCAAGTAACTTTCCTGATGAAACACCAAATACGCACTTCTTGGGGTTCATCTTCAACTGATACTCTCGTGATCTTTGCAAGACCTTAGCTAGAACCCCGGGATGCTCAATCCTTGTCCTTGATTTTACAACCAGGTCATCCACATACACCTCAATATAGATATGAATCATGTCATAAAAAATCGCCATCATAGCCCTCTGATAGGTGGCTCCAGCATTCTTGAGTCCAAAAGGCATGACCACATAGCAGTATGTGCCCCATGGTGTAGTGAATGATATTTTCTCTTGATCTTCTTCAGCCAGTCAAATCTGATTGTAACCTGAAAAGCCATCCATGAAAGAGAGAGTCTCAAATCCTGCCGTATTATCGATTAGAACATCAATATGAGGGAGGGGGAAGTCATCTTTAGGACACGCACGGTTGAGGTCCCGAAAGTCTATGCAAATCTGAACTTTTCCATCTTTCTTCATAACCGGGACGATGTTAGCCACCCAGTTGGGGTAGAGGACAACTCTAACAAATCTAGCCTTATGGAGTTTGTCGACCTCTTCTTTCATCTTTAAAGCCATATTAGGGTGGAAACGCCTCAACCGTTGCTTGACCGGGACAGACCCTGGCTTAAGTGTAAGGCGGTGTTCAACGAGCGCAGGGTCTAAACCAGGCATATCTTCATAACTCCATGCGAACGTATCCTTGTATTCTTGAAGAACCAAAATAAGTGCCTCCTCTTCGGAGGGCGGCAAATTCTTGCTGATGAGGACAATTCTAGGGTCTTCCTCGGTACCCAAATTAATTTCTTTGGTAGGCTCTTCTACGGAGGCTGATGGTTCATCAAATCTCCTCATGCCACTAGCAAAGGCATCAGCCTCATCCTCATATTCTTCATAACTTTTATCCCCCTCTTCAATAGGGTCTTCATCATTCATAATCTTGTAGACACCCAAACCCTTATAAGAAACAACAGTATCCTCATATTCTAATTCTGGCAGGATAATCGGATCCTCTACAAATTCCGAAAGAGCTAAACAAGCCTGGCACCTTCTGGCTAACTCCAAGAGAAACCTACGAGGAATCTGCTTACCCTTAGATTTCTTATGAGAATCTACCCCATGAATTTTATTAGAAGAAGAAGAACAACTAGCTTGACCAGAAGAAGAAAAAGAAGGAGGTGAAAAAGTGGATACAGAGGGAGGTACAGATGAAGACCCCTCACCAGAGGGGGAAAAGTGGTTTATCAATGAATCTTGAAGGAGTGGCCCCTGGGTCGGGACACACTCGGGAGAAAAATAGGAGGTCTCCTCAATAGAGATGGAGGATTGGAAAGTTGGAATTTTGGCATTTTTTTTTCGTTTTTGTTTTTATCTTCATTTTTATTTTCTTTTTCTAGAAGAAAGCAATGTGAAGGGAGAATTACAGGAGGAGTGGAGATTGAAAGTTTGGAAAAAGATTGAATCAGTGATGGCCCACGCGGGGGCGTAATGGAGAGTCTGGAGAATTGCTCGAGGAGCAAAGGAGGAATGGGGAAAGAAACTTGGATTGAACTTGGAGCGAAATTGACCATAATCGGTGGCGGTCTCGGCACGCGACCAGACCAGTGGGAATGTAAGGAAGCAAGAAGAGACGGATGCATGGAAGTGAGGGAAAAGAGGCCGGCCCACGGCCTGTCCACAGTGAAACCTTCCTCAAACGGAATATCTGGCTCTCCAGTATCAGTGTAGTCACTCAGCAACTACCTCTTGTCTGTAATCACAGCAGGTTTTTCAATTAATTCATGAATGAGTGGTGGCCATTCCGGATCTGTCGGCATAAAGAGGCGGCTCAAGGAAATAGTGATATCTTGCATATCGAACCACCTGTACCAGTTACATTCTGGATCATCCATTTTCCTTCTCTTGTCAGGCCTTAAGGATTCCAGGGCTTTATATGTGGCTAGCGGGGCAATATGACGAGCAAACTATATGACGAGCAAACTGTCTAGCATGAACATCCTGACAGTCTAGTATGGAAGTGATTATTGTAGTCTGTTCACTATTCTGAAAGCCACCCGTGACAAAATGTGTCTGCAATGTCCAGGTAAGCGGCTGGCGATCTGTCTTCAATGTAGATGTCATAACTGCGCACGGTTCATCTTCATTTTTGCCTGGCCCTTTGTAGCCCAAACCCCCTCTTGCAATCAATTTCTGAGGCTTTACATGCCTAATCCTGCCTTGACAATTGGCACCCGGACCTTTGCCATTTTGATACCCCATTTTTATTAAAATGTTCCAGCCATGGGTGTTCATCACCGTTTTCTTCTTCTTCCCCTTGGAAGGCAGGGGTGTCATAGCAACTGTTGTGATAGTCTCGGATGGCGTCGACTGTGGGCGAGGGACGTCTAATACAGATAACAATGGCTTATTGGCAGGCCAAATAGAAGGAACTGATGAAGCCACATGAATATCCTCCTCTGGCAGAATCGGCATACTGGTAACCTTGACAATGCGGCCCTTGTGTGGAAACTTGAGACATTGATGATTTGTGGAGGGCACTGCATCAAGCTGCTGGATGTAGGGACGGCCAAGAATGCCATTAAATGTTGGATCCATGTCCAAAATATGAAAATCAGTTGTGATTGTTGCTGGACCCAAACTTACTTTTAAAGTAATCATGCCTAGAGGAGGCTTCTTCGTGTTATCATATGCAGTGACCGTTATGGTGGATGGCCGAATCAGATCCTCGGGAATGCCGCACATCTTCAAAGTACTCGGCGGCAAGATATTGATGGATGCCCCAGTGTCCACCAAACACTGTTGTACAGCCACCTTATTGATATCAACTGTGATGCATAGAGCATATTTTCTTGCTGAGATCGGTGCCAGCTCATGCTCATAAAAAGTGATTGCTGGTTGACTGCCAGTAGGTGTTAAGACTGTGGTTATCTGCTCGACCGGAATGTCCTCATTGACCATGACTTTCTGCAGATATTCCTTTAGAGCCATCTGATGAGTGGTCGACCTCTTGATCAGTTCTAGAATTGATATTCTTGCCGGAGTCCGGTCCAAATGCTTTAACAAGTCGTATTCTGTGCCTGGTATGGACTCCTGTTCTTGTTCCTGTTCTTGCGGCCCCTGCGTGGGCTCTAACCCTCTCTGTGGAAAAATGCGGTGGAATATCCGTCCACTGCAGAGCGGCACCACGCCTTGATGCGCCTCTGTCGGGGCAAGTGTGGGAGGAGGGTTAGAAGAAGAAGAGGGTGTGTTAGTGTTGATAAGCGGTGGAGGAGTGTTTGAAGAAGGATCCCCCACAGGGGGTGTTGATGAAGAGTTCAATAAAGATGCCCCCGTTGGAGGTGTAGGAATAGAAAGGGATACCCGAATGCGGGGGGAATTGTTGGGTGGAACGAGGAGAGATCTGGGCATAAAAGGTGGGGGAGCCGATGGTGGAGGGATCCTTGCCGGTGGAGGAGTAGTGATGGCGGGTGCAATGTGCGTTGGCGACGGACGGTTAAGGAGTGGCCTAGAGGGCAGTGGTGAAGGGTTGGTGGTGGATGGGGTTTGTTGTGGTGTAGGCTGTGGAGGTGGTAAGCGGGTAAGAAGGGGGCGAACTGGAAAGGTTGGAGAATAGGTGGGGGTAGGTGGATTAACGGGGCGCGGAAGGGATCGGCTCAATTGGGGGGTAGAAGAAGAAGAAAGGGCGCGCAAGAGGCGCGGAGGTTGATTTTGATTGTGATTAAATGCCCCGACAGAGGCGTTTTCTTCATGCCATCCCTGCCCTCTCTCCACCTCAGGGAGAGACGTGACAGGGTTTACGTGCTGGTTTGGCGGGTGCTCCGGCAGTGGATTATGGACAATCCCCATATCCTGCTGAGGCGTTGGAGCTTGTTGTTGCTGATGAGGCCTTCTTTCTTTCATGGTGGCAATAAACTGCCTCATCTCATCCCAGTTGATGCCTCCCTGGTCATTTAGATCATAAATATAATCTCTGAAGTGGAAGCAACGATCAAGGTTGTGACCAGGTGCGCGATGGAAAGCGCAGTAACGGGATGTGTCAACATTCGCGGGCCACGCTGTTCTTTCCCTTGGTAACATGAGCAAGTTGGCGGCCATTAAGGCGTTGAAAATATCCGGGAGACTTTCTGGCAGTGGAGGGTAGTGGGCTCTCTTGGGGCCAAGTGGTGGTCTCCGTTGTTGTTGTTGGCCATAGTTGGTAGGTGGTGGTACCTGGTGGTACTGTTGCGGAGCTGGAGGGTCAGCGCGGGGAGTTTGGTTTTGCGGTGGAGCAAAGGAATGTTTGGGTGCGAATTGGGGCTGTGGAGTGGAGTTTAAATGGAGGTTTTGTGGTGGAGGTGGGTTAGGTCGTGGGTTAGATTGATGGTGGGGGTGGCCAACTACGCCAACCTGCTCGTTTGCAATTGTGCCCTCAGTCGTGGGCCCGCTGTTGTTGACATTTGTGGTTTTCTTAAATAGCCGTGGCTTCGGCTCAAACATGCCCATAATGGGCGAATCCTTCATCTGTGTCTGAATATAACGAGCTCTTTCATAGAGCTCCTCCATGGTTGTTAATCGGTTCATGGCCAAGATATGCCGGAACTGAGGAGTTGCATTGGAAATTATCATCTTAACTTGTTCTTGTTCTGCCAAAGTGTCTTTCAACTTCTCGGCCATTGAACGCCACCTATCAGCAAATATGATGAAGTCCTCCTCGGGCTTCATTTTTTCTGCAACCAGATCTGTGACTGAGAGGGGGGGCCCGACCCGATCCCTATACTTCTGCAGGAACTTCTTCTGAACAATATCAAAGTCGTTGGCATCAGCAAGATCCAACGAATAGAACCATTCAAGGGCTGGCCCCTCTAGAGATCTCCTGAATAAATAGGCCAAAGAGGCCTTGTTGTCTTGCCAGAAGGAGGTCTCTTACATAAAATCCTTCAAATGAATGAAAGGATTACGAGTCCCATTATATCGCCGAAAATTCGGCATCTCAGATGGAGGTAAGTGGAAGACTGGTAGTGTGGTGAGGGAGATCTCCGGTGCATTCTTGGCCGTAGTGACCTTCTTCAGTTGCTCTTCCATGCTGGCCAACTTCTGGAGCAGTAGAACATTGGTGTCGGCCTCGACTGGGGCCGGATTTTGAATGAAAGAATGCGGTATAGGCGTCCGTAGAATTCGGGGAGGTTGGGGAAACTGAGGCCTAACCGCTGAGTAGCTTGCCTGTTGGGCCGGCATGGCCGCACCGGGCGTTGGTGGACGAGAGGGGGGTTTGTGCAAGACCGCCTGGTCATTAGTGAGGTGATGGCCACTCTCGGCCGGAGGGGGATTAGAGGATGAAGAAGGAACAGACTTCCCTTTCAAAGCGGCCTGAATTGCCTGCCGCTGGGAATCATCTAACTGAGATAAATCCGTGACATTGAAGGATGGAGAAGGGTTCCCCGAAGTGTTGGAGGGTAAAGTCTGAGAAGAGGGCGCAACCTCTTGAGGAGTGGTATCAACCACATGAACCTGAGGGTAATAAGACTGAGGAGGAGGGTAATTTCCCTCATGATAAATGAAATCTTGGAGGGGGATTTCATATTGACCAAAAACATTCTTATCCTCATCATCATAAGAATACCCGTAGCCTGCCATGTTGATGATTTTACCTGAACGGAGTTTCATGTTTAAGAAGAGAGAAAGCTTTATAAAAGGGGTTATGACACAAAAGCACTCAATCCAAGCAAACTTTAATCAAATCAACCCAACCAAATTTATGCAATCAAGTTGAGATGAACGTAAAATTTTAGCGTTATGCTTGAGATTAAAGTGGATTAATTTGCAGAATAATTCACTCCCTTTGCAAAGTGAGACCTAGTTTGGATCCAAGTGTGACTTCCCGGTCAACTAGGTTCTTTCTCTCTCTTCACCAACGATGGGTTCTCTATACTCCGGGTACTTCAAGGGTACAACCAGCCCGGCATCCGTGAGGGAATCCACGGGTGCGGGGACTTACGGAGGTCTTGGAAATGGGATTTCCGGTCCAAAGAGACGGAATGCTCAATGGAGGGTTGTCCCGATTCCAAGAGAGGTGTGTGGAATCGTAGTGTAGAGAGAGGAGGTCTCTCAACCAAATGCCACAAGATGCAAGCCAAGATATGCAGATCACACCAATATAGCCAAATAATCAATATAAGAATCAATGCAGCATGAATAAGCAAAGACAGCAGGGTTCTGTAAAATCACAGGAAAGAGACGACCTAGCCACGGTCGCTATCAACAAAAGGACGACAGTGAGACTGTCGTGAATCCCTGGGGATCCCACAGGCAATGGAGAAAATGCGCCTTTGTGTGAGGTGCTATATGTGAAAAGGACGCCTTCGGAAAAGGGCGTCAAATCTGGAAACGTGCCTTGATGTGAAGCGCTAAGCAATAAAGAGACGCCCTGGGGCAGGGCGTGAATCCACAAACAGCGTAATAAAAGCAGGGGATATGATGAAGCACGCCTTATTAGAAGACGTTAAACATAAATCAGATGCCCTGGAAGAAGGCGTTAAATTAAAACGCGCCTCTGGGTGAGGCGTTCATTCAGATCACAAACTGGCTGATCCCGGGAGTGTGCAGTGTGCACGGTGGAGGGTGCCCGTGGGGCACAAAAGGAGGGGTACCGTGGGTACCGAGGGGAAAGGGCACACGTGGGTGCCGAAGGGGAAAGGGCACACGTGGGTGCCAATAGGAAAGGGCACACGTGGGTGCCAATAGGGAAAAGGGCACGCGTGGGTGCCGATAGGAGATGGTAATCAAAAGAAAAACAGTGGAAGTCCCACCGTGATCGCCAATTTGTAGATCGTGATAAATCCACACATGTGGAACAAACCACTCATATGAGATATATATAAAAATGATGGGGAGATGATAACAAAGACAAAAGAAAGCACGTGGTGCTATAAAGGAGAGTGATCGCCAGAGGGGTTACCTCAATAATAAAAATAGATGATCGCGAATACCTGGTGATAAGTGGGATGCGGGATGGATTGTGAATTCCTTCCTCCTCCTTCTATCGGCCGGCCGATGAAGGGGGTTCTCCTTATTGATTACCCTTGCAAAAAATAGAACAAACAAATAGAAAAGATGGATCAGCCAAGAGTGAATGTAGTATCAATCCCAAATAGATGATACGATGATGAAAGAAAAACACAACATGCGCACCTCTTTTTTTTGGTTTTTAAAACCCCTACAGAGTTGGGGAAAGAAGAAATATGATACTAATGCAAGAAAATAAAACAGTGGATGATGACCGATGGAAAAGCACAAATAGATAAGCAAAAGACCCCTGCTGTCCCTGACGACAATAGAGGGGAACCGGGGTTGATGCTGCTGTGGAAGAAGAGGAAGCAGAGAGCTCTAGAGGATCGCACAGGAAGAAGATGAAGAGAGCCTCCGTAAATTCTGTAAGTATCTATATGTAAAACCTCTGACCTCAGTAACCTCTGATCTCGTAACCTTTGTCAAGATCGACCAGAGCATGCTTATATAGGTTTTAGAACAAGATAACCACAGATTCGGAAGGATAAGAACGGGCAATGGTTAACAATGGCAAGGACTCCAGTTCCCTGATCGAGCAAGGTGACCAAAGAAGGCAGGGAACTATTCAGGAAAATAGGACACCGAAACATAAAACGCGACCTTCAGTAGGGCGTCAAATTTGTATTGACGACCTACCTTAAGACGTTACTCCATAACACGACCTGGTCAAGGGTGTCACTTCTTGGATTTAAATTTGGAAATAAAACTTTCTTTATTTGAAAATTATGAGAAAACGCCTGAGATAAAGGCGTTTCTTGAAAACACGCCCTGAGAAAGGACGCCAATCAGCAATTGGAATTTATTTTGAAACAGGATAATACCAAGAATTGACGTCCTGACATTTGGTCGTCCTTTCTTTAGAACACGCCCTAGATAAGGTCGCTTTTAAAATAACGCCCCTCTTCAGGTCGCGAATCACAAAAATGCAAGAACAAACCAAAAACTCACAAAAATAAAAAAAAACTTCATATTATGAAAGTATTGAAGTTCACTTTGGGGCGTCAACATAGTGACATGAGATTTGATCAACATAGCGTCAATTTTGGCGTGTCTACAAGGAGCTGAGGCGACGCTGCACGATGGAAGCGTTGACGCCTTGGGCTGATGTCCAAAGGTCTTTTGATCAACATCAAGTCTGTACAGCATGAAGTCTGTACATTGGTTTTTATCTTGAACAGAAGGCCTAAGTCTACACACTCTCCTGTTATGATAATGCATTCTTCAGCAAGTATATACACTGAGCACGCATGAAGACTTCTAAGTCTATACACTCCCTCACTCTGTACACACTTGCTATATTGATTTCTATAAGTCTATACAATGCTTTGCATTCACAGAGTCTGTACAGGGTGTTTAGACTTAAACTGATGACTTATCCGATGCTCTGTCTGACAGGGATTCTTACCGAGATTGATGACCTGGCTCGTGATCCCAAGAGGACGAGGTATGCAGATGCTGACACGTGGATGAAGCTACCTCGGATCTGGCGAATTCCTTGGGCGGGAAAACGTGGAAGCCACACGCCCAGGGTCTGCTGCTGCTGCTGCTATATATACGAGCCTTCTTCCACTAAAGAAGACTGATCGAAAGAAAAGGAGAAAAGTCTATACATCCAGTCTGAGAACAGCAGAGAGTATTCGATCCAGAGAAGAAAAAGAGAGAGAGTGAGCCGAAGAGAATAGAGGAGCAGAGATCGAGAGAGTGAAAGAGCAAAAGAAGAAAAGAGCTGCAGTAGATTGCAGAGAAGAGACAGAGAAGCTTACCTGAAGATCTGTCTACTGGATCGTGGATCAAATCCAGGCCAGTCAGCTCCATGCAAGCCACATCTGTGTTATCTTTCTTTACAGCTTTCTGATCGCTGTGTATTTTTTTCTTTCTTATTTTTCCTTCTTCATTTGGTTAGCTTTGTACTTTCGATCCTCTAGACTGAGGTCGGGTCCCTCCTGGTCTGGAGGAAGAGAGGTCTGCGACCTCTAGTTTCCAAGTGGCTGGGAGTCACTTGGGTGTCCCTCCGGTTGGGAGGAAGAGGGGAGACTGTTCCCCTGGTCAAGCTGTATGGCAGCGACTGTTTGCAGACTGAGTCTGCTTGGTTCTAGCGTTTGCTAGTGAAGCCTCACTCCGGTTGGGAGTGAGGGGTGGATTTAGGTCTGGAGGACCGAACCACCTAAAAATCTATTGAGCAGTAGTTTGATTGCTTGATTTGCTTCCGCTAGATGCTTGGATAGGCTCGCTCCACCTGCTTGTTATTTTGTTTAATCGGATTAGCTTAATTCCAGATTTTGCCTAGCATCTGAGTTTTTATTTGGCCATTATTCATAGAAGGATACATTCACCCCCCTCTGTATCCGGGCCTAGCACCCTAACAGTTGGTATCAGAGCCGGTGTCTGCATACAAGGTCCAGCGACCTGCAGATTCGATCTTGCAGTCTTAGGTGCTAATTTATTTTTAGTGCATCAATATTCCTGTTGCATTAATCTGTTGTGTTCTCATGGCTCATCCACCGATCTTCAGTGGTACGCATTTTAATGCATGGTTCGCTAGTCTGAAGAATTATATCAAATCTGTGAATCCAGACTTGTGGAAAGTAATTTCACATGGTCCTCATGAACTACCAAAGAAAAAGTCCAAATGGACTGACAGTCACAAGTCTATGCATGAGGAGAATCAGACAGCTATAAATCTGATGAAAGCAGCCACTGACAAAGCCTTTCACTCATGTTTCCTTGATTGCAGATCTGCAAGGGATATGTTGGAGATGATGAAGAGAGCCGGGAAAGGAAATCAAACAAGCTGCATGATGGCTGACAGAAGCAATCAAAGCAGCAGCCAAAATGAAGATGATGATGATGAGGTAAATCTCTTCGAGAATTTTTCTCTTGATGATTGGGAGAATGCATATGCTGAATTGTTAGAGTCACATGAGAGCTTAAGAAAACAGTATAAAAAGTTGAAGAAGGTTACTGGGATAGATAGTTCTAGCTCTTCATGTGAAAACTGTTCAAGTACGAAGCAATTTCATGATGCATGTCTGTCTGATAATCATATGTATAAAAATCAGAATGCAAAACTGAAGAAGGAACTTGAATGTGTTTACTCTGAACTAAACAAGCTAAAATCTGAAGATGACTCTCTCAGAAAACTCTCCAAAGAAGATGATGAAAAATCAGAGAAACTTAAACAGGAGAACAAATTGCTGATTGAAAAACTTAATGCCATAAAGTCTGTAAACATAGAATTATAGAAAGATCTTGAAAAATAACAAAAAGATATGAAGGAAATTGAAAATGGAAGAAAGTATGAAGTCAATTCAGAAGATCAGCTTCTAATAAATGAATTGGTTCAAAATGATAAGCTTAAAAAGGAAATTGAAAAATTAAAGCTGTTAAACAGTGGGATGTCTGAAAGACTTCTTACTTTAGAAAGAGGAAAAACTGTTTGTATTGAAGATTCTGATAAACTGAGCAATCTGGAAAATGAAATTGAAAAATATAAAACTGCTAACAAAGTTTTGAATGAAGCTATGAATTACTGTGAGCAAGAGATTGCCAGTTATGAGATACATATTTCCTCTTTAGAAAATAAAATTCAGGATTTGAAAGTTTCCTTGTCTAAATTTGTTGATGGGCAGAAAAACCTAGACAAGCTACTAGGTATAAAAATCAACCCTAGGAAGGAAGGGCTGGGCTACAATAAGATAAACAAGAAGGAACTTCAGAACAAAGTTATGACATCTTTTGTAAGTGATTCAGATGTAGCCACCACCTCTAAAGACAAACAGCCCATTGCTCAGAAAATGTCGGAGCAAAGGATAATTTTAAGAAAGAGGGACTGGGCTACAGTCCAGTCATGAGGAAGGTCGATGGATCCAATTTGAAAACTATTTTTGTTAAATCTTCTGAACAGGAAAAGCCTTCTACTTCATCTTCACCTCAGTATAAGGCTAAGAAAACAGAAAAACATGATAAAAATCAGAAAATGATTGGAAAACAGAAAATAAATAAAAAGGGTCCATCAGTGTTTGCTGATCACAGTCCTCACACACACTCACATGCATCTAAAAAGAAGATTATCTGTCATTACTGTCATAAAGTTGGACATCTGATGCATGAGTGTAAGTTGATGGAGAAGGATGATAAGAATGCTAGGAGATATCATGATAAAAATCTTTCATCTCAGAAAAGGAAAATTGAGTGTTTTCATTGTGGTAAACTAGGACACAAAATTTCACAATCCTGGTTTGTTAGTGATAAGAATAAATTTCATGCAAACGATCATGCTCTTAACAAGAACAAGTCTGTTCCAATAAATCAGCATATGACATGCTTTAATTGTGGAAAATTGGGTCATAAGAGATTTGAATGCTGGCTGAATGATGGTAAGAAAAGTTCTAATTCATGCTTTCACTGTGGCAAGATGGGCCACATTGCAGCCCACTGTTGGCATGCTCAGGGTAGAAAATTAAATTCTAAACCTGCCATTGGAAAGTCTCCTACATGCTATCACTGTGGGAAGCCAGGCCACGGAGCTGGAGATTGTTGACATGTTCAGAATAACTCTGCTAAATTCCATGTTACGAAATTTACATGCCATCATTGTGGGAAGCCAGGTCACAGGGCTGCAACCTGTTGGCTGGCAGGATATCAAAACCAAACTGGTTTTGGCAAACAGAATTTCTATTCTGTTAACAAGAAATCTCATGCATATGCACATAGAATTCATGCTAACAAGAATGTGCATAAATCAGATCTGAAAACTGCTCCTAGAAATGTGCTGAGAAAACCTGCTAGGAGTAATACTGTTTTGTCAGGACCCAAGACTTATTGGGTACCTGTTTGTGCAAAATAACAGTGCTATGCAGGTGTGCCTTGGGACTGAATAAAAAGGGGTAATGATCCAAGGCACTCAAGAAGAAAACCCCATACTGAACTTTTCAAGTAAACTTCTTGCTCTTCTTGTTTTTAGTTTTAATGCATAGCAAGTTAAATATATTTTTTACATTTTCATTCATCATTTGCCATGTGCATTATTTTCTGATCATGCATTTGCTGAGAGTTCTGTGCAAATATCAGATTAAAAAGGGTTGTATGTATCTGATGCATACATAGGCTAATTGTAATTGCTTGATAATTGTGTTATGCATAAACTCTAAAAATAAATTACATTTCGAATTTTCTGAAAAATCTGAACTGCTTATGAGTGTGACTTGAAATTTGTGTGTTGCAATAGCTCACTGAAATTCTAATTGCATATAGGACTGCATATTGAATAATCATGCATGACCTCAATGGTATATAAATGGTAAGGTATCAAAAGGTAGGGAGGTCTGTCTGGAGGTTCTTACTATGTGTGAGGTGGTCTTTTAGACCAAGTGCTCCGCCTCGTACCATGGGTCACTTTGCTAGTTAGGACAGTCTGAATGTGCATGAATCAAAATCATATGTTCAGTATCTCATGGCAAACATTGCATGTTTTCAGGGGGAGTTAATTGCATGTTTTTGCATACATATAGTGCATTGCATTTCCTTATATTGAAAATGCCAAAAAGAGAGTTTGAATGCATATTGTGAGGGGGAGTCAATACATTGCATATAGGTTGTCAAATGCATACATGTGTCAGAACTCATTGCATATCATTTCTTATTGATTTTGTTGACAAACCTTAATCATATTCTGAAAACTTTGAGCTTCACAATCTCTCTTAACAATTGGTATTTCTCCTATCAATTGGTATCTTTTGGGTTCAAAATTCTATCAGTCCTTCATGAAGATTTCAATGGGCTATCTCGATCATAAATCTGAAAATTTTGAACTAGAAATCTTCTATTATACATTTTTATGAATGACTGAAATAACTCATGTGGTTTAAGTTTAATGTATTCAATGAGTTTCACTTTAAAATCTCTTAAAAATATCTGAAGCATGTTTAATAAATATTAACCATTTGTTTCATGCTGTGTCTTGAAACCTTCTGAAATCTGCACTTTTGAATACATTACTTCAACTGATTAAGTACATGAAACTATTATTGATTTGAAGTAAATGAATTTTTCTGAAAAGTCTAAAGGGTAATATCTGTCAGAGCAATGACCTTGGTCACTGAGAAACACATGTCCAAAGGACTGTGTCATGAGGTACCATAGTTAACTCTGATTAAAAATTCATTGAAATTTAGGCAGAGCAATGGCATGCACACTGAGAAATACAACTCACTCATCAAGAAATGATTTGAAGTGTGTCATGATGTGTAAATGCTATCTCTGTTCATATATAGTATGACAGTTAGTCACACTAAGTGCTTAGGGATATTGGCCTCTGATCAAGGTATATCCTCTAGTTACAAGGTGTGCACTGAACTAGACTGCTCGTAAAATTTGTAGCATGAAAAATTGTTGAACATATCTCAATATCTGAATATTGATGCTAAAATCAAATTGCTACAACCCTAGACAAAATAATATGACTTCATAATTGCTTAATCTCAATACTAGTGCATGTAATTCTGAAAGAAGTCAATAAATTTGATTGTGTAAGACAAAGGGAGGATAATCAAGATAAATATGAGGGCTTGGTTCATTTTTATTAAAACATGGTTTTAGATATCAATACAGAATTTTATTGATAAACTCTGCATACATCATGTTTAAACCATGCTGTTCAATAAAGCTCATTCATAAGCCCTTATAATGGAAGACTTTGAAAACTTATGTTTTGGATTTATGAGATTGATATCTCTCTGAAAATCTGACTGAATTTTTTGAGATTGGAGCTTCTTTAAAAAATCTGCTAATTGAACCTCTTCTACTCATTGACCTGAACTTCTCCTTGTTTTCCCCTGTGGTCTCCTTCTCATTCATTTCATAAGGTTCCATTTATTGAGGGGGAGCCTCTTTGTCATATGCATCATGCTGTAAAGAAGGAGAAGAATTGTGCTCTTGCATTCATATTTCTAGTATCTGCATCTACATTCATACCCCTTCCCATGGTTTATTTTGATTATACCAAAG
This sequence comes from Amorphophallus konjac, assembly GCA_022559845.1. Lineage (NCBI taxonomy): Eukaryota > Viridiplantae > Streptophyta > Magnoliopsida > Alismatales > Araceae > Amorphophallus > Amorphophallus konjac. Next base: position 240,181,186 of record CM040128.1, read on the forward strand.
GGGGAGATTATTTGCCAAAGAGAGATAATATCATTCAATCAGTGCACGCAGATTCCTTTTGATCATCTCTAACTCATGCTCTTGCTAAAAATCTTAAAGGGGGAGAATCATGTTCTTGCACGGGGAGAAATTGACTGAATTTTTATACATGCTATAATTTCTCAAACTATTTTCTTTTTGATGAAGTCAAAGGGGGAGAATAGTTTGAGTCATCAGATTGACTCACTGTGTAGAGTTGCCATCATCAAAAAGGGGGAGATTGTTGTGCCTCTGTGGTTTTGATGATTGATTTTGATGTGAGTCATACACTGTGAGTCACCATGCATTGATGTTCTGTTTTGATGATTGATTTGGTTTTGATGATTGGTGTTTGATGTGAGTTACTGTGAGTCATCTTACTGAAATGAGTCATCTTCATATGTTCAGTCATTCTGATGTTCAGCCGGTTTATCAAAGCATTGCATTGCTGTTCTGTTAGTTTATCAGATCATAAATTACATATTTGATGTTCAGCCATGTTATCTGCTGCATAAAGCATTCATACATCACAATCAGCATAGTGTGGGCCGACCCCTTTCTAGATGGGTCGACCCCCCAGATAAGTGTAGTGTATACACTCTTCGGTTGGGTTCAACTGAAGTCTGCACATCAGCTTGCATGATTTCAAAGTATGTACATTGCACAGCATGCATCAATTCCAAGTAGGTACATCGTCTGTTCATGAAGTATATACATTGTACTTGTGTTCAATAGCTTCAAGTGTATACACTCTCACATAATACACACATGCTTAGCTGCTGTTCTAAGTCTGCACATTGCCAAAATCTGAACAGTCATCGTCTTAGTGCATCTCAAGTCTATTCATTGGTACAGTAATGCAAGTCTATACATCGTTCGTCTCATATGCACATTTGAGTCAAAGTCTGCACAGCATAAGTCTATACACTTTTGCATCTCATTTAGCGTCTTATATGCATGTTTGAGTTAAAGTTTGTATAGCCCAAGTCTGTACACTGAGGACGCTTGTTAGCTTTCAGAGTCTATACATTGTCTACAATACATCCAGCTAGTCTATTCATTGGAGCGTCTTGTTCAGCGTCTCATGGCAAAGTCTGCACATTCTATTGTTCAACGTCTGCATGCATTACATGAAGTCTGTACACTGCATCGTCTCAACTTACGTCTCACTGAGCATCCATTCACTGCAAAGTCTATACAGACTTCATCGTCTTAGAGATCGTTTCATGCCTTCACCTAAAGTCTGTACATCCACCGTCTTATCCAGCGTCTCACGCTTGCAAAGTCAATACACTGGTCGGTGGAACAAAGTCTGAACATCCTTCAATGAACTTCGAAGTCTATACATTGGGAGCCTTTTACCTATGTTCAGTTCTGAAGTTTGTACATCCTTCAATGAACCTTGAAGTCTATACATTCGCTGCAGAGATCACTGTCAAGTCTATACATTGGTCTTCGTATTCAAAGTCTGTACATTGGTCTTCGTATTCAAAGTCTGTACATTGGTCTTCATATTCGAAGTCCATACATTGGTCTTCAGCTAAAGTCTGTACATTGGACTTTCATTTAAAGTCTGTACATCGCTGCTTTGTCAAAGTCTGTACATCGCAGCTGTGGTGAAGTCTGTACAGCCATTCTCTTATCAAAGTCCATACATCCTTCTGTTGGAATTCCAAGTCCATACATCGGACTGTTTGAGCAAGTCTGTACAGCATTTCATTCACATTGGAAGTCTACGCATTGGAGGCTTTCCCTACGCTTTGGCCAAGTCCATACGTTGGCGTACTGTTCATGCTTCAGTCATCAAACTCTATACAGACTTAAGCGTCTCATTCTGCGTCTTCCATCAAAGTCTGTACATCGCCTTCAATCTTCAAGTCTATACATCGTGGGCTTCATTCCTTCTAGTCTGTACATCCTTCAAGGGCCAAGTGTATACATCGCTCACAGGTCATACGTTCAAGTCTGAAGTCTATATAGCCTTTGTTTCTGTATTGAAGTCTATACACTGGTTGAGCTTCGTGAAGTCTATACAGTGGCTGTGCATTGTGAAGTCTACACATTGGTAAAGCTAGTGCATGCATTGTTCATCACCTGTCTTGTTCACTGCGTCGACGCTGACACTGGATGCGTTGACGCATTGGCCAGTTGCCAAGGGCGTGAGCATCTCGCTTGAGGAGTGTAGATCGTGATAAATCCACACATGTGGAACAAACCACTCATATGAGATATATATAAAAATGATGGGGAGATGATAACAAAGACAAAAGAAAGCACGTGGTGCTATAAAGGAGAGTGATCGCCAGAGGGGTTACCTCAATAATAAAAATAGATGATCGCGAATACCTGGTGATAAGTGGGATGCGGGATGGATTGTGAATTCCTTCCTCCTCCTTCTATCGGCCGGCCGATGAAGGGGGTTCTCCTTATTGATTACCCTTGTAAAAAAAAGAACAAACAAATAGAAAAGATGGATCAGCCAAGAGTGAATGTAGTATCAATCCCAAATAGATGATACGATGATGAAAGAAAAACACAACATACGCACCTCTTTTTTTTGGTTTTTAAAACCCCTACAGAGTTGGGGAAAGAAGAAATATGATACTAATGCAAGAAAATAAAACAGTGGATGATGACCGATGGAAAAGCACAAATAGATAAGCAAAAGACCCCCTGCTGTCCCTGACGATAGTAGAGGGGAACCGGGGTTGATGCTGCTGTGGAAGAAGAGGAAGCAGAGAGCTCTAGAGGATCGCACAGGAAGAAGATGAAGAGAGCCTCCGTAAATTCTGTAAGTATCTATATGTAAAACCTCTGACCTCGGTAACCTCTGATCTCGTAACCTCTGTCAAGATAGACCAGAGCATGCTTATATAGGTTTTAGAACAAGATAACCACAGATTTGGAAGGATAAGAACGGGCAATGGTTAACAATGGCAAGGACTCCAGTTCCCTGATCGAGCAAGGTGACCAAAGAAGGCAGGGAACTATTCAGAAAAATAGGACACCGAAACATAAAACGCGACCTTCAGAAGGGCGTCAAATTTGTATTGACGACCTACCTTAAGACGTTACTCCATAACACGACCTGGTCAAGGGCGTCACTTCTTGGATTTAAATTTGGAAATAAAACTTTCTTTATTTGAAAATTATGAGAAAACGCCTGAGATAAAGGCGTTTCTTGAAAACGCGCCCTGAGAAAGGAGGCCAATTAGTAATTGGAATTTATTTTGAAACCGGATAATACCAGGAATTGACGCCCTGACATTTGGTCGTCCTTTCTTTAGAACACGCCCTAGATAAGGTCGCTTTTAAAATAACGCCCCTCTTCAGGTCGCGAATCACAAAAATGCAAGAACAAACCAAAAACTCACAAAAATAGAAAAAACTTCATATTATGAAAGTATTGAAGTTCACTTTGGGGCGTCAACATAGTGACATGAGATTTGATCAACATAGCGTCAATTTTGGCGTGTCTACAGCTGCCCCGCCTTGGCGTCTGCTTTGGAAGGGAGTGAGACGGAATGAAGGTGAAAGTGTAACAAACGGAATGAAGTGGAGCGAACTAATAAGTAGATGCCAAGGTGTGATGTGACACGCCTCAGACACTAAGCATCGGAGAAATCTTTCCAAGATTCAAAGTGAAACAACTCCGGGTAATTCCAAGGAAGCATCGATTTGCTAGATAAAGGAGACTAAACTAAATAAATAAAATGTGCACATGGGCACGACAGGGAGACACCATTGGAGAGCGGTTACCAGCCAACGTGGACGTGCTACAACCAAGGTGGATTTGTAGAAAAAATAAAGGGAATTGAGATGGAGATTCAGCAAAGGAACATTTTCAAGGAACCAGCCTGAGCGGCTTCAGAGAGAATAAAGTACTCAATTTGGAGTGGAATATCTCATGTCAACTCAATCAAGAACGATTGACTTTCATTATTACCATAATATGAAGATTTTCATCATAAAATTCAAAATCCTACATGATGCATGCTGGGCTAAAAGAAAAGATTAAAACAAACTAAAAGATAGAAAATAATCAAGGATAATATTGCTAAGCCATCTAGATTTAGTCAAGAATCCAAGTCTCTGAGCGGACACTAAGCCGAAGCCCGTTTGTCCACGCATCAACTCAAAAAGTGGAACCATCGTCCCAAACCTTGGATGACTCAACAGCCTATCCGTGTGATCAAGACTCTCCTGGAATTATCACCATTTTTGATGAAGGGGAACTCAAATTCCAGGTTCATCAGAACCACAAGGTCCTTGATATATTATAATAACGTAGAATACCATATAGTAATGATGCGAACAACATGATGTTACTCCAATAGTGATCCGGGTATCTCGAAACCTGCAATCCTCTGCACTTGAAAGTTCATTAGCCTTCCCACAATTTCAATATGAATAACCCTCAATTCAAAGCACGACATGATCATAAGTGCTAAATTAAAAATAATTCCAACAAAATAATAGCACTTAAAGCATGTAGGGAAGCAAATTCATAAGCTCACAAATTCACGCCTGGATTGAACGGCGTCAAAAACATGAAAGGCGCCTGATAATGAGGGCGTTAAAAGAAGAAACACGCCCTTCCAAAGGGTGTGAAATGCATCGAGTGTCCAGGAAGAAGACGACCCTGGAAAGGGCGCTACACAAAACACGACCTCTGTCAGGTCGTCAATTCCTAAATCGACGCCCCAACAGAAGGCGTTAATTAACATGCTTCCGTTTCCAACGCGAAAGCTAAACCCAGTCCTAATAGCAACCAATCTCACAACTCCGAATAGCCCTAACACCCTTCGGACTTCTATAAGAGGAGGACACTTCCTCAAATCAAACAAAGCAATCCTTCTGAGCTCTGCTCTCTGCTGCTTCTTCTACTGTTCGTGTTCTTCTGCAAGCACTGCAATCGCTCGACTCCTCCTGCATACCAAAGATGGAGAGAGCCATCAAAAGATCCAAGATTTCAACTCCCAGACTTACTGAAATCAACGGGCACATCAGCAACAGTATTGCATTAAATCAGGTAAAGATTGATTCTCTGTTCCTTCTTCTTCATATTCTTCTGTATGCTCATGTATGTCTCCATTTTTCCTTTCCTTCTTCTTCAAGACTACCCAAATGTCCCAGGTGCTAGGAGATTCACAAAGATTAAGTGGCTGCCTCTTATTCTCTCCAAATTTTCTTCAGATATGAGGGTGTACCTAGCAAGATGGCACCTCCTGAGCCTGGTTACCCATGCTAAACACCATGATCAAATCCATCTTGATTGGGCAGCTATAGGAGCTCTTGTAGAGATATGGCATCCTTCTACTCATACCTTTCTCTTCTCTACCTTTGAAGCCACCATCCTATTAGAAGAATTGGAGATCATCTTAGGTTTGAAAAGAATGAAGCAAGGGGATGAGGAGAAGATGGCCAACATGCCAAAACCAATTTCTTCTCATGAGCTATTAACCACATTGATACCTAGCCCAAACTTAGTGAATCAAATCAAGGTCACTAAAGGAATTAATCTTCTAAAGCTTGCCTCATGGGTGTACAAGAGAGCGGATCAAGCTAAAGAAGAAGAAGAGATCGAACGGGTGACCAAGGCCTTCGTGGTATGCTTAGCAGGAGCACTCTTATTCCCATCCATGGAGGATTTCCTAGAGGAGGCACAGTTGAGCGCCGTGGTGAGCCTATGGGAAGGAGAGAGAATTGGACCGGCTATCCTAGCCTATCTCTATAGCGGGCTAACCTCAGCAGCAATGGGAAGGCCCATCTTCGGGTGCATGCTAGCACTCTCTAGTTGGGTGGATCTTCACTTCAAGTTTGATCCATGTGATGAGGCCCAACAATCCTCAAGAATTTTCTCAAAGAGCCCACTCTCTTATATGACCGGTTCACTTGGGATAAGTAATAGGGTGATGAACCGAATTCCGCAAATCAAGAAGAGAGTGGAATGACGAGAACACCTCAAGGTGATGCCAAAGAATCTCTTTACTTGCGCCCCGGGAATACTCAAACTTCAAGAGCTCCGTGCAAGGTTCTCTCCCGGTACGGACCTTAGACTCATCGGCGCTTCAGATTCCGTGCTATACAATTCATATCGGTGCCTTCCTCAACTCGGGCTTCCACGGCAAGTATTTGAAGATCCATCTCATCTTCCTCCAATAAAGACACGGGACCTTGGCAGCAATGAAGATGGAGAAGAATGTACCACAATCCAAGCCTTGTGGAAAATCAACAAGATTCATCAACCTGTTGAAATCTTGGAAGAAGATAAAGAACAGTGGAAGTCTTATGTTATTGCTTTGAGACACTTGAGGTCCAAAGGGGCTCATTGAATGTACTGTGATCTTCCCTTTTAATGAATAACAATGATGATACCTGATTGAGCCAATTTCATAATATTTCGGATCAAATCTTCCAAAACCTGTGATTCTGTTGCGAATAACGCCTCAAGGAATGTCGTGAATTCATAAAAGGACGCCTCAGAATACGCCGCTTTCAATATTCCAGCTCACAAATTTGACGCCTCCACAAATGGGCGTTAATTGAATAACGACTTAAAATAGGGCGTGAATTGATTCAAATTCCCAAAATATATTCGTTGAAATCTCAAAAGTAACGCCCTTAGCTAAGCCACGGATCATCAAAATAACGCCTCAAGCACAGACGTTAATCATAAACAGCAATTATTACTTCCATCACATCAATCAACCCATATTGAATGCGTCTGACGACGGTTTTGATTCCCCATGCACACGGAAATAACGCCTCAAGAAACGTCACCTATTATCAAAACACGCCCAAAGTGATGGGCGTCAATTCCACAAAACACGCCCTTCCTCAAGGCGTGTCTTCTTTTCGAATGCCAAAAGGCCTTTTCCCCCTTTCTTCTTCCTCCTTCGTCCTATTTTCTCTTTCTTCTCTTTCTTTCTCCCTTCTGCAACCCTAACCGCAACCCTCGTTCTCCCTCTCTCTATCTTTCTCACTCTCTCCCATTCTCACCCTAGCCTTGAACGATGGCCGGCGGTGGCGCTCCCAAGCGGCAGCGGGTGGCCGCCCCTGAGGTTGTTGATCTAGGCGAGGATGCCCACGCCGAGGAGGAAGCTCCTCCGGTGATGGCCGAAGGGGATCCACCGGCGGCGGAGCACGGTGACGAAGCCGGAGAAGAACAAGAAGGCGACGGTGAAGACGGAGAAGACGGAGAAGGCGGGGAAGAAGGTGAAGGAAATGAAGAAGGACAAGACGGGGAAGAAGAAGAAAGAAATGAAGAAGAACAACCGAGGGCCGTCGTCCCACGCCCCGGCCAACTCCGGCGGCCACGTCATCCACTCCCCCAATCGGCAGAGCCAAAGCACCGCAAGGTAGGCCCCCAACCCAATTTCTATATATATTTTTAATTTTATTTCCATTTTTTCTGTAACTTCCATGGCCCTCGGGTAAAAACCCCCTGTAACTCAGAAAAGAGACGCCCTCAGTAAGGGCGGGATTTAACAGAAGACGCCCAAGCCAGGGACGTTAATTCATTTTATTTTCTGCAAAATAATTAACCTCATGAAAACACGCCGTAAAGCATGTCGCTCATTTAAATTCATCATTTTTTTCATATCATGCTGTTAATTCCATTAATTTCCATGCTTTTAATTATTTTTCCATGAATTATTCGCATGCTGTTATTTTTATTTCATTTTCTGAAAGTCCTGAAAACAACGCCCCCTACCAGGGCGTTAATTCAATGAAAGACGACCAAACCAGCGGACGTCAAATTATTAATTTCAAAAATTATTAGAGGCCCCAAAACTCCCATTTGAGAACAACGTCCCACACAGGGGCGTGACTTAAGCAAAAGATGACCCTGGGATGGGCGTCTCCTAAAAAAAACCTTATGAAATTAGAAATTAACCACCAAACTACGCCCAATACAGAGGCGTTTCTTAGATAAACAGCGACCTTGGGGTAGGTCGTGAATTCAAAGCACACTTAAGAACCACGCCCCTCCCAGGGGCGCTAATTCAATGAACCATGACCCAAGGGTGGTCGCTAATTAAAATCAAACATCAATATAACCCAAGGCAATCAAAAATGAGATTCAACATGGATAATCAAAATAATTAAGCGGAAATTCTTTTCTTTATGCATGCAGGGGTTGATGAGGACGTGCATCTCCTGGGTCATGGTCCGAGCAGCATACTACGGCCTCCCTGAGTTTCAGAGATCGAGGGTAGATGCCATGGGGTTCGGGGCCTTCCTATCCATAGAGCCAGTTAGACCAGACCTACCACTTATCCAGGTTCTGAGGGAGAGATGGGACAGGACTAGCCGGGCATTCTTGATGCCCTGGGGGCATATGGTTCCTACCCTGGAGGATGTAGCCAGGATTACAGGGTTGAGGGTAGACGGAGAGGCTGTGAGTGGGATCAGCTACCCTGACTACACTGAGTTCGCCCAGAGACTGCTAGGGCTAGAGATGGTTTACGAGACACCCAGCGAGTGTAGGACTATCTTCCGCACCGACCTGACTACGGTGATGGGCTTAGGGAATGCTAGGCATAGGTCCGGGGAGTCCTTGGAGCAGTTTTCACAGAGGTTGATAGACGGTGCTAGGGCGGTCTACTGCCAGGATCCGGCCGACAGGGAGAGAGCGGACCAGGACCTGAGGAGGTTTCTACTGCTGCTACTAGGGAGGCTATTGCTGGGGACGAAGGGAGACATCATCAATTGCCGATTCCTGGGCATTCTCGAGGACTTGGAGGCAGTTGGCAGCTACGCCTGGGGAGCAGCGCTGCTGGCGCATCTGATGGCTGACCTATCCACAGGGATAGGGCGAGAGACGACCGTCAGTGGCTTCTCACCTTTTCTTCAGGTATGCATTTTTCTTCTTTTTTTTTATGCATGTGAATGCCTCACTAATGCAATGCATGGATGCAGGTCTGGAGCCATCTATACATGCCAATGGGGCGCGTCGACCCACGGCCCGGAGGTGAGGGAGCTTTTCCTCTAGTGCGATGCTGGCTGCCGGTGGTCTTCGGGGCCCCACTCGGCTACGAGCTGTGGGTTCTACGGAGAGAGTTCCGCGACTTTCCTCCCTCACTGGTATGTATGAATGCATTTTTTTTTGTTTATTATGAATTTATTATGATGATGATGGAATGTTGATGATATGCATGTTTATGGATGCAGGTGCGATGGAGACCCTATGAGGGGATGACAGACGAGGGCCAGCCGTGGGTCGTAGCGGGCCGTCCTCGCTTTGAGCGTGAGCTTTGGGTTCACTGCTTGAGGGAGATCGAGCCATTACGGCTTAGGTTCTGGGCCTACACCAGGAGTGGGTAGAGGTCGGCGAGCCACGCGGCATCGGGAAGAAGACACGCGGTCGTACAAAGGTGACCGACTGGAGGGTACGGTTCGAGGAGCAGTACGCCGACTGGCAGCGAGGCGGGACCAGAGTCACCTCTCGGGCGACTGACAGCTCTGAGTACCTCCGACGTTACTGGGAGGTTTACGCCGGACGACCTCAGATGAAGGTCCTAGGGGTATGTATGAATGCACTTATTTCAAAATGCGAATGCTTATGTATCTTTATCATGCAACTAATATGCAATGGATGCAGGATGCACGTGACATCGCGGCGATGGATGCACAGGCCCACCTACACAGCCTGGAGGACCAGCTAGTCGCCACGCGGGCAGACCTAGAGACCCTGGTGAGTGTTTAAATTATTTTTATATGCAAATGTATTTTTGTTGAATTATTGATGATTAGCCACTGACGATCTCAATGAATGCAGCGTGCTCAGCAGGGAGCAGTGAGGAGAGACCCAGGGGAGGCTTCCAGCTCGAGGGGGCCTAGTGCAGAGGTGACTACACTGGCAGAGCAGCTAGCTGGAGCGACCGCACGAGCCGAGGCAGCAGAGCGCGACCTCGCTTCACGGGTAAATTCCAAAACACAAATCCATTCAAATATTGATTATACAGCATTGTGTACTGATGAAGTTGTTTTGCAGACTGAGGAGCTCCGAGCCGCGCTTGCTTGCATTGATGAGGGCTTCCGTGCGACGAGCACACAGGTGAGTGGTTCAATCATGTGTTGCTTGAATTGCTAGATTACTGAATCATTGCATTAATTGTGGAATTGATGATTTGTTTACCTGTTTGTAGGCCACTCAACTTCAGGCGGTACGTATCGAGTTGGCGATCCGCGATCAGCGGATCTTAGAGCTAGAGAGGTCCCTGAGGCGTCGAGAGGAGCTGGCTCAGGATGTGGCAGAGTTACGGGTCGCCCTCGAGCTGGAGAGGAGGGAGCGGGCCCGGGAGCGCGAGGAGTGTGCTCGTGAGCACGAGGAGCTGGCGGACCTGAGGACTCAGCTAGTCCTTTCCCAGGAGAAGCTTCGAGTGTCGGAGGAGCGTCTGCAGCGAGGCCGGGAGCGGGCGCGAGCGGTAGGGTTCAGCTTGGGCGGCTCCTCTTACATGGCGGGCTCCTCTTTTCGACCGAGGAGTAAGACAGGGGACCAGGCTCGAGGTCCAGCGGCTTCACGGGGCTCCATGCCCCCCCACCAGCACCACCTCGGGATGCCGAGGGTGAGGTTGAGAACAGGAGAGAGGAGGGTGGAGGGGAGAGCTGAGAGACTTACTTGTACTCCTCCACCCTCACACTTGTACATATGATAGACATGAGATATATATATATATATATATATATATATATATGAGATTTGAGCTTTTGTTTACCTGAGCACTTTGTGTGGTTGTGGACTTGTGTTTGTGTACTTTGCTTCTTTTTCCACGTTCTTCATTTTTGCTTTGCCCTGTCCCTGCAACTATAATCCACACTTTGAACAAACAGGTTAATTCATCTGTTTGACTTGGCCCCTTGCTCAATAAGCAAGGGGTATCAATATTTTGACCTTAATGATGGGTCAAGGGGCCAAGCCTTTAATCAAATAAGGTAAATGAAATAGCTGATAACGAGGAGATGCATCATGCAAGCACGCATATGCAAACTATAAATAAAGATGCCCATGCAGAAATGCAAACATACTTGGAGAATGCATTTTTTCTTTTTTTTCACTCATTTATATTTTTTTTGTTATTTTTTCTGAAAAACGCGCCTTAGAGTAGGTCGTGGTTCGCATAAAAGACACCCTAGAAGACGGCGTGAATTTGAAAAGGGAATCTGATTTTTGAGAAAGTAACGACCTGCTCAGGGACGTTATTCTATAAAAAGCGCCTTTATCGAAGGCGTTAATTAACTTGCACGCGCCTTAGATAAAGGCGTTAATTGAATTATTCTGCAAAAATGGGTTGATAAGGCTATCAAGACCATGGGTCCTACACGGTCACCATCTAAAATTCATTAACCTTTCTTGAGTAATCAAAAGGGGGTCGACGTGATCATAGTTTGACTTGTATTCGAGATTTCGTACAGTGCAATTTCCTAAGTCCATCTTGACCATCCTGCCAGTTCGTGACTTACCACATAGAAAGGATGGAAGAAAATATAAGGGAAGCCCATAAGGGATTCTGAGATGCTCAAGGTAAAGTTACCTCCCCTACCCTATGCCTGTTGGGGTTCGGTCTTTGGCGTAGGGAAATTTTGTTGCCTTTTTGCCTCTTTTATATTGCACGCATACGCCCAAGGTTTTCCTTGCGGGGACTTTGCCCTCTTGACATGCTTTTCTTTTCACCATTTGACTTTCACTTTGAAATTGACTTGCATTAATGAACAACCTAATTGTACTTGGGCTTTTGTGGCATTTGCTCCCTTTTGGGCCCTGACTTTCACCTACTAGGGCGGTGGATAGGCTTGGCGTGTCTACCCCGAGGTCTCCCTTCCTCTCTTATGGGCCGAAGAAGAAAAGAACGGGTATTGTCTTTCACCTTTAGTCAGGTTTTGACATCCCATCGTATTTTGCACTGCTTGAGTTCAAGAATAAAGCATGTAGTGTGTGCGGGTGTCGACCCAATTTTAAGTTGACAAGACTGATAAATGAATTCTGAATTTTGACCTTTCGGACTTTGATCCTTCGTGTGCCCTGGCACCAATTTTGAAAGATTTTGTTTTGATCTCTTTTGATTTTGAAGAATTTCTATTTTGCTTTTTGGAATTTCTATTTTTTTGGTCTTTGGAAATATTCCACTTTGTTTTGAATTTTTTGAATTAATTTTCATTTTTTTTTTTGGATTTTGAAAATTACTCTCTATATATATATATATTTTGGATTTTTGAATCAAGGGTAGTATTTCTTAAGATACAAACCGTTCCAAGGGTGAGTTAACTCTTCTCCTTCAGCATTAATCAGTTTATAAACATTGCCACGAAAAACGTCTTTTATAACAAACGGTCCTTCCCAATTGGGTTGGAGTTTTGAGCGAGGCCCACCGGGTTTTACAAAAATTCTTTTAATTACCATCTCACCGATTTTGAATTTTCTCTCAATCACTTTCTTTTGATAAAAACGCGAGAGCCTGTTTTGATAAATGCGCGCATGCTCAGCGGCGACCAAACGCTTCTCATCTAGGAGTTCCAATTGAGTAAGGAGTGAATCACGACGCTCATCAATAGAGAGTTCCTTGTCAAATTGTACTCGCAGAGAGGGAATGAGAATCTCGTAAGGGACTACCGCCTCCATTCCATAAGTAAGGGCGAAAGGGGTTTGCCCAGTGGGGGTGCGAATGGAAGTGCGATAGGCCCAGAGAGCTTCAACTAGCTTGTCTGGCCAATCCGAAAATTTATTAGCCTCACACGTCTTTTTGACAATTTTTATCAAAGTTTTATTAGTGGCCTCTGCTTGGCCATTGCCCTGCGGATAATAGGGAGAGGAATGATGCAATGCAATGTTGTACCTGTTGCAGAGGTCCTTGATTTCTTGAGAGATAAATTAAGGTCCATTGTTGGTGACGATGGTACTCGGGATGCCGAACCTCGTGATGATGTTCTTCATTATGAATTTGCAGACAGTTGATGCTTTAATCTCTACGTAAGCTTCCGCTTCCGCCCACTTGGTGAAGTACTCCGTTGCCGTGAGGATGAACGACTTTTGTTTGGTCAGGAGGTTTGAATCACCAAGAGGTCCAATAATATCAAAAGCCCACATGGAGAAAGGCCATGGGGAGGACATAGGATGGAGTGAAGAAGCAGGAGAATGAATTTTGTCGGCGTGCAGTTGGCACTTAACACACCTTCGAACATAGATGGAGCAATCCTCTTCTAGAGTGGGCCAATAGAAACCTAGCCTAAGGATCTTCTTAGCTAGCATCTGGCTGTTCACGTGACTACCACACACCCCAGAATGCGCCTCTTCCATAACTTTCCATGATTCATCATCGTCGAGGCATCTTAACAAAACACCGGTGAGCCCTCTCCTGTAGAGTACACCTCCAACCAAGACATAACGCTGAGCCACTCTTCTGATTGCTTTCTTTTCTTCCACAGTGGCTTCTTCGGGATAGGACTGATTATTGTAATATCTGGCAATCTCATAATAACAAGGTTTTTCTTCGTCAGCCAACTCCTCTTGCCAATCTAATAACATGACCTCTTTGCCTTTAAGAGCTTCCCTCTGCTTGACCTTTTCGAGCACTTGATCCCTAATATCGAGAAATGCATGATCTTTAATAGCTGGAGTGTCGCGCTGATGAATCAGAGGAACATGAAAATCACGCTCAGGAGGGAAGACTAAAGCAGAAGCTAAAGAGGCAAGGGCGTCAGCCAAGATATTCTGGCTACGAGGAACATGGATGAAAATCAATTTGGTGAAGAGGTTGGCATAAGCTGAAGCAAGTTCCTGGTAGGGTTTGAGCTTGGGATTGATAGTGCGGCACTTGACGAGCACCTGGCGCAGAATAAGCTGACTATCACCAACAATCCTCAAATGGGTGACACCATACCGATGGGCGGTTTGAAGACCGGCCAAAAGAGCCTCATACTCAGCTATGTTGTTTGTGACAGGGAAAGTGAGCCGAGCGGCAAACGGGATGGTGACCCCTTCTGGTGTTAAAAGAACCATGCCGATCCCCCTTCCTTGAGAATTTAGAGCTCCATCAAAATGTAACGTCCACATAGAATCGTGGGGTCGATTAATGGACATTAGTTCTTCGTCTGGAAACTCCGAATTGACAGGATCAAAGCGAGGGAGAGGGTGATGAGCAAGGTGTTCGGCAATGGCGTAGCCTTTGATAGCTTTCTGTTGAATGTAAGTGATGTCAAATTGAGAGAGGAAGCTTTGCCAGCGTGCTAATCGATCAGTGAGGACAGATTTTTCAAGGAGGAATTTGATCGGATTCATGTGAGCAATGAGATGAACCTCGTGAGCTAAGAAATAGTGCTTTGACTTCTGAACTACCCAGACCAAAGCGGCGCAAGTCTTCTCTATAGCTGAGTACCTCTGCTCACAAGGGTTAAGAAGTTTAGACAAATAGTATGCTGCCCTCTCCTTACCTTCTTCATCCACTTGAGCTAGGACAGCACCAACAGAGTCATCCAGGACTGAGACATAGAGAATGAGTGGTTTGCCTGGAATTGGGGGCCTCAGGACAGGAGGATTGGCCAAATAATCCTTTAATCCGTCAAAGGCTGCCTGACACTTGTCATCCCAATTAAACTTGACTCCCGGCTTAGTGAGCTCGTAAAACGGCCTGCATCGTTGTGAGTGCTGGGAGACGAAGCGGCGAATAAATTGCAACCTCCCGATTAGTCCTCGCACTTCCTTCAGATTCTTGGGAGGAGGCATATCTCTAATGGCCTTCACCTTGTTGGGATCAACTTCAATTCCCCTCTTGCTAACAATAAATCCAAGTAACTTTCCTGATGAAACGTCAAATACGCACTTCTTGGGGTTCATCTTCAACTGATACTCTCGTGATCTTTGCAAGACCCTAGCTAGAACCCCAGGATGCTCAATCCTTGTCCTTGATTTTACAACCAGGTCATCCACATACACCTCAATATAGATATGAATCATGTCATAAAAAATCGCCATCATAGCCCTCTGATAGGTGGCTCCAGCATTCTTGAGTCCAAAAGGCATGACCACATAGCAGTATGTGCCCCATGGTGTAGTGAATGATGTTTTCTCTTGATCTTCTTCGGCCAGTCGAATCTGATTGTAACCTGAAAAGCCATCCATAAAAGAGAGAGTCTCAAATCCTGCCGTATTATCGATTAGAACATCAATATGAGAGAGGGGGAAGTCATCTTTAGGACACGCACGGTTGAGGTCCCAAAAGTCTATGCAAATCTGAACTTTTCCATCTTTCTTCATAACCGGGACGATGTTAGCCACCCAGTTGGGGTAGAGGACAACTCTAACAAATCTAGCCTTATGGAGTTTGTCGACCTCTTCTTTCATCTTTAAAGCCATATTAGGGTGGAAATGCCTCAACCGTTGCTTGATCGGGACAGACCCTGGCTTAAGTGTAAGGCGGTGTTCAACGAGCGCAGGGTCTAAACCAGGCATATCTTCATAACTCCATGCGAACGTATCCTTGTATTCTTGAAGAACCAAAATAAGTGCCTCCTCTTCGGAGGGCGGCAAATTCTTGCTGATGAGGATAATTCTAGGGTCTTCCTTGGTACCCAAATTAATTTCTTTGGTAGGCTCTTCTACGGAGGCTGATGGTTCATCAAATCTCCTCATGCCACTAGCAAAGGCATCAGCCTCGTCCTCATATTCTTCATAACTTTCATCCCCCTCTTCAATAGGGTCTTCATCATTCATAATCTCGTAGACACCCAAACCCTTATAAGAAACAACAGTATCCTCATATTCCAATTCTGGCAGGATAATCGGATCCTCTACAAATTCTGAAAGAGCTAAACAAGCCTGGCACCTTCTGACTAACTCCAACAGAAACCTACGAGGAATCTGCTTACCCTTGGATTTCTTATGAGAATCTACCCCATGAATTTTATTAGAAGAAGAAGAACAACTAGCTTGACCAGAAGAAGAAAAAGAAGGAGGTGAAAAAGTGGATACAGAGGGAGGTACAGATGAAGACCCCTCACCAGAGGGGGAAAAGAGGTTTATCAATGAATCTTGAAGGAGTGGCCCCTGGGTCGGGACACACTCGGGAGAAAAATAGGAGGTCTCCTCAATAGAGATGGAGGATTGGAAAGTTGGAATTTTGACATTTTTTTTTTCATTTTTGTTTTTATCTTCATTTTTATTTTCTTTTTCTAGAAGAAAGCAATGTGAAGGGAGAATTGCAGGAGGAGTGGAGATTGAAAGTTTGGAAAAAGATTGAATCAGTGATGGCCCACGCGGGGGCGTAATGGAGAGTCTGGATAATTGCTCGAGGAGCAAAGGAGGAATGGGGAAAGAAACTTGGATTAAACTTGGAGCGAAATTGACCATAATCGGTGGCGGTCTTGGCACGCGACCAAACCAGTGGGAATGTAAGGAAGCAAGAAGAGACGGATGCATGGAAGTGAGGGAAAAGAGGCCGGCCCACAGCCTGTCCACAGTGAAACCTTCCTCAAACGAAATATCTGGCTCTCCAGTATCAGTGTAGTCACTCAGCAACTGCCTCTTGTCTGTAATCACAGCAGGTTTTTCAATTAATTCATGAATGAGTGGTGGCCATTTCGGATCTGTCGGCATAAAGAGGCGGCTCAAGGAAATAGTGATATCTTGCATATCGAACCACCTGTACCAGTTACATTCTGGATCATCCATTTTCCTTCTCTTGTCAGGCCTTAAGGATTCCAGGGCTTTATATGTGGCTAGCGGGGCAATATGACGAGCAAACTGTCTAGCATGAACATCCTGACAGTCTAGTATGGAAGTGATTATTGTAGTCTGTTCACTATTCTGAAAGCCACCCGTAACAAAATGTGTCTGCAACGTCCAGGTAAGCGGCTGGCGATCTGTCTTCAATGTAGATGTCATAACTGCGCACGATTCATCTTCATTTTTGCCTGGCCCTTTGTAGCCCAAACCCCCTCTTGCAATCAATTTCTAAGGCTTTACATGCCTAATCCTGCCTTGACAATTGGCACCCAGACCTTTGCCATTTTGATACCCCATTTTTATTAAAATGTTCCAGCCATGGGTGTTCATCACCGTTTTCTTCTTCTTCCCCTTGGAAGGCAGGGGTGTCATAGCAACTGTTGTGATAGTCTCGGATGGCGTCGACTGTGGGCGAGGGACGTCCAATACAGATAACAATGGCTTATTGGCAGGCCAAATAGAAGGAACTGATGAAGCCACATGAATTTCCTCCTCTGGCAGAATCGGCATACTGGTAACCTTGACAATGCGGCCCTTGTGTGGAAACTTGAGACATTGATGATTTGTGGAGGGTACTGCATCAAGCTACTGGATGTAGGGACGGCCAAGAATGCCATTAAATGTTGGATCCATGTCCAAAATATGAAAATCAGCTGTGATTGTTGCTAGACCCAAACTTACTTTTAAAGTAATCATGCCTAGAGGAGGCTTCTTCGTGTTATCATATGCAGTGACCGTTATGGTGGATGGCCGAATCAGATCCTCGGGAATGCTGCACATCTTCAAAGTGCTCGGCGGCAAGACATTGATGGATGCCCCAGTGTCCACCAAACACTGTTGTATAGCCACCTTATTGATATCAACTGTGATGCATAGAGCATATTTTCTTGCTGAGATCGGTGCCAGCTCATGCTCATAAAAAGTGATTGCTGGTTGACTGCCAGTAGGTGTTAAGACTGCGGTTATCTGCTCGACCGGAATGTCCTCATTGACCATGACTTTCTGCAGATATTCCTTTAGAGCCATCTGATGAGTGGTCGACCTCTTGATCAGTTCTAGAATTGATATTCTTGCCGGAGTCCGGTCCAAATGCTTTAACAAGTCGTATTCTGTGCCTGGTATGGACTCCTGTTCTTGTTTCTGTTCTTGCGGCCCCTGCACGGGCTCTAACCCTCTCTGTGGAAAAATGCGGTGGAATATCCGTCCACTGCGGAGCGACGCCATGCCTTGACGCGCCTCTGTCGGGGCAAGTGTGGGAGGAGGGTTAGAAGAAGAAGAGGGTGTGTTAGTGTTGATAAGCGGTGGAGGAGTGTTTGAAGAAGGATCCCCCACAGGGGGTGTTGATGAAGAGTTCAATAAAGATGCCCCCGTTGGAGGTGTAGGAATAGAAAGGGATACCCGAATGCGGGGGGAATTGTTGGGTGGAACGAGGAGAGATCTGGGCATAAAAGGTGGGGGAGCCGATGGTGGAGGGATCCTTGCCGGTGGAGGAGTAGTGATGGCGGGTGCAATGTGCGTTGGCGACGGGCGGTTAAGGAGTGGCCTAGAGGGCAGTGGTGAAGGGTTGGTGGTGGATGGGGTTTGTTGTGGTGTAGGCTGTGGAGGTGGTAAGCGGGTAAGAAGGGGGCGAATTGGCAAGGTTGGAGAATAGGTGGGGGTAGGTGGATTAACGGGGCGCGGAAGGGATCGGATCAATTGGGGGGTAGAAGAAGAAGAAAGGGCGCGTAAGAGGCGCGGAGGTTGATTTTGATTGTGATTAAATGCCCCGACAGAGGCATTTTCTTCATGCCATCCCTGCCCTCTCTCCACCTCAGGGAGAGACGTGGCAGGGTTTACGTGCTGGTTTGGCGGGTGCTCCGGCAGTGGATTATGGACAATCCCCATATCCTGCTGAGGCGCTGGAGCTTGTTGTTGCTGATGAGGCCTTCTTTCTTTCATGGTGGCAATAAACTGCCTCATCTCATCCCAGTTGATGCCACCCTGGTCATTTAGATCATAAATATAATCTCTAAAGTGGAAGCAACGATCAAGGTTGTGACCAGGTGCGCGATGGAAAGCGCAGTAATGGGATGTGTCAACATTCACGGGCCACGCTGTTCTTTCCCTTGGTAACATGAGCAAGTTGGCGGCCATTAAGGCGTTGAAAATATCCGGGAGACTTTCTGGCAGTGGAGGGTAGTGGGCTCTCTTGGGGCCAAGTGGTGGTCTCCGTTGTTGTTGTTGGCCATAGTTGGTAGGTGGTGGTACCTGGTGGTACTGTTGCGGAGCTGGAGGGTCAGCGCGGGGCACTTGGTTTTGCGGTGGAGCAAAGGAATGTTTGGGTGCGAATTGGGGTTGTGGAGTGGAGTTGAAATGGAGGTTTTGTGGTGGAGGTGGGTTAGGTCGTGGGTTAGATTGATGGTGGGGGTGGCCAACTACGCCAACCTGCTCGTTTGCAATTGTGCCCTCAGTCGTAGGCCCGCTGTTGTTGACATTTGTGGTTTTCTTAAATAGCCGTGGCTTTGGCTCAAACATGCCCATAATGGGCGAATCCTTCATCTGTGTCTGAATATAATGAGCTCTTTCATAGAGCTCCTCCATGGTTGTTAATCGGTTCATGGCCAAGATATGCCGGAACTGAGGAGTTGCATTGGAAATTATCATCTTAACTTGTTCTTGTTCTGCCAAAGTGTCCTTCAACTTCTCGGCCATTGAACGCCACCTATCAGCAAATATGATGAAGTCCTCCTCGGGCTTCATTTTTTCTGCAACCAGATCTGTGACTGAGAGGGGGGGCCCGACCCGATCCCTATACTTCTGCAGGAACTTCTTCTGAACAATATCAAAGTCGCTGGCATCAGCAAGATCCAACGAATAGAACCATTCAAGGGCTGGCCCCTCTAGAGATCTCCTGAATAAATAGGCCAAAGAGGCCTTGTTGTCTTGCCAGAAGGAGGTCTCGTACATAAAATCCTTCAAATGAATGAAAGGATTACCAGTCCCATTATATCGCCGAAAATTCGGCATCTCAGATGGAGGTAAGTGGAAGACTGGTAGTGTGGTGAGGGAGATCTCCGGTGCATTCTTGGCCGTAGTGACCTTCTTTAGTTGCTCTTCCATGCTGGCCAACTTCTGGAGCAGTAGAACATTGGTGTCGGCCTCGACTGGGGCCAGATTTTGAATGAAAGAATGCGGTATAGGCGTCCGTAGAATTCGGGGAGGTTGGGGAAACTGAGGCCTAACCGCTGAGTAGCTTGCCTGTTGGGCCGGCACGGCCGCACCGGGCGTTGGTGGACGAGAGGGGGGTTTGTGCAAGACCGCCTGGTCATTAGTGAGGTGATGGCCACTCTCGGCCGGAGGGGGATTAGAGGATGAAGAAGGAACAGACTTCCCTTTCAAAGCGGCCTGAATTGCCTGCCGCTGGGAATCATCTAACTGAGATAGAGCATTAATCAAATCCGTGACATTGAAGGATGGAGAAGGGTTCCCCGAAGTGTTGGAGGGTAAAGTCTGAGAAGAGGGCGCAACCTCTTGAGGAGTGGTATCAACCACATGAACCTGAGGGTAATGAGACTGAGGAGGAGGGTAATTTCCCTCATGATAAATGGAATCTTGGAGGGAGATTTCATATTGACCAAAAACATTCTCATCCTCATCATCATAAGAATACCCGTAGCCTGCCATGTTGATGATTTTACCTGAACGGAGTTTCATGTTTAAGAAGAGAGAAAGCTTTATAAAAGGGGTTATGACACAAAAGCACTCAATCCAAGCAAACTTTAATCAAATCAACCCAACCAAATTTATGCAATCAAGTTGAGATGAACGTAAAATTTTAGCGTTATGCTTGAGATTAAAGTGGATTAATTTGCAGAATAATTCACTCCCTTTGCAAAGTGAGACCTAGTTTGGATCCAAGTGTGACTTCCCGGTCAACTAGGTTCTTTCTCTCTCTTCACCAACGATGGGTTCTCTATACTCCGGGTACTTCAAGGGTACAACCAGCCCGGCGTCCGTGAGAGAATCCACGGGTGCGGGGACTTACGGAGGTCTTGGAAAAGGGATTTCCGGTCCAAAGAGACGGAATGCTCAATGGAGGGTTGTCCCGATTCCAAGAGAGGTGTGTGGAATCGTAGTGTAGAGAGAGGAGGTCTCTCAACCAAATGCCACAAGATGCAAGCCAAGATATGCAGATCACACCAATATAGCCAAATAATCAATATAAGAATCAATGCAGCATGAATAAGCAAAGACAGCAGGGTTCTGTAAAATCACAGGAAAGAGACGACCTAGCCACGGTCGCTATCAACAAAAGGACGACAGTGAGACTGTCGTGAATCCCTGGGGATCCAACAGGCAATGGAGAAAATGCGCCTTTGTGTGAGGCGCTATATGTGAAAAGGATGCCTTCGGAAAAGGGCGTCAAATCTGGAAACGCGCCTTGATGTGAAGCGCTAAGCAATAAAGAGACGCCCTGGGGCAGGGCGTGAATCCACAAACAGCGTAATAAAAGCAGGGGATATGATGAAGCACGCCTTATTAGAAGACGTTAAACATAAATCAGACGCCCTGGAAGAAGGCGTTAAATTAAAACGCGCCTCTGGGTGAGGCGTTAATTCAGATCACAAACTGGCTAATCCCGGGAGTGTGCAGTGTGCACGGTGGAGGGTGCCCGTGGGGCACAAAAGGAGGGGTACCGTGGGTACCGAGGGGAAAGGGCACACGTGGGTGCCAATAGGAAAGGGCACACGTGGGTGCCAATAGGGAAAAGGGCACGCGTGGGTGCCGATAGGAGATGGTAATCAAAAGAAAAACAGTGGAAGTCCCACCGTGATCGCCAATTTGTAGATCGTGATAAATCCACACATGTGGAACAAACCACTCATATGAAATATATATATAAATGATGGAGAGATGATAACAAAGACAAAAGAAAGCACGTGGTGCTATAAAGGAGAGTGATCGCCAGAGGGGTTACCTCAATAATAAAAATAGATGATCGCGAATACCTAGTGATAAGTGGGATGCGGGATGGATTGTGAATTCCTTCCTCCTCCTTCTATCGGCCGGCCGATGAAGGGGGTTCTCCTTATTGATTACCCTTGCAAAAAAAAGAACAAACAAATAGAAAAGATGGATCAGCCAAGAGTGAATGTAGTATCAATCCCAAATAGATGATACGATGATGAAAGAAAAACACAACATGCGCACCTCTTTTTTTTTGGTTTTTAAAACCCCTACAGAGTTGGGGAAAGAAGAAATATGACACTAATGCAAGAAAATAAAACAGTGGATGATGACCGATGGAAAAGCACAAATAGATAAGCAAAAGACCCCTGCTGTCCCTGACGACAGTAGAGGGGAACCGGGGTTGATGCTGCTGTGGAAGAAGAGGAAGCAGAGAGCTCTAGAGGATCGCACAGGAGGAAGATGAAGAGAGCCTCCGTAAATTCTGTAAGTATCTATATGTAAAACCTCTGACCTCGGTAACCTCTGATCTCGTAACCTCTGTCAAGATCGACCAGAGCATGCTTATATAGGTTTTAGAACAAGATAACCACAGATTCGGAAGGATAAGAACGGGCAATGGTTAACAATGGCAAGGACTCCAGTTCCCTGATCGAGCAAGGTGACCAAAGAAGGCAGGGAACTATTCAGGAAAATAGGACACCGAAACATAAAATGCGACCTTCAGAAGGGCGTCAAATTTGTATTGACGACCTACCTTAAGACGTTACTCCATAACACGACCTGGTCAAGGGTGTCACTTCTTGGATTTAAATTTGGAAATAAAACTTTCTTTATCTGAAAATTATGAGAAAACGCCTGAGATAAAGGCGTTTCTTGAAAACACACCCTGAGAAAGGACGCCAATCAGTAATTGGAATTTATTTTGAAACAGGATAATACCAGGAATTGACGCCCTGACATTTGGTCGTCCTTTCTTTAGAACACGCCCTAGATAAGGTCGCTTTTAAAATAACGCCCCTCCTCAGGTCACGAATCACAAAAATGCAAGAACAAACCAAAAACCCACAAAAATAAAAAAAACTTCATATTATGAAAGTATTGAAGTTCACTTTGGGGCGTCAACATAGTGACATGAGATTTGATCAACATAGCGTCAATTTTGGCGTGTCTACAAGGAGCTGAGGCGACGCTGCACGATGGAAGCGTTGACGCCTTGGGCTGATGTCCAAAGGTCTTTTGATCAACATCAAGTCTGTACAGCATGAAGTCTGTACATTAGTTTTTGTCTTGAACAGAAGGCCTAAGTCTACACACTCTCCTGTTATGATAATGCATTCTTCAGCAAGTATATACACTGAGCACGCATGAAGACTTCTAAGTCTATACGCTCCCTCACTCTGTACACACTTGCTATATTGATTTCTATAAGTCTATACAATGCTTTGCATTCACAGAGTCTGTACAGGGTGTTTAGACTTAAACTGATGACTTATCTGATGCTCTGTCTGACAGGGATTCTTATCGAGATTGATGACCTGGCTCGTGATCCCAGGAGGATGAGGTATGCAGATGCTGACACGTGGATGAAGCTGCCTCGGATCTGGCAAATTCCTTGGGCGGGAAAACGTGGAAGCCACGCGCCCAGGGGCTGCTGCTGCTGCTGCTATATATACGAGCCTTCTTCCACTAAAGAAGACTGATCGAAAGAAAAGGAGAAAAGTCTATACATCCAGTCTGAGAACAGCAGAGAGTATTCGATCCAGAGAAGAAAAAGAGAGAGAGTGAGCCGAAGAGAATAGAGGAGCAGAGATCGAGAGAGTGAAAGAGCAAAAGAAGAAAAGAGCTGCAGTAGATTGCAGAGAAGAGAAGAGAAGAGACAGAGAAGCTTACCTGAAGATCTGTCTACTGGACCGTGGATCAAATCCAGGCCAGTCAGCTCCATGCGAGCCACATCTGTGTTATCTTTCTTTACAGCTTTCTGATCGCTGTGTATTTTTTTCTTTCTTATTTTTCCTTCTTCATTTGGTTAGCTTTGTATTTCCGATCCTCTGGACTGAGGTCGGGTCCCTCCTGGTCTGGAGGAAGAGAGGTATGCGACCTCTAGTTTCCAAGTGGCTGGGAGTCACTTGGGTGTCCCTCCGGTTGGGAGGAAGAGGGGAGGCTGTTCCCCTGGTCAAGCTGTGTGGCAGCGACTGTTTGCAGACTGAGTCTGCTTGGTTCTAGCGTTTGCTAGTGAATCCTCACTCCGGTTGGGAGTGAGGGGTGGATGTAGGTCTGGAGGACCGAACCACCTAAAAATCTATTGAGCCATGGTTTGATTGCTTGATTTGCTTCCGCTAGATGCTTGGATAGGCTCGCTCCACCTGCTTGTTATTTTGTTTAATCGGATTAGCTTAATTCCGGATTTTGCCTAGCATCTGAGTTTTTATTTGGCCATTATTCATAGAAGGATACATTCACCCCCCTCTGTATCCTGGCCTAGCACCCTAACAGTTGGTATCAGAGCCGGTGTCTGCATACAAGGTCCAGCGACCTGCAGATTCGATCTTACAGTCTTAGGTGCTAATTTGTTTTTAGTGCATCAATATTCTTGTTGTATTAATCTGTTGTGTTCTCATGGCTCATCCACCGATCTTTAGTGGTACGCATTTTAATGCATGGTTCGCTAGTCTGAAGAATTATATCAAATCTATGAATCCAGACCTGTGGAAAGTAATTTCACATGGTCCTCATGAACTACCAAAGAAAAGTCCAAATGGACTGACAGTCACAAGTCTATGCATGAGGAGAATCAGACAGCTATAAATCTGATGAAAGCAGCCACTGACAAAGCCTTTCACTCATGTTTTCTTGATTGCAGATCTGCAAGGGATATGTTGGAGATGATGAAGAGAGCCGGGAAAGGAAATCAAACAAGCTGCATGATGGCTGACAGAAGCAATCAAAGCAGCAGCCAAAATGAAGGTGATGATGATGAGGTAAATCTCTTCGAGAATTTTTCTCTTGATGATTGGGAGAATGCATATGCTGAATTGTTAGAGTCACATGAGAGCTTAAGAAAATAGTATAAAAAGTTGAAGAAGGTTACTGGGATAGATAGTTCTAGCTCTTCATGTGAAAACTGTTCAAGTACGAAGCAATTTCATGATGCATGTCTGTCTGATAATCATATGTATAAAAATCAGAATGCAAAACTGAAGAAGGAACTTGAATGTGTTTACTCTGAACTAAACAAGCTAAAATCTGAAGATGACTCTCTCAGAAAACTCTCCAAAGAAGATGATGAAAAATCAGAGAAACTTAAACAGGAGAACAAATTGCTGATTGAAAAACTTAATGCCATAAAGTCTGTAAACATAGAATTACAGAAAGATCTTGAAAAACAACAAAAAGATATGAAGGAAATTGAAAATGGAAGAAAGTATGAAGTCAATTCAGAAGATCAGCTTCTAATAAATGAATTGGTTCAAAATGATAAGCTTAAAAAGGAAATTGAAAAATTGAAGCTGTTAAACAGTGGGATGTCTGAAAGACTTCTTACTTTAGAAAGAGGAAAAACTGTTTGTATTGAAGATTCTGATAAACTGAGCAATCTGAAAAATGAAATTGAAAAATATAAAACTGCTAACAAAGTTTTGAATGAAGCTATGAATTGCTGTGAGCAAGAGATTGCCAGTTATGAGATACATATTTCCTCTTTAGAAAATGAAATTCAGGATTTGAAAGTTTCCTTGTCTAAATTTGTTGATGGGCAGAAAAACCTAGACAAGCTACTAGGGATAAAAATCAACCCTAGGAAGGAAGGGCTGGGCTACAATAAGATAAACAAGAAGGAACTTCAGAACAAAGTTATGACATCTTTTGTAAGTGATTCAGATGTAGCCACCACCTCTAAAGACAAACAGCCCATTGCTCAGAAAATGTCGGAGCAAAGGATAATTTTAAGAAAGAGGGACTGGGCTACAGTCCAGTCATGAGGAAGGTCGATGGATCCAATTTGAAAACTATTTTTGGTAAATCTTCTGAACAGGAAAAGCCTTCTACTTCATCTTCACCTCAGTATAAGGCTAAGAAAACAGAAAAACATGATAAAAGTCAGAAAATGATTGGAAAACAGAAAATAAATAAAAAGGGTCCATCAGTGTTTGCTGATCACAGTCCTCACACACACTCACATGCATCTAAAAAGAAGATTATCTGTCATTACTGTCATAAAGTTGGACATCTGATGCATGAGTGTAAGTTGATGGAGAAGGATGATAAGAATGCTAGGAGATATCATGATAAAAATCTTTCATCTCAGAAAAGGAAAATTGAGTGTTTTCATTGTGGTAAACTAGGACACAAAATTTCACAATGCTGGTTTGTTAGTGATAAGAATAAATTTCATGCAAACGATCATGCTCTTAACAAGAACAAGTCTGTTCCAATAAACTAGCATATGACATGCTTTAATTGTGGAAAATTGGGTCATAAGAGATTTGAATGCTGGATGAATGATGGTAAGAAAAGTTCTAATTCATGCTTTTACTGTGGCAAGATGGGCCACATTGCAGCCCACTGTTGGCATGCTCAGGGGAGAAAATTGAATTCTAAACCTGCCATTGGAAAGTCTCCTGCATGCTATCACTGTGGGAAGCCAGGCCACGGAGCTGGAGATTGTTGGCATGTTCAGAATAACTCTGCTAAATTCCATGTTGCGAAATTTACATGCCATCATTGTGGGAAGCCAGGTCACAGGGCTGCAACCTGTTGGCTGGCAGGATATCAAAACCAAACTGGTTTTGGCAAACAGAATTTCTATTCTGTTAACAAGAAATCTCATGCATATGCACATAGAATTCATGCTAACAAGAATGTGCATAAATCAGATCTGAAAACTGCTCCTAGAAATGTGCTAAGAAAACCTGCTAGGAGTAATACTGTTTTGTCAGGACCCAAGACTTCTTGGGTACCTGTTTGTGCAAAATAACAGTGCTATGCAGGTGTGTCTTGGGACTGGAATAAAAAGGGGTAATGATCCAAGGCACTCAAGAAGAAAACCCCATACTGAACTTTTCAAGTAAACTTCTTGCTCTTCTTGTTTTTAGTTTTAATGCATAGCAAGTTAAATATGTTTTTACATTTTCATTCATCATTTGCCATGTGCATTATTTTCTGATCATGCATTTGCTGAGAGTTCTGTGCAAATATCAGATTAAAAAGGGTTGTCTGTATCTGATGCATATATAGGCTAATTGCAATTGCTTGATAATTGTGTTATGCATAAACTCTGAAAACAAATTGTATTTCGAATTTTTTGAAAAATCTGAACTGCTTATGAGTGTGACTTGAAATTTGTGTGTTGCAATAGCTCACTGAAATTCTGAATTGCATATAGGACTGCATATTGAATAATCATGCATGACCTCAATGGTATATAAATGATAAGGTACCAAAAGGCAGGGAGGTCTGTCTGGAGGTTCTTACTATGTGTGAGGTGGTCTTTTAGACCAAGTGCTCCGCCTCGTACCATGGGTCACTTTGCTGGTTAGGACAGTCTGAATGTGCATGAATCAAAATCATATGTTCAGTATCTCATGGCAAACATTGCATGTCTTCAGGGGGAGTTAATTGCATGTTTTTGCATACATATAGTGCATTGCATTTCCTTATATTGAAAATGCCAAAAAGAGAGTTTGAATGCATATTGTGAGGGGGAGTCAATACATTGCATATAGGTTGTCAAATGCATACATGTGTCAAAACTCATTGCATATCCTTTCTTATTGATTTTGTTGACAAACCTTAATCATATTCTGAAAACTTTGAGCTTCACAATCTCTCTTAACAATTGGTATTTCTCTTATCAATTGGTATCTTTTGGGTTCAAAATTCTATCAGTCCTTCATGAAGATTTCAATGGGCTATCTCGATCATAAATCTGAAAATTTTGAACTAGAAATCTTCTATTATACATTTTTATGAATGACTGAAATAACTCATGTGGTTTAAGTTTAATGTATTCAATGAGTTTGACTTTAAAATTTCTTAAAAATATCTGAAGCATGTTTAATAAATATTAACCATCTGTTTCATGCTGTGTCTTGAAACCTTCTGAAATCTGCACTTTTGAATACATGACTTCAACTGATTAAGTACATGAAACTATTATTGATTTGAAGCAAATGAATTTTTCTGAAAAGTCTAAAGGGTAATATCTGTCAGAGCAATGACCTTGGTCACTGAGAAGGTCACTGAGAAACACATGTCCAAAGGACTGTGTCATGAGATACCATAGTTAACTCTGATTAAGAATTCATTGAAATTTAGGCAGAGCAATGGCATGCACACTGAGAAATACAACTCACTCATCAAGAAATGATTTGAAGTGTGTCATGATGTGTAAATGCTATCTCTGTTCATATATAGCATGACAGTTAGTCACACTAAGTGCTTAGGGATATTGGCATCTGATCAAGGTATATCCTCTAGTTACAAGGTGTGCACTGAACTAGACTGCTCGTAAAATTTGTAGCATGAAAAATTGTTGAACATATCTCAATATCTGAATATTGATGCTAAAATCAAATTGCTACAACCCTAGACAAAATAATATGACTTCATAATTGCTTAATCTCAATACTAGTGCATGTAATTCTGAAAGAAGTCAATAAATTTGATTGTGTAAGACAAAGGGAGGATAATCAAGATAAATATGAGGGCTTGGTTCATTTTTATTAAAACATGATTTTAGATATCAATACAGAATTTTTTTGATAAACTTTGCATACATCATGTTTAAACCATGCTGTTCAATAAAGCTCATTCATAAGCCCTTATAATGGAAGACTTTGAAAACTTATGTTTTGGATTTATGAGATTGATATCTCTCTGAAAATCTGACTGAATTTTCTGAGATTGGAGCTTCTTTAAAAAATCTGCTAATTGAACCTCTTCTGCTCATTGACCTGAACTTCTCCTTGTTTGCCCCTGTGGTCTCCTTCTCATTCATTTCATAAGGTTCCGTTTATTGAGGGGGAGCCTCTTTGTCATATGCATCATGCTGCATAGAAGGAGAAGAATTATGCTCTTGCATTCATATTTCTAGTATCTGCATCTACATTCATACCCCTTCCCATGGTTTATTTTGATTATACCAAAGGGGGAGATTGTTTGCCAAAGAGAGATAATATCATTCAATCAGTGCATGCAGATTCCTTTTGATCATCTCTAACTCATGCTCTTGCTGAAAATCTTAAAGGGGGAGAATCATGTTCTTGCACGGGGAGAAATTGACTGAATTTTTATACATGCTATAATTTCTCAAACTATTTTCTTTTTGATGAAGTCAACGGGGGAGAATAGTTTGAGTCATCAGATTGACTCACTGTGTAGAGTTGCCATCATCAAAAAGGGGGAGATTGTTGTGCCTCTGTGGTTTTGATGATTGATTTTGATGTGAGTCATACACTGTGAGTCACCATGCATTGATGTTCTATTTTGATGATTGATTTGGTTTTGATGATTGGTGTTTGATGTGAGTTACTGTGAGTCATCTTACTGAAATGAGTCATCTTCATATGTTCAGTCATTCTGATGTTCAGCCGGTTTATCAAAGCATTGCATTGCTGTTCTGTTAGTTTATCAGATCATAAATTGCATATTTGATGTTCAGCCATGTTATCTGCTGCATAAAGCATTCATACATCACAGTCAGCATAGTGTGGGCCGACCCCTTTCTAGATGGGTCGACCCCCCAGATAAGTGTAGTGTATACACTCTTCGGTTGGGTTCAACTGAAGTCTGCACATCAGCTTGCATGATTTCAAAGTATGTACATTGCACAGCATGCATCAATTCCAAGTAGGTACATCGTCTGTTCATGAAGTATATACATTGTACTTGTGTTCAATAGCTTCAAGTGTATACACTCTCACATAATACACACATGCTTAGCTGCTGTTCTAAGTCTGCACATTGCCAAAATCTGAACAGTCATCGTCTTAGTGCATCTCAAGTCTATTCATTGGTACAGTAATGCAAGTCTATACATCGTTCGTCTCATATGCACATTTGAGTCAAAGTCTGCACAGCATAAGTCTATACACTTTTGCATCTCATTTAGCGTCTTATATGTATGTTTGAGTTAAAGTTTGTATAGCCCAAGTCTGTACACTGAGGACGCTTGTTAGCTTTCAGAGTCTATACATTGTCTGCAATACATCCAGCTAGTCTATTCATTGGAGTGTCTTGTTCAGCGTCTCATGGCAAAGTCTGCACATTCTATTGTTCAACGTCTGCATGCATTACATGAAGTCTGTACACTGCATCGTCTCAACTTGCGTCTCACTGAGCATCCATTCACTGCAAAGTCTATACAGACTTCATCGTCTTAGAGATCGTTTCATGCCTTCACCTAAAGTCTGTACATCCACCGTCTTATCCAGCGTCTCACGCTTGCAAAGTCAATACACTGGTCGGTGGAACAAAGTCTGAACATCCTTCAATGAACTTCGAAGTCTATACATTGGGAGCCTTTTACCTATGTTCAGTTCTGAAGTTTGTACATCCTTCAATGAACCTTGAAGTCTATACATTCGCTGCAGAGATCACTGTCAAGTCTATACATTGGTCTTCGTATTCAAAGTCTGTACATTGGTCTTCGTATTCAAAGTCTGTACATTGGTCTTCATATTCGAAGTCCATACATTGGTCTTCAGCTAAAGTCTGTACATTGGACTTTCATTTAAAGTCTGTACATCGCTGCTTTGTCAAAGTCTGTACATCGCAGCTGTGGTGAAGTCTGTACAGCCATTCTCTTATCAAAGTCCATACATCCTTCTGTTGGAATTCCAAGTCCATACATCGGACTGTTTGAGCAAGTCTGTACAGCATTTCATTCACATTGGAAGTCTACACATTGGGGGCTTTCCCTACGCTTTGGCCAAGTCCATACGTTGGCGTACTGTTCATGCTTCAGTCATCAAACTCTATACAGACTTAAGCGTCTCATTCTGCGTCTTCCATCAAAGTCTGTACATCGCCTTCAATCTTCAAGTCTATACATCGTGGGCTTCATTCCTTCTAGTCTGTACATCCTTCAAGGGCCAAGTGTATACATCGCTCACAGGTCATACGTTCAAGTCTGAAGTCTATATAGCCTTGGTTTCTGTATTGAAGTCTATACACTGGTTGAGCTTCGTGAAGTCTATACAGTGGCTGTGCATTGTGAAGTCTACACATTGGTAAAGCTAGTGCATGCATTGTTCATCACCTGTCTTGTTCACTGCGTCGACGCTGACACTGGATGCGTTGACGCATTGGCCAGTTGCCAAGGGCGTGAGCATCTCGCTTGAGGAGCTGAGGCGACGCTGCACGATGGAAGCGTTGACGCCTTGGGCTGATGTCCAAAGGTCTTTTGATCAACATCAAGTCTGTACAGCATGAAGTCTGTACATTGGTTTTTATCTTGAACAGAAGGCCTAAGTCTACACACTCTCCTGTTATGATAATGCATTCTTCAGCAAGTATATACACTGAGCACGCATGAAGACTTCTAAGTCTATACACTCCCTCACTTTGTACACACTTGCTATATTGATTTCTATAAGTCTATACAATGCTTTGCATTCACAGAGTCTGTACAGGGTGTTTAGACTTAAACTGATGACTTATCTGATGCTCTGTCTGACAGGGATTCTTACCGAGATTGATGACCTGGCTCGTGATCCCAGGAGGATGAGGTATGCAGATGCTGACACGTGGATGAAGCTGCCTCGGATCTGGCGAATTCCTTGGGCGGGAAAACGTGGAAGCCACGCGCCCAGGGGCTGCTACTGCTGCTGCTATATATACGAGCCTTCTTCCACTAAAGAAGACTGATCGAAAGAAAAGGAGAAAAGTCTATACATCCAGTCTGAGAACAGCAGAGAGTATTCGATCCAGAGAAGAAAAAGAGAGAGAGTGAGCTGAAGAGAATAGAGGAGCAGAGATCGAGAGAGTGAAAGAGCAAAAGAAGAAAAGAGCTGCAGTAGATTGCAGAGAAGAGAAGAGAAGAGACAGAGAAGCTTACCTGAAGATCTGTCTACTGGACCGTGGATCAAATCCAGGCCAGTCAGCTCCATGCGAGCCACATCTGTGTTATCTTTCTTTACAGCTTTCTGATCGCTGTGTATTTTTTTCTTTCTTATTTTTCCTTCTTCATTTGGTTAGCTTTGTACTTCCGATCCTCTGGACTGAGGTCGGGTCCCTCCTGGTCTGGAGGAAGAGAGGTATGCGACCTCTAGTTTCCAAGTGGCTGGGAGTCACTTGGGTGTCCCTCCGGTTGGGAGGAAGAGGGGAGGCTGTTCCCCTGGTCAAGCTGTGTGGCAGCGACTGTTTGCAGACTGAGTCTGCTTGGTTCTAGCGTTTGCTAGTGAAGCCTCACTCCGGTTGGGAGTGAGAGGTGGATGTAGGTCTAGAGGACCGAACCACCTAAAAATCTATTGAGCAGTGGTTTGATTGCTTGATTTGCTTCCGCTAGATGCTTGGATAGGCTCGCTCCACCTGCTTGTTATTTTGCTTAATCGGATTAGCTTAATTCCGGATTTTGCCTAGCATCTGAGTTTTTATTTGGCCA
Organism: Amorphophallus konjac; assembly: GCA_022559845.1. Taxonomy (NCBI): domain Eukaryota; kingdom Viridiplantae; phylum Streptophyta; class Magnoliopsida; order Alismatales; family Araceae; genus Amorphophallus; species Amorphophallus konjac. The sequence continues at coordinate 240,213,477 of CM040128.1, forward strand.
TTATTCATAGAAGGATACATTCACCCCCCTCTGTATCCGGGCCTAGCACCCTAACAGTAGCTTCTTGTCATTAAGCTTAGGCTAAAAATGGATGGCCCGGAGGGAGGGGCTGCCGATCTCCAGTGGAATGATGGCCTTAGTGTTGTAGACAAGTTGGAACAAAGTTTCACCTATGGAGGCCCTTGGAGTAGTACGATAGGGCCATAGCACGCTAGGCAGTTCCTCTAGCTAGTTTCCCTTAGCCTTATCTAGTCTATTCTTTATTCCCTTAAGCAGGGTCTTATTAGCATTTTCGACCAAACCGTTAGCCAGCGGGTGGGCTACCGAGGTGAAGGGGTTGTGAATATGTAGGTCGGCACACTTATTCTTAAAATAAGTGCATTTGAACTGTCGGACATTATCGCTCACTATCACTCGGGAGACGCCGAAGCAACATATGATCGATCGCCACACGAAACTCTATATCACGTCTTCTGTTATCTTCAAGGAAGCTTCGGCTTCGATCCACTTAGTGAAGTAATCGATGACGATAATCATGAATTTCTTTTGCGCCTGGGCCGTAGGGAAAGGGCCCGGGATGTCAATTCTCCACCGAGCGAGGGAAGGTGTTGGGGTCCCGTAGTGCAGGAACACGGATATAGGGGGTGAATAGATCCCTCTACTAAAAATATGTCCAATTAAACTCTTAAACCTACTCGTAGCGGAATTAGTAAGTTTAACAAGATTGGGGAATTTAAATTAAGCTAGATAAACTTAATTCACTCAATCTCACCGAGCTCACACGATTGTGTAAATAGATTAGATAGAGATGCACACAATCACACAATTCAAACCATGAGACACGGAGATTTTTAAGGTGGTTCGGGACCACGACGGGCTCCCTACGTCCACCCCTCACCAAACCGTTGAGGCTTTCTCTACACGCTGCGTATGCAGCAAACACGGGGATTTCTCCCCACACACATGGGGTAAAAACCCCAAACCACACGCTGCGAATGCAGCAACACACGGGGATTTCTTCATACACACACGGGGCAAAAACCCTAACACACACACGGATATTCTCCGCACCAAACGACGCATAAGCGTCAACACAAACCACTCGGAGAAACCATTCTCCGAACCCACACACAGAGTAATCGTTCAGAAATGGATGAAGTGTTCAGAAATGGATACAATAAACCCAAAACAACTTCTGAATACTGAACCAAAGAACATATATGAAAAGTAAAGCTCTCCCTTCTCTGATTCTTCCAGTTCTTCTTGGCTTGTCGTCGGATGATCACGATTCTGACGTCATCTTGTTCCTCTCCTAGAGCCGCTTCTTTTCTTCTTCTACCATGAGCTCCAAATCTTCATGGATGTAGATGATAACCACCTTACAAGAGCTCCTCTTCCTTTTCCCCCTTTTCTTCACCTACAAGAAAAGGCAAATAAGCATTAGGGTTCATCTCCTTTCAAAACTCAGAGTTCACATTCATATATATAGAGGAAAGGCCAAAAGACTCATATAACCCTCCTAAAACATGTTAGAAACACCCTCATAACATTAGGAACCTTTGAGGGGTAGTTTGGTAAAGTTTCATAGGGTTTAGAATGGGTTTAGACACTTTATGGAACTCCCGTTCTAGAAGGGTCGACCCTTGGGGTCGACCCTCAGGCAACCAGAGGGCGGCCAGCACCAAAACAGACTACCAGCACACAGGGGTCGACCCCTGGGGTTGACCCTTGCAGTGGGTCGACCCCGGGGGTCGACCCCGGCAGGCAGATTCCACAAATTATCTTCTGTTCGACCCAAAACCATTGGGGGTCAACCCTATGGGTCGACCCATGTCGGAATGGGTTATAAAAATACTTCAAACCTCCATGAATTCAAGGGCAAACAAATGATTAAATATTACCATAATCTCATGATGATCAACCATGAATTTTCATCCTGAAAACCATGATAAAGTAAGAGGTTAGATGAGAATCAAAATCCTTGCATCAAGCATTAACATTTAGATGTTGTTTACATCAAAATACATCATTGAACCTATTCAAACATGTATTTGGCTTTCCATTCACAACCAACAAAAACACATTTTACCAAATAACAAGGTTTTGATATGAAGAGCATGAATCCATCAACCAACTAAATATAAAGACATGGGAGCTCAAACATACAAATTGATCCTTGTGTCTATCAAAGCTTCAACTCTCAAATGCTTCAATACCCAAATGTTAACAATCATGCCAAATGTAAAACATGTGGAAAAGTATGGGAACTCATTTATTCAAATGGAATTCTTGTTGATCGAGACCAACAATCATGAAGCATTATTTTCACGAGGAGCATTGTTTTCACATGCATCTCCCACATATGAAGATGGGCATTCATACAAGCATGTTTTCTACAAAATCTTTCGCATTTAGAACATGACTCCCTAGCAAGAGAACAAGGATGATTCAAGCACATGAAAATAGGAAGAACCATTCAAGCACAAGCCCAAGCAACAAAGTCATTCTGTAATTATCAAAATCACATATACAACAATCTCTCCCATTTTGATGATGATAAAATGTGATGCATTAATGCTCTCTCCCCCTTTGACATAATCAGAAATGAGGATCATTATGGAGAATTCATGATAGCAGCAAACCAAAAATAACATTGCTTTCTCCTCCTTTGTCATTGAAAAAAACACGACGGACAATGGGGTTATTAAGAGATCCATATGCACAATATGTTCAAAAGGATGCAATTCAAAATCTGCACGTGTGAATGCTATAAATGCCAAGTATGCCAGATATGCAAGTATGGGCAATATGGACATGCAGAGTACAATGTAGAATGATCATGTATGATTGACCTCCAAGCAGATAAATGTATATTCATATAATATAGCTCCCCCGTTTTATTTAAAGTGAAGGGATAGGTGTACGAACAGTGCATGTGAGTCAATAAAACCAGGATGCTCATGTATACACCTAGGGGAGTGTGCAAATAGATAGAAGAAGATATACACCAGATCATGCAGTCAATCAATTTTCAGAATACATATCAAATTAAATTTTCAAATGTGTAAGTGAGTAATATGATAATAAATTTTAGCCATATGGATAAACAGATTTTCAGACCAACACAAGAAAAGACTACACAAACTACACTTCATCTATAGAGAACAACATATTGGAGGCTACGCTCTGCCCCAGTAATTTTCACATCATAATTTTGTATCTCAAAAATTTTCACAAAGACAATCTGAATTTTTCTTAGAGTGATCAGGTTCAATTAATTCCTTTTTACGTAAGGAGACACATGGAGCTCATACCAGACTCCCCGGTTACTCAGAATAATGAACAATTTCATCTCATTTTGAGTAGAGGTACTACAGTATAACATCTTTCATAAATGAACCACATCACGCCTCAGGTGACGTGCATCCAGTTTACTCAGTGAAACTGAACATTGCTCTACCTTTCATTCTTACAAAATTCAAATTGAGGCAGGCAACTTTTTCCTCAACTGCCTCTACAAAATACATGTAGTATGTATAATTTCTCTAGAGTGTTGAAAAGAAATTCCTATATCCTTATGAAAAACACTCATTTTCACATTATAGTGCATGAAGTGTGCGAATTTGATTTAACATGTATGGAGAAAATTTAACTCAAAAAAAGATAGTGTATCTCCCCCTATGTAAATATGCTTAACAAAGATTCTACCCCTTAGTGTTTGACACGAAGCACACTAGATAGGACTCAGATGCAACATTATTTAACAAGGGAGTGTAAGGTCTTAGAGATTTCAAGGAAGGGGTTTTAGCATATATAACATGCAAGCACACAGTAGAAACATGCAAAATGCAGTGCAGAATGTAACAAGGGTGTGGTATGTAAGATTTCAGATTTCACATGATAACTCTATATGCATCTAATTGCATGAAATGCATTTTTGCAAATGTGAGAACACAATTTTATTTTGGACAGAAGATTCAGGAGTTTCATACAAAGCCTCACATCTTTCACCAGATGATAAGCAACCACAAAGTAATATCATCATCCAAAAGAGAATGGAATAGCATGAATCTCAAATTTTTCAGCTAGCAAGACTCCCCCTCAATCAAATACATGATTTCAGAAAATTCATTTAAGATTGATGGCATATGCATAGAAGACTCGTGGTACCAGACGGAGGCACATTCTCACGTATGGTGATAGCTTTCAGACAGGTTTGACATGCCCTTCCACATATCACCATTTTATATACCATGTAGTCATAAAATGATAATCAGAAAAGTACAATGCATTCCCATAAGACATCGGGGGGGTTTAGCAAATAAATGAGCATTGAGTGACAGCTAAAAATTCATCCAAAACCAAACATTCAGTTTCAGATAATCTCACACATATACAAGCAATTCCACTTAGAAAAACATTCAATGGCCACAACAGTCTGATATGAGTGGACAATCAAAACTGACCAAATTTCTTACAGTCAAGACATATTGCATGAACGCTAACACTTAGCACCAAAAACTATGATAGATAATGAGAACGAAATCTTATTTTCATACCTTTGCCTTGAGCTACCTTTATTTGTCAACATTTCTTCATAGGCCTCAAGACATCCCTGCAGCAAGAATTCTCATTTGGATGTTTTGGTTACCCAAGTCTTCTTGGGTCACAGATGGTTAGTTGCATCTCTAGTAGGTGCCTTCTACAATCTTTGGGCATGCATATCATCAAAATGCATCAATTCACAATCATCCATTTTATCCCCAACCTCACCACAATAATGACAACAAACAAAAGACTTTTCATTCTTCTTAACATGATAAGCATGGAAATTTCTCTTCTTTATAGCTTGAGTGTCATCATTCTTCTTTTGAAAGTAAGAGTTCATTGTGTGGCCATATTTCTCACAATAATAGCAATGTAATGGGGGAACTTTATTATATGGTCGTTTTGCATAAACATATATAAGAATTTTCAAATCCATTTCTCCTTTTTGAAAACTTCCTTGAATTTTGAAATCATTTTTTCTGTCACATGCTTTCAAATTATCATTCTTCAAAGCAAGATAATCATGCATCATATGACCAATTTTGCCACAATAAAAACATGAAATTTTCCTTGTGGATGGATGTGTGTGTGCAGCATGATTGTGCTTTCTAGCATTGGCATTTGTATAAGCAGAATTATTTTTTAATTTCAAATCATGGTTCAGTTTCTACTTAACATCATATTTCTGGTTTTTCTTTTTAATATGCTGAATAGGGTGAGCATTTGAGGTACTAAATACATCCGAACTCGAGACAAAAGAAGTGTACAATTTATTTTCAAAATTCTTTTTGTTCACCGGATTATAGCCTAGTCCTTCCTTTTGAAAGTTCACCTTAGTTCCCAGAATTTTGTTCAAGTTTTCTTTCCCTTGGACAAATTTAGACAATGATGCATTCAAGTCTACAATTTCAGATTCAAGTGAAGTAATGTGTAGCTCATAACTTACAATTTCTTGTTCGCTGCAAACAATAGTCTCATTCAACACTCTATTGGCAATTTTATAGTTTCAATCTCTTGCTCCAACACAAGTAGTTTTTCAGATTCAGCATTGACATCCAAAGCTTTCCCTTTTTCAAAAGTTAACAGTTTTTCAGACATGGCGTTGTTTAATTGTTTCAACTTTTCATTTTCAGATTTCAACAACGTATTTTCTTTTTCAAAATTTTCAAACAATTTTAAGCTACCTTCAAGTAAAGACATTTGAATTAGCATGGCACCGTTTTTCTTTTTAAGATCCTCATTTTCATCCATGATGCTCTTGCTATCTATTTCACTATCAAGAAACTTTTCAAATAATTTTTCATCATCAGACAATGAATCTAACTTGTTTCTAAGACATTTTTCTGTTTCTTCAAGCAATGAAATCTTAGACAACAAGGATTTATTTTGTTCATGCAATTCATGACACTCATTTTCAGAATCCAAACATCTATTAGATTTTTCAAGCATAGCATATTCTTCACGCATATCAGAAATATCTTCTTCAAACAATTTTGTTTTGGATTCCAGAAGTTCATTTTGACTTTCTAAACTTTCAATTTTTGATTCTAACAATGTGCACTTTTCACAAGAAATATTAGCATGCACATTCTCATTAGTTTTCTTTTTCAGAGTTTTATTTTTAGATTTGAGCTTCTTACATTTTTCATACAAATTAGCGTAAGCTAATTCTCATTCCTCAACAGAAAGCTCTTCAGACTCAAGATTTACCTCCTCTGAATTTTTGTCACCATGAGTCATTAAGCATGGATCCATCACTTCTTCTTCATACTTTCGCGCCAACTCGTCCCAAAGGTCTCTTGCTGGCCTACAAAGAGAAATACATGAAAGTACATCACATTCAATGTTAACCTACAAAAAATTTAAAGCTCGAAGATTTTCATTTGCAAAATGTTTATATGGTTCTTCACATATGACTTTCCAAATATAAGGCTCATGCAAACCAAGATAAACACACATAGCATTTCTCCAAGAAATGTAATCATGACCATCAAAAATAGGTAAGCAATTCATTGGCATATGTTCAACAGAAAAATTCATGATTGACAATGCACTAGGATTACCCTGTAGATCGCTAGATCTAGGGACAACAGAGGCTCGCTCTGATACCAATTGTTGGGGTCCCGTAGTGCAGGAACATGGATCTAGAGGGGGGTGAATAGATCCCTCTACTAAAAATATGTCCAATTAAACTCTTAAACCTACTCGCAGCAGAATTAGCAAGTTTAACAAGATTGAGAAATTTAAACTAAGCTGGATAAACTTAATTCACTCAATCTCACCGAGCTCACACGATTGTGTAAATAGATTAGATAGAGATGCACACAATCACACAATTCAAACCATAAGACACGGGGATTTTTAAGGTGGTTCGAGACCACGACGGGCTCCCTACATCCACCCCTCACCAAACCGGTGAGGCTTTCTCCACACGCTGTGAATGCAGCAAACACGGGGATTTCTCCCTACACACACGGGGTAAAAACCCCAAACCACACACTGCGAATGCAGCAACACACGGGGATTTCTCCTTACACACACGGGGCAAAAACCCCAACACACACGCGAATATGCTCCACACCAAATGATGCACAAGCGTCAACACAAACCACTCGGAGAAACCATTCTCCGAACCCATACATAGAGTAATCGTTCAGAAATGGATGAAGTGTTCAGAAATGGATACAATAAACCCAAAACAACTTCTAAATACTGAACCAATGAACATATATGAAAAGTAAAGCTCCCCCCTCTCCGATTCTTTCGGTTCTTCTTGGCTCGTCGTCGGATGATCACGATTCCGGCGTCATCTTGTTCCTCTCCTCGAGCCGCTTCTTTTCTTCTTCTACCACGAGCTCCAAATCTTCATGGATGTAGATGATAACCACCTTGCAAGAACTCCTCTTCCTTTTTCCCCTTTTCTTCACCTACAAGAAAAAGCAAATAAGCATTAGGGTTCATCTCCTTTCAAAACTTGGAGTTCAGATTCATATATATAGAGGAAAGGCCAAAAGACTCATATAACCCTCCTAAAACATGTTAGAAACACCCTCATAACATTAGGAACCTTTGGGAGGTAGTTTGGTAAAGTTTCATAGGGTTTAGAATGGGTTTAGACACTTTACGGAACTCCCGTTCTAGAAGGGTCGACCCTCGGGCAACCAGAGGGCGGCCAGCACCAAAACAGACTGCCAGCACACAAGGGTCGACCCCTGCATGTAGGTTCCACAAATTGTCTTATGTTCGACCCAAAACCATTGGGGGTCGACCCTATGGGTCGACCCATGTCAGAATGGGTTATAAAAACACTTCAAACCTCCATGAATTCAAGGGAAAATAAATGATTAAATATTACCATAATCCCATGATGATCAACCATGAATTTTCATCCTGAAAAATATGATAAAGTAAGAGGTTAGATGAGAATCAAAATCCTTGCATCAAGCATTAACACTTAGAAGTTGTTTACATCAAAATACATCATTGAACCCATTCAAACATGTATTTGGCTTTCCATTCACAACCAACAAAAACACATTTTACCAAATAACAAGGTTTTGATATGAAGAACATGAATCCATCAACCAACTAAATATAAAAACATGGGAGCTCAAACATACAAATTGGTCCTTGTGTCTATCAAAGCTTCAACTCTCAAATGCTTCAATACCCAAATGTTAACAATCATGCCAAATGTAAAACATATGGAAAAGCATGGGAACTCATTCATTCAAATGGCATTCTTGTTGATCAAGACTAACAATCATAAAGCATTATTTTCATGAGGAGTATTGTTTTCACATGCATCTCACACATATGTCCTCCCTCCCCTCCGGCCATGGCCGGAGTGGGAGGGTTCTAGCCTCCCCTCCCCTTCCTGGTGGTCCCTCTGAGCCCTTGTTGTCCCCCACTGCTGGTGCAGCATCCGCTGCCGGCGTTGCAGAGCTCCCCCTCCCGCTCCCGCTCGTCTCCACCGTGCCCCCCCTCGAGGTAGTTAGCTCGCCATCGCCTACATCTTCTCCGACCATGGAGGCTGGGGGGGGGGGGGGCGCTCCGTGCCTTCCCCTTCCCCTCCTAGTTCTTCATCCTTGCCGCCGACCACCACCACCGGTGTCTCCGTCGCTCCCCCTGCTCCATCGTCTGTCCTTGGCCACAACTGTACGGACGTAGGTATCCTCCGTTCTCCAACTGCTGCGTGCGGTGCTGCTACGCATCTGCTGGCCCCTCCGACGTCCTATGGAGGTCACTCCGATGGTTCTTTCAACCCCTACGTCGTGCGCAACGCGTCCCTTGTTCGACACGTCTTTAGACACTTAATCACGCTACCTTTGGCGGGAAACTCTCCGTCGTGCACTTCCCTCTCAGCCCGCTCCACCGCCTCACCCCTTGTCAGATCTGCTCCTACTGGTGTTGTCCATTACCAGGGCGTGCTCCCGCTCCCTGCTGGTGCCTCCATCGTGCTTGGCCGAGCTCCTAGTCTTGCCAGTGCCGGCATGCCTATTTTTTCAGCGTCTGCGATCCCTCCCCCAGCTGGCCGGCGTCCCATCGTCCGCCGCCGGTGGCCCTCCCATCTATCGCTTCTACTATGCTACAGGTGCAGGCAGCTTCGATGCTCCCTCCTCTGAACCTCCGGGTCCTCCTCCAGTCGGTTCGGGTTCTTCTCCTTCTGCTCTGGCATCCTCTGCTGCGGCTAGTGCTGCTCCCTCCGTCGCCCCTATTCCTGGAGCTGCCTTTCTCCCTTGGTGCCTGCTCGTCCCCCCATCGCTCAGTATACTGTCGGTGCAGGCTGCCTCTCCAGCGCTTGCTCGTGGAAGGTCCCCTACCCTAGCTGCCTCTTCTGCTGGCCTAGTCTCTGGCCACGGTGCTTCTTCTCCAGCGGCGATGGCTGGTTTCCCTCACCGCCGCAGGAGCTGCTCACTCCCTCTCAGCCTCTGTCGGTGTTCTGCCATCGTTCTCCAGCGCTCGCCACCTGGTCCTGCTACCTGGTCCTGCAGTCCCGCCAGTAGGGGCTTCACCTACTGGCGGTGTCACTCCCGTGCCTCTGTCTGTGATTGGAGCTGCCTCGTCTACGATTTCTTTTTCAGCTCCGGTGGGGCATGCGGACGGCTCCTTCGGCTTCAGGTGAGGAGTCACCCGTGGGCCACGTGCCTACAGCTACTGACCAGCGCCCTGTGGCCCTATTCGCTTGCCTGTCACCTCTGGTGTGCTCATCGTCGCTGCTCCGGCATGGTCCCCCCATCACCCTCGTGTCCTGCCCCGTTTGAGCTCTCGCATGTTGATGCGCACACGTCTACAGGGTGGGTGGCCCATCTCAAGCGCGCTCCTGACCGCCGGCCAAGCTTGCTGCCACCGGCGACCACGTTCTACTTTTTACAACAGTGTTATCTTGCCCCATGTCTTGGGTTCGTTTCAGTTCTTCCTCTATTATGCTTTATTGGGCTTTGCCCACCTGTTGTACTTCCGGCTCCTCCCTTGCTTAATAGGATGCCCCCCTCCCCCTGGACCTTCGTTGTCCCCTGTATCCCAACCCCTCTTCTTTTTATTTTGCTTACTATATATAAAATTTTCTTGTAAGGTGGCCGGGGTATCTCCCCCTGTCCCTTGCAAGTATGACCTTAAGTAAAAAAAAACATATGAAGATGGGCATTCATACAAGCATGTTTTCTACAAAATCTTTCTCATTTAGAACATGACTCCCTAGCAAGAGAATAAGGATGATTCAAGCATATGAAAACATGAAGAACCATTCAAGCACAAGCCCAAGCAACAAAGTCATTTTGTAATCATCAAAATCACATATACAATAGAAGGGGTATGGCTCGGAGAGTGATAGGAGCATTGAAGCCGATTAGTGTATTAGGTGGTTGAACCTTTGGCAAAGGTCGCACTTCTAGATGTAGTCCGAGCAATCCCGCTGCAACGTGGGCCACCAGTACCCCTGTCGCAACAAAATCCTCGCAACCGACCTCCCTCCTTGATGCGCATCACAAATCCCCTCATGCACTTCCTCGATAGCTTGTCGAGCTTCACGAGGTTTGAGGCACTTAAGGAGGGGTCCTACGAACGATCGTTGGTAGAGCGATCCATCGAGCAAGACAAAGCGTTGAGCTTAGTACTCGAGACACCTGGCCTCTCTAGGGTCAGGGGGCTCCTGACCATCTTTCAGCCAGATTATATAGGGCATCCTCCAGTGGTCGGGCAGTACTTGAATGGTGCTCACTAGCTCCGGATAGATGTTGGGGCGCTGCAGCTCTTCTAGGAGAACCGATCGGGTCCTAGATGGGCTGGTGGAGGATGTTATGTGGGAGAGCACATCCGCTGGGGAGTTTTCCTCCCGAGCTATCCTAATTACTTTGAAGCTCTCAAACTATCTAGCGACCTCCATAGCCAATTGAAGGTACCTGATCATCTATGGTTCCCATGCCTCATAGTCTCCATTAAATTGGTTGGCGACTAGTTGCGAATCGGTGTAAATTTTGACTCGTTCCGCTCCCAGCCGCTTAGCCATCCGAGCTCCTGAAATCAGAGCTTCGTACTCGGAGGCGTTGTTGGATTCCACGAACTTGATCTTCAGGGCGTACTGTGATTTCACCTCTTCTGGGGAGCTGAGGATGACTTCTGCTCCACTGTCGGCCAAGCACGACGATCTGCCAACGTAAAGCTCTCAGGTCAGGCCAGCCGTTGGTGGCGGGGTTTCCTCGGGCTGAGTAGTGTTTTCTGCAATGAAGTCCTCGAGCGCCTGACCTTTGATGGCGGTGCGAGGGCGGTATGAAATGTCATAGGCTCCGAGCATAACTGCCCATTTAACAAGGCGCCCCGAAGCCTCGGGATGGGATAGAATCTTCTTGAAGGCTCGCCAGTTAGTAAAACGATACTGTGCCCCTAGAAATAGGGCCGAAGTCACTTGGTCGAGGCTGCCAACGCTAGCATGTAAATCCGCGGTGTGAAGTATGATTCTTTACTTTTGCGGGGTCGAGAATCTCCCAAGAGCTCGAAGATGAATGAGAGGAGGATCTCGGGGTCACGAGCCGTCCAAGCGTCTGGCCTCTAGATATATCCACACGAGCAGTGAAAGCAGACGGGATCTCCTCCACAATCTCCACACGCCGACCCGATCTCAACACCACCATCCACCGGGGAGGAAGGAGAGAGAAGGAGGAGGGTGTCCCTTGGAGAGAGAGAGAGAGAGGAGAAAGGGTGGACATGGTTTCTCCCTTCAGCGTATATTTATAGACCTCTAATATTTTTCATAAACACCCAGTAATTGTCTATAAAGTCCACTCATACCATTCTGTCCAATACTCTATTGTGTGTGACCCTCTAGGCCTAATAGTCTATTTGGTTTTCCAACCCATTAAGTTAAAAACCCTTCTTAACTTAATAAATCATTGTCCATTAACTCTTAATGGATTAAACGGGCTTTCCGATCACAAAAGGCACCAAGCAACACCTCGTGATCCCAAATGACATTGGGGTAAGCAACCCACACTAGAACCTTTCTGTCTATAGATTTCACACAACTATAGATCTTCATTCATCAAATGCCCCCACCAAGACTAGGGTATGGTCTAACTGTCAAACCCTATTGTGTCCCGGCTCAACTGAACCCTGTACTCCAAACTGGTTCATTAGAAAAACTCATTTTCCATAAACTCCCATACCCTAGCCAAGGTGTTTTCTGAGTACAGATCCGTGAGGCATTCTGTCTCATATATCATACTGAGAGTGAATGATCCCATGTTGTCAAATTAATTGCCTTCGCACGAGTTCCACTGAGTACGAAGAACTAATTGTACAATAATGAGTGGTATGAGTGGATCTAGAGGGGGGGTGAATAGATCCCCACAGGCGATTCTTGACCACTTATAAAATCAAAAGAAACTGCAAAACAGAAGGAACAGTCTTAAGCATAGTTGCAGGCTAACAAACGTGTTGTTCGAGAGGGTAACATTATGAGACACACTAACTAAGTGATGGCACATGTGAAGGAGGTAGAGGAAATGGAATACGGCACAGCAAACCACTGCTCAGGAATTTTTAAGGTGGTTCGGCTGCTATCTAGCATACCTACATGCACCCCTCACCAACCTGGTGAGGTTTTCACACTTGGCTAAAGGAAATCACACACACACACGCGGAGCTAATCCGCTAGAAGTGTTGACAAACAGCTTGCATGAAGAACAAATTTCTCAACCACACACGGTTGCACAGCAGCCAAAATAAACTCCGGACTCTAAAGCAGAGTGCCGAAAACACACTGAAAGCTCAGCAACCACACACGGAAAGATAGAAGAAAAATCTCAAAAGGATAACAAAATTCGAAACCAAGAAACGAAATGTTGCTTTTGATAAAGTAAAGAATCTGTAAGTGAAGATCTAAAATCAGATCTGTAGTTGATGTGTCTCTTTGCTCTTCTTCAGTGGCCAAGCAGGAACAAGGAGGAGGATTCTCTCAAGGTACTCTTCAGGATTTCCCTCCTTGCTTTTTAGAATCACACAAGACAGCTTACTTCAGGTGTTCTTCAGAACAAGCTCATGGTGTCTCAGCTCTTTACCCACACTTTTTTCTCCAGGGTGATAGGTCCATATTTATAGGAGAAAATATGGAGAGTCCTCTTCTACCAAATCTTTTTCCCAAATCTGTTACCTGACCGGTCCTTTTCCTAGGATCTTTGTTAGATCTTGAAGTGCGTGTCTTGGAAACATGAGCCGTTGACTTTGGAGTACGCAAACATGTGACTGCTAAGGACTTAGCGTGTTTGTATGTATGGGCTTCAGTCAGACGATTGAGTAGGTAGATCTTGTTGAGAGTTCTTCATGTGCGTCGATACACCTAGTGGCATGTGTCGACGTAACATACAGTCTGCTTGGGCTGCTGCGAGCAAGGCTGAGAGTTGAACGAGTGTGAGTCGACGTAGCCTGAGGTGTGTGTCAACGCACCTTACCTTCTGCGCGAGGTGGACTGCAACTCTTACCAATATGCATCGACGCAGCTAGTGGGATGTGTCGACGCACTCTACCGTCTGCTCAGGTTGCTGTGAGCTAAACCAGTATGCGTCAACGCAGCTGGAAGGGTGTGTCAACGCACCCTTGTAAAATGCACCTAAAGCAGCTTCTGTGAATCAGCCATGTGTCGACGCACTGTGAAAATAGTGTCGATGCAGCTGAAGAGTGTCACCCGTATAAAAGTTGCTGGATATGAAGATGTGTTGACGCCATGAGAGGATGAAGTGGATGGAGTCACCGCAACTTCGTTTTGTGCTTTTGAAGCTGCTCTTGGAAGCCATCCTATGTCGACGCAATGAGAGGCTTGTGTCGACGTAGTGTTGAAGTCCGCTCTGGCTTGTTCTTCTATTTGTGAGCATGTGACGATGTGAGTCGACGCACTCAAGAAGTGGGTCGACACACCTGAATATCTACCTTGTTTTATGAATATCTGACGACTCCTTGGGAATTCAGTCGACTGACTTTCATGTCGGTCTACTGATTTGGAACTTAGTCGATTGAAGTTAGGCTTTGATTGTCGACTAACTGGCCAACCCTTTGCATCTGATTTCAACAAGTTGATACCTCCTTGTATCTTGAGCTTCTTGTAAAACCAAGTAGGTCGACTCACCTGAGAGGTAGCTCGACACACTCATGAAGACTTGGTTAATTTCTTCACATTCAGCCAATCAAAAAAAATTGTTTCAAGTTTTCTCAAATAGACTAGCTAATGACTTATAGTTAGACATCATCAAAACATAATGCACATAACAATCTCCCCCTTTTTGATGATGGAAACTATAATACCCAGGATTCTTCGGATCAGAATCGAAGAGCTTTTGGAGTGCTTTCGTGGATCCATGATTGTGTTTTACGATCCACTCGGGTTTTTCCCTTATATAACTTGCGAAATCCCGTGGAGAGTGAACCGTTTAGTTTCGAGACTCTGGGACGCTACAGGTGCATTGTGCTCTTTCCGAGGATCGCGGAGACTATTTTTTCGTATTTTTTTGATTTTGTGGAATTTCGGGCCAAAAAATGGATTTTAGGAAAATTGCTAATTTCTTTTCCTATTTTCCATTTTCTTTTTCTTTTAACCCTTCCTCTCTCCTCTCTCCCCAATGTCGTTCCTTCTCTCTCTCCCAATGTTCTCTCTCCTCTCACCCCCTTTGCTCCGGCTACAGATGGAGGAGGTCCGGGTCGTGGTAAAGGCATTGTGGAGACGACTAGGAGCGTGATGGCGTGTGGATCGGAGCGTGGCGTTAGCGCGATCCCATTCGTGGATTCGAAGCTGGCGTGGGTTGTTCGTGTGATGGTTTTCAACGTGGTTTGGCTGTTTCGGCGTGCGAGATCTTTGGTGTAGGTAGGGGGATGGATACCCTACTCTTTTCCTACTTTCTCTCGTGATTTGGAGCCGAACGGTGTGAGTTTGAGCGGGTTTTCCTGCTTTAAGGGTGAAATCATATTTTGGGGGTGTGAGCTGTGTTCGCCGTTCCAGGCGATGGTTTTCACATTAAATGGTAAAATTTGAACCCTTGGCATATTGGGATTCGTTTCCCGCCAGTTTGACTGTGTTTGTTTGTGATTTGGGGCCGATAAGGGGCCGTTTGTCCATGTGACTTGTTTTGGGTCGATTCATGGGAATCGCCCATTTTTAGCCGTTTTGTGGATGGTTTGATCATTTTTGGCTTATGGAAGGTTGATATCGACTCTAGGGATGTTTTCCCGTCGTTTAGAAGCGATTGGGGCGTGGAAAGATCAAATTTTGTAAGGTCTTGCGGATTTCAGGCCAGAGGCAGAACGTGGTTCCGTAGAAACCACGTTCGACTCTCGACCTTGGTAGTGGTTGGTCTTGAACCGTGACCACTTTTCAGGCTTTGTGGGTTCGACCTGTAAGGCGGTGGAAGAACGCGCTCAGGCTTCAACTGCGTTTGACGACCGCGGTTATCTTGAAACCGCATATGCCGATCTTCGTTCCCCTGCCTGATTTCCCTCTAGACACGATTTGTGGCGTACCGTGGCTAGGATGCTCGCTGTTAACTCTTTACCACGTTTGGATGACCGCAGTTATCTTGGAAGCGCATATGTCTTTGTGTCGACTTCGCTTCATGAAGCGTCAACCTCATCCTCATCTCCTCTTTTTATGTGTTTTCCGTTCATAGGCCAGAAGCGGTTCACCTGGGACCGCGGCTATGAAGCGACTGGTGTAACTGCGGCTAGTCCTTAACCGCGGCTGGGTTTTTCTTGTGAGCGCGGCTTGTTGAGAACCGCGGCTGGGTTTTTCTTGTGAGCGCGGCTTGTTGAGAACCGCGGCTCTGATGACTGCGGTTAGATCGCAACCGCAGCTACCTTTTGGGTGTTTTCTTCGCCGATTTGGCTTCCGATTGTGATGGCTTCGACCCCTTGGTTAGCCCATTGTTCCATGGATGTGTTGGATGTCTTATGAGGGCTGTGACAGTGTTATAGGGTGTCTGGGAATGCCATTGTATTGAGCAGTGTTCCGTGTTATTTCGAGGGTCATTATGGTTTCCGGTCAACCCGGTTGTGACCCAGTGGTTGACACGTGACCTCGTGAGTGTCTCGTCTATCCTATGAGGATCGAGACCTAGTTTTGGATACTTGGAGATATTATCTTACCTCGGCTTATGTGTCCATGTGGTTTGAGGGCTTCAGTGATCCCTCATGTTCTGTGTTTCCTATTATGCGAAATTGTGAGTCCGATGAGCGGCCTAGGAGGCCATGGACTTTCATTAATGATATGGATCCGACTGTTGTGTGCCATCTTCCATGTGTTTTACCGTGATCTGGCTTAGGGACTAGGCTGATTAACGGCATGTTGCCATGATGTGCGATGATCTTGACCCAAGTCGTGTGACTCAAGGATCGGTGTGTCAACAGGTTTAGTTGTCTATCTTGAGTCTAGCGACAGTTCTATGTGCTACCTTGTGCTTCATGGTACGTGCGATGTGTACGTGGGTGACCTATCTGTACTTCGCTATTTTGAGTCTCTATGTCTAGTGAGCCTCCACTAGTCGTAGCCTGACGACACTTCCGTGTGTCGGCCCACCTAGGAGTTGTGGCTGGGCGAGTTCCTAGTTGAGACGGTTTGTAGGCTGGTTGCCGTGGGCCCCTTTGTCTAGCCGTGAGAGTTCTACGGGAGGGAAAAACCAGCTAGAGGCCTGGCTCAAGACATTGTGCTTGTGTGTGCACACGTGGTAAGGGGCGTTGGATAAACGCCAACGGACGTGACCCTGACTAGTCACTCGTTACTATTGTTCTTCATTTCCTTGTTGAGTGTCTCAGTTACCGCGTTCGAGGCGAGTGGGAGACGCTTGAGGCACAGTGTAAGACGTCAGTGGATGCATCTGGTTGTTCTTCTAGTGAGGAGGTGCTTTTGTCACTTGACGCATGACTTGTGGTTTCCTGACTGGTTTCCATCATGGTTGACGTGACTTGCCGGGTAGTCTGTGTTCGGCTTCACCCGTGGTCAGTATAGCGTACACGACAGTGGGATCATGTATGTCTAGTGCTTTTAGACCGTGTGGTCTTGAGTTGGGCTTTTGTCTCTGTAGACGAGCCTGCACGACTGAGGTGTCATGATGTGTCCTGGCTGTGTAGCCAGTGTTCCTTGTATCGGTTTGATGATTCCCGACTATGGGTGTAAGGATTTGTGTTTCACCGATATTCGATAGGCCTTCGCGAAATGAGTTTCATGATTTGACAATGGATCGGTAACTCCCGACTTTGTGAGATCGGGGTTCGCCTTTCTGTTGCTGTTTGGAGTAGCTTAGAGGGACGAGGTTTGATCGACTGCCGTGTTTCCATGGTACGGCTTTCCTCTTTACTTTTACTGTTATTACTTATGCTCTTGTTCCTGCTTTTGTAGTTGCTTTTGTTAGCACTGCTATTACTGCATTTGTTTCGTCGTGGGGATCTGCGGGACCCCTACTGAGCCAGTGAGATGAGGCTCACCCCTGACTTTTCAGGTGTAGTTGTCCTTCCTCGTGCTTGGAGGTACTGCTACAGTGGTTCTTAGTTGCCAGCGTTTGCTAGTGTCGGGCTTCCCCCGACTTGAGAGTACATTCTCTTTCCTATTGTACTATACTTTAGTTGGACTGGACTCTATTGTAGCTTGTTAGCTACTGTAGTTTAATTTGTTTAATAGAAAATATAATTTTATTTCTGTTATTTTAGGAATCCTGATCATAGAAATTTAATTGCTTACTACTTTATCTGGAAGTTCAATATACCTTCACACACCTTTCTATCCCTTCGGAGCTTTTCTGCTCTTGGGAGGCCTCTCAGAATCCAAGTGGTATCGGATTTATCCGGTATCCGAAGTCTGGAGTCGGTGCCATGAGGAGATAGAGTCGACGTAGCTTTGAAGATCACTTGAAGCTTCCTTGCTGGAAGTAGTTTGGAGTCGGTGCAGCAGTAAGGTGGGGTCGACACAGCCTTGATATCGCCTTGGCTAATCTTCCTTTTGTGGAAGGAGGAGTCGACACATCATTACTATGGGGTCGACGCAGCCTTGTTCAATTTGATTTTTTCTTTCTTTTGTGAAAGTCTTTCTGCATTTCTTGAATTCTGTGCATCCAAGGGCCTTTGCACTTTGGGCTTCTATTAGTCTAAGCCATCATATGATTGAAGCTTGATCTGCCAATGACACCTTCTCAAACTGCCTTGCTTGCTTTCACTTAGTCTTTGCTGGCACACCATTGGAGGTCTTGGATCTGAGCTTAATGCATGTTGACATCATGAAGGATCATCATTATACACATTGAATCATAGTTTGATCAGACTCAATATTGCAAGAATGAATCATGGTTGGGCACCATCAAAACCACATTAGACTCATCAATAAGTCATAATCAGACATTATCAAAACCTGGGATACAACAACTATGAGTCATTATGCACATATTTTTGTTATTTGAGTTCAGGACAAGATTTTGGCAAATAGCAGACTTTTAACATGAATAGCAGAAAACACCTTGTATTGAAGAAGCAATTTATCAGACGAGTCAAATTTTAAATTTATGAAGGAATCATCAAGATTTTCATCAGATCATCAAGATATGCAGCAGACATACTGACTTCAGACATACATAGATTGACTATGACGTTCTACAAATTATGACTCTACAACTTATCACTCATCAGACTTCTCCCCCTTTGACATCATCAAAACACTATGAGAATCTGCAGAAATATGGGGAAGCAGCAAAGGATGTTTGCACGGGGGGTGCATTAGACATATGTGGAAGTTTAGTAGACTGAAATTGGAGTTCAGTGCGAGGATTCAAGCGTAATACAGACCTCATTATTGTTCCGGACTGATTTCAAATTCTGACACCTTCCTCCAAAATAGCATTGCATGGTTTGAAATTATTGATTGAGGGATTTAAAGTAAAAAACTTCATAAGTTTGAAAAGCCAGGAAAGCAACAAGAGTGTCTACACATAGGATTACTGGAACAAAAACATTTTTGCGTACTAAAGTCCTTGACATTCATCTTTTAGCCTGTCTTATTAAGGTCCAGTAACCTTTTAGGATTAATTGTCATTAGTATTAAAATCAAACAATTTGATGCAGTGGGAGTTTATCCATCCAAGCACCTCTAGTTTTCAGACCAAAGCATAAAACAACTTCATTTTATAAAATAACAGTCAAGTTCAACTGACACCTTTTGACGTGAGGAATCATATTGGTTAGATGCAATATTCCCCAGTTACTTAGTACAGTTAACCATTCTACCTCATTTAAACCAGAGATAGCTTGCCACCTTATGCCTTAACCCATATCACTTCATTGGTGAAGGGTCACAGTTTCTCAGCAGATTGAAGCCATTGCTCTGCATTATATATATATATATATATATATTTATGTAGTTGAAACCAGAGCAGAGTTAGTTAAGATACTACCTTTTGACGTGAACCACCTCACGTCTCAGGTGAAGTGTGCTCGGTTACTCAGTAAGTCTCTACCATTGCTCTGCAGTGAGTGCCATGGATAGACTTAAATAGCATGGTTGTTTGAAGACAATACTTAATGTGAAGTTCATCAACCAAAAGTGTTACTAAATTCTCATAATCAGACTAAAGGAATATTAGGATCCAACACACTTGATGCTTTAGCAAGAGTAAGCCTGAGGAGACCTTCCTTTAACTTGCTAGTTTCAGACCTCATGGAGTTATTAACCTTAAAGCCTCAATTTATTTGATCAACCATGATGCCAAATGCAGGAAAATACTTATTTCAGGAGTGCTAGTCAATAGAGATTAGATATCTGAGGTGAATCTCCCCCTGAATTCAAGCTCATTATACAAGAATTTTTGTGAGGGAATGAAACAAATTGTTGAGCAGACTTTTGATGGGTTGAGAATCAGACTCAAGAGAATGGCAGATGGTCAAGGATTTTCAAAGTGGATGATCAAAGCTAAAGAGACAAGTCAACTTAATTTAACTTCAGGTAGACTGAAATCTGGAGTGTTACAAGGATAAAAAGTAATATCAGTCGACTTGAGAGCACTTACCATCTCTGAGTGTGTCGACACACATGGTGGGGTGTGTCAATGTAGATGACCTATGACCAACAAAATAACACATTCAGCAGACTTCTAATGAACCTGTCTCACAGCAAGCAAGTTCTACTGACTCCCCCTTGTTTACTCAATTCATGGACTCTTGACCACTATATGTAGGGACCCTTGGTACCTGGCAGAGCATGTTCTCACGCATGAAGAATGTTTTCAGACAGACTCGATCTGTCCTTCCACAAATCATCATTTTATATACCAATGGGTCAATTACACACAGTCACCTAAGAGAAACAGATGAAGACCGATATGCACAATGAACTCCCCCTGACAAGAACAACTTGGGACTTCTAAGACTTTCCAGACATGAACCTGATAAGATCATGATGTGGCAGGTCTACACAGTCCTAACTCTCTCATTAGAGTAGAGAATCTTTCATTTTTCAGAGGTTTTGTAAAAATATATGCAATTTGCCTTTCAATTTCAATGAATTACAATTCAAAATTGTTTTTGCTAACCTCATCTCTAAGAAAGTGATGTCTTATTTCTATGTGCTTTGTTCTTGAATGCTGGATGGGATTCTTTGTTAAATTTATGACACTTGTGTTATCACACAATATGGGTGTGCATCCAAGATCTATACCATAGTCTTGAAGTTGGTGCTGTATCCACAGCACTTGATCCCACAGCCCCCTGTAGTAACATATTCTACCTCTGCAGTGGATAGGGCCACCGAGTGCTACTTCTTGGAAGCCCAAGAAACTAGACACCCACCCAAGTATTGGCAATAGCCACTAGTGCTTTTTCTATCAAGCTTATACCCAGCATAATCAGCATCAGTATATGAAATTAGATCAAAGCAGCATGATGCTGGATACCACAGCCCTAAATCATGTGTGCTAGCAATATATCTCAAAATCCTTTTTACATCAATCAAATGTGACTCTTTAGGATTAGCTTGAAATCTTGCACACAAGCACACACTGAATTGTATATCCGGTCTAGAGGCAGTGAGGTATAAGAGAGATCCGATCATACCTCAGCATGTCCTGGAATCTACATGTTTACCTTTCTCATCTACATCTAGGGATGCACCTGTTCCCATGGGCGTGGATATATGTTTGACATCCTTCATCCCAAACTTCTTCAGAATCTCCAATGTGTACTTGGACTGGTTTATGAAGAATCCATCCTTAGTCTGTGTGACCTGTAGTCCAAGAAAAAATTGGAGTTCACCCATGAGGCTCATTTCAAATTCCTTTGTCATTAATTCAAAAAATTACTTACACAGATTAGGGTCTATCGAGCTAAACACTATGTCATCTACATATATCTGCACTACAATGATATGACCAATTAAAACCTTTGTGAAGAGAGTTTGGTCGACTTTACCTCTGCTGTAGCCCCTGCTTGTCAGGTGGGCACTAAGTCTATCATACAAGGCTCCAGGGGCCTGCTTCAATCCATACAGTGCCTTGTTCAACTTGTACACATGGCTAGGTAAATCATTGTGCTCGAAACTAGGAGGCTGTTCTACAAACACTTCTTCTTTTATTAAGCCATTCAAGAATGCACTTTTAACATCCATCTGTTGAAGTTTTATCCCTAGTGAGCATGCAAAGCTAATAAAATCCTGATGGCTTCTAACCTTCTCACAGGAGAATAAGATTCTTCAAAGTCAATTAATTCCTAGCTCCGGATTGTACCCTTTAGCTACCAATCTAGCTTTATTTCTGGTTATGACCCCATCTTCATTTAACTTATTCCTAAAGACCCATCTAGTCCCAATTACATGCTGATCCGTGGATCTGGGAACCAGATTCCACACCTTATTTCTTTCAAACAGACTAAGTTCCTCATGCATGGAATTAATCCAGTGTTCATCCATTAAGGCTTCTTCAATATTTTTGAGTTCAATTTGAGATACCAAAGCAATGAGGTCCTCATTAGTTACATCTCTATGATAGGATCTGGTTCTAGGTGGGTCATGGAGATTTTCAATTACATTTTGAACTGGATGGTCACTTAAGGTTCTAATGTTGACAGATGACTCACTGGGCAAAGTTGACTGATTTTCGTTTCTTGTCGACTGACTTGTTTCCTGTTCTTCAGCTTGCTGTTGGCAATTTTGCCCTGGCTCCTCCTAGGTCTCCAAGAATTCTCCATCATCATCCTTTCTTTCCCTGTCATAAGTATTGTTGTCAAATTTATCAAAAATTTCAACAAACACTACATGTGGAGTTTCTTCCTTAGTTTGATTTTTTACATTGAAAAACCTATATGCTCTAGATGTTTTAGAATATCCTAAAAATATTCCAATGTCACTCTTGGCCTCAAATTTGTCGAGATCAGATTTATCATTATTATGAATATAGTATTTTGACCCAAATGCTTTGAAATACGCTGATGAGTGTTCATACTTCTATAATAATTCATGTCAAACACACCATTTCACATGCACATAATTAGCCAATTATGCATATTTTACAGTTAATCACAACTTCACACAAATCGGACCTTCCACGTAAATTAACTTAATCATTCAATAAAAAAGAGTTGAGAAGCCATGAGCATTAATTTCTTATTGCATAATTGAGAGCATTTGAGATTTGTATGCATAAAATAATAATTTTTATAGATTTAATTCAAATATTGTGTGTGTAGGACACTCTCGGCAATTGCTAGAAGGGCCAGGGGCAAAAGCATCACAAGACCAGGGCAAGGAAGCCCTAGGGCGCCCCTCCCTCCTTGACCAAGTCAAAGGAGCAACTGTCTTCCTTTTTTGGTGTGAAAGGAGATAAATAAAGAATTTTTATAGAATTATCTTGGAGAGGAATCCTAGGAGAGGAATTAGGGAGGAGATCTCTCCCAATTAGGAAACCCAGCCAAACTAAGCCCAGGGGTGCCCCAAACCCTAAGGGAAGGACGCGGCCCTCTCTCTTCTCCCCATCATCTAACCCTAATCTCCTCTAATCCCAGCCCCCCATCTCCATCTCATTGAACCTCCACCCTCCGTGTGATCCAATTCTCCTATAAATAGCCCACAAAATTGGAGAAGATGGAGTTCTTCTTCTTTTCTTTAGCTTAGATTTTTTCTTTAACCCCAAGCCGCCCTTTTTCATCTCTTTATGCTCCTCTTTTCATCTTGCTCTTTTCATAAAAGTTCTTCATTTTTAAAAGTTTTACAATTTCATCTTCTTCGTCTTTAGTTAATTCTACTTTGTTTTCACGTTATCTTACAGTTTTCAAAGTTCAGTCTTTTACATTTTACTGTTCATCACGCACCCGCTGTTGACACCCGTTTTTAGCCTGCAAGTTGAGTTATTTCTCTTATTCTCCTTTATCATGTCCTGAATTAACCATTATTTTGGAGCCTTCTTTGAGCCTATCTCGAGCCCATTTCTTGACCATTTTTTAAGCCCATTGAGTCTTGGAAGCTTTTATCCTCAGTTCCCCAACTTTCAGGCCCGTTTCGGGCCAATTTGAAGCTCAAACAGTCGACCGGACAACAAGCCAGGCATCCCCTCACCTAGCGGCCTACGGGAGACCGCTAGGGGACCCTAGCGGTCCTTTGCTAGACCGCTAGCCCCATTTTGAGCCCGTTTTTACCCCGTTCAGCCTCTGTCTCCTAGCGGTCCTCCCATGACCGTTTGCCATCCACTTGCGGTCCTCCCATGACCGTTTGCTTCCCTTTGCGGCCCTGCGATAAACCGTTTGCTAAACAGAGAGTCCAGATGATCCTGAACTCCGATTTCTTCACCGCTAGACTCTTTGGACTTCTATTTGACACCATTTTCAAGGGAGATAATCCTCCACCTCGGTCTCCATTGATCCAGGACTCTTATCCCTACTATTATCTCGAGGTTTATGCATCTAAATCCCCTATTTTGGGTGCTTATCTCGGATTTATCTCCAGAAGTTTCGGCTACTCTATAAATAGAACCCAGTTCGCAGGACGTGAAGGGGGGCTCTTCTTCAGTTCGGGGCAAAGCCATGCTGCAACACCAACTCAACTCTTTGACCCCATCTTGAAGAGGGAAGTATTAGCTTTCATTTCCATCTCTCTGGACTTGATTTCGTTATCTCTTCTCTTAGTTCTAGTCCTCCCAATTTCGTAAATCATCACAAATCTCTTCATTTTTCTCTTATGGTTTGACTTTGTTTTTTCTCTTGTTATTTGACTTTGTTTTGTCAATTCTTCTATCTCTTATCGCCCCTTTGTTCATACTTTCATGCTTGTTCATGCTTATATGTTATTTGTTTAGTTTGGGGGTGAGGTAGAACAAAACATCAACAACCCTTATTTTTTGTCGATCACGGTGGGACACCTAGTGCCCATCACGTTATTCTTGCTCCTTTATAAATTGGGTGTCGGTGTGTGCATGTTTAGATAGTTTTCCCTCCATTTTCCTACTGTTCTGGGTGTTTTCGGGTCTGTCAGGGGGTTGCGGTCCTCTCCAAGGCCGCCAGACGCTCTTAGCTGCCATCATAGGGCCGCTAGGCCTCTCTACTGGCCTTGCGGTCTACTAGTAGACCGCATGGTGTTAAAAATGGTCATCTAGAGGACCACTTTCTGATTCTGGCAGGTCTACGCACAGGCTCACATGGGTGCCTTTCTTGGGTGATTTGATTGACCTCCTGGGGTCGGATCGCTCTATTTTTGGGCCCGTTGTGTAGCCCTTTGTATTATCTTTCCATTCATATACCATTTACATTATTTGGGTCATGTTTGCATAGTTTAATTGTGTCTTCATTTTTGAGTTTTTTGCATAAAGTCTGCAGGCAGGTCAAGGGACATATTCACAGGTACATCTTTGGTCGATGATTTGATTGGGTTCCCGAGGTCTGATTGCTTACTTCTTGCTTCCATCTTGTTCCCCTTTGTATTATCTTCACTTCCATACTTTATTTGCATTATTTGAGTCACGTTTGCATGGTCAAATCTTATCTCTATTTTCAGGTTTTGTGTATAAAATCTGCATGCAGGTTCAGGGGCAGATGCACAGGTACGTTTTGCATTGATGATTTAATTGTCTCCCGGGTTCCGATTGTGCTTGTTTCTGATCCTCCATTGATGTCCTTTGTATTAGCTTCATTTTCATATATGATTTGCAGTCATTTGATCATGTTTGCAAGGTTTAATATTGCATTGATTTTCTAGTTTTAGGCTAGAAATTGCATGCACTCCGGTGCACATAGGGCCATGCATTCTTTATACCATAGTTGCATTCCCCTTTGGTAAGTGATCCTCTCGCCTCCATATTCTTTGGAGTTGACAAGGTGATCTTATCCAGGACCTCCGTAAGTCCCCGTGAGCTGTGGATTCCCATACGGACGTGGGGCCAGTTATACCTTTCCACCCCTTAGGCTTGCATTTTACATATGTATGAGGGAGTTAACCTTAGTCAACCCAAAGTTTGGACCTTATTCCCATAGGATACCTATCTTGAGGTGATTAATCTTAATTCAAATCATTAAAAGGTCCATTAAAACTTCTAAAATATTTCTCATCATACCAACTTGTTTGACTTGGGTGAAAACTCTCACATTACATTGTTTTGTGTTGTTTGGGCTTGTCCAAGCCCATTTGTGGTATTTGTGTTGCATTCCTTCATCACCTCCATAGATTTTGTTGGTAGGCCCATTTAGGTTAGCCCATTTTGTGTGTCCATTGTCCTAGGTCAGTCGTGCATTGGTCCTAGCGAGTGAGCCTCCCTCTTATTCTCAAGTCCATTAAGCCCTTGCTTCCCTCCTTGTATTAAGTCTCCATTGGCCCTCATGGAGCATCATTCTAACACCGTGTATCGTTCTTCTTCTCAATATTCTTCTTATTCCCGCGTGGAATCCTCTTCCCACACTGGCCCATCTTCTCGTGGCCCCCCCTAAACCCATCCGAGGGGCAAGCCAACATTATGGCCCACTTATCATGCCTTGTTCGCCAAATGGACCCGGCCCGGGCCCAAAGACTCATTGCAAATCATCTTCATGGGTCTTCTTCTCTTAATGGGCCTTCTTCTCATGATGGGCCTTCTTACCTTCATGGGTCTCCTTCCTCTCCTTCTCATGCTGGCCGGATCTCTAATGGCCAATTTTCTCTTAGTGGGCCTTGCTCCTCTTCTCCTCATGCTACTGGCCTAGTTGGTCCTCATGCTCATGTTAATGTTCCTTCCAAGCCCACATACCCTTCCACTCCCAGAATGGGCTCTCATTCTTCTTCTCAGCCCGGATCCTCTTATCCGGCCCATTACCCTGTTCCTGGTTCATATTCACAACCTCTTGCTCAAGTTGGCCCATACCATTCTCGATCTCTCCCTACCCCGGAGATGATTTCTCAAGCCCAACGCCAGCTTGATGAGCTTCAACGTCGAATTGATCCCAAGTCCTCCTTGAGTGTACCATTTGCTTTTCAAAATCTTCTGCTTCCGCCATCTTCGTAAATCCCCACATATTGCCGTTATGGTAGAGTCGATGACCCGTACATGCACTTGAAGGAGTTTATTTATGAGTCAGCCCAATTTTGACATGACCAATGCTTGATGGCTTATCTATTTGGTCTGTCATTGGAAGGCCCGGCTTGGGATTGGTTCTTTTCCCTCCCGCAAGAGCAGATTGTGAATTTTCAAGTCATCCAAGAGAAGTTCATTCTGCAGTATCAGGACCAGGTTGGGCCCAAGTATTCTATGGTGGATCTGGCCTATGAGATGATGAAGCCCGAAGATGAGTTCTACACCTTTGCTGATCGCTGGCGTCACCTTGCCGCGCAAGTCCTGAGGCACATTCCGAAGGGAGAGAAAATCAAGATGCTTATTTCAAATGCAACGCCTGAATATCGGTTTATCTTAGCCCTCAACGACATCACCTCCTGGTAGCAACTTTATAGTAGAGCCCGCTTCATTCGTCAACAAATCCAAGGTTCCCTTGACCCCGAGTCTTCTCTACCTTCCCCATCCACTTACACCTCACCCTCCACAAACCAACCTTACGCTCCCATGAGTCAGCCCTCCATGAGTCGGTCCTACACCACATCTACCTCCACATATCAACCCTCCATGAGTCAACCCTCCACATATCAACCCTCCGCAACTTAACCTTCCGCTTTTGCATACCCACATGTGTCTCCACCTCCAGTCAAGAAAACACCACACCTCGAGCAAGTGGATGCCGTCCACCATATTCCCGCTGCTGCGCCATTGCCTAGTCCTTCCAGTCACCAGTCACTATTGCCTACGCAACCTCTACTTCCGTCTCCACAACCTACCCCTTGACATCCGCCTTGCCTGAAGCAGGCTCCCCGTCCTCCATTGCCGAAGTGTTTTACTTATGTTTTCCGGGCTTTGATGACCACTCATGCGTTTCCACTTCCTCGGTTGTGCCTTGCTGACCCGCGGACGGGGATTTGCTCCAATTTTGTGATTTTCATCGCCAGCAGGGGCGTTTGGTTGAACATTACCCCGAGTTCCGGGAGTTTATTTATGGCTTGGAAGATCAGAAGAGGATCGATTGGGCCGCCATTCGCAAGGTTGTTCTACATCTTCGTAGTAAGTAGCAGCAGCAAGAAGCGCCGCCCAGGCAATCATCTCCATCTCTACAAGGACAGGGGCACCCCTGTGATTCTTCATCTGGCGTTGCTCCCGCTCCGTCATCTACTCCATCACTTACCCCATTACCTTCGCCATCTCCTACCATGTCTTCACTGCCTTCACCTACCCAAGCCCTTGCTCAGGCTAGTGCCTCCCCTTCCTCCATTCCTTCTGCCACCACCACTTCCACTCCCAACGCCACCCGATGCGTCGTGTCGATACATCGACGATGGGCCCCATGGCCTCCAACTTTGCCTTCACCCTCTTCACCATCTCCACCACCAACATTACCCCCATTGCCTGCATCTCCATCTTCACCATCTCTGACATCATCACCACCTCCATCTTCACAACCAGTGTCTTCATTACTGCCTCCGTCTCCACCACCTTTGTTATCTCCACCACCGCCCTCATCTCCACTGCCTTTACCTTCTCCACCCTCTTCTCCATTTCCCTCATCACCCGACCCTGAGCAAGCTCCACCGGTACCTTTGCCTTCGCCTCCACCCGAGCCCGTCATTACCTCTAACCCTCAACCCTCCAACCCTTTTACACCCATTCCTCTATCCACTTCCACCCCACGGAGCGGGTGTGTGCTACCTCTGGTGCCCCTTGGGTCTGGTCCCCGGGGAGATGATGAGCGAAGTCAGGACGGTTCAGTGTCAGTTCTGCATTTCAAGCTTCAAGATTTTATCTGTCACATGCCGATCCGCGTCCTGGTCCCTGGCTATTTTGGGGATGATGTGCATGTACTCCCGATGACGGTTGCTAAGAAGAGCTCCACTGATGCCAGTTTCTTCAAGATCGAGACCGGTGTCAATCTCATTGCTCGCTGGGAAGTTCACCATTGATGATGTTATTACTTCTTGCTCCGTTGTTGTTCAGTTCACTGGTCAGGAGGGGTTCTCTACCCGGATCATGCTAACTCATACGGTTGCCAAGAGTTTGTGGAATTCTATATTCAAGGGGCAATTGGCCGTATCTTCTGCACTCTCGAAGGACATTCTGCACATCTTATGTAATCTCCCTCGGTTCATTAGCAAGCCAGCCACGTCAATGCTGCACATTGATCTCCCTTAGTTCCATCTATTTCTTCTATCAAGGGAGCTATGCTTCGTATCTGATTGTCGAGTGGAGTTGCCAAATCTCATGCTGCTTGTGCCAAGTGACAAAACTCCATGGTTTTCTGATGCTAATCCATCTAAGGAGTTCGTTGTTCAAGAATGTCCACATATTGTTAGCACTGGATGTCTAGGAGCAACCGCGCCAGCGAGGCTGCATGTTCATGATTGAGCTAGGCCGTCTGCCAGGTGGGCCCATTATTTGAGAAGGTATTACAAGACAAGAGGCCCAAGGGTCCGAGTCCATTCCAGGAGGGCCCATTTTCAAGAAATCTCTGCTAAGAAGAGGCGGCGGCATAAGTTTAAGGGCCGTCAGTTGTGCACTCAGGGGTCCACTTCTCCTTCTTCTCCTTTTCACTCATCATTTCTTCTGCTCTGTTCCCACCCCTAGGTGGTGTATCTTCCCTCTTCTAACTTTGTCTCTACGATTCTCTCCTCTCCTCCCGGGTCCGTGAACCCCCGCTTTTCTTCTTTTCATTCGGGGCCTCCGGGTTTTCCACATTCTCGTTATTCTAGGCCTCGGCCTATGCCCTCTCATCATCCCGATCCTGGGACATCTTATGATTCTTCTCCTCAGGTATCTCCGGGTTCTAATTTTCCTTCCCCGACCCTGTCGGGTGTCTATGATTCTCTTTCCCCGACTCTGTCGGGTGGTCCTTATTCTCCTTCCCCGACCATGTCGGGTGATTCTTGTTCTTCTTCCCCGACCCTGTTGGGTGGTCCTCATGCTCCTTCCCCGACCCTGTCGAGGTGTCTATGGCTCTTCTTCCCCTACCCTTTTGGGTGATTCTAATTCTCCTTCCCCAACCCCGTCCAGTGATTATCATTCCTCTTCTCCGACTGCGTCGAATGATTCTTCTTCTCCTCTTTCTACTCACTCCTCTTCACCCTTTCGGGGGCGTTGCCCTTTTTCTTGCTACTTTCGAGGCTTTAGTCTGCCTTGATCTCAGCTGATCTCTATTTATTCTATATCTGGTTCCTTGTTATCAGGGTCTCTGTGCCTTAACGAGGGAGTTCTAGCCCTCATCTCTCTTCCTTTTATCCTTCTTCGTCTAGTTTGGTGTCTACCGCTCCTTCGTGTAGAGGAATCTTTAATCCTTTGCTATCCTCTCCATTTTGTCCTATCAAGGAAGGAACACAAAGCTCGATGATCAAGATCGCTTCAGGATGCTGGTTTTTACTCCACGGATTGCAAGGTATCTTTATTTTATTCAAGAACATGCTATTATTTCTATCACTATTATTCCTACGCATTGTTATGATAATGTTGTTTCCTCAACACATTTGAGTGGCTTTAGTTAGTTTGGTTTAAGTGTCAAAATAGTTTGCTTCTGCAGCATTCTCACGTTGGTGATAGCTTCGTGCTGGGATTCCAGTTCTTTCCCCGATCGTTGAGGGTGACCTTTGAGTGTGGGTTTCACACACTATACGGCAAGCCATAGCTGATTTTCCTTTGAGCAACACCGTTGCTTCTTTGACCATACCATGGGTATGCACAAATGTCTTTTCTTTTCTCTACTCGGTCGAGTGCAGGGGCAAGAGATGGATGGATGAGATGAGCAACCTAGGCGCTCCCTAATACGGGAGAGGTCTCAAATAGGGGCAGTCTTGACCCTTGAAAAGTGAGCTTTCATGCTATATCTAGCCAGTAAGGGCTACAAATCAAAAGAAAAATTAATGTTCAATGTTCAAAATTATGAATCAAAGGCATGGCAAGAGTGGCAGTACAGTTCCCCGCGAGACGTCATGAGCCCGGTCGCATGCGTGCCTAATAAATATGGGTGTAAAAATCAAAGACATAAAGTCCCGGCGCAACAAACTATATCTTTGAGAGGTAGTGCCCTGGAAGGAATTCAAATCCTGATGTCTCCTATCCTGTATTAAGCTTATCCCCATTTTTCTTCTGCTTCTCCCTCTTAGGCTGGGTTGTATCCCAGGTATGGCCTTAGTAGGGGCACCGTTCTTTAGAGGCCGTTGGTTGTGGTAAGCCACCCTCATATGCACGCCCTACTTAAGGGAAGCTTTTAATGAGAGGAGTAGGAACACCGATCCCTTGCCGGTAGTTTGAGCCCGTCTTTGGGTGCTGTAGATTACAATGTTGTCAAAAACCTAAAAAAATCATCATTGTCAAAAAAAAAAGAATCATCAAATATTCCAAAAATCCAAAAAATCAAATATAGTGGAAAATCCAAAAAAAATCAAGAAAATCAAAAATCTAAAAATATTTGTCTTTTGTTCCCTTCTTTATGTGTTTTTAGTCTGTTTATTTTGAGGACATGTATGATATGTTTGTTAAGTGTGCAGGTTGCAGGTGTTCAAAGCTTCCTTGCTCCTTATCATTCGCTCTGCCTCCTATTCATATCTTTTATCTGTCTCTTCTTCAATCCACCCTCTCGATCTGTTCTGAAGCTCACGTCCTTCTCAGCTTTTGTGTGTTTCGCTGCGCATCATCATATCTCCATGAGAGGGCTTTGCCTTACGATTACGAACCTGGCGGTTCTGCTTCATTTGATCTTGGGTTTTGATTGAGGAGCGTATTTGTTCATGTCTTTTGTCCCGCCGTGTCCTTGTCACACGTGTCTATGTCCCTCCGTGTCGTCACGCGTGTTGTTTTGTCCCTCCGTGTCTATCATGTTTTTTTCATCCCACTGTGTTATCATCCGACGTGTGTCTTATCCTACCATGCTATGTGTTGTTGTTGTCCCCCGTGGTGTTGTCGTCCCGCGTGCCTTTGTCCCACCATATCTTGTCCCACCGCGTGTGCTGTCCCACCGTATTGTAGTATTGTCTTGCCCCACCATACTCTTTAGTCCCTCTCACGCTTATTGTTTTTTCATGTGATGTCTTGCATATGTTGTTAATGTGATTTCATCCTTCGTTATGTTATGTTATGCTATCTTTCATCCATCTTTGTGATGTTGTGTTATGTTAATGCTTGTTCTTTTATTGTTTGTGTCTTATATATCGAAAAAAAATGTCATTTTACTTGGTAGGTAAGTCAGGTATGGCTCTCTATTCCTTTCTCATTGTTGCATTACTATATGGTATCTACCTTATTATAGCCTTTCAAGGACTGGTTGGTTGCCCGTGTGTTCTAGGATCTGATGTTCCCCTTTAACAAAAACGATGATGATCTAGGAGCATACGGTTAATCGTTGGATAAGCCACTCTGTTGAGTCAGGTGGGGGACGATGGACTCTATCTCATATGCCGTGGTTGCAAGAAGACTCTTGACCCCGTCTTACTTGGTCTAGCAATAGTATCCTTGAGTACTTTATATTATATCTTTCTTTGCATTTGTTTTGATGATTTCTTTATTTTAGCCCGTCATGTATCATGTCATTTTAAGCATTCACGTCTCGTGATCTTCTCAAGGTTGCTCCTCAGTAATGGTTGATTGCGCTTCAATTCTCTTGGATAAGAGATCCTCATTCCACTCTGAATTTGAACGATTTCTCTGATCTATCGCTTGGTCTGGTTGGCCAGCATGATTCTTGTTTGAATTTTATCTCAATTTTTCTCTTTCCCGTTTCCATCTTTTTAGCTGTGTTCTTCCAATCCACTCATTGTCCGTGGATTGTGTCCCCGATGAGATTGGTCATGTTTTTCTTCTCTTTTCCTTTAGTTTAGTTCTCCATACATGTCTCATCCGCGTCAGCCATTCCGAGTAGTTAGTTCAGCATTTTCGGGAGAATTCTTATCACTTATTGGTTGTGACGGGTGTCTTTGGCCTTGATGCCCGCTTTTCAGTTCTCCCCGCTTCATCTCTGCTTCATCTCCATTTCATGTCGCTATCACTTTCGCTTCATCTTTTTTCCATTTCACCTCCACGTCACTTTCGCTCGTTCCCTTGCAAAGCGGACATCAAGGAGGGGCATCTGTTGACACCCATTTTTAGCCTGCAAGTTGAGTTGTGTCTCTTATTCTCCTTTATCATTCCATGAATTAACCATTATTTTGGAGCCTTCTTTGAGCCTATTTCGAGCCCATTTCTTGACCATTTTTTAAGCCATTGAGCCTTGGAAGCTTTTATCCTCAGTTCCCCAACTTCCGGGCCCGTTTCAGGCTAATTTGGAGCTCAAACAGTCGACCGGACAACAAGCTGAGTATCCCCTCACCTGGCGGCCTAGGGGAGACAGCTAGGGGACCCTAGCGGTCTCGGTCCTTTGCTAGACCGCTAGCCCCATTTGAAGCCCATTTTTGCCCCCATTCAACCTCTGTCTCCTGGCGGTCCTCCCATGACCGTTTGCCATCCCCTTGCGGTCCTCCCATGACCGTTTGTTTCCCTTTGCGGCCCTGCGATAGACCGTTTGCTAAACAAAGAGTCCAGAAGATCCTAAACTCCGATTTCTTCGCCGCGGGACTCTTTGGACTCCCATTTG
Source organism: Amorphophallus konjac (assembly GCA_022559845.1). NCBI lineage: Eukaryota > Viridiplantae > Streptophyta > Magnoliopsida > Alismatales > Araceae > Amorphophallus > Amorphophallus konjac. The sequence goes on from CM040128.1 coordinate 240,246,633, forward strand.
ACACCATTTTCAAGGGAGATAATCCTCCACCTCGGTCTCCATTGATCCAAGACTCTTATCCCTACTATTATCTCAAGATTTATGCATCTAAATCCCCTATTTTGGGTGCTTATCTCAGATTTATCTTCAGAAGTTTCTGCTACTCTATAAATAGAACCCAGTTCATAGGACGCGAAGGGGGGCTCTTCTTCGGTTCGGGGCGAAGCCATGCTGCAACGCCAACTCAACTCTTCGACCCCATCATGAAGAGGGAAGTATTAGCTTTCATTTCTATCTCTCTGGGCTTGATTTCGTTGTCTCCTCTCTTAGTTCTAGTCCTCCCAATTTCATAAATCATCACAAATCTCTGCTTTCTGCTACACATGCACTTTTCTCCATTTTGTATGCATGTTTCCCGAAGTTGTGCTGCATGATTTTTCCATATCTTTGTTGCATTATCATCACAACACACACACACCTATCTTTTGCACCCTTCCGTAGGGGTTAAAAACTTCCCCCCGATGCGTTCTCCCTCAATCTTTATCCCTATTTTACCACTTCGGGATTGATGCTACACTTGCATATTCTAATGGGTTTTTCTCTTGTTGTTTGGCGTTGTTTTGCAGGAGAGCATGTATAGAACATGAGACCCTCTTCCTCTAGCCGACTGGAAGGAGAGGAGGTGTAATCCACAAGTTCCCCGCACCCCTTCATCTAGCGCGATCAAGTCTTCATCCCTTTCCAAGGTACACGGCGCCATTGCATCATCTCTTAATCTCTTTGGCGTAGTTAAATCCTTTGTGGCGATCACAGTCAGTTCTTCTATCTCTTATCGCCCCTTTGTTCATACTTTCATGCTTGTTCATGGTTATATGTTATTTGTTTAGTTTGGGGGTGGGGTAGAACAAAACATCAACAGTCGCGTCCCCCTATTCTTCGCACATTTTCTCCCTCTTCTGCTATTTTTCTCCCTCTATTCCCTTCACGAAAGTTCTTCCTCTCTTCATCCTCTTCAACTCCTTCTTCTTCGCCATCCTCTAATTCTTCTTTTTTTCAAAGTTATTTCAATTTAATTCTTGCTCTATTTTTAGTATTTATATTTTACTATTTTAAAACTCTCTCTCTCTCTCCTCTTCTTCTCCCTTCTTCTTCTTCTCCATTCACATATATAGATAGCCTTTCTTGTTGTTTTTCTTACCTTCACCCTTCTACCCAATCTCCTCTCTATTTCTCTCCTAGATCTCTCCTCTCCAACTCCTCTTTCACGATGGTGTGCACTCCAAGGCGGGACGGTGATCAAAGGCCCGGCGGCGTGGACAACAGTGATTTCGTCATCTACACCCACTCACGGTGGCGTTCACATCAAGGAGGGGTGACATTCCAAGGCTCGGCGAGGATTGGACGGCGCTATTCTTCATCATTCTCGACTCTAGTTCTTCTCTTTTTGTTCTTAGTTCATCATTAGTTATAATTTTCATTTTCATAGACGTTGTAATTTCAATTCCTAACAATACAAGTTTCATTTTATGCAATTGGCTTTCTTTATCTCTGTCTCTCTATCTCTTCTAATTTTCTCTTCTTCAATCCTCCAATATTCTTAGTTAGAATTTATATCAAGTGATTTTCCTTTTCTTCATTTTACAACACGCACTGAAACTTTGGTTCTAAAAATACAAGTTTTTCCAACTTAATAAAAGGATCTTCCTCCTCATGGGATCAACCCATTCTCATCACATTACGCTTAACCTAAGATTCTATTTCTGAGTGAGTGCGGTATTTATTTTGAAATTATGTGCGCGGCATTTTTAACTATGAGTGTTTGTGAACATCAATTTTTGGCGCCGTTGTCGGGGAGGATAGATTTCTTTTTGGTTAAAATTTCTTATGTTTCATGTGAATATGTGAATATTAATTCATTTTCTATTATTTTATCAAAAAAAGAGCAGAAATTCAGACCTAAAAATCTCTAAAAATCAAGTGTTGCAGAAGCGTCGCTGAAAGGGTTGTAATCTGTCACCAAAGGAAGCAAAAATCAGAAAATTCAGAAAAAAAGATCTGTCAGAAAATCTGTCACAGAAGGCAGAAATGTAGGTGCAGAGATGCAGAAATCTGGAAATCAGGAAAATCCAGATAAAAGAAACGTCGCTACAGGTCCAGATCTGAAGGTAAATGTTCTGTTTTGTAAATTACCAAAAAATTTAGAAAAGCCCTGAAAAAATTTAAAAAAATCAGAAAATCAAAAATCCTAAAAAAAAATTAGTTTAGGCCTTGTTTTCCATTGAGAATTGCATGTTAATTTTACATTTTTGTGGCTAGTTGCTTTGATTAAAGAGCATTCATATTCATCTTATTTTGCACACAAAAAATCTCATCTTGTCATCATGCTAGTTATGTCATGTTCATGCATTCATCCATCTAGTTAGTGCTTCATTTACTTGCATCCTCTTGAAAGAAAAGTCATTCTCTTCTTCTCTTTCTCCCTTCTTAAGGGTAATTAGGCACAACCCTCTTGGAATTAGAAGGACCCTCCAATTGAGCACTCCGTCTCATTGGACTAGAATCTTTTTTTCCAAGACCTCCATAAGTCCCTGCACTCGTGGATTCCCTCACGGATGTTGGGCAACTTGTACCAAGAAGTATCCCATGAAGTAGTTTACCCTTAGAAGTCTAAAAGGAAAAAAACACACAAAAAAGAAAAAAAGCCATCATTTTGCATGCATTATTCATATAGTTGTTGATTTATTGATTTCATTGCTTTGAAAAAAATAAAAAAAATCATTCAAAAAAATTGGGTGATAAATTCCTATTTTTGAGTTGGGCTTGCATATTCAATAAGGCATATCTTTTGACCCATTTTTCTTGATCCATTCCTTGGGCTATGAATCCAAATTCTTTCATGCCACCTTTCCTCACATATGGGCCAAGTCTGCCCATTATGGTCCCACTCAACTTTTATCATTCACCCAACCTGGCCCGACCCACTACGAAAGCCCATACTCTTATTCGGCCTACAATGAAAGCCCATCACTCATGGGGGCTTAGCTCCATTCCTTTAATCAAGATCATATCCAATCCACTCAATTCTTTCATAGGCCATATGATTCATCTCGCACCCAAGAACAAGCCCAAATTGCTCAAATACTCTCCACACCTTCTTATGATTCTTATTAGGGAGGACAATATAATAGTTCTTGAGATTCTTATTAAGGCCCGGCCCAAAATCCTCCGGATCAATTCTTTCAAAATTGGGCTCTATCTTCAAATAGTTTCATGGTCACGCCCACTACGGAGGACAACCCACACCCTCTCCACCATTTCACTATCAAGATGATCCTCGTTCAACTTCTTATTCGCCGAACTCTGCTTCTCAGTTTACACATCTATCTCCTCCATGCCCAACTCTCAATCAGGAGGAGAGCTTTGATAAATTTTATCAATTCATCATGGCTCAAAATCAATCCATCCAAGCCCGACTAGATCAACTTGCTGAAAACATCAAGGGCATGGAAGTGGATCAATTACCTAGCTACACCACTGCAAATTCTCATTACCAACTTCCAAGATTTGACCATAATGAAAGCTTTTGTGATCAACCCATGATTTCCCATGAACACAATACTCAAATCACTCTTGATTTAGATCATGTGGGACATATAGTGGAGTCTTATCATGAAGTTTTTGAGGGAGTTAGCTATATCTATGATGATGATCAAAAGGATGAGTTTAAGGAGCTTGAGTTTAGTTGCCCTTATGTGGAGAGTTCTAAAGAAGTTGATGATCTCAAGTTGGGGGGTGAAGAAGAGAAAAGTAATGTGCTAGTCCATGATCAAATCCCATTCACTTCCCATCTTGAATTTGAGGAGACCTTGTTCCAAGGGAATGATGAAGAGGATGTGCGAGTGGAGGATGAATTGAGTGAGGCCATAAATGATCTCTCTTGGGTGAAAGAGAAGGCAGGCACCCTACATGACTTTTATCTCGATTGGGCATCTTCTGATCAAGGGGAGGATATTAATTTTCTATCTATTCTTGAAATCGGCAACTCTCACTTTGTGGTGGACACATTCATGTTGGCTGATTTGTCTAATTCTATTGAGCCTTCCAAGCTATATCGTGTTGAGGAGTATGCTACTTTCACTTTTTATTATCCTTATCGCCTTGACACTGACCGTTTGATTAAAACTCCTCTCTCTTCGATCTATTCTCACCTCACAGATATTTATGTAATTCTTAAAATTGAGGTGGTAGAAAAATTGTTGAAGGATAATAAAGTCTGCATTTATGTTTTCAACACTTATAAAGACCTTAAGTTTGAAGAGAAATATTTTATAATTGATGACATGATGATTCCTCTTTCATTGTCTGACCGGGGCGGTCCGTTTGGCCTTACTCACTATGGTATGCAATGATGGCCAAACCAAAAATAATGAATATTAATTTTTATATGACCCCCACAGAAGAGAGGTTGTTGACATATGCACTTAATGATAAAATTAATCATGCTAACAGCCAACCTACCTCAAGTCCACACACATTCTTTCATGATCTTATCTTCTCGTGGCACAAACATTGAAACTTACAAGAGGATAAGATTATGTGGTGGATTATTTTGAATGCAACTCGTTGGTTATGGAGCTTGCATGCGTCTGGCTGAAGACGGTAAACTTAGCGCTTCTGGGAGGTAACCTAATATTTTTGTTATTTGATGTTTTATTTTAGTTTTTTTTTCAGTGAATAGGTAAGAGCTAATGAGATGAAGTTGTCGTCATCCATATCAATGATGGAGTTTTGCCCCACATATTAGGTTATCTCTTTCCTTCTCAGCAGTCTTTATTGTTATATTGTTCTATTATTTTTATTGCTTACATATACTATTGAGGACAATGTCATTCAAGTTGGGGAGGGGAGAGAAAAGTTTCATGATACATATAGTACGACCTGACATGAGGACCTGCATACCATTCTGTCCATCATTTGCATTAAAATTAAAGTGGAAATCTCCGACTGAGTTTTCTTGATTCATGCTCTCATTGAAAGTGATTTTGGAATAGAAAAGACTAGGAAAAGGATGAAGGAAAATTTATTCGATCTAGCCATGGAAAACTGATTTAAGAATCTCTTTAAAGTTCATGTGCATTTTAGAAAAGAAAAAAGAAAATCACTTTACATGCTAATGAAGTAAGCAAGAGAAGCCCTCTGTTATTTTAGGTATGTTGTCTGATACTCTGTATTTCTTGGAGATGAGATATTTTTGATATAGCTAGTGACAAAAGTTACCCATCAAATAAGTGCAAAACACATTGTTGAAAAAAAAAAGAAAAAAAAATACCATGAAAAATGCCCCTGATCTTAGTAACTGGGGTTGCTTCTCCTAAGACAAGAGTTGAGGTTCACGTCAAATAGTGAAGGGTTGTGCAGCATCATGTGTGAATCAAAAAAAAGGGGGGCAGACAAAAAGCTACTGTACTCAATGCTTTGATCTAGGAGGTGCAGGGTTGAAAGATACCTATCTAGAATGACAAATGGGGGGTGCTATTGTCTATGTTGTAAATTTAGTATTACACATGCACAAGTGCTATTGAACTTTGGTTTGTATTCTTAATCATGTACCTAAATTTTCAATCTAAGACTAGTGTTCATTAATGCTTCTGGATTCCTAATCATTGGTCAATTCTATGAAGGAGGATCTGAATATTTGTGAACTCTTGTTAGTCCTAAATTTTAATCTAATTACATTGCTAAGGGACTAGCAATGAGTAAGTTGGGGGTGTGATGAGTGTTCATATTTCTATAATAATTCATGTCAAACACACCATTTAACATGCACATAATTAACAAATTATGCATATTTTACATTTAATCTCAACTTCACACAAATCAAACCTTCCACGCAAATTAACTTAATTTATGGTTAATCATTTAATAAAAAGGAGTTGAGAGGTCATGAGCATTAATTTCTTATTACATAATTGAGAGCATTTGAGATTTGTATGCATAAAATAATAATTCCTATATATTTAATTCAAATATTGTGTGTGCAGGACACTCTCGACATTTGTTAGAAGGGACAGGGGCAAAAGCATCACAAGACCAGGGCAAGAAAGCCCTAGGGCGCCCCTCTCTCCTTGACCAAGTCAAAGGAGCAGCCGTCTTCCTTTTTAGTGTGAAAGGAGATAAAGAAATGATTTTTATAGAATTATCTTGGAGAGAAATTCTAGGAGAGGAATTAGGGAGGAGATCTCTCCCAATTAGGAAACCCAGCCAAACCAAGCCCAGGGGCGCCCCAAACCCTAAGGGAAGGGGGCGGCCCGCTCTCTTCTCCCCATCATCCAACCCTAATCTCCTCTAATCCCAGTCCTCCATCTCCATCCCATTGAATCTCAGAAAAATTCTAGGAGAGGAATTAAGGAGGAGATCTCTCCCAATTAGGAAACCCAACCAAACCAAGCCCAAGGGCGCCCCAAACCATAAGGGAAGGGGGCGGCCCTCTCTCTTCTCCCCATCATCCAACCCTAATCTCCTCTAATCCCAGCCATCCATCTCTATCTCATTGAATCTCTACCCTCTGTGTGATCCAATTCTCCTATAAATAGCCCACAAAATTAGAGAAGAGGGAGTTCTTCTTTTCTTTAGCTTAGAATTTTTATTTAACCTTAGACCGCCCTTTTTCATCCCTTTCTGCTCCCCTTTTCATCTTTCTCTTTTCATGAAAGTTCTTCGTTTTTAAAAGTTCTACAATTTCTTCCTCTTCGTCTTTAGCTAATTTTGCTTTATTTTCATGTTATCTTCTAGTTTTTAAAGTTCAGTCTTTTACGTTTTACTGTTCATCCTGTATCCGCGTCCTCCTGTTATTCGCATATTTTCTCCCTCTTCTACTCTTTTTCTCCCTCTGTTCCCTTCACCAAAGTTATTCCTCTCTTCATCCTCTTCAACTCCTTCTTCGTCATCATCTGATTCTTCTTTCTTTCAAAGTTATTTAAATTTTATTCTTGCTCTATTTTTAGTATTTCCGTTTTACTGTTTTAAAACTCTCTCTCTCTCTCCTCTTCCTTCTCCCTTCTTCTTCTCCATTCACATAGATAGATAGCCTTTCTTGTTGTTTTTCTTACCTTCACCCTCTACCCAATCTCCTCTCTATTTCTCTCCTAGATCTCTCCTCTCCAACTCCTCTTTCACGACAGTGTGCACTCCAAGGCGGGGCGGTGATCAAAGGCCCGGTAGCGTGGACAACGGCGATTTCTTCATCCACACCCTCTCACGGTGGCGTTCACATCAAGGCGGGGCGATATTCCAAGGCTCGGCAAGGATAGGACAGTGCTATTCTTCATCATTCTCGGCTCTAATTCTTCTCCTTTTGTTCTTAGTTCATCATTAGTTGTAATCTTCATTTTCATAGACGTTATAATTTCAATTCCTAACAATACAAGTTTCATTTTATGCAATTGTCTTTCTTTATCTCCGTCTCTCTATCTCTTCCAATTTTCTCTTCTTCAATCCTCTAATATTCTTAGTTAGAATTTATTTCAAGTGATTTTCATTTTCATCATTTTACAACACGCACTGAAACTTTGGTTCTAAAAATACAAGTTTTTCCAACTTAATAAAAGATCTTCCTCCTCGTGAGATCGACCCGTTCTCATCACATTACGCTTAATCTAAGATTTTATTGGTGAGTGAGTGCGGTATTTATTTTGAAATTGTGTGCATGGCATTTTTAACGACGAGTGTTTGTGAACATCAATGGCCAAGTTGGGTTTCTTACCTTTGAGCATCTCATAGGGGGTTTTCTTACTCTTTGACCTCACCATGGCCCTGTTTATGATATGGCATGCAGTGTTTGTTGCTTCTACCCAGAATTTCCTTGGCAGTTGACTCTCAATCAGCATTGTTCGGGCAATCTCCACAACTGTCTGGTTCCTCCTTTCTATAATGTCATTTTGTTCTGGGGTCCTCGGAGAGGAAAATATGTGGATCAGTCCTTCTTGATTGTAGAATTCGGTAAATGAAGAGTTTTCAAACTCTTCTCCATGGTCAGATAAAATAGTAAAGATTCTAAATTTACCCTCCTACATTATTTTTATGAAGAACTTCTGAAATTCAGGAAAGGCGTCATTTTTGTGAGCTAAGAAGAAAATCTAGGTAAAGCGAGTAAAGTCATCAACTAAAATATAACCAAATCTTTTTCCATTGAGACTAGCAGTTCTAGTCGGCCCAAACAAATCCATATGCAGGAATTCAAGTGGCATAGATGACAGTGGCTCATTTCTAGATTTGAAGGATTTTCTGATTTGCTTTCCTAGGGAGCATGCTTCATAAATTTTAGTGTTCATTTTGAAAGACAGGTTAGGCAACCCTCTTACCATATCATGCTCTACCAATTTATGCATAACACTATAGCTAACATGCCCTAACCTTCTATGCCACATGCATCATTGGGCTGACTGGCCGACAAATAGAGATTTTCAGAAAAAGAGGTGTCAGGGTCTATTATGTAGGAATTATTTATTCTATGACCAACAAACTTTACAGAATCAGAATTCTGTTCAAAGATCTTGCACTCATTGGCATCAAACAGCACCTTGTGGCCTTTGTCACAAAGTTGACTTATGCTGAGCATATTATGCTCAAGGCCTTCTACTAGCATGACATTCTCAATAAGATTGGAAGAATTCTTACCAATGGATCATGTGCCAATGATCATGCCTTTATCTTTACCTCCGAACCTTACCTTCCCTCCCTCTTTCTTGATCAGTCGACTTAACTTTTTCTTGTCTCATGTCATGTGCCTGGAGCAGCCACTGTCTAGATACCACCGGTTGTGCTCAACTGCTAGGCATTCCTATAGAGAATAGATCAAGCAAGGAGTTTTGTAATTGGAACCCAAGCAACTCTGGGTTCACAAGCATTATTGAAGGCATGCAATAAGGACTTGGGAATCCAGATTTGCATAACATATTGTTTCTTTTGATTCAAGGAGCAATGGGGACTGGTGTGTCCAAATCTATTGCATGTAAGGTAGACAAGTTTTGTAGAATTCACAAAATATGGATCAGATTGTGGTCTTGCATTTTGATTTCTAAATTTGTTAAAATTGATATGGTGGAAGCCCATGTTTGATTGGAAGTTGTATTCTCTTTTATTGTTCCACCTATTATTGAACTGGTTCTTCTTTTTCTGATTAAAGTGGAGATTATAGTTGTTGTTGAACTTGGGCCTAAACTAGTTTTTGTTTGGCCTGCGGTGGGCAGGAACAAACCGAACATATTGCCCAAAGTTTGGCTGATATTTTTGATTTTTTATTGTTTTTTTTTCTGTAGAGAGATCGGGCTAGATTTTGTTGGGGTTCAGATGTTAAATGACCATGGTTGTGTCGACCTGGCTGCCCAGCCCACTGTGGTTGAGGAAAGGTGTGTCGACCTGGGGACTTAACCCATCTTTGGTGATCGGATTGCTGACTGGTTAAGTTCTTGTTTTTTTTATTTTTGATGTTTTGTCCCTCACCTTGATTGTTCTGAATTTTAATGGTTCTGGGATTAGGGACATCCTTCTTGACTGGTTCTTCCACTATCTGTTTTCCTTTGCCTTTTTCAAGACAGAATGAGATGGTTTTCAACTCTAGCGTCTTTCTCTCAGTGGGATTAAACCCCAGCCCTTCTCTTCTGAAATTCACTCGGGTACCTAAGACAACGTCCAAGTTGGATTTACCTTGAAAATTTTTTTCTACGACTAACTGTTTGTCCTTCAAGTCACTTTTAGCATTTTTAAAGATTTTTCTGCATTTCAGCATTTACAGCTTTTATGGCTTCATATTTTTCAAGGTTGAGTTTATTTTCTTTCTCATATTCCTGGCACCTCAGTTTAACTTCATCTAACTATTTTATGAGATTCTCATTCTCAATTTTCAGATTTTCCAGTTCTGAAATGTCATATTCTGATTCATCAATTTATTTTCTTAGTCTTTAATTTTCAATTTTTAGAGTCTCGAACTTTTTATTGATGGGGTTATCATGCGCCAAGGCATTGATCTTCTTTTTCAAAAGCTTGTTTTCTTTCTTGTAAGCTTCATATCTTTCAAGCAAATCAGTGTAAGCATCCTCCCATTCTTTAGCGGAAAAGTTTTCAAAGGGAGTGGTTACCTGATCATCATCTTCATTAGCCATCAGGCAGAGGTTGTCCTCATCTTCATCTAGGGAGGAGCTCTCATCTTCCTCATCATCATCGCTCCAGGTGCTAATCATTGCCCTGGGCTTCTTTCCTTTGGCCTTGGTAGTCTTCTTAAGCAGCTCGGGGCATTCTCCTCGCATATGCCCTGGTTTCCTGCACTGGTAGTAGATGACTTTGTCAAAAAAATTTATTTGTTCATCCTTAAGATTGGAAACTTTGTATACCTGTGATGACCGTCTTTTCTTCTGGAATTTACCTCTACTCCTTAAGGATTTCTTAAACTACCTGGTGAGCAATGCATGATCACCTAGGTTACCTTCTTGAAGGTCATCCTCTTCGTCTTCATTGGACTCATCAGTGCTCTCAAAGACCTTGAGAGCCACTTGCTTCTTCTTCTTGTGATATTCTTCATTCCTTCTCAGGTTGAGCTCATATGCCATGAGTGATCCTATTAATCCATCCATTGTCAACACGGACAGGTCTTTCGAATGTTCAATCACGGTGGCCTTAGTGTGCAACGCTAGCTGAGAGATCTCAGTATTTTTCTAACAAGTTCACTATCAAAATATTCTTTACCCAAGGATTTTAGACAGTTTGTTAGTTGGGTAAGTCTGGCATACATTTCAGGAATGGAATCGTCAAATTTCATTTTGAACATTTCATAGTCAGAGATTAACATGTTGGCCTTTGTGGCCCTTACCTCAGAAGTTCTTTCATAGATCAGTTGTAGCCGATCCCACATTTCTTTTGCCGATTTAGAAGTCGACACTCTGGAGTATTCTGTAGGATGGATGGCACATTGCATTACGTTCATCGCGCTCTAGTTAACTGTGGACTTCTTGATCTGGTCTGCTGTCCAGGTGTCCTCATCTTCAGGTAGTTCAAAAGGATCTCGACTGACTACCCGCCACATTAAATGATCCTGGGCACGAAGAAAAACCTCCATCTGGTTTTTCCAGTATGTATAATTTGCCCCATCAAAGAATGGGGGTCGATTGACAGAGTGACCCTCAGCTATGAAGCTGCGAGGGGCATTCCCATCAGATCTCCCCTAGTCGTTGGACCACATCTCTGGATAACCCGCTCTGATACCAATTGATGAGTGGTTTGAGTGGATCTAGAGGGGGGTGAATAGATCCCCACATGTGATTCTTGACCACTTATAAAATCAAAAGAAATTGTGGAACAAAAGGAATAGTCTTAAGCACGGTTGCAGGTTAACAAACGTGTTGTTCGAGAGTGTAACGTTATGAGATGCACTAACTGAGTGATAGCACATGTGAAGGAGGTAGAGGATATGGAATACGACATAGCAAACCACTGCTCAGGAATTTTTAAGGTGGTTTAGCTGCTATCTAACAGACCTACATCCACCCCTCACCAACCTGGTGAGGTTTTCACACTTGGCTAAAGGAAATCACACACACACACGCAGAGCTAGTCCGGGCCTCCAACAGATGAGCGGTTACACTCCCCTCCAAAATCACCAAGGTGGCTTCCAAGTCTCCGAGAGGCGAGCACTCACGCTCCCCGCGAAAACCATGGTAGCTTCCGAGCCTCCAAGAAGCGAGTGACTACGCTCCCCTCCAAAACCACAATGGTGGCTATCAGGCCCCCAAGAGGCGGGTAACAATCCACTCTTCTCCAGGAGATGGACGTACACCCACCTCCAAAATTCGCTAAGGGTAGCTTCCTAACTCCTAAGGAGCAAGCGGCTTCGCTCCCCTCAAAAATCACGATGGCTACCCAACTCTATAAGGGCATTCAACAACCCTCTATTGACTTGGTCTACTCTACGGAATAGATGAGCACTCCTTCTGCAAACAAAAGGAAATAGTCTGACAATACTGAAAGACTGACACCTCGTTCCTAGGGTACAACCCTAGCCCCACTGCGAACAAGTCTTAGAAGAGTCGACTACCACGATGGGTCCCTCTGCGCGAAAGTGGAGACCAAGGGCAAACACAGACAAAACAGGACAGGTAAAAAAGATAATCATTTTATTCATGACAAGGAAGTACATAGGGCATCAATCGTCATCATCAGAATGATAAAGGCGATGGGAGAACAACCCGTCATAACGGAAGTGAGGGGACACCTAACCGTTGAACCAGCCTTGCTCAAAAGTCTTCGTTGTAGTCGTCCTACCCAACGGGTATCGCCGGAAGAGGATCAGACCCTATCGGAGCGTCGATAGCAAGACCGGCACCCTTGGAGGGTTCACTCCCCTCTCGGCCAGAGTGAAATCAGACTCTGCTGCGACATCCATAGTCGGCTTAGGACTCTTGGGGGGTTCATTCACCGGCTTTGCCAAAGGAAGGCCAGCCTCCACTGTGATGTCAGCAGGCGTGCAGGGATCCTTGGGGGGCTCACCCCCCACCGAAGGGTAAGGGACTTGTAGAGACATGGCTATAGCGAAGGCACGATAGACATAGAGCAAAAGATGCCCAATGCCCCGACATGGACTCACAACCCTACTACTTATAGAGGGAAACACCCCCCTTCGAAGAAGCAGCGGCGTGTCACCCCCTGCCTGCGGCGTTAGTCTCCCTCGGGAAACCCAGGCGTTGTGGGGAAAGTAGGGACTCGTTAATGGCAAGATGATAAAGGAAAATCAAGCAAGCATCGGAAAAGGAAAGATACAAAGTCCATCAAGCATCCCATAAAGTGGAGAAAAAGTAGCAGAAGAAGATTTTTATTGATAGGGGGGAGGTACAAGTATTCACTCGTCCTCCTTGGGACGGAACCGATCGGGGATGAGCTCAAGCACCACCTTGATACAGTAGAACCAGTGGACCTTCATCAAGGCGTCACGCCAGCCCTGGACATACCCCCTCCGGTAGTCTTCAGATTTGCTGTCGTCGTCACCGGTGGAGGTCGAGGCGGTCGCTGAGAGGGCCGCCTCCCGAAAGCAGGGCCGCTTGAGGGAAGGCTCACCCAACGAAGAGTCAGACTTCTCGGATGACATCGCTTCAGAAGGCGGTTTCCTAAGCAGAGGGGGAGCATCGGGTACCCCCAAGGCTTCTCACAGCTCTCCTATTTATAGGAAACAAGTGAAACCTCCGGAAAGGGTCGGGGGCTCTTGTCCCCTCCTGATTTGACGGGAAGTGAAGCGGCGAGATCTCGGGAATCACGCCCTTCAAATACCCCATGCTTCCCGAAGGAGCTTCGACTGCCAATCCGTGTCCCGAGGGGGTTTAAACGAAGGAAAGCAACTCAAGTCTCTATGAGAAGCGAAGAGATGCCAACCAGACAAGACGTTCGAGAAGCAAGGTAAACATATTCCATTTCTAGCAAAAGGCATATAGGAGAAGGGCTACGCTTACTCGGGCATACCCAAAAGATACAAGGAAAAAGAAAGAAAGAAAAGTACGGCGAAGTCCTCTAGCGATGCGAGCGCTTCACCCTGAAGTGCTCGCCCCCTCAGCCACATGGGCGGGCGCCGAGCCCTGAGTCTCGGGCGCATCCATAGGAACCGACCCCGATGGTAGAGGGTCATCTGTCAGATCAACCAACTCCCGATGCACCGGGTGCTCGGCCCCCCATATTGTTCCGCCGCGCTCAGCTCCTCCTCGCCCTAGTCTCCCTCGCGCTCGAACGGTGTCGGAGGCGGCAGCACCGGCACTTGGGCCCCAGTGGCATCAACAGCCGCCCAGTCATCATTGAAGTCGGGGTCGCTCACCGACCCATAAACCTCGAGGGCGGCGGCATTCAGCACGGCCTTGTATTCCGAGGACTCTCGGAAGCGCTCGACCGCCTCCTCGCCAGCCCTCGCAGCCTCGGCCCTAGCTGTAGCGACCGCAATCTTGGCCACGGCTACCTCCGCCTCCTTCCTCGCCAGACAGGCTTGCACAAAGAACAAATTCCTCAACCACACACGGCTACACAGCAGCCAAAACAAACTCTGGACTCTAAAGCAGAGTGTCGAAAACACACTGAAAGCTCAGCAACCACACACGGAAAGATAGAAGAAAAATCTCAAAAGGATAACAAAATTCGAAACCAAGAAACGAAATGTAGCTTCTGATAAAGTCAAGAATCTGTAAGTGAAGATCTAAAATCAGATCTGTAGTTGCTGTGTCTCTTTGCTCTTCTTCAGTGGCCAGGCAGGAACAAGGAGGAGGATTCTCTCAAAGTACTCTTCAGGATTTTCCTCCTTGTTTTTTGGAATCACACAAGATAGCTTACTTCAGGTGTTCTTCAGAACAAGCTCAGGGCGTCTCACCTCTTTTCCCGCACTTTTTTCTCAGGGCAATAGGTCCATATTTATAAGAGAAAAATATGGAGAGTCCTCTTCTACCAAATCTTTTTCCCAATTCTGTTACCTGACTGGTCCTTTTCCTAGGATCTTTGTCAGATCTTGAAGTGTGTGTCTTGAAAACATGAGCCATTGACTTTGGAGTACGTAAACATGTGATTGTTGAGGACTTAGCGTCTTTGTATGGATGGGCTTCAGTCATACGATTGAGTAGGCAGATCTTGTTGAGAGTTCTTCATGTGCGTCGACGCACCTAGTGGTCTGTGTCGACGCAGCTTACAGTCCGCTTGGGCTGCTACGAGTAGGGTTGAGAGTTGAATGAGTGTGAGTCGACGCAGCCTGAGGTGTGTGTCGACACACCTTACCTTCTGCGCGAGGTGGACTGCGAGTCTTACCAATATGCGTTGACGCAGATAGTGGGATGTATTGATGCACTCTACCGTCCGCTCAGGTTGCTGCGAGCTAAACTAGTATGCGTCGACACAGCTGGAAGGGTGTGTCGATGCACCCTTGTAAAATGCACCTGAAGCAGCTTCTGTGAAGCAACCCTGTGTCAACGCACTAAGAAAATAGTGTCAACGTAGCTGAAGAGTGTCGCACGTATAATGGTTGTTGGATATGAAGATGTGTCGACGCCATGAGAGGATGAAGTGGATGGAGTTGACACAACTTCGTTATGTGCTTTTGAAGTTGCTCCTGGAAGTCATCCTGTGTTGACGCAATGAGAGGCTTGTGTCGACGCAGTGTTGAAGTCCGCTCTGGCTTGTTCTTCCATTTGTGAGCATGTGACGATGTGAGTCGACACACTCAAGAAGTGGGTCGACACACTTTGCTGTCTGTCTTGTTTTATGAATATCTGACGACTACTTGGGAAGTTAGTCGACTGACTTTCATGTTTGTCGACTGATTTGGAACTTAGTCGACTAACTGGCCAGCCCTTTGCATCTGATTTCACCAAGTTGATACCTCCTTGTATCTTGAGCTTCTTGTAAAACCTAGTAGGTCGACTCACCTGAGAGGTAGGTTGACACACTCACGAAGACTTGGTTAATTTCTTCACATTCAGCCAATCAAAAAAAATGTTTCAAGTTTTCTCAAATAGACTAGCTAATGACTTATAGTTAGACATCATCAAAACGTAATGCACACAACATACAAGACCACTTAACAGAAGTCCATAAGTCGGTAATCAAACACTTAGCATCTCTCATGCAAGACATCTTTAGTGAATCAGGTCTAAGATCCAACTGTGCTACTGAGATGATAAAATACCCTGATTAATAGTTAGTATGATTACCATTCAGGGATTCTAGATTGGGTCAGTTCTGTGTACTCATTCCACTAATGAGCACCCACATATGTACTTTAGTGTCTTCACACCGATGACTATGAGAGCAATCACACCCATCATATGAGTAAGTATTATGTGTGCCAGTCTATCCGGATCTTCAATGTCCCTTCTTGAAGATCCTACGACTGGGAACATTTAGAACATGTGCCTCTGGATGACTGATCTCATTATCATAATCTCATTATGATCCAGTCATCATCGCACAGGTTCAGGGACTTCATTACATTCATATTATAAATACAAATTAAATGTAACAAATAAATGTCATTAATATAAATATGAATGAGATATTACAAGAAATGTCACCATCACATCTCATGTGATTGGCTTATAGGGCATACATTTCTATTAGTACACCGGCCTCTAAATTCCCTTGTTATCTCGAACCAGTACCAAGCTAACAGTGGAAGGTGTAGCTGAGAGATATAGATATAAAGTTTCTCCCGGCACGGGCTTCTAAAGTATCGGGGGAGCCATCAGGAACTGCTTTAGCTCGGTGAAAGCTTTCTCTCATTCATTGTCCCAAGTGAAGGTCGGGGCAGCCGTCTTTGGACCCCTCAACAGTTTGAAGAAGGGTAGGCAACGCTCCGTAGCTCAGGACATGAAGCGATTTAACGCGACGATCCCTATCAGACGCTGGACATCCTTGACGCTTTGCGGCTGCCGCATATCTAGGATGGCCTGGATCTTCTCGAGATTCGCCTCAATCCCTTGGTGGGTCACCAAGAAGCCCAGAAACTTTTCGGACCTAACCCCAAAGGCGCACTTTGCGGGGTTGAGTCTCATATTATACTTCCGGAGGGCTTCAAAGGTCTCTGCTAGGTCAGAGAAGTGGTCTTCAGCTTTCGGCGACTTGACCAGCATGTCATCGATGTAAACCTCAACGTTTCAACCAATCTGGTCCTCGAATATCTGGTTGACCAGCCTTTGATATGTTGCTCTGGCATTCTTCAACCCGAAAGGCATTCGGGTGTAACAATACACACCGAAGTCAGAGGTGAACGTCGTCTTCTCCGCATCTTCGGGATGCATCCGGATCTGGTGGTACCCGGAGTAGGCGCCGAGAAAACTGAGAAGCTCATTACCTGATGTCGAATCGACCAATTGATCGATGCTCGAAAGGGGATAACAGTCCTTTGGTGTAGCCTTGTTGAGGTCGATGAAGTCGATCCACATCCGCCACTTGCCCGAGGCTTTAGGTACTAGGATGATGTTAGCCAACTAGGTCGGGTAAAGGACCGGGTAGAATAGCCCCATTTTCTTCCCCTTAGTGATTTGCTCTTTAATAATCGCCTATTTTACCGGGGCATGCTTTCTATTGGGTTCGTTGTACCCCCTCATTGATTTTGGTATTGGTTTTAATGATAACAAAATATTGTGTGTGTATTATGTGTGGAAGCAAAATATTATGTGTAGAGTAGCATATGATATCATATGAGATTGAAGATGGTTTTTGGTTACCTTGTGCTAGTTTAATGCTCATTCGAATGCTTGAGTGATCAATTCAATGTGCTTGATTTAACCTCCATTTGGTTGATAACCACTCATGTCTGTGGAAGAACGGGTTGATGTTAAAATCAGTGAAGTTAAGCTTTGAAGATGCTTCCATAATGAAGATTGCTAGTCATGCACATAAACTCATGGATAATGTGTGTTTGAATTGCTATATTGATGGAGTTGTCTTCATGTAAGTCTTATATGTTTTGAACTCCAAATTTCATTTTTGAGATCTTGGCATGTGAATGTGGATGATGGTGATCAAGTTTGAATTGCACGTTATCATGAGGCATGATGTAGTGAGCTTGTGCATTTTCATTTAAGAAATGCTAGTTATTAACGAGAAGGTCATTTGACTTTACTGCTCATACTAATATGGAAAGCTTGTGTTTTGCAGGTTTTCTTCAGTGGAGTTGACTCATCCACTGTATTGGGTCGACTCATCTATACACTATGCATCATCTGCATGTTTCTTTTAAAAGGCTTTGAATGTGTCTCTTGCATATTGTTCATGAAGCTTTTGAGCTTTCATATGTTTAAGTGATTCCTTAAATGCATATCATTGGATTTCTATTTTTAAGTTGTGAATTGGGCTCTAATTGCTGTTTTCTTTCTTCATGAGTTTCTGCATGAGTTTTTGGGTCATGATGTATTTAAACCTTCTTGCATTAATCATGGTGAAAGTTGGCTAAGTGATATGCTCACATATTGTATAAATGTATGGGATTTGATATTAACTCTTGGGTGTGCAATCTGGAGATTGAGTTTTATGCATCCTCCTCATGAATTGTTAAAGCTTTGAATATGGTTCATGCATGTTGTTCACGAAGTTCTTTTGTGCAAGTAATATGACTAAGTTATTTCATGAAAGTCCCGATGAAAATGGTTTTATTGATGGGTTGATAATGCTCAAACACTGCATAAATGGATGGCATTTAAGTTTAATTTTGAGATATAAAAACTGGAGTTTGTGACTTGCTCTGGTCTGCCTTGTGCATAACCAGAACCGGTCGACCGCCCCTGCAAAATCGATCAACCGGTTCACAGCCACCTGTGACCAGATAGAACTCAGTTATGTCCGGTCGACCACCCCGATATAACCGGTCGACCGGTTCCTCTGTACACAGGCCAAACAGAAGTTGTGCAAGGCTGGTCGACCGCCCATCCAGGATCGGTCGACCGACGATTCTCTGCTGCTCGCACGTGGTTTCGTTTTCATTCCGTAACCCACTCAAATGAGCCCCAATTGGAGTGTCCTTTTACCACAATGCCTCTCAACCATTCCCTCACCTATTGGGATGTTTTTGGAAGGAGGATTTCATCTAGTTCAAGTGATTTCTGGAGTTCGAGGAAGAAGGAAAAGAGAAGCGGAATGAAGAGAGGATCAAGAGGATGTTGATATCGCGTTCATTCGTCTTCCCTCCGACCTGAGCCTCAAGAAGCATAATCTATCGGCCTTAGAAACAAAGGGGAACATATTTCTACATCTTATTTCTGCTTGGTTGTGATGTTTTTCATGTGTTTTATTTCGATTTGAGCAAGTCTTGAATATTTGTATAAGTTTTCTGAACTCAAGACTACTCTGTGTGTGTGACCGTTTGTGTACGGTCGTGTGTCATCATTGTTGCGTTTGTTGCAACGTGTGTGTGTGTGTGTGTGTGTGTGTGTGTGTGTGTGTGTGTGTTTGTGATCTGGTCGTTGGATCATGTTGGAGACTCCGTCTCCATGTGCGTGTTAGGGATTTATCCCCGTGTGTGTTGGAGCGTCGCTCCGTGTTGGGGAGTCTTCCCCGTGCTAGTTTTTCAGTGAGTTAAGCTTTACCGGTTTGATAAGGGGTGGACATAGGGAGCCCATTGTGGTCCCGAACCACCTTAAAAATCTCCGTGTCCTGTGGTTTGATTTATGAGATTGTTTCTTTATCATCTACCTCATTCACAGGAGATTGGTTTCAGTTTTATCTTGTTCACACACTTTACTATTTTTATCTTGATCACACACATTGCTTATTTATCCAGATTCCACTGTGTGACGTGTCTGCTTGATATATCCGTTTAGTCGATCATGTGAGATCGGAAAGGCTGAGAGAACTATCGCTTTTAAGATTTATATCTCATTTCATATTAGTTTAAATTTGATAGTTGCTCTAATCTTGTTAAGTAAGTTTAAATTTGCCATATCTCGTGGAGGATAATTCAACCCCCCTTCTTGTCCGCTCGCCTACCGGGGCCAACACTTTCTTTTTCGCTGTTAAACAAGCTTAATAGCAGGGTCGAGATTAAGGTAGTGCGTCACAGTTTCCTCAAGAATTCTGGGGAGATCATCATCAGATCATGCAAAGATATGGACATACTCTGAAAAGAAATCCTTATATAGAGCTTGAATTTCGGGTGGCAAATCTGCCCCAATTTTGACTTCGAGGGTCGGGTCATCTCTTAGGCAAATCGACAACAACTCCCCTCCAAGCTTGCTTGTTATCATCTTTTTCTCCATGATACCCTTACTTCGGTTTGCCTCCTTGAGTCGTACAGCTTCCACTGAGATCACGTAGCACCTTCTAGCTATTGCCTGGCTACCTCGGACTTCCTCCACGCCAAATTTAGTGGGGAACTTCATTTTTTGGTGGTAGGTAGAGGGTACTACTTTTATTCAGCTAATGACACCTTGACCGAAAATGACGTTATAGGCCGTTATCCCCTTTACCATGATGAAGTTCGCCACGAAGGTCACGCCTCTGGGGGGAGTCCCAAGAGTAACGAGCAGGCTAAGGGCTCCTTCAGGATAGGTAACTTGACCATTGAACTCACAAAGAGGGGTTCGGACCGGACGCAACCTCAATGGGTTTTCACCCATCTTCAAAAAATAGTCGTAAGACAATACGTCTGGTGCACTGTCATTATCTACAAGTATTCTATCTGCGTTACAATGATTTATTGTTGTCGAGATTACAAGAGCATCATCATGTGGGGTAACCACCCCTTCTAAGTCCTGATTGGAGAACGCCAAGGCCTGCTGCTCGTGTGCTGAAATTGCTGGCTTGGCAGGCTTGGCAACCTTGCTGGCTCGCTCAGCGTGACGCTTCCTCTCTCGACTGGTATCTCCTCCTGATGTCGAACCTCTCGAGATAACATTGATGTGGATCCCTCGGGGGTGGTTGTCTATCTCCTCCGAGGGATCTGGCAGGGCATCCCGACGCTCAACCACGTATTGGGCCAGGTGCCCATGGCGGATGAGACTTTTGATCTCATCCTGAGTTGCTGGCAGTCACAAGTATGATGGTCATGGTCATTGTGGAACTGGTAATACTTTCGACGGTTGCGGCGCCGAGGGTTGGCCTTCATCAGTTCGGGCTAGTGAAGCAACCCCGAATCTCTAATCTCTCAGTAGATCTCGTAGAGGGGAGTAGTCATAAGAGCATAACGCTATAATTTCTTGGGCGGCTCCCTTCGGTCGCCCTCCCGGTTCCTCCTCTTTCCTTGGCTGGAGGGCTGATCAGATGGGCGCTTCTTCTCCTCCTCCTTCCTTCGGTCGAGGCTATCCTGACAAACAGTTAAAACCTCCTCGCACTCCGCGTGGCATAGAGCTAAGGTCACGAGGTTGGCAAGGGAGGTGGGGGGATGGAGCACCAATTCTCGCCGGAGCCATTCATCGCAGGTTCTCCCGGTCAGGGCGGTGATTGTGGATGCGACGTCGAGGCAGGGGATGCGTAGGACCTCTACCTTGAAGCAGTTAATGTAGGCCCGTAGCTTTTCCCTTGGGGCCTGCTTGAGCGCCAAGAGTCCCGCAATCGACCTTGGGGGGCCGCTCTCGGTGAAGCTTTCTTTGAAGAGTCGCCCGAGCTGCCAGAAGCTGGTGATGCTTCTGGGGGCGAGAGCCCGAAACCATACTTGAGACCCTTACACCAGAGTGGTGGCAAAGGCTCGGCACTTGATGGGGTCCGACGTCCCCTGCAGAGTCATCAGGGCGTCGAAACTATCAAAGTGGTCGGCCGGGTCACCTAGGCTATCATAAGACTTGAAGGCAGGGAGGGAGATCCTAGGGGACAACTCGGCTTCTAAAATCTCAGGGGAGAACGGGGATTGCTCCTCGCCCTCCCTATTCATGGAGCTCTGTTGCAGAGCTCGGAGTGCTCGTTCTTGCTCGATAAATCGTCGCTCAAAGTCCCGGAACTGAAGAGTAAGCTCCGGATGGGTGTGAGAAGGCACTGGGGGCTCCCAGGGTGCTCTCCCTCTTTTCCCTGTCATCGCGCTGCAGGGACGACGATTGTCGCCAGTGGGACGGTTTGCCGCGCATCACTCCTCCCCTTGTGTGGGTTGGAGGAAACCTCCTGTTCCGCAACTGGAGGCGGGGAGTGAGAAGGTTCGCCCGCCACGTTGCGGATGATGCGGCCGTTTTGGATGATGAAACGACCTCCTGCCGTCCGCAGGGAGGCCTCAACTCGAGGGAGGCCCGAACATGAGTGCTGCGATCGCTCCTCCCTAACTACCTGGGCCCTCATCAAGTCGACGAGGGTGTCTAGTTTAGCATTGAGGGAGCCTAAAGCCTCTGGATCTACCATAGCGGGCTGTCCCCCTTGGGGCGACAGTGGAGGAGGGGAATTGGCCTGAGCGTTGGAAGTAGGGCCAGTCAACGAGTGTGACGGCGCAGGCTCCTGATTCATGGCCGCTGGCGCCTTCCCCCTATCACCGGTCAACCTCATGCTGGTGCTCCTACTCACTGTATTGGATTCTTGTTCACTTTCCCACATACGGCACCAGATGAAGAGGCAAGATCTCATGCTAAGCCGCTGGCCGTCGGACCTAGGGCTACACGGGTCCAAGATCAGTTGTAAGAAGCCACCATAGAATGGGATTCTGCACAAGGTAAAGAAGCGATCAGGGGGCCTGGGATTGTTGGTCCCAGAGAAAACTCTCTGATGCTTAAGTCAGCAAGGGCAAAATCGGGGTGCGAAAGGAGGCGAGGGGGGTGTAGGGCACGAAACTGCTCTTCACCAGTTGAGGAGGCTAGAATTGACTTACTTTTTCGGAGGGGAAACTTGGGTTTATATAACTGCAGGCTCCCTCTTCTGAGTAGGGGAAATTGTGAGAGTCCGGGGGACGTTACGTCCACGACGTGAATTCTTACCGTTCAGAGACTCTTGCTCTCCCCTTACTCTCATGAGCTTCCCACTCTCAGACGACAGCGTATCATTCACTTATGGTTATTAGGGATAAGTGCCTGGCCGCGAGAAATTCACTTTGGCTCGTTGGGGAGTTCCTGCGATGGGCTGATCCACGAGAGATAAGGGATATTCCCCGTCTAGGCAGGGAGTCCTAGCCTTGGGCATCCCTGAGGGAGCATTTTATCCACCTTTGACTGACTCGGTCTAAGGTGCCCCTAGGCTCTTCCCGAGCGTTGGGAAGGCTACCACACGGGCTACGGAGCCAAGGCGGGGTGGGCTTTGTTAGGGCCCTTTACCCTGCGATTTATAGCAAGCAGGCTCTTATTAGGCCGCACAGGCCTTTATGGACCTTTGGACTGTGAAGTGTTGGGTCGCGAATATTCCCCTCTCCAAAATCTATAACTTTTCTTCCAACTAGTAGTACATATATTGAAGCTCGTATTTTCTATTATGTCAAGAAATTGCACATTAATTCTACATGAAAATATTCAAGAAGTATTATTTAAACCACGAAGATTCTCCTCTTGGTCTAGAACACACACTTCTTCCATCACATGGATGTCAGTTGGCTGTGATCTCGACGCCAGACCTCGCAACTAACCCCGGGCCATCTTGAGGTAACGTTTATCCCGATTATCCTCTGTCCGGTAAAAAGATGGAGATTATTTTGTAGTCTCTTTCGAGGTGATCAGCTAAATTGGCCTCATAAATATGAATGCCGATTTTTCCATTGTAAAAGGACAATCTCCATATAAAATATTTTAATCTTAATGACCAGAAAACAAAAGGACAATTTCAGATGTCACACTCTTTGCATCTTTTCCTATTGAACCAAAAAAAAAGAGGAAAAATCTCCATATGAAATATTTTAATCCTCAGTTGCCAAGCAGATTTATTGCGAGTCTGGTGTGTGCCATAGCCTGGTTGCTGAGACGAGAGCTCCTCTTGGTGCCCTCGGATATTGCAGGTCAATGCATAGCAATATTCACCTGATAGAGTGATTCTTTGGTGCTGGTTAATGCGATTTGGTGCTGGTTAATGCGATTCGTCAAGAATTCTCTTGTCCTCGGAGAATTGCCACTGACATGGAAGAGATCTCCACTATTCTGGGCCAGTTGCAATTGCCTTATTTCTCACACGAGTAATGTTTAGTGTACATTCTGAATTATTACACACCCAAAATGTTCATCAAGTTATTTTTTTTTGAAAATTGTATGACGTGATACTCAATCTTCTTAAAGTATCGTACAAGTCACGCCTCCATCAAATAATTTAAAAAATAATAAATACAAAATGATTAAAAAAATCAGTCTAACACTATTTATTTGATCCGATTTTTTTTAATTCTTTTGAACTATTTGATAGAGATGTGACTCGTACAATAAGTTAGACGATACGAGTCTCGCGTCATAAAATTTTTAAGAAAAAAAAAAGATAACTTGATGCACACCGAGTTTGTAATAACTCAAAGTGTGCACTAAGCAGGGATGCTACTCCTATTCGCGAGCACCAAGGTGGACCTGCTGGAATTTCCTTATATTTCTTTTGGTTTTATTCCACGATTCTTCTTTTTTTTTATCTCTGCCCTTTTCCCCTCTTTTCTAACGAACATACATGCAGGGGTATGCGCCGTGAGTCATTCCATTCCTATTTTAAAAAGAATAGAGTGTAAATTTATCTTTTAGCGAAGCGAGAACATGACATTTTGTTGAATTTGACGTGCACTCTCTTAAGATCGATTTAAGACATTTTTGGTCTAAAAAACATATTCATTAGGCCCAAGACCTAATTCTTAGCCTACCTGGACCAGATATGGACCCGATTTTAGGCACGTACATTTACCCAGAAGTAGACGTGTTAATACTCTGCGGTAGATAAAAGGTCTGATCAAATGCCTATGCCTCTAGGCCTGGCAACAGGTCTCTCAATAACTGCACGAGAATCTAAGCCGATTTCGCTGTCTAGGCAAGTTGAAGTCCTTACTTGAAACAAACTAGACCCAAACCTCGGTTGCCTAGTAAACCCCCATTTATTTATTTTGATTGAGTTTGGGTGTGCGGTATTTCGAGTGCGTAAATCCTAGACAACGCCGGTGACAATATTTGATGACGGCATGCCAATAGCTTCCCGTTCAATCACTTTTCTGGTTGATTCTTAAAAATAATAATAATAAAAACCTACCACTTATCTGGTTCCCGTCTGTCTCAAATACAAGTCATTCAGTGGTAAAGACACGTTTGCCGAAAATTTTAATTAGAGATTACTTTTCACATCAAAGTGGTTGCATGAGAGTGGAACTACGCAAATATTGGTACGACAACAGGTTATCCCTTCCCAATAATCCTTTTTTTCCCCTTCAATTAAAGAGGCTCCGACTGGGAATCTGGGCCAAACACGCCGTAACAACTGCCAGTGGGCTTGTAACCACTGTTGGTATGCCGCGTTGGGGGGGATGGGGTGACCATCAGGATGTGCGTCAATGTAACCACCGGAACGGGTGACAAATAGCAAGGAGGCCTCGTATAAACTAACTAACCGTTCGGCGCCGCTCGGGGTCCGTAAGCCGCACGGAGGGTGAAGATCATTACCTCGTCCAACATGTTCAAAGTCTGATTGCACAAGGTTTTAGATTTCCAAACTTTTCAGAAGGAGGCATCTCTTATCATAATGCTATGCTAAGCTGACCCAACGGTGATGCGAATAAAGGACAATCATAAAAAAGGACCAGTACAAATTATTAGTTGCCGAAAGATGGAAATCCTCTGCCTGCAAACTAGAGCTGAATCACCATCTAAACTCCCCACATCCCCATCACATACCCTCCCAATCAACATGCGCCATTTTTCCCGACATCATATATATATATGAAACAAAAATTGTCGCGACCCAGGGGTTACACACCTCAAACTCAGTGATCCAGGTAGAATTGATATGCATGCGATCCCAACAGGACTAATAGAATGGAATTGTGGCACACTTGGTGTGCAGTAAATATTACCCGTACCCATATATATAGGTTCTAACCGGATCAATGGGAATGAGTGTGAAAATTGTTGCACACCAAGATATGCAGCAAAGAACCCCCATACCATTGATGGGAAATGGATCACTAGGTGTTTTAAGAGTCGACTTGCTCAATGACTCCCAACTTGATTTGAACGAAATCATTTCCACCGACATCAACTTCCCTTGTACAATTAGCATCCAGTGGTCAGGATATAGAGGCAGCCTACATTCCCCTTCAATGGCCAACACTCGAATGAATCTCATTTATCCCATTGCTAATATCCTGTTACACCAGCACTGGCATTCCCCCCTCTCGCTCAAACCTCTACATCCAGGCCCTATGAGACTCCGACAACAACAGCAGCCCACATGCACGACACCACAGCACGTACGCCAACAGCCCCAGCATCCAATGCTGCGTCACCTCTTCTTCCTCCGACAATGGTTATGAAGATGCTCTGTGCGTGTGTGCCCATCCCCCAACCCCCACCGGCCTCCCTGTCTCGCCCTGCTATATATAGTAGCCTCAACCATCTGCCAAAGACAGAGAAAATGAACTACCTGATGTCCGAAATCAGTCCTCGACTCTATCCAAGTTCTGATCAGTGTGGACTTCTCAAATAACTTAAATTGCCATCTACCGACCAGGACCCAGAACCAACTAATGGAGTGATGCCATGCATCACATCTTCAGAGAGGGCTGCAGAGTGGCTGGCAGAAGTCGGGCGGGGCCGAACTAGAAAGGAAGCCTACAAGTCAGGCCCAGGCTCATACGACCGGACTTTCCGACTGAACCCGGGCTTCTTCGAGCCCGGTCGGGTTCTTCGAGCCCAGTCCGGGCCTCACATTGACACGCCCCATTCAATAGTTCTTAAAAGAGTGCTGGAGAGATGAGGGTACTCCAAGCACCCAAAGTCACTAAATAAATTTCAACAGAACCTCATACAAGCATGCATTCTATTTTCTGCAAAGCAGCAGATTTGCGGAATATGCCTGAGCCCCTCCAAAAAAAGTGCCCCAAAATCGATAACTCCAAAAAAGCTCCGATCAGCAGCATCTAGAGTTGAATATTCTTAATTAAAGCATATCCACATTCCAAAACATACATAAACTGCTTAAAGAGAACAAGTGGAGAGATTCAACTTCAAGTTCACAGCTTCACTTGGTGTATTTTTCTGTCTTTGGAAAACAGGGAGTCCTTTTTGAATGTAATTGAACCATTAGGATACATGAAGGCACGCCTCAACCTGCCAGTGCGGAAAATTCAACGGTGAACTCAGAAACCAATGTAATGGAGCCACCAGATGGCAAATTAGTGTGTGTGCGGGTGTTAGAGAGAGAGAGAGAGGAGAGAGAGAGAGAGAGAGAGAGAGAGCATAAAACTGGAAGTCAGATAACGCTCAATACCGAAATACCACATTCTTTTAATCATGAAGGATTGCAAGTCCAGTTAAAAATTTGCAACATTCAATTACCAGGTAGACAACAAACAGTATAGCCAGTCAATGCAAACAGTGATAAAAAAGGAATTCTTTTTGTTTTGTTTCTGTATAAGAATGAAAAATGCAGATGTTGAATTATAACAAGTATCATTAAGAATACCAATGGTGAGCCACAAAAGGATCCTTTTGCACACATCAAGTGGCCGTCCTACATACAGAACATAGTTTTTTGGCATATCATCAGCATTCTTGGTTGTGGGTGAGCGTGTGCACGCAGGTCTCTCTCTCTCTCTCTCTCTCTCTCTCTCTCTCTCTCTCTATATATATATATATATATATATATATATATATATATACACACACACACTCTCTCTCTCTCTCTCTCTCTCTATATATATATATATATATATACACACACACACACACACACACACACACACACAATCAATTCAAGTGCAGGATTGATAATATGTATTTTTCATTTTTTTAAAACAATAATGTATATGGAAAATCCCAAAAATTGCTATTGCATGGATAGTTTCTCCAAAATGTGAATTCGATTCATCCAAGAACATCATATTAAACTAGAAACAAAATCACTATCCCAACTGTGAGATAAATAGGGCAGGAAGAATCCCGAGATTTTGAGAGTTTTGCTCTTCTTTACAAATCTCATTTTCATACAATTATGCCTTATCCATTGATCAAAAATACTTTCATCAGCATCCCCATCATCACTTGTGGCCTCCCCCGCATGAACCCTGACTGTCCACTTTACTCCATTAAATACAGTGCATGTTAGTTAGATCTTAAGAAAGGTTATGTCCTTCATTACTATTTCCAAGCATCCCTCACTCTCTCACACAGAGGAGACATGCTAGATCCAATTAACTTATTACCTCCTTGATCAAGAAGCGTTTCGTTCTCAGAACAAATCAGTCTCACCACCTTTACACAACACTTCATGCGTTCTCTCGTCCCATGTTCTCCCCCTCCTTTTCCCTTTCTGCCACTAAAAAATAGAAACCCCTCGGATGGCTTAGGGGCCTTGGAAAACTGATGGAAAACTCCACTGTCAGGTGGATTAGGGGTTTTGGAAAAGTCTACTTTCTGGGAAAAGTTGTTCTTCCCAAGATTAGTCGTTTAGGAAAATAAATAGTTACGGATTTTTTTTCCTTAGGTGGTAAAATTACCTCAAATTTTCGTACTCAGGACCTCAGAAAACTATTTCTTTTGTAGGGAAAAAGCAGGCTTGTCTCTTATTCTCTGTGGATCTCTCTCCCCCTCTCTTGACCATGGTTGATATTTAACATTGACTGACATAACATTTGACTTTTCCTAACACCTAACTATGGATTTTTTTGCCTCATAATGCTTTTTAGTCTGAGGAAAAAATTCCCAAAGGAATAAAAAAACTCAGAAAACCCCTAATACACCCCTCCAGAAAAATTCTCCCCAAAGTTCGCCATTTAGGAAAGTAAACAATTAGGGCCAGATTGATAATAGGTTAGGTTAGAGGCGGGCGGCGAACCCAAGGGTGATGTGCCCGCCCGCCATCCTAATCAGCCCCGAACACCCCATTCGACCCTCACCGTGAGAATGAGAAAACCATGCTTTAACCCCATTCAACCCCAATTATGTAAAATGGACCCAAAGTTGAATATGGAGGTCAGAGACAAATATGCCATCCTAACCGGGCCCTATTCGAATATCAAAGTCGCACCTTATGGCATACTTTTTCTTCATTGGGTGGCAAATTACCTCAACACTTTTTTCTACGTCTGGAATTAAAAAACATTTTTTTCTGAGGAGAAAACAAGCTCCTATCTTATTCTCCATGGGTCTATATCTCCTCCCTTAACAAGGGCTGAGATTTAACATTAACCCACACAAGATTTGACTTTCCTAACAACCCCAAATCATAAAAGTTTTATCTTGAATTGGAATGTTTTTCTAGTCTGGGAAAAAAATATCCTTTTCCAAGGAATATTTTTTTTGGGAAATTACTAGAAAGGACATAAAAAATTTTTAGAATAAAAAGCAAGGGCACTCCTTTCGCTGAGTCTAAAATAACTAAAAAGGGCACTCCTTTCAAATTTTATATTCACAAGGCACAAAACTCGCATTTTTTCTAATACACTACCAAAAGCACCTTCAGATGGTTTAAGAAAACCCTCTTCCACTCCAAAGCAAATGTGATATGACTTTTATACCCTTGATAATAATCCAAAAATGAGCCTTCATTTTTTATAATTATCAAAAGGGGCACTAGGATCTCAAAATTAGCAAAGAGGATAAGAAATTGGATAGAAGGATAGGAAGACAAAGATGATAACATGCAGGAGAAGATGAAGAGATAGAAGATGGAGCAAGATAGTTGATAATTTTCCTTCTGGCAATAGCCAGAGACATTAGGAAAAAGACGTCAAAATTCTGTTTAGGACTTTCTAGCCGAGTGGGGAGAAAGGAACAGAGGAATCTTCAGAATAGAAGCTAGAGCCATGGATAGAGCTGTTTCATTCATTTGTGAGCGAGTAAAAGAGGGGGCTCAGCTTCTATGTAGTGTGGGCTCCCACAATCTCTCGCTTGTTATTTTGTTGGGGGGCTAACGTGAGCCACACCTCCTGTGTGTAGAGTGTCTTGGTTTTTGTTGTATAGGCATCGAACACACTGAATATACTTGTACATCTCTTCTTTTCATTTAATACAACGGTGATACCAACCACTTTAAAAAAAAACATTAAATTATAATGTCCTTTTCAGTTATTTTAAAACCAGAGTGCCCTTACGAGTTTTTATGCCCTTCCTAGTAATTTTCCCATTAAAAAAAAAACTAATACACCCATTGGATATGGGTGCAAGGCCCCAGGCCTAAAAATAGAAGAGGAGGGGGTGCCCTCCCCTATCACTAAAAGCCATAACTGGCACTACTGCAAAAAAATCCACCAAGGAAGGAAACCTCCAGCCACTTGTCACGGCACCGACTTGTTCGGGCCATGCGGCACCCGTGCAAGCCTCGCACACGGGCTAGTCAATCGACGCGCAACCGCACGCAACTTGCACAATGCGACACAAAGCAAGCAACCCACATGAAGAGAAACAAGAGTTAGTCAACGGCTAAGGATGATTTGTATTGCTTTGAAAGGATGTATAAGAAGGTGGACGACTCAGGGGAAGACTTGGGTGAAAATAGACAGCAATGCACAGCCGGCTGGCTGTGGCCCCACTTGATCAAGCCCAAATTCTTCTACCCTTACTATACTTTAAGATGATCTAGGTCTCAGCCACCCCTAGACATAAAACATCCTGTGGAGAGGGCCAAAAAGCCTAGAACGTCAGATTTACCGTGGTTACACAAAGAAGAAAGAAAGGGTCACGAGCCGGGGCCATGCGGACATCGATGGACATGCCGACTGTGACAGGCTCCCTCGCTTGAAGATGTTGACGCCCTCATCGACTGTCACTTGAATGCCCGAACTATGTCTTCATCTTGATGCAATTCAGCTTCAGACTCCCAGCTAACCTCAGAATTTGGCAACCCTTCCACAGGACGAGGCACTCCATTTGCTCCACACCACTTGAGAGGCATCATTTCCGCTCTGCAAGGATGGTGTCGACCTGCTTCTCAATGGCTAAAACAATTGGAGGAGGCCTCATCGATAAACGACAAGTCATGGCGATCGGCGTGGAAGGACTTGAGATAGCTCGCATGAAATACTAGATGGATATGGAGCCACGGGGTAGCTCCACCTTGTACGACACCTTGCCTACCCGTTCGGTGATGAGAAACGGGCCTTCATATCTTCGAACAAGGCCCTTGTGCACCCAGCGTGTGAATTTGTGTTATGCAAGGATCAGCTTCGCCATCACAAGATCACCATCTTGGTACTCCAATGGCCTTCTATCTTCATCCGCCCAATTCTTCATTCTTCGTGCGACACTCTCCAAACAAGTGCGCGTCAAGTCTCTTTGCCAATACCAGTGTTCAGTCATCTTGAATGATGCTGGGCTAGAACTTGCATATTGAACAACAATAGCATCGGAGGTCTTCGGTTGTTGCCCTGTTACGAGCTTGAAGGGGCTCCGACCCGTAGCAGAACTCTTCTGAAGGTTGAAGGATAATTGAGCAACATCTAACAGCTCAGCCCAGTTCTTTTGATTTTGATCAACAAAATGCCACAAGTATTCTTCTTCCATCCGGGCATTTGTCCTTTCCGTCTGGCCATCTGACTGGTGGTGGAAGCTGGAGAAGTGAAGCTTCGATCCAAGCAACTGAAACAGCTCCGTCCAAAACCGACCCAAATATTGAGGGTCCCGATCGCTCACTATATTCTGTGGTATTCCCCAGTACTTCACAACATGCTTTAAGAGTAGCCGAGCAGTGTCTTCAGCAGTGCAATGTATCAGGACCGGAATGAAAGTGACATATTTGGAGAAGCAATCCACTACTACGAGGGAGCCCAACTCTCCCACCTTCGGCAACGCGGATATGAAGTTCATTGAGATGCTCTCTCACGACCACCGTGGTATAGGCAAAGGCTCCAACCACCCTGCTGGCTTAGAGCACTCCACCTTATCATGCTAGCAGATGAGACAAGTGAAGACATATTGCTCAACATCGTCCCACATCTTGGGCCAATAGTAATGGCGCTGCAGTAGGGCAAATGTGCGCCTCATACCTAGATGACCTGTCCAGAGAGTGTCATGACACTCCTTGATAAGGTCTCTTCTCAAGCCCTCAGCTCAAAGCACAAAAACACAGCCACTTGTTGTGAACAATAGGCCCATCGCAGTGCCAAAAGCACCGCATCTTACCATTCCTTGCCATGCCCATCAAGTTGCGGGCGAAAGAGTCTTCACCCATCGCCTCCCGAATCCGAACACGAAGACTTGGTTGTGCTAGGCTCGTTGTTTGCTATCTTTGTCCTTGGAGGGCCGACAACTCGACCTTTCGGCTAAGTGCATCGACCATCTGGTTCTGCCGCCCATGTTGATATAGCAAGTCCATATCGAACTCCACAAGAAAGTCCAACCAACGAGCCTATTTGGGGGAACTTTCTTCTGAGTTAGAAAATAACTAAGGGCTACATTGTCCGTCTTGACAACAAACTTGACCCCCAGAAGATAATGTCTCCAAATCCGGAGACAATGAACTATAGCTGCCATCTCTTTGTCATGGGCCAGATAGCGCCTTTCAGTGTCACTAAGCTTCCGGCTCTCATATGCCACCGAGTGTCCTCCTTGCACGAGGACCCCACCAATGGCAAAGTCAGATGTATCAGTGTGCACCTCGAACGGCTTCCCATGGTCTGGCAAGCGCAGCACCGATTCCTTCATGATGGCCCCCTTCAACTCTTGAAAGGCTACTTTGCATTTGTCCGTCCACTCCCATAGCATGTCCTTCTTTAGCAAGTCTGAAAGTGGAGCTGCCCTCCGAGAGTACCCTGCAAGGAAGCAATGGTACTAGTTCACAAGGCCTAAAAACTAGTGAAACTCGCTTACATTCTCTAGGGCCTTCCTTTGTTGGATGGCTTGGACCTTATCCTAGTCCATTCGGATGTTACCACCGCTATGATAACATGCCCCAAGAACTTGATGTGAATTTGGGTAAATGAGCATTTCTCCTTCACAAAAAGGTGATTATCATGAAGACTGCTCGAAGATGGGCAACATGTTCCTCTAATGTCTAATTATAGACCACGATATCGTTAAGGTAGACAACCACAAACTTGTCGAGGAAGTCGTGGAATAAGTCATTCATCAGAGTGCAGAATGTCGCCGGGGCATTGGTTAGGCCAAACGGCATCACCAGGAATTCAAAGGCCCCATAGCGAGCTACGCAAGCTATCTTATGCTCATCGCCTTCAACAATACGAACTTGGTAATAGTCAGATCGGAGATCTAGCTTAGTGAAATATTTGGCACTCCCTAGTTGATCGAACAGGTCGGCGATGAGAAGAGGATACTTGTTCTTGACAGTGACCTTATTTAGGGCACGATAATCCATGCACATCCGCAGGCTCCCGTCATGCTTCTTTCGGAAGAGGACTGATGCTCCAAAGGGACTGTTGGTGCGGCGCATGAAGCCAGTCTCTAGCATTCCGTTCAACTGCCTCCTCAATTCAGCCAATTCTGCAGGTGACATGCGGTATGGGGAGCGGGCTGGTGGTTGAGCTCCTTGTACCAGCTCGATCTTGTGGTCGATGACGCACCAAGGTGGCAAGGACTTTGACAACTCGAGCGGCATCACTGCCTCAAACTCCTTCAACACTCCAACTATGACCTGGGGTATAGGGGACTCGATCACTGCTGGCTTTGAAGCTTTAAGTGCCACCAAGAAGGTAGGCTCGCCCTTCTAAAAGCCACGGTTCACCTAGATAGAAGACAAGAGACCATCCCCACAGCCGACCTTTCTCGACACCAACACCATGCAGGGCGACTCACCGCCCATCATGCATAAAGAATTAAGAAATGGCATGGGAACGGCATGGTCCCCTTGCAAAAACGCCATGCCCAGATCAACTGCCAGTCATCCATAGGCACTGTGAGAAAGTCGCTAGTGCCTGACCACGAGCCAATTTGCAGTTGAACACCTTTGACAACGCCCGAGGTTGGACGGGCCTGGGAATTCACTGCCTTCTTGTAGCTCGAGTCCTCCACTAAGGTAAGGGCGAGACGGCCTACTTCTCGGTCAAAAATGAAGTTATGGGTGGCTCCTGTGTCCACTATGGCACGCGCAGCCCGTCCGTTGAGGCGGATGTCCACATACATGAGGTCGTTGATGTGGGGGTCCTTGGTCTTCTCCCCTACTTGAGCCTTGATAGCATGTAAGAGCCGCAGTGCACCGACTCTGGGTGCCTCTTGCTCGTCCCTTGGGGGTTCTTTATAGCTGACAGTCTCCTCCAAATTGTCACACCTCATGGGAGCCGCATGCACGACATTGAGGCTTCATTGCGGGTAGCTTCCAGCCCTATGGGAGTAGTCATCTAGACACTCGACCATGACCTGTGCCGCAACCACATCCTTCACCTCCCTACGAAGTAACTCATCTAGGGCCCAAGGTTGTAAACCTTCAACAAAGTAGAATAGCTTGCCCTTTTCGGACATGTCCCGAATGTCCAACATGAGGGCAGCAAACCGCTTAACATACTCCCGACAGAGCCAGTGTGGCGGAGGTTCCGAAGGTTCCTCCTAGCCATGAATTCCACATTCTCTGGGAAGAATTGAGCCTTCAACTCCCCCTTCAGCTCGTCCCAACTATCCACGGAATAAGTCCCAACCAAGATGTCTTCAAACTTCACACGCCACCAAAGCTTAGCATCGCCCTTCAGATACATGGTGGCAATGGAGATTTTCTCCTCCTCGGTGTTGGGTCAGACGGCACGGAAGTATTGCTCCATGTCAAACAAGAAGTTTTTGAGCTCCTTTGCATCCCGCGCGCCCTCATAGCTCTGCGGTTCGGGGACACGAACCCGCCCAAAGCCTTCATGCTAGCTATTGGCGCTCGAGACAATGGCCTTTGTGAGCATCGATACCTGCGAGGCTATTTCCTCAAGCCGTGCATGCAAGGTCTCCATGGCCCCGTGGATCTCCTCAGCAAATCTGGAGGTGTTTTCGACCACCTTCAGTTGGTCTTCCTGGGACTCCATCGCTTCCACTGAAGCAACACTGGACCGTTCCAAGGAGTCCACAAGCGCGGAGGGCTCTCTAAGTTGTTGAGCCACTGTGCCATCATCACCAGCGAACTCCCCGTTGTGTCCTTCCTCGTGAGTGGGGTGGGATAGGTACGCCGTTGTAGGAAGGGTGCAATCACCCGCAGCACCTCCCTCGGCAGATTTTGTGCGCCCACCAGATCTGGTCTTAACCATCCTTGTCGCACTCTTCTATGCCTTGTTGCCTCGCTCTGATACCACCTGTCACGGCACCAACTTGTTCGAGCCGTGCAACACCCGCACATGCCTTGCACACGGGCTAGCCAATCGACGTGCAACCGAGCACAACTTGCACAATGCGACACAAGCCAAGCAACCCACACGAAGAGGCACAAGAGTTAGCCAACAGCTAAGGATGATTTGTATTGCTTTGAAAGGATGTACAAGGTGGTTGACAACTCAGGATAATAGGCTTGAGTGAAAATGGACAGCAATGCACAACCGGCTGGCCGTGACCCCACTTGATTGAGCCCAAGTTCTTCTACCCTTAGTATACTTTACGAAGATCTAGGCCTCAGCCACCCCCAAACATAAAACATCCCGTGGAGAGGGCCAAAAAGCCTAGAACCTCATATTTACAGTGGTTACACAAAGAAAAAAAGGTTACAGAGCCGGGGCCATGCGGACATCACTGGATATGGCTGGAGACTGCCATCCACAAGTTATTCATTACCTTGCTTTGACTTCCCAACATATCCCAACCAATCACCAGCACCCCACAACTCATCCTCCCAGTTCCAGTCTTTTTTGTATAGCAGTCTAATTATTAATTTCCTGAAGTATGAAGACTTAAAGGTTAATATCTGAGATACTTTTATCCTTTTCTAGGCCATTACGGCTTTTCTGCCTCAGAAAAATGATGAAAAAGGATAGGAACATGCTCTACTAAAGATAGTTGCCCCCAAATTCTCCAAATTGACATCCACTGCTCTCACTGCTGCTTTGGCTGCACTAGTCAGCTGCCCCTGCTGTGTCAGCCACTTATGATGCTGAAAAGCAGCAGCCAGCTGCTGCTGACCACATCCCTGTATCAATATGTAGCTTGTTTGACATATTTTTGCCCATGTCCCCTCTACCCTCTTTTTTCATTTGCTTTTCATTTATTCTCTTTCCCAATTCCTCTATTTCTCTCCTTTTTCTGTTTCTCGTCTTTTTGCGTTGCATAGTCTTGGCGAAAGTCATTGGGTTTTCTGATTTCAACTTCTCCCCTATTAAACATGATAGCAGTCATCTACCATCTATATAGTACTCTATGGTTCCAGCAGATTAATGAGTGCCTAAGCATCTGAGATGACAGTTCTCCAAAAAAAAATCAAAAACTAAAATTTAAGTGTTTTGAATAGACATTTGGCCGCTTTAACATAAAAGACGACAGAGTAGTGCTTCAAATCAAGTCATGAATAAAATATAAAAAAATGGGTATGATGGTATAAGAAATCTGAGTAACATAACGCCAAACTCATTTAAGTGAAATTACTTTCTAAAAAAATTGACATTGAAGAATCCAAATTTTAGAAAGTAACTCAGACACATAATTATATATCATCCATTTCTTTACTAAGTAATTGTGTTGCCTTACAAAGCAAAGAAATGAAACAGCTTATTCGATGAAAGTGAGTGATAGGCTCTATCAAGTTTCTCACGGGAATGACAAACAAACAAGCATATAGAACATTTATACTGCCCTATTTTGATTGAGGTTCATAGTCCCCTGGGTAACAGACCTGATCAAGTGAAAAGGAGGTGAGGAAAAAACCTTGCCTGAACTCAAACTCCTTGTCCAGGCAAGTGAAGCAATTGCTACTGATATCATAGGTTAATGTCTAGCCAACTTTCAGATGAAATCTAACCATCATTTTAATGTCCAATATCCACATTGCAAGATTCCCCGGCGCAAAATCTGGCAGGTGTGGCACCTGCCTTGTCATCGGGATTGGTGAAATTGGCACTGGAACTCTAACTATGTTTCCTTAATGGCCAAGTCAATTTGTACCGACTTGAATTGGGAAAGAGTGAGCTAACCTTTCCAATGATCAACAGATCAATCCATGTAAATCTGTATTCACTGATCCAAAAGGACACTTCTTTTCGAAAGTGGATAGCTCCATGTATTATAAAATCAAAAGAAGGAATATACTAGTAAGGAGGGAGTGCTCCCATAAAGATCCCAAATACAAAACGCAGCAGGATACGCACTGCCTCTGGAGGAAATGGACAATAAAAAACAGAAAAACCTGGCCAACACAACTGATCCCCACCCAAAGCAAAAGGAACACCAAAACAAGCGGCCAAACAAGTTACTCAGCCAGTCTGCCATGTCAAGAGACCCATACACACCAAAATCCTCCCCTAACCAACCGCCAACACTGCATAAACACCCTTACCCCCCTTCCATGGCTAGTGAAGACCACCCTCCACCCACTCTAAAAGCTCAGCCCCTCTCCCTTCACCTAGCTTGCTGCTGGTTTCTCCCTACCCTCCTCTCTCCCCATCTCCTCTTCTATTGGTTCTACCTGCCTTAGCCTTCCTCGCAATATCCGCTTGCCATCTCCTTTGGATTCTGCAAAAGACAGACCTCACATCCTTACCAACACCTACAGTGGACACACCGATCAGACTAGACACATCTCTGGCATGCTCCCCATGAAACTTTCCACCCTCGCTAATATCTCTTTCACTTCCTCTTTACTTATACGCCCTTCTCCTTCCCCATACAAACTCTCCCCCACCTGAGATGACTAATCAATAGTCAACCTTCGCCAATATATCACCCTCCGGCTGCCCAGCATGAAGCTGCACTAAAGGGAGATCCTCTCCCTGTGTCTCTGGGAAGAAGGCAGGGGAGGAAGGGCCAGGTAAAGCTGCTAGCCATCACCCCCACCAGAGGCATCCCACTCTCCTGCTGGCCTATCTCTTGACAGCCTGGAGGGCCCTCTGGCAAGACCTCGACACCTGGGGTAGCTTCAACTAAAGTCTCTTTCGCAAGCCCAGACGCAACCCCCGCTTCTATCCCAGAAGAGCCTGCCCAGATTTCTCATTGACCCGAAGCGAGATGATAGACAAAACCCTGAGGGCCCCCTCCCCCTCCCTGCCACCATTACAACCGCCGTTGTCAGACCTCGCTACCTCTGACCTCTGGGGGATGCTGCAAGTGTCGAGAATAGAGCTGCTCGGCTGGCCGAGATCAACTGCCGGATGCCCGGCGGGAGTGGCGGCCTCTGCCTTGCACTACCTTTGCCTCATCCTCACCGGCGCCTTCCGTTGAAGGGCCAAACACTGGCTGCACATGTTCCTCGCGGGGTCCCGAAGAAGGGGCCGCTGAAGGCCCTGCTCAGGGGGGGGGGGGGGGGGGGGGGCGCACCCAGGCTGCAGGCAGGAGGAGCACCCGCGGAAGGACATCGCTGCTTGGTAGCATCCAGCACCCCCCTCTGCCCTTCACCGGCGCCCCCACCTGCCTCCAACATGATAGACCGGGGCAGGAGGTCGACCGGCGACACCATCCATAGGGGTCACCCCCTGTAGCTTCACAACCTGGCCTTGTCTGACGCACATAGCCAGGTCAATATCCCCCTGCTGCCTCAGGCGGCGGCTGTCTGCTGGACGGCCAGAGTCGGGGGAAGATGAAGAGCCTACAAGAAACCCTGTGCAGGGTCCCTTGACAATCCCAGCGACAGCTACCTGCTTGGTCACTGGCGCAAGGGACAGAAGGCACGGCAGCGGCAATGGTTCTAGGGTTTCAGGGGGGGTGCCATGTGGAGGAAGACGAATAGGGAATTCGATATTCGAATTCCCCACCAGTTCGTGCGAATGGCATGGATCCCCAGTGGGCCGGCCGGTCGGTTATTGAGAATGGACCGGGCAAGGTCATCAACTTGTTGGGATCGGGACCGGTTCATGATTCCAAGAAGAACTTACCCAAACCCGGACTTCGGCTTGCTATCGGGCCTCCAAGATCCGAAGTTGTTTGTCTTCCTTGCCCGCTAGGGCACCTTGAGCCAGACCACGAAGGGTGTTCCGTTGATGGAGAACGAGATGACCTCCGGAAAATCCACCTTCCAACAAACCCGGATGGAGGCATCCAACATCGTGCGGCCTCCCACAAGAGCGAGTTGGAGGCTCCCGACGATCACCCAGCCGAAACTATGAACCAGAAAATTGAGACCCTCCTCATCGCAAAAGATGAGGGGGATCCCCTCCAGTCGGATGAGCAAAGTATACTCCTCCGGGCTAGGGAAGGCATCTCTCCCTATAGACCAAGGAAGGATGCACAGGAGGACCCCTTCTACCGCAATGAATCCCGACTCCACCGCCTCCTCCGCTACCTCCTCCTCCTGGCCTACTGCCAGGAAACCTGACCTTGCAAGCTGGCGGAGCTCCCATGAACCTCCACCTCCTTCCAACAGCTCACGCACCTTCTCCGCATCGGTCGCCCCATAGATCGGGGCCACCCAGATGCACCGCCACAGCCAAGCCATCCGGACCTGGATAAGCTCCAAGGGAACAGCCTTAGCCTCCCAACAACCCGGAGCATCCAGACTCCGAGTAACCTCCGCATGCCCACAAGCAGTC
The DNA here is from genome assembly GCA_022559845.1 of Amorphophallus konjac. Taxonomy (NCBI): domain Eukaryota; kingdom Viridiplantae; phylum Streptophyta; class Magnoliopsida; order Alismatales; family Araceae; genus Amorphophallus; species Amorphophallus konjac. The sequence goes on from CM040128.1 coordinate 240,285,769, forward strand.
GCATAGCCCCGGACAACCTTAGCGAAGGAACTCCCGGGGGGCTCTCGACCTCCGAAGCAAGGGAGCTCCGCCCGCAGTTGCTGAGAATGCCGCACAGCCGGAAGGCTGCAAAACTTCTGGAGATGCCTAAGACTGCTCTCCGAAGTCTGCTGCCAGAGGCTTGGCTGCCCCAGACCCCCTGGGGAGCCCCCGAGGTGAACCCCTGGAACCTACCCACATGACCGAACATCCAGAGCTTCTCTCTCTAGAACCAGCTAGAGAGAGAATCCTTCACCAGTCTAGTTTCGTACAGTCCTTAAGGTTAGTTTACCTGATAAGAGCTTTTGTTCAATCAACTACAGCATCGCCTTGCAGACTAGCAAATATACATTCTTGAGACCCAGAAAATGGCAGGATCTAAAATATATCCTTTCAAGAGCATATTGTGTAGTTTCTCATCAGCCAGGGATCGAGTTGAGAAGAATCGCTTAATTTAAAAATGATTTCCTTCGCTCTTTCTGTAGAGCTGGGTGATATCATTCTACTATCATGTTATAAAACTTGTCATAATTTCAAGTTAAAAATCAAACTAGAAGCAACAAGGATACATAATTAAACTATAAAAAACAAAAAGAATAAAGAACTTCATAAATCCAATTTAGGGGAAAGAAGAATACCGTCAAGCATAAGCACATAAGCATCCCCAATGCCATTATTGTTTATCCTCTTTGTTGTCTTCCTTGTCTTCATTTTTCTTATCCTGAAGATTGGGGAAAATGACAGTTAGGATGCTAAAAACTCAGTCGTCTGGAGCTTCTAAACTACCACAGACAAAAATAAGATGAATTGTGAAAAGACCTCACCAGAATGCATCTTTCATGGACGAATCATATTACATCAAACTTCCTTGAAAACAGTATCATTCTTTTTTTAATAGCAATACCATTCGTTTATTTATACATACTTTATTATCAGATCCAGAAAGAATAAAATGAATGCTATTCCTAGACTCACAAGTCATTATTCAACTAAATGTTAACAACTTTACCAATCCGAAGGCAATTGAGAGATTGTGAAAAATGAAACCAAACATCATGGAACATGCATACAATGATAAAAGAAGACACTAAGAATCTGAGCTTATGGCTATGAGATGTTTAATGTATCCATTTAAAATTCTTAGCAAAACCTACTGAACGATAATTATGTACATGCATAAAAATATTTGAGATAAAGAAAATGTAAACCAGATATAGTTGTTTTATCGGTGAAAACTATCCATGACTCCATATCATTGACTAATTTCACCAAAATAGATCCGTTCATGTTTCTTTGTTAAGACGCCACTCATTGCAATAATTCTGCTAAATGTCAAATTGTGATAATATAAAGCTTCACTACCAGTGTAATAACTAGAATTAATGTAAATTAGAATGACAATTTTAAAGAAAAAAATCTGAAAGAAAGTGAACTACAAGGACAATTTATATTACTATGACATATAGTTACAAAGAAACTAAAAACGATCAGCATTCATGCTCAATATATATCATTAGCTGAGTACATGAACAAAAAAAATTACATTCATGTCAATACCTCAGGCTGGCCTTGCAAGGATGCAAGCAAATCTTTCACGGAAGGATCGTTAGGGTCAACACCTGGAAGCTGTACAATATTTTTGATTCATTAGTGGAATGAAAGATGCTCATCTCCACACTGACAGATAACAAAACTTATAGATCAGCTCAAACTGTACCGAAGCAAGTATAGAAGACATAAATGACTGGTCCCCCAGGATCTTGTTCATTTCTGTTTGTGTTGACAGATCTTTAGCATTATCCTGCACGGACATTTTAAGTGCTGCATAAACAAAATAAAGGAATGTCATTGAATCATCCATAGAAATATCATACAAGCATTCAAAGTTGTCAAACCTGATGACAGGCATCATGTGAATATTGTCTTGGAATATATCGTATTTCAATGAATGAAGGAATGAATATGAAATGCATTTACACTTTTGCTTACGTGATACATCATTACATCTGTTTGTTACACATCTAGGTGCCCTAAGTGAATGCTACAAAGGTAGGCAATAAAAAATGTTTAAAAAGTTCAGAGCATTGAGCAACAAAGAACAGGAAAAGTAATCGACTGTGTATAGTGATCCTAATCACTGTAGAAAGAAATGATTACCTCTTCCAGGGAGTATTACTTATGTTGAGAATCTCTCTCTCAGATCACTATCTTTTTTTTACCAGTGGCATAGATGCGTTCTACATGGCTTTCGATGATTGGAGGAAGGCTGTTAAACCCAGATAGAGTAGTCAGCTCCAAATTGGCTTGATTTTATTTTTTTGAGGTCGAGGAACCTCTCCTCACCTCTCCCATTGTATTACCTCTGTTAATTTAATAAACCTGGTGGTCCAATCCACACTTTTTGAGGGGCTCTGCTGCAGTGGCAGAGCCAGTTCAGTTGAAGTGTTGAGTAATGTATATTTGTAAAATAAACTTGTAATCTGCAACTACAGTGCATGCTTCTCAAAAATAAAAAATACTTCTCATTCCTTTCTTTTCCTTTGTTTACCTGTTTTTTGGGGTGGATGGGTGGGGGAAAGGCACGAAATTGGGGAGGGTTATTGGCAAACCCTCATGAATGTCTGATCTAGGCTACATTTAGAATCCTCCAAATTGTACATTAACAGAATTAAGTCAAAGATAGCACCAACCTAACGCCAAATCTTGGTCAACTGCATCAGACATATCAGTGTCAGCCACACCACTGGACTGACCAGATTCGGGCTTATCCACTGACATTGCAAGTGCCTGCTGTAGCAACGCAGAATCATCATCCTGTCATCAATTCACGCATCAAAGTTATTGTCATATTGCAATTGCATCTGTCAACATGGCATAGCATAAATAAAAATCTTAGTAACGAGAAACTAAAGTCCAGTGTGATTTAAATCCTTAGTAATGAGGAACAAATATCCATTGTGGTGAGACTTCCTACTGCAGATGGAATAGAAAGGTTTAACCGATTAAACCTCAATTGGTCTCCACATGCATTTTTTGTGGGTTTCATGAAGAGAGCTTGTTTAGACAATTTATTTTGTGAGTGTGGGAATGTAGGGATTGCTTGGATGGTATTTTTCAGTCCTTTAAGAAGGGGCTGGAACAGGTGGGGCAACATATTGGACATCGTGAAAACCTGGAGTGTTTTTCCCATCCAATGTGCAAATGAGATTTGGTCATCAACCTTCTGGCCAGCTGCGTGAAAGGAATAAGAGAAGATCCAGGAATGAGTTTAATACCATTTTGATATATGTAAAAGAGCTCTTCACTGGGACAAGGACTGGTCAAAGGTTGCAATTTTGCAAGTTCTAGGTGACAAAACCTTGCGGGTTAAACTGAAACCATGGAGGAGTCTTCATTGCCTGATTTTCATCAGCTGTTTACCAGTGGCGTCGGCATATTCTTAACATGCCCCTGGACGATTGGAAGAGCGCTATGATATCTGCTCCGGTGTAATTTTTATTTTCCTAGCATTGGTTTCGTTTCTTTTCTGAAGTAGAGGAACCTCTTCCTTTGATTCAACTAACCTATGTTTAGTAATGAAATTCGTGGTGCAATCCACACTTTTCCTCGAAAAAATCAGCTGTTTTTGTTGTTTTACCTTGGTAGCTTTATCACCTTGATAGAGCATTCTGTTGTCTACTTCCTTTTGTTTTTCCCTCCTTTTTTTGGCCATTATGTTTTATTAAAGGGCGTGGACTTGCAGGTTATGTGAGGCCTTGGTCTCAGGGCAGGATTTTGTTGTAATTTTCCCTGTTATAATTAATGAATTGTGACCTTTATCACCATCAAAAAACAGGTCAAAGTTAAGTTTCCCTTCAAGTAGTAGATGAACTTGACAATTTAAAGGCAAGTTTGGCAAACTTTCGTGTAAGTTATTCTTGGCTCCCACTTTCAGCTTGAAAAATATTGTGTAGCTAATTTTAGGCAGTTGTACCAGTCAAAACTTCCCAACAACCCCATTTTCACTTAATCCAGGGAGCTCCAATTGAAAACTTTTGGTCAGAACACAAAAGACTATAGAAATGGCTTCAAAAGTCTATTATCCTCTGCTCAAAGTAACTGGGTCGAAGCTTAAAAGTGCTCCAATCAGAAGCTGTGCAAAACATGGACCACATCTAGAACACCTAGATACAGTGACACCCATCTCTGCACATGCTGGGAGGTTCACATGGTTTAGGGAATATTTCAAATGTCCATGGATTTCATTCTGCCATCATGTAATGCAGTAAAGGGTTTTTTTTTAACTTTTTAGAAGCTTGCCTCACAGTTGAGCCCTGTTGGCATGGCTCCATCAAGAAGGGTAGGATAGGCCTCCCTTTTCTTTTATCTAAATATCACTTGGAGAAAAGGAATGCAGGAAAATAGACATATGAGGTAATTCAAACTGCACCGACCATTCTATTTCAAAACGACCAAAAAAGAAATTCTTGTAAACCAGAGAACCAATGTTGCAATGTAGTATGTCCAAAAGTCTATGCAGCGAACTGTAAATAAATTACTTCTCTCACTTAGAAGGCTTCCTACGCACTCATCATTGTTTCTAAAACAAATAGCCATTTTGGATGGGGGAAAAGGGAATTGTGAGCAGAACACTGTAAGCAACTTATTTGAGGAAGACGCAAACCATTAGGTCTTTTTTTTTCTCAATTGGAGGAGCTGAACTGCTGCTAGTGGCTTCAGATATTGAAATGTCACGAGAAGTGGACGCTTGTTCCCCAGCCTTTTCTTCTTTGGCAGAATCTTCCGCAGCCTTTTTGGCAGCTGCTTCTTGCCTAGCCCTCTCCTCCTCCATTGAAAGTCTAAGTGCAAGGGCCAACTCTGGGTCCAAGTTTGGATCAACACCAAAATCAAACCCAGACATTCCACCAGCAGCGGCAGCTGCAGCAGCGGCAGCAAAGCCACTTCCTCCATCCCCATCCCCAGTGAATATAGGTGTGCTGCAGTGAACATATTTTAAATCAAGTACATAGATAACCGCTAAAAATAATCAAGTGAAGACTAGAAAACTACAAAAAGGATGATCTAGATAATGAACCATCATTACAAACCTTATCAGTACATCAGAAAGTGCACTGGGACCAGGAGGAACATGAACTATGTGACTGCTGCCATTGTTGTTTACAGCAGTGAGAAGGGCCTCAAGCTTTTCAGGTTTCCCATCATCTTCCTCACCAAAATCAACGATATCAAGAGCTACACTGTTTTTCTTTAACTTTCTGCCAATTGCCTCCAATGTTTTCTTGTCATATTTTATTGGACTAAAATATAATAAAAATGGTTAGAAGACAATAAATGGTGGCAATAAAAAATGTCTGAAATGAAACAATACCTTCCAGCAAATACTATAATCCTTTGTTGTTGTTTTTTGTTTTGGCGATGCTTAAGAGCCAACTGAGCAACCTGGATTCCAGCAGTCAAGTTCATTTCACCACCTATTTCCAACCCTGGACGATGAAATAGATATGACCTCATAATGAATACTTGTAACATGGGAAGTATGGAACTCTTTGATTATCAAATGACAAACACAACACTACAATGAGAGTAAAAAATTAGAAAAAATAATATAAATCTTACAATATCTTCTAGTGCATACAAAAAAAGTGTTTCATCAAACAATCAGAAATGTAAACTAGTTTCGTCTATGATCAATTTCTTTTAGAGGGGAAAAATCAACCACATGAAATCCTAATTGGCCCATAAAGAGCTGACTGGATCAATGATGTATGCATATATACATGCACATACACATGCACACATATAGGCAAACACGCTCTGAAGTATACCTTCAGAGAAGCACTTTGTTCTTTATATTCAATTCTTCATACACCAAATGAATGAACTTACATGTTACAACCGCAATGTCTAACCTTCCCAAAAAAAACCACAATGTCTAAGCTTTAGAAGAACTAAGATTAGTAGGTTCTAATATGTTATCCAATCACTCTTCAAATTTGTTAGAGATCACTTTTCTAAAGAAATATCTACAAACCACATTAACCAGGGGGGTTGATCTGAATGATTCCATTTTCTCATCCTTTCTCTTGTGTCCCACCACAAGAAATGTGTTGCTGCAGAAAAATTTCATTTTCTCATTATTAAAATAAGCTGAAAGCTCTAAATACACCTCTTGAATCACTGCAAAAAAGATATATTAAATACACAAAGAGTTTTTCATGTATACACTATGCAGAATCACATATTATGCAAGTGATCTTCTGTATCATCCAAATATATATAACAACCTAAACTTTTGTCCCCGTTTGCAATTGCAATACGGACCAGAGGTCTTCCCCACCTTTTCAAAGAGTGCTAAAGTTAGGCCATTATATATAGATTGTGTGTTATTCGGTCTAATACACATATATACTGTGTGTGTGTGGTGGACAAAGAGCAGGGCAGCCCAGAAGCTCATGGTGCCTGGCACAAGGAAGAAGCCATGAAAATGCAGGTCATGTACCCAAAGGAGGACGTCTGCATGAATTCAGACATGTCAGACTGGGCAACGCAGTGGTACAAGCAAGTAGCCATAGATGAATAAGCCAGTAGAACTGCCACAGAGGAAGGACCTCCACCACCATTCATGGTCTTCAGCAGCAAGCTAAAAGTATGTCAATGCCACAGTGATGAAAGAAGTGAGAATATGAAGAATAATAAAGAGTGTAAAGAGAATGCTGTATATGGTGTAAATTCCGTGCCCCTAGACACTGGCAAATATGCAGTAGAGCTCGATGTAGATAGCACTGAAAGGCAAAAGGCCGGTCATTGCCATTCGTGGAATGGCAGCATGGTGCCAGGGCAACTGTGAAATCTCCATTGGATACTGTGGAATCTCCACAATTATGCCAAAAGGCAATGCTGCACTGGCACTATATGCAATTGCAACACTAATAAGGAAGCAGAATGTCATGAATGGGGGCCCACAGAATAAGCATCCTGTTAGAAATAAATGCATCACCCAGTTGTCTCCTTCAAACTGACAACAGAAAGAAGTTGCAGTATAACCAGCGATTCCAGAAGTAAGAGAATATATGACAACTAATGCTGTGAAGAGTGCTCCACAGTTATATAGGCAAAGCATGCCAACTAATGCAAGGATGAAGATGAAAACAGGGAGTGTAGACAACTGACTGCCAGACCCGAGGCAGGCAGCGAAAAGTGCCTTGTGTTTTGGGAATCTAAGGACATCCCCATACTTCCTTCCATCCTGTCTCTTCCTGATCATCAGCAGATTCTTCATCATGGGCATACATTACGAAGCCTTTCTTGAGCACAGATTGTGGCAACTAATCCTGTCAAGAGAAGCACTGTCACTCATGAGTTGACAATTAAGAACAAACGGATCTCCAAGTGGTGTGGCAGAGTGACACCTAAGAATACTTTTGCATTCTGCGCTCAAATAGGGTTGTTGTCTCTTTCCACTTGGCAGTGTATATAAATTCAATTTCCATGTCCTTGTCTTCAGTTACGTCAACCAAGGCATTTGGATCATAAATTCAATTTCCATATCCCTGTCTTCACTTATGTTAACCAAGGCATTTGGATCCATCTTTACATTGATCTCAGTAACACGATCATTGTTGTAGAAGACTTCAGAATGGATGTGCCTGTAAAGGAAGTATATGTAATCACAGGGTTCTTTGACATTGTTCTCTACCTTCCCAATGAATCCCCAGATTAGAAGGTCATCGGAGTACATCTGGAAATAGTAGTCCTTTGTAACAGCACTCTGGAACTGAGAAACTTCTTCTTTTGTGAGCTGTTTTTTGCAGACACTTTTAGAATCCTGGTCCACAAGGAAGTCAAGCTTGTAAGAAGTATCAACAAGATGGTCCCCATTCAGGGCTTCCCCAAGAGCTTTTTTTTTTTTTTTTTTTTTTGGGGGGGGGGGGGGGGGGGATTACCTTTATACCCCTAAAATCTTGTAAAAAAACCACTATACCCTCACCTTTATAGTATTTACCGTAAAACCCCTCAAATCTGTATGAAGGTTGCATCGTAACCCTACCGTCAACAAACCCTCACAGCCAATACTCTAGGTAGGGTAAGGGAAGGGAATGACTAACCTACCCTTGTCAACTCTCTCTCTTTCATGCACACGCACACTTTGTGGTCAATCTTCTTCCTCCGCTCATCATGCCGGCGATCACCTCTTGCCCGCCACCCCTCCCTCTGCAGTTCTGGTGCCAGCCATGGCCTACTGGCATTTTCGCCACTGTCCACTGTATCTACCGCCCGGAATCCCTCTCCAACGCCTCCATCAGTGGCGGCAGACTCTTCCCCGGCGTCATTGGCACCAGCCGCGTGGACTGGCAGAGTTCGTGCACCATCCTCCCCCTCCGCCGGCGAAAGCGGGCAAATCCACGATGAAGAGGATCCTCCGGTGGTCATGATCCACGAGCTCACCCTCACCAAGTTGGGCATCAGCATGGCCCGGGAGGCGGTGGAAGACACTGCATCATATTCGCACGGACCGCCCATTCAAGACGAGCAAAGCAATTTGTGCATGACCTGGAGGGGACGTCGTTGCTGTTCAAGGTGCTGTCGGCGTTCGCATTCCGAGACATCAGCTTGACGAAGATCAAGACCCGGCCACACTGGGGGCAGCTCATCCGGGTGGTGGAGGCCGCCAACCTGGGGGGCACCAGCGGCACATCTCTGCCGCTCTCTCCCAGATCTCTCTCTCTCTCTCTGTCTCTAATTCTCTATCTCCAAGTCTCGTCGGTGTCGGAGAGGGCCGCCGCGTCCCCCTCTTGCTCTCTCTCTCTCTCTTTCTCTCTCACTCTCTCTCTCGCTTGCCCTGCTCTCACTCTGTGTCTCAGTCTCGCCAATGCCAGAGAGGTTTGCCGTGTCTACCTCTCACTATAAACCCCCTCTCTCTGCCGCCTGGGAGACCCAACTCTTCCTTCAGGGACTTCAGCTCCTGCTCCTTCTCCCGTATCAGGGCTTCCAGCTTGATGCTTTCTTCCCTGTACCTGGACACATCCCCGTTGAGCCCTTCAATGTGAGCATGGAGCCTCTTGGACTCCAGCTCCCTGCTGAGCACTCACCACCAGCAGGCCTCCAGTTTCTCATCATTCATCCTCAACTGCTCTGTGAACGCCTCAATATCAGCGAAGTGCATCTGTAGGAGGATGTCTGTGCACTTCTCGATCTCTGAATGGACCCAATCTTGCGGCTCTCTAATGTCTGCTGTGACTACCCCAGATGCAACAAGAGGAGGAAGAGAGAGCAGTCCTTATAAGCAAGTTGAAGGAACAAACTTGGAGACTCTCCAGAGAAGGATTGAACAAAGCATGGTAGGTGATGGGCTCACCGAGTTCTTCGCTGTCCTTACTCGAGCACTGATTGAGGGAGTCACTCGCAGCAATGGTGTTGCCTATCGCAGGCGTACCAAGCTCGGTGCTCTTGTTGCTCTCAGCTTGCAAGTAGTCAAGTAGAAGAGCTCTGTGATGGTGCTGGAGTCCGGTTCTGCCGGCAAGAGAGTCCTGCCTCCTGTCCTTGAGCTCTCCGCCTCGAAGAACTGCGTTGCTTGCAAGCCGTTCCAATGCCTAAGCTTGCGCAGGTTCCTCCCTTTCTCCACCTGCTTCTCTCTTGCCTTGGCCATCCTCACCTCCAGCAGCAGCACCTGCTTCTCCCGTGTCAAGCTTGGATTTGTGCAACAGCGCCGAAAGGACCTTGCTGTTTTGCTTAGCATCCTTTTGCATCCTCGTGATCTCCTCCACCAGCTTCTTGACCATGGCGACAGCACCCTCCTGCACCCCGGCAATGAACGTCGCCTCCACCGACCCTGTTCCGTCTCTCTCTCTCCTTATGCCATTTTCTCTCTATATATATGTATATATCCTTCCAATAAAAATAGGGGTAAAATGGTAATCTCACACAACTGAGTTACGACTGTTTACATGGGATGTAACCTCAGGGGTACCACAGTTTGGGTTAAGAGATTTGAGGGGTATTACAGTAAATACCATAAAGGTGAAGGAATAGGAGTTATTTTTAACAGATTTCAGGGGTATAGAGGTAATTTTCCCTTTTTTCTCATTCACATGTCCTGCAGAACAGAAGGGGAGGTCAAAGTACCGATATGTTTTGCTGGGGTTGTGGAAGGGGCCAACCTTGTTCGTGTGGTGAGGGACGGGGACCCCTGACCTGTAGCGGTGGCCAGAGGTGTCCAACACCACTCCAGCGACCCCAAATCACACCACAAGGGCCACAGCCACCACCATCTCGCCTCTTCCCCTCCCACCTCTCCCTCTCTCTACAAGGAAGTCGTCCCTACTCCCTTTTCTTTTGTAACCCTTCTTTTCATTTATACTAATTGGTGGTACCATCCACTTGCCAACAAAAAAGAAAAAACTCAGTGTGCATGTGTGTGCATGTGTCCAACAAATCCTCAGCCTCCTCCCTCCCTCCACATGCAAACACCAAAGAACTGGAAGAAGGAAAGATAGTCTAAAGAGGGGGGGAGGCATTTTTAATTCCTACAAGTGGGCGGGTGTGGGTGTTGGGCAGGGAGTCTCTTTTTTTTTTTTTTTTTTTTTTTTTGGGGGGGGGGGGGGGGTTGGGGGGGGGGGGCACCTGTGTCTCTGTACAAATCCAGCAACCTCTTCCCTCCCTCCACACACACAGACACCATGGAACTAGAAGAAGAAAAGATAGTCTAGAGAGAGGGGGAGCAAAGTTTTTAATTCTCTAAAGGTCAGAGTAATGTGTCACTTTCATTTATTCATCTGCATTATTACAAGATATTCGGCAGATAAACTTCAGTGGTAGAACGTAACTGACCCCATGGATATCAAGAAAGACTTAATTTTTGGAAGGTGTATATGAAAAGATTTCTTTGAGGTAATGGAATAGAGGTTATTTGAGAAAACTACAGGGGTATAAAGGTGATCTCCTGACATTTATCTACTAAAGGATGATTTATGATCAGTTGACCTTACTTCATGATTGCCACATGTACACATTCTGGTTATGTCACACGTTGAACTTATGCTGAACTTGAAAATGAAGCTATGTTCAAAACTATGCATCCCAAGTCTCTGTGCACCTTTTATGAGTAATGCTTGGTGCCCGTCCCGGACGGGTAACCACCTGCCCCCGTGTGGCCAATCCCGTCCCGGACGGGTAACCACCCGGGACGGGTATTAAGTGTTTCTCAAGATCAAATACTGCTAAGCCAAGACTGTCTCTTTTCCTCTTCATCTAAACAGTACACAAAAATTAGGCATCCTTATACCTGTCAATTGGCTACATGGAACTCATAGTTGTCAAGGCGGACGCCTAAGCGCCGTCTAGGCGTCCGGGCGGTCATGACTGTGCAAGGCGACGGCCCGCCTTATTACACGACGAAAAGGCCGCCTTAGCGGTCGCCTAGGCGGGCTAGGCGCCTAGGCGACCGCCTGGGCGCCTCACCCGCTAACACTTCCCCAGCTAACCGCTACCACGGGATCCGCAAGACCCGCCACTAACCCGCCCGACCCCTCTCCAATCTCTCTCTCGATCCCCCTCGGCTCGTCCCGCTCCTCCTCTCCCCTCCCAGCCCTAGTTCCCCCTCTCAGAGCTCCGGTGTCTCCGGTGTGGCCCATGCGTCGTCGGCAGCAGCACAGCCTCGGCGGTGTCTCCCTCCGCCGGCCTCCGGTAAGTCGCCCTCCGCCTCTGGCCCCCTCCGCCTCCGGCCCCCATCCTCACTCCGGCACCTCCGGCCCCTCCTCACTCCGGCCCCCTCCTCCTCACTCTGTCTGTCTCCCCCACCTCCTCTCTCTGTGCGGCTCCGCCTCCGGCCCCCCTCCTCCTCACTCTGTCTCCCCCACCTCCTCCTCTCTCTGTCTCCCCCACCCTCTCCCCCTCGGCTACTCTGTCACCCGAGCCCAACTCCCCCCCCCCCGAACACCAGCCCGCACCCTTCCTCCTCTTCTTCTTCTCTCTCCCTCTCTGTCTCCCTACTCTCTATCTCTCTCTCGGCTCTCCCCCCCGCCCCCTCTCTCTGTCTCCCTCCTCTCTCTCAGTCTCTCTCCCTCTCTGTTCTCTCTATCTCCCTCCTCTGACCTCTCTCTCTCTCTCGGCTCTCCCCCCCGCCCCCTCCTCTGACCTCTCTCTCTCTCTCTCGGCTCTCCCCCCCCCCCCGCCCTCTCTCTCTGTCTCCCTCCTCTCTCTCAGTCTCTAAGGAGGGAGACAGAGAGAGGGGGGGAGCCGAGAGAGAGAGAGGTCAGAGGAGGGAGATAGACTGACAGAGAGAGGGGCTACTGGCTCTCCCGCCCTTGCTCTCTTCTCTCTCTCACACACACAGTCAATAGTCACACAGTAATCTATAGGATGTAGCTACTAGCCAAGTTCTGTATGTTCTGATTTTTTTTTTTTTTTGCAGTGGTCATCATGAAAGAGTCTGGTTCAACAGGAGGTACAGAAGTGAAGAAGGCCAAATCTAATGATCCTGCGTGGAAGTACGCATATTGGCCAGATGAGCATGATAAAAACAAAATAAAATGTGAGTTATGTGGTTTGATAACAAATGGAGGAATCAAAAGACAGAAGGAGCATTTAATAGGAGGGTTTAGTGATGTGAAGAAATGCCCAAAAACTACAAAGGAGATTGCTGATGAGATGCTTAGTTGGCTAAACAAAAATAAGAAAAGAAAGATGTCATGTTGTGAGAGTACAACTGTAGATGACGATTCTTCTGATGATGAGACAGTTGAAAGATCAAAGAAGGGCTCCAATGTGTCAGTGCCACTGTCAAGTTCAAGTAAAAAGGTTGTCAAAGGTTCAATGGATGTTTTTGCAAGAATGAGTGCTGAAGATTTTGTAGATGCAAGGAGGAGTGGGAAAATAGTGCAAAGTACGTTAGAGTCTAGAATGAAAAAAGAAGAAAAAAAGATAGTTGAGAAAGCTATAGCAACATGGTTTTATGAAGGTGGAGTGTCTTTTAATGCGGCCAAATTAAGAAATTTTGAGATAATGTTTGAACTTGTAGGGCGATCTGGACCAGGATTTAAGCCACCTACTTACCATAAGTTGAGAGTGCCTCTCCTCAAAGAAATGGTAGCGGAAACAAAAAGTTTGCATGTTGAATATATGCAACATTGGAAGACTTATGGGTGCACTATCATGTGTGATGGGTGGACAGACAAAAGGCAAAGAAAGTTAATCAATTTCTTGATAAATTGTCCTGAAGGCACTTACTTTATGGAATCATTTAATGTTTCTCATCAGAGAGAAGATGCAAGATTGTTGTATGAATTGTTGGATAGGATGGTTGAAAGAGTTGGAGAGAGGAATGTTGTTCAAATTGTGACAGATAATGCATCTTATAACATTGCAGCAGGTAGAATGTTGATGGAGAAAAGAAAACAATTATTCTGGACGCCTTGTGCTGCCCATTGTCTTGATCTCATGCTAGAAGACATTGGCAAATTGAAAGCTTATGCAGGTACCATCTCAAAAGCCAAAAAGTTGACAACATATATATACACCCACACTCGTTTGCTTGACCACATGAGGAAGAAGACAAAAGGAAGAGAACTTGTAAGGTTTGGAGTGACAAGATTTGCCACAGCCTTTCTCACGTTAGAAAGGTTGCATGACGATGCCGTAAAGAAAGGTTTACGAAGATTGTTCACTTCAGATGCATGGCATAACAGTATATGGGCAAAGACAAATAAGGGAAAAAATGTTTCTTCAATTGTTTTTCAAGTGAAGTTTTGGCATGCCATTGAAGAGATATTGAGAGCATCTCAACCTATTTTACAGGTTTTGAGGTTGGTTGATGCAGATGAGAAACCTGCAATGGGATACATTTATGCTGCAATGGAACATGCAAAGAAGCAAATAATTGAGAACTTTGGTTCTAAGGAAACTAAGTATCAACCTGTGTTGAAAATTGTAGAGCGACGTTGGAAGGATCAAATGAATCGTCCTCTACATGAAACAGGATTTTTCTTGAACCAAAAATTATATTATGAAGCCCGTACGAGAGATGGTCCGGCTGCAGTTACAAAATTCTCAAATTCTTTCTTAGCATGTGTTGAAAGGATGGAGCCAAATATTGATATACAAGACAAGATCAATGATCGGATGGTATTGTATATGAATGCAAGAGGTGCTTTTGGAACTTCAATGTCAATCAGAGCTCGTGATAGGAGATTGCCAAGTGAGTAATTTGATTAAATTATTATTTTGTGTATTATTTCTGATTTCATGAGAATGTGATTTTAATTAAATTTTCCTTGTTAAATGTTACTCTAGCTCATAGTTGTCAAGGCGCCCGCGTAGGCGCCGCTTAAGCGGCGCCTAGGCGGGCAGGCGTTTTTTTGGGGACAAGGCGCCCCTACGCCTTGTTCAGCATGAAAAAGGCGCCGCCTAGGCGCCGCTTGGGCGGCCTAGGCGCCCAAAGCGGCGCCTAGGCGGCCCCCTGCTACCTTCGTCTCCCTCTTCTCCCCTGTTATAAAGAGAAATTTTCTTCCGGGGGCTCCGCCCCCGGAAACCCCCGCAAGGAGCGCTGCCCCCTTGACCCCCGCGACCTGACCGGGCAGGTCGAACCCCACGACCTGACCGCGCAGGTCGATCCGCGTGCGAGGGCGCATGATGGCGAGTTCGGGCTTCACACTCTAACACTCTCTCTCTATTTCTCTCTCACACTCACAGTGAGGCCCACCCTCTCTCTCTCTCCTGCCCCCTCTCTCTGTCTGTCTATCTCTTCTCTTCCCTTGCCCCCTTCTCTCTCTTTCCTCCACCCTTCCTCCTCTCTCTCTCTCTCACACACACAGTTCGCAACTATCTCTCTCATTCTCTCTCTCCCTATCCTACCTTCTCCCCTTTCAATTAATAATGGGGTTAATTTGTAATAAAGTATTTTAAATTTTAATTAGAATTTTGTATGTCTTAATTGTTAATTTTATCTCAAAATAAATTTTGATATTGTATTGCAATGTCATTTCTATTAATTTTTATTTCTACATTCATACTAGTGTTGTTTCCCATATTTGTAATAATCATGATTAATTTATATATATAAATTACGTGTATATTAATTATGATATTTTTATGAACTTGACGCCTAAGCGCCGCTTAGGCAGGCGCCTAAGCGCTTAGGCACTCGAGGACCCCAAGCTCGCCTTGTCGCCTTGACAACTATGCTCTAACTGATTGGTGGATGCAATATGGAGATACACCAGAACTCATGAACATTGCTTTGAGGATTTTAGGATTGACTTGCAGTTCTTCTGGTTGTGAACGTAATTAGAGCATATTTGAATTTGTAAGTAGTCTTTTAAAATAATATTTGTAAAAAATATATTTGTGTTAAAGTCATTAATCTTATCTTTGTGTTTTTACAGATTCATACAAAAAAGAGGAATAGATTAGAGCATAAAAGACTTAATGATTTAGTCTATGTTCAATACAATCGGCGCCTTCGTGAAAGATTCTTAGAAAGGAAGAAACATCCAGAGAGATATGATCCAATATGTTTAAGAGATTTAAATTGGGGAAGTGAGTGGATGACTAAAGATGGCGATGATGTAGTTCATGAAGGAGATGACCTTACCTGGGAAATGGTGGATATAGCAATGGGCACATCAGAACAAAGGGCTAGAAGAGACGCACTCTCAAGAGGAAGCACTTCACATTCTATGGAAGAGGGTGATGATGAACAAGATGAATTGGAGAATGAGGAAGAAGAGACAGATGATAATGATGCACCATGGGAGTCAAATGATGAAGGTGGTGATAAAGATGGAGATGAGGATCTTGAAGCTTCAAATGAGAGAGCACTTGAGAATGCAATGTTTGGTTTTAAAATTTAGACATGTTATTTTTTTGCTGGATATTGTATGACTTTTATGTCTACTATTATCTATGCTACTTCCTTAATTTCTCGTTTGTTTGTCCAAATATATGCTTGTCCATGTGACGATAATTGGTGATGTTTGTTTCTTTTGGTATAAGAATTATATTACTTGTATGTTGTTTTAAATATGATTTGCAGATGTTTGGAAGAAATTGGTAAATATCAGGTTAGTATTTGATTCTTCATTCTAAAAGTCTAATTTTTATTTTTAATTTTATCTCAAAATTCTTTTTTATATGTTATTGCAATGTCATTTCTATTAATTTTTATTTTTGTCCATACTATTGTTGTTATCTATATTTGTAATGATCATGATTAACTTTTATATAGAAAATTACATATATATTAATGATCACATTTATTTATGAACTTGACGCCTAAGCGCCGCTTAGGCAGGCGCCTAAGCGCTTAGGCACTCGAGGACCCCAAGCTCGCCTTGGTCGCCTTGTCGCCTTGACAACTATGATGGAACTCTTAGCAAGCCCTCTCGCATCCAAAGGAACCTTGAACACGTACTAGTCATAGATGTCAACATTCTGTGGAAGACTAATGTCAAGCAAGCAGCAGCGTCATAGAACTTTCCTTCAGTCCCTCCGTGGATCCAGACCCACAATAACAATTTCAATGAGCATGAACTCAAAATAGAGATACAACATGCAGAAACAATGGTCCCTGCTACTTTGGATATAACCTGCTACCAACACCTGTTTACCGGTTACAACCATAAAATTTAGGGAAAGGAAAAAATGCCCTTATTAAAAAAAATGCACTTGTCATGTCCTACTCAAATTACCATACTTCACCCACACAGCTGCCAGAAGCATCCTTTAATAGTAGCACAGTCTTGATGTTTGCTTCAAGTGTGAGTTTCTCTTGCCATATTCTAATGCTTCCATCTAATGAAAATGCTGTGATAAAGGCTCCCAATCTCACAGCAGCTCCTGAAAGTGTATTCCAATAGGGCCATGTACATTTGATGCAAAACTCCAAGTCTAATTGCTGTGGCATACACCTGTTCACTTAAATGTAAGCCAACTTCAGTTTTGTCATTGCAGGCCTGCCATACAAATTTCCTTCCAATATTATCCACTTTCTTACTGCTCCTTTGGGGCCACGTAGAGAATAGGTAAGCTCAAATAATACTGAATTCTCCTTTTTGCTCTCAAACTCAAAATTTTGACCCTCAACAACTACAAGGGCAGGCTTCTTCAAAAGTTTGTCTGAGGTTCCCAATCAGTCAATTTCAGTTCGATGTATAGCAACAAGTTAAATGTTTAATCGGAGTCTTTAAGTTTTTAACAATCTTGCACTTCAAGATAGATGCACAACAATCAACTTCTTGATCCTCCGCATTAACCTCAATCTTTGATAACATGGTATAACTAATCCCATCTCCACATTTCATGACACATGACACAACCACTATTTCTGGCCTCCTATCATGTGAGGTCAGACCAAACTGACAGGAGCTTGAAAAGCAATTGCCAAACTAACTTTGCTACCGAAATTTAGTAACATATCTTCACCAAGTTCAGATGTACCAAGCCTATTGAAGGCCCTGTGGAAAAATTCATCAACAACTGGCAGGTGCAGTGGGCCACCAAGATTGACTGCCAGCTGTGGTGGCTGACCTTGCATGCAACCTTTTGGATCATCTGGAGGGAGAGGAATGACAACTTTTTTGAAGTGGTACTATCCACTTTTCAAAAAAGAACAGGGGACAATTCTCACAAGCCATCATTAACAATGGTGCAACAGAAGGTCTGAAATATAAACAGAGGTCACCGTTACTTAAGTGTTTTAACATTTAGAGTGAGACGGCATATAGCAGAACATCTATCCTAGTGTAATGCCGGAACCAATAATTGTGAGGAGGTTTTTTTCCTTCTTAAGTAGATGTTACAGTAATTTGTATTAAAGTGAAAATGAAGTGGATGTACAAGTACAGAAAAGACATGTAACCCAAAAGTCCCTCCATACAAGAGTACACATAGATGATGTCACTCACTGTCCAAGAAAAAACAAAAACAAAAAGAGAAGAAGAAAGTACTTACACATTACAAATGTATTTAGCCCATTCCCAAACCCTATTGCAAAAGAAAGTGCGATAGATTTTGATGTCATGGATACCTTTTAGAAGACGTGCATCCCTCTTGCCCTAGATGGCCATAGGGGTAGCATGGAGAATCAGTCACCATATTTTGCAGTCAACCTTAAGCCTCCAAATGTGATTCTACCCTACCAAAAGATCATTCATTGCAGGTGGATCTGATGCACAGGATGAACTCTGCATAGGTCATGCTCCCACACCTCTTGCACAAAAGAACAATTGACAAAAAAGTGATTCATGTTGTCCTCTTCAACCCAAAGAAGCAGCACATTAGATTGATGTCCACAATTGGACAAGTCAATCACTTTTAGTAATCTTCCCAAGGACTATAGTTGTCAAGGCGGTTGCCTAGGCGACTAGGCCCCCTTATGGGCCAAGGTGCCAGCCTGCTTTTTCGCTCCCCCATAAAGGCGAGCAAGGCGGGCCTAGGTGACCAGGCGCGCCAAGTTGCCTGGCCTGGGCATACCCTATAATAACCCCCCACCTCCCCCCCCCCCAAAAAAAAAGGGCTAGAGGACTCTACAATGCTAGGTAGAGTCATCGGTAGATCAGGCTCCACACACTCCTCCAACACCCCTTTCTCTATGTGTGTGCCCTCCTCTCTCTCTCTCTGCCCCCTCCCTCCTCCCTCTATCTCTCTCAATTTTTAATGTTAATTTTCATGTATCTTATTCATAATTTGTATAGTTGTGATATATAGTTTTTGGGTTTCTAAATGGTGCCAAGACGTCACCTAGGCAACACCTAAGTGGACGCTTTATCGCCTAAGCGCTTAGGCTCCCCATGAACGCCTTGGGTCGCCTTGTCACGTTGATAACTATGCAAGGTGATAAGGCAACCCAAGGCAACTTGGGGCCCCCAAGCACCTACGCTATAAGTTCACGAGACAGAGAGAAGAAAAAAAAGAGTCCAACACCCCCTCTCTCCTCCATCTATCTCTCTAAATTTTTAATATTAAAATCTATAATATCTTATTCATAATTTGTATAGTGAGAATATATAGTTTTTGGGTTTGTAAATAGGTGCCAAGGTGTCGCTTAGGCAATGCCTAACTAAACGGACGCCTTATCGGCTAAGCGCTTAGGCTCCCCATGAATGCCTTGGGTCGCCTTGTCACCTTGACAACTATGCAAGGCAATAAGGCAACCCAACGCAACTTGGAGTCCCCGAGCACCTAAGTGCTTAGGTGCCCACCTAGGCTAAGAGAGAGAGAGAGAGTGTGTGCTTAGGTGCCCACCTAGGCTGCAAGTTCGAGAGAGTTGTATCAGTGAACAGCGAAACGGACAACGGTGGCAACAAATGATGCAACAAGGTAACAGTGAATGAGCAACAAGGCAACAGTGGATGATGAGAACGGTGGCAACCGATAACAACGGCAAGGGGTTGGCAGAGAAACCCTAGAGCTTCACATTGTGGGAGGGGTGTTCGGAGTAACCGAGGGTCAGAGGTGTAGAATTTATATTTAAAGAAGATCTGTTTAAAATGGTCCCTTTGGGTGGGGCCATGCAGACCCGAGGCACATAAACGGATGCCTTGGGCGGCCTAGCCCACCTAAGTGGGCACCTGGGCAGCTTTTTTGGGCCTCAGAAAAGGCATCCCAATGCTTGGGCCCTGGAAACGTGCCCAGTTTCCTGGGCGGCACCTAGGTGACTGCCTTGACAATAGTGCCGAGGACACTATCTAGAGGAAAACCACACCTTCAAAGAGCTCCTAAGCCTACATCATGGATGAAAATGTAGGTTGACTTGACTGAGAAGCTTCCTCTACTGTTCATCCTCCAATGCCATGTATCTGCCTGACCATTGACAAAAAGATTTTCCATGCAGAAGACTCAAGTGCTTCACCAGTTGATTGATATCCTTGCCCTGCAAGTCCCTCCTAAGGGGCAAGTTCCACTCCCCTCCTAAAGTATGAGCCTGAAAGAACCAGACACTGGCTGAGGTATAGGCAAGTCTGAATAATTGTGGGGTTGATTAAAGAATGGTGGGGAGAAGGGGGGTCAGAGTCTTCAATGTATTGTCAAATTGAATTCCCTTTTTATGCAGATCTAGATCTGGTTCATCAAACAAAGTGTAAGCAAAAGATATTCCAATATCAGTTTTAAATTGTTCTTTTTGGTAAACATAAAATCAGTTTTAAATATGTTAGTTGTGATATGATGCGGGTGTTCATATATCTAAACTTCAAGGCCTATGGGGTGTTTGTGTGGCACTAGAATTGCACCATTTTTGTCCAATGCAGATATGCTTCAGTGGATGTGGAAGGTAGTTATACAGATGATGATGGACCGAAGATTGGCAGGTTGGATAAAAAGGCTTCTATCATATGATGGCAGATTGGTTCCATGTAAGGTGACTCTATCATCTAGAACTTTCTACTTCCTATCTCTACTCTGGATACCTAAAATGATTGCTAAAAGACTGGACTCTAGCTAGGGTAGAATTTTGTGGCATAGAAGTGCGGAAACTGTAGGGGATGGCTGGGTTTACAAAAAGAAGAAGGAGAGGAAGCAAATGGCTTTGGAAGTCAAAAATACAATATAGCTAGAGGTCATTGAAAGTATTACAGGATATTCCACCTAGTACTGCAACCAATGCCTCATTTCTTTGGAAGAGCATCCTTAGTATGAAGAATTTGTTTTGTTAAACAGTGGCTCTCCTTAGGTGACAGGCAGAGGATCCTATTCTGCAAGAACAAATGGCATCGGGGGAAACCCTTGACACAAGTGCATGTAGACCTCTTTACTATCTCCTGTTCTCCCATGCTGACAGTTTTTATCCCGGGTCCCGGGTGGGGTGGGGGGTTCATCCCAACTTTCCAAAGTAGTCCACGCAATGGTGAAATTGATCAACTGAGGAAGGGTCATGAGTTGCATTGCAGACATGACAGCCGGCTGTGGATATCGGAGAGAGATGGAGATTCACTATCTGGCATGCTTATAGGATGACAGCTGATGGTGGCACTGAAATGCAGCATTCTGTTAATGTTTATGTTATACTTTTTGTCTGCCATACCCGAACCTTTTACTCGGATATGATCCCTTCAATTTAAACTCTTGCATTAAGAAGTCCATTCAAAAGAGGAGACGGGGAGGATTATGACAAAAGAAAAAGAATGTCCTCTCAACCCTACTGGGCACGAGAATAAGAAAATGCATAAAATTACATTTTCGAATTCTACCATTACAAAGAAGTGAAAAGAATCTTTGCATAGAATAGAAGCTCCGAGAGTAGGTAGACTATCTCATATGCATAATGGTGATTCCAGGCATGGAAGCAGAATCTAGACTGCACCGTCTAACCCTAAGCGACATCCGACTACATTACAAAATCAGAAAGAGACAATATAAAAATGTACCGTGCATGCAAGCAAGGATCTTGCCAAGGTCGCTGGTCGGGGTGACAAGCACCCGCACTCCCTTGCCCGCCATTGTCAGAATACCCACCGTGTTCTCTGGATTCGACTGCACGATTCCCAGACGCATCATCTCATCAGAACCCAAACGAAAAACAAAGGCCCAAAAAAGGAACCCAAACCACCAAACTCCAGGATCGGAAAAACCTTAGGGGAAAAATGAACTGAGAAATCAAAAGAAAAGAAATGGCAATACCTGAGTCTTCGCCCCGCAGATCAGATTCACGGCGTCCGCCTGGGCTTGGAACCGGCTGGGAGAGTAATCCCCGTTCCTCATCCATTCGGAATTGTCGATGCAGATCACGGTCGACTACATTGAGAGTACGATCAGTGCGATTGAAACCCTAGTAACCAGGGGACAGGGATCCCCATATCGCGAAAACCCCGCCCCCCAAAAAAACCTAATTCGTAGAGAGAACTATATTTAGCACAAGAGGGGCAGCGAGGCGATCGATCGGAAGGTGCAGTAGCGTACCTCGAGCACCATGGTTTCGACTCAGAAGAGGGCGGCTAAGAGGGAGCTCACAAAGGTTGCAGAAAAGGGGAGTTGGAAGAGACGAGAAGGAAGCAACTGGCCCTCTTTATGTTCGCCGGGCTTCAGGTCTGTGACTCCTATTTAAACCTTTTATTTATTTATTTATCGGAATGGAACCCGACGGGCTTTTTCTCGGAGTCGAGAGGATTGGCGTCTTGCGTACACATTCTCATTTTGTTTTAATGACCAATATAATTATTCTCTACTTTATAAAAATTATATAAGTTACGTTGAAATGTCGTTGTAAATACATATTGGTTAATATCAATATTATTAAAATTGAATCGGTGCGTCAACCGATCAATAGGTTGATTCGATTCAAATCGATTGGACCGTTCAATCGAATTGATTTGAACCGTGATGTCATCATAATATTAATACATGGTCTGACCCGATTCTATAACCCAGGTTAATAATAAATAAGATACAATGATTAAAATAAAAAATATACATGTATAATTATTAATTATGATTATATAACTATATAAATAAAATAATAATAATGACATGGTTAAATAAATTAATTTTAAAATTTTATAATATTTCATTAGTTTTCACTCTTCACAATTGACATCTATACTATTTTAAACTTTAAACTTCAAATACATCTAAAATAAAATGATAAATAATAACAAATCAATAAGAATAAGATAATTTTATTCACACGTAAATATTATTTTGAATATCTAAATATTTTTACGTTCATTTTTTTATTTTAAAGGGTGAATTGAGTTGGACCAGTTCACCGGTCGAACCGCGGTTCGTCCGGCTCTTTAACATTAGACCGGATCGACCTTAATCGGACTAGTTTACGATCGGACCGATCCGATCGGCCGGTCCGATTCTGATAGCAGTGGTTAATATAATCCCATTACATAAACAGACACGCAAAAGTCCCTCCATTAGGTGTTGCAATTTGTCTTCAAATAGAAATAATTAAATTAATTTAAGTTAAAATCTAACTATAAATAAATGTTCTTAATACCTCAATCTATCCATGTAAACATAATCTTATTACATAATTACAAGTACAGAAATGAGATCTCTGCTCCCTTTTTCTGTGTGCCACCATCTATGTTTTGGAATTTGGATGACAATTAATTGTAGGGGTATTTTTATACTTATATTTAAGTAATAGTTTATTTTTATTGATATGTATATGAGAGTGTCATTTCAATAATTGTGTATATAGAACAAGATTATTTTTATGATTATCTCATAAACATGACGGTTAACAGTCAACACAAAGTAACTGTTAATATGTTAGTACATTTGCTTCACTTATTCATCTGCTAAAGTGACAACACCCCAAGTCCTTAGCACTGCAGAGCATTTGAACGTATCAGTAAATTAATGCATTTAACATCTTAATGTATGTTAATATATTATAGTATTGATAGATTAAAGCGCTAATATATTAACACTCTACGATGTTTAAAGTAACCACTAACGCAGTGCCAAGCATCTGTATGAACGACATTACTTTTCCCTCGAGGCTTTCTTCTTCACAAAGATTCGGTTGCACATCCACTTTGATAATCAAGTGGGATTGAGACGAATACCCTACTCGCCTAACCGGGCGAATGACGTATCCGACCTAGGTGCTCGAACTAGAAAATCACGATTTTCCCGACATTTCAGCTGTTCTGGTGGAGTATTCTACTGTTTTGCCAAAGCCGGTTACCGGTTAAACCGGCCTGCAATCCTGGCCAGCCTATTCCTTTTTACTTTGCCTTACTCTGATTCGAGATTAAAAATAACCTGATTAAAATTAAGTGAATTTATTTTATCTATTTTTATTTTTATTTACTTTGACATAATATCGGATTAAGTTATCCTGACTTTGGAAGTGGGATAAATTAATTCTACTTAAGTCAGATTAAATCACTTTTAAATAAATTATCCAAATCTACTCCCGTCACAGTAAAATGACTTAAATTTAGACTATAGTGAGGATACTCCTAGAATAAACCTCAAACAAAGTGAGATCTAAGACCTCTTTGATATGAGTAGGATAACTTATTTGACCCACTTTAACTCAAATAAATTATCTAACACTGGAAAACATGTTTGTGTGTGAGAGACCGGCATGAGACCCACATGCTCTCTTTCATCAAATAGATTACCCAGGATATACTATTCAGTTAAGACGTGTTTGCTAATCTGGTGATGTTAACGCACTGGACCCAACAGGTCGAGTGCACTAACCGACCCCGATTAGTAACATCTTGTGTGAGAGAACGGTGGAACCGACGCTGCTCTCTCACATCAACTCCGCCATCCTAACCGGGCATCAAAGGACCCTTAAAGAGGCCCTTATTATTAATCTCTCCCGTAATGGTCTTACGTGTGACGAGTATCAGGAATTGTTTAGCGTGTAGTATGTAAAGCAATCAGTAAATGCGCTTTTGTGGTGTGTTCTTTGTGCGTAGAGCACTGTAAATTATTGGTTTTCAAAATTCTATCAACTTTACATGGGTCTTAATATAGAACATCGGAAGCCAATGCCCATTACATAACCATTTTATAGTTATCCAAGCAAAACAACCCCAAAATTTCCGACTTTTTAAAATTAGCGATTTCTAAACTAAAAAGTTGCGATATTAGTGTAAAAAAAATGTAGATAGCTAAGTCATATCTCATGTACAAGCAACGTCTCCTGCCCCTAATTTCTCTTCGTCGGCCAGTTTTCGATTGGCTTCATATAACGCGGCTGTCCCTATACACATGCAGACGTGGTAAATCTAGAATCCATGCTACACATATATGGGTGGCACTAATCAATCAAATTTCATCACCCTTCCCAACATGTGAAACCGCATGGAAAGTGACGCACTGCATCTGAGGATGATGCCATCTCGGTCGAAGAATGCCGATAACTTGTTTCTTGTCCATCCTTGGTGGTGGTCCAATCGAAGAACTGTTAACCGCAAAACAATGATGAAGGAAATATCAGATTATGACAACAAATAATCATCACGTATAAGATAAGGCTAGGTATTAAAGTTGAGTGCTTTGGTGAGGCCCAATCTATCAAGTTTCTGCATTTTAGTACAATCCCCACCCTCACTCCCTCGTCCCAAAGAAACCATTTCCCATCCCCCACCTTTGGGATGCAGGAAATGATTTCCTGGGAAGAAACTCTGGGTATGGTAGTAACGTTGATTTGACTGCCATCAGGGCGGGGGTAGTTTCAGTCACATGACTTATCTGACGGTCTTTCCACAATGTGAAAGGCTTGAATTGGTAATTCCCATTTCTGGGAATAGAAAGCCCCCTTTTCCTACCATGCATCATTTGAAGTGAAGAATGGTTTGCTAGAAGCCGTACAAAGGCCCCAATGGCTTTCCCCAACCGGTAGAAAAGGCCACACCACAATTGTTTCTAAGCATAGACACTCAATGCTGCACTTAGCGTCCATGAATATCTGATTAGCGTTGGAGTGTTACTTCAAAAGGAGAACCTTCTGGCATCCATTAATGAAGATGATAGCCAAATCCCCGGGGTTGGTTAGCAGGTTGTCTTCATCTGCAGGCACCTCAACTAAATCCAGTTTTCGTGAGTTTGTGTTGACTTGGTATTTCCCACTTAACAAGGCTGCAAGTGGAAAAGCAACTGAACAAAGAAAGCGTTGCTAGCATCACCAAACATTTCAGTAAGCAAACTTGCCTTCCTTGAAATAAGGATCTCTAGCATGGTTCATCATGAATGTATTGCTGGCATCACCAAACATTTCTTTGTAAACTTACCCTCCTTGAAACAAGTATCTCTAACATAGTTTGTCATACCCAATCCAATTGAAGTAAAACAGGTGAAATTGCCAGTTATGTGCAAGATAAACTTGATCTAAATACTATTAACACCATTTCCCTTTTGGAAAGGCACATCAAAAGAATTCATGTGCCAGTTAATAACACAGCCTGATCAGGTAGTTTGGGGACACAAGGCATGTCAATTCACCGTCAAAAGTTTTTGAGTCTTGGTGACCAATACCCAACAAGTGACAGATTTTCTGAAGTTTTGAAAGTTAATTACCTCTAAAAGTGTAAGCCTTCAAGTGGCTCATGTTTGAGAAATAGCTTATTACAAATTCTATTGACGAAAGTGGAGGCCAGACTGTGACGTGAACTGCTCCTTGTGGGAATTACAAGGAAGCTGTAGATCACCTAATGATTAATTGCCCAATCAGCCAGGAGGTTTGGAGAGTGCTCGGTCTAGTTTTCCATTTCACAGTCAACTACACCTCAGGGCAAAGGCAACACTTCAAGCATATAAAGCCTGCTACAGTTAGGGGTGTCAATGGATCACTGGGATCCGAAAACCTGATTCAGATCTGATTTTTCTTTCCGGATTCGATAACACTTTTGACTCGAAATACACAGACTTTGCGGACTCGGAGCGGTAGATTTCTGATCCGAAATCATTGATTTTGGATTGGATCTTGAGGTGACATGTGAAACCCCATTTTGAGGCGACCTTCTCCTGTCCTCCCCAACCCCCAATCCCCTTCTCTTCTCGGAACCCCCCCCTCTCTCTCTAGCCACTAGGGTTTCTCCCCTCCAGTGGGCGCCGACGTTCCTCCTAAGCAATCTCGGCGACGGCGACGACCATGGCCACAGTCGGTATGCTCTTGTGGACCACGGAATTTTTTTTTATCGTAGATAAAAAATAAACAAACATAATATTCTTTTTGAAAAGAGACATCCCCCTATATGTGGGGAGTTATTCTGTAGGTGCGCATAATATCAGACGATTTGAGTTCGGGTGCTGGACCTCTCCCCACTGACCGCAGTCAGTGTTGATTTACATCGGCCTAACGTCCGAACACCTTTGTTTAACTGTCAAAGAAATCCCAAAGTCTTCTATGGGGGTCTTGATGTTGAGGGCAAACTCATTTGGAGGGCTCACAGTGTCCACTCACTTACCACCAACCAACAGAATGACTAAATTAGAGTTTCAACTGAGACTCCTCATATTTAGGCAAAACCCTAGAATTTGGGAGTAGGGACATGATTTAGTGGAAGCCGTAGGCATATTTGAAGTCACGGGAGGTTTCCTGGACCCTAGGGGTATTTTGATAATTTAACACTTCCAGGGGTATCTCGTAATTTTACCAGGCCAGGTGTACTCTCAAAATTTCCAGGCTGGAAGGAAAGTAGGATAAGGTTCCTGCCTTCCCAAGGCATTGAGGCCGTTTCTGGAAGGTTTCGGGGGCTGCTAGGCCTTTTCTAAGTCACAGGGGTATTTTGGTAATTTTACCAGACCCTACGTGGACCCAAGTTGAGGTGGCAATTAAGCGTCGGACTGCGCTGACAATGTCCTCGGACCAAAGGAATGACGAGGGGCTTCGTAGAAGACTTGCACATGTCAACTTGGCCGTAGGAGAGTTATATATGCAATTCCCACAAGTCGAGGGGTTTTCTTATAATTTTCCCTTATTGGTGTGCAGAAGAGATATGTAGAGTACACTAGATTCATTTATGATCCAATTGAGTACACGGGTTGTCGGCGAGTTGTCGACTGTACAAAGATCCGCACTAGCGCGGGAGATAGGGGCGTGGCCCCAATTACAAGAAGTTGCAAGCTATAACTGCAAATAACAGGACATTTTTGTTTCTCGGGCCCCGGAGAGGACATTTTTGTAATTCCCCCATCATACGGGCGGAACTACATAATTTAGTCGCCCCGGGACATAGAAACTTACAAACATGACCCACTGAGGGGCATAATTACAACAATACCCCTTAGGGGCATAAATACAAGACCCGGGGACTTACCCCTCACGGGTCAAAACAACGAACAGAATCCCAAGTGCTGGATGCTCCAAGTGTGTAGGAGATGCTCCGTAGGTTGCAGATGTTGAATGCCTCCAATCTAGACCCTTGGAGGTCTAATTATAGAAGTGGGAGGCTACCCGGGGGTGTTTGAACCCGTACGGGTTAAACGGGAGGAAAATGACCCCGAAGAGGTCCTTTTTCCCCCCCTTTTTTTTGGTTCCGCGCAAGGGAAGGAGGGGGCGGCCCGGGGTGGATGACCTCGGGCCCACCCGGGGTCAAATGACCCCGAGCAGGTCCGCGCGGGACCTGCCAGGGGTGGATGACCCCGGGCAGGTCCTCCCCGGAGTCAGCCGACCCCAGGCAGGCCTGCCCGAGGTCAATCGAGGGGGTCAACGCCCGGGTCCGCGCGGCCCTGCCCGCGCTCGCGCGGACCAGCCTGGGGGCGGGCGACCCCGTACGGGTCCCTCCGACCTCGGACGGGGCCCCCCTTCGTCCGATTTTAATAAAAGGGGTCCTTTGGGGCTTTTCGGAGGCTTGTTTGCTCGCTGCGCCACATGGAGGGAGAGGAGAACGCGGTGTCTTATTCGTTTGTCGTCTCCTTCGCGCCGTAGGTCGCAAGGGGGAGATCCGTGCTCGCCTGGACAACGTGGTACACGTGTGCGAGGCTTGATTTGCGATGTGTAGACCTCCCTTTACATCTCCTTTCTTGTCGTAGGAGCATCACTTGCTCGTAGTAGCACGTTCAAAGGAGAGAGACTTCATCCCTTAGGGATTTTTCCCAGAGCCACACGATCCTGACAATCGCAGTGGATTTAACCCAGTTCTCGACCGCCTCTTTTGCTGCGGGGGACCTTTAATTGCTGCAATATGCGGGCTATGAAGCCCCAAAGTGTGGAAATATTCCGCGGGGTGGCGATACGCCGAATATTGAACCCCGTGTGGGAATATTCCACGAAGCGGCGATACGTCAAAGATAGACCTCGACAACTGCGAGGGTAACATCCCAAATCTTTTGGGATAAATAATGGGTGCAACAGCTCTCTTTCTCTCTCTCCCCTTCTCTCATCTCTCCCTCTAGCGGGTGCGGGTGCAGGTGCCGGCACCGGAGGGAAAACCCCCCCTCTGGCACACACACTCTTTCTCTCTCCACGCACCCCACCCACTGGATGGGGATGCCAACGCCAAAGGGGAACCCCTCCTCCGGCACCCTCTCTCTCTCTGTGCACACCCCACCCGTTGGCTGGGGGTGCTAGCGCCGGAGGGGGAACCCCCCCCTGGCACCCTCTCTCTCTCTCTCTGGGTGGGGGTGCCAGCGCCAGAGGGGGAACCCCCCTCCGGCACCCTCTCTCTCTCTCTCTCTCTCTCTCTCTCTCTCTCTCTCACTCTCTCTGAGCTGATTTGATTCGGCCCTGGAGCCTGCATTGCTGCCAGGGATCTACATTGCTCTTTTCCCCTTTTCCACTGTCAACTTCTTTTTGGAGAAAGCAATGCAAAAGGGAGAGAGAAAAATCTGATATTTCGTCACACAGCTGAATCGGAAGGCTGCATTCCAAAGTGGGCAACCCTCCCTTCTCTAAATTTCTCTGATTCTCTTTTTGCGTGTATGTGTTCAATTTGATCACCATCTTCTTCTTCTTCTCCTTCTTCTTCTTCTTCTTCTTTTGATCACTTCTGCTCAGTGGCCTTGGTTTCTGATCAGCTGATTGACTTCCTGGAAGGTGCGTGAGGTGGGGTGGTGTGGGGAGGAGAAGATTGTTTCGGGTGGCAATGGCGGCGTGCGGTTTCCGGATTTCGGTGGGATGGAGGATGAGGTGCATGCTGCGAAATTCATTTACTGCCCCATGCAATGGATGATCCCACACTGCCAAGGTAAACCACTTGTTGAGGCCAATTCTGGGTTCTATTACAGATTACCTCCTTTTGGTCCTTTTGTTTTCTATCTGCCTTCTCTCTCTGTGATTAGATCCACCTACGGGCTTTTCTCTTGCTTGGGGGTTTCTGTTCTTCCATCACACCAGAAAATTTTCTCCTTTTGCTTTCACTCTTTGTTTGCTGGTATTATATTCCAATACTTTTAGATTTTCGTTCTCATGAGGTAAGTGTTCAAGCATGGAACTAGCTGCAGTTGTTCTACATGTTTTAGCTGAAGCAAGTTAAAGTTCACCTTTGCAGCTTTTGATATTTCTATTTCTAAATCCTCATTCAATTCTGAAGAATTCTGTTTCTAAATCCTCATTCAATTCTGAAGAAAGAACAATAATATGAGGAACACATGTACAATCTGATAAGTTTTCCTGTGGACTTCCCCCACTTTTAGTGATACCTTCAGAGTTTTGCCTTTTCTTCCAATCAGTTCCTTTAGCATCACCAATGTTTGTTTGCTTTTCTTTCAAAACCACTTGCTTCTTGAGTTTCAGCTCTTGGACTATGCCTTTCGAACAGTCAGTTCATTGCTCCAGCATAAGAGACACTTCAGCTGATGATTGTGGCACGTATTTTTCTAGTTCTTCTAGTCCCCCCCCCCACCCCTTCTGTGAAGCACACTTGGGATAGATCTTGCAGGGAAAGAGGACAATGGTAAAAATGCTTCAAAGAAACAGTATGGGTCAAACTTTTGGCTCAGAGACAATGCTCATCTGATGCCATCCAGTTTAGCAATAGAGACCGTGTAAGGAGGCAGAAACACTTGTCCCATTTGTTGTTTTGCTGAGAATGAGATATTAGTGTCTTTCCCTGTTTGTTTTGCTGAGTAGTCAACTAAATTTCGGATCCAACCCACATGTAGGTTAAATTTGAGTTCAGACCCGGATCCGAAATGCAAGTTCAGATGAGTCTAGTTTGTGGATCCGAAATCCCAGATCCGAATATGAAATATAATTTCAGGTTAAGATCCAAATTTGGATCCAAAACAGTTATTGATTTCGGATTCGAGAAGGACCCGGATCCTATAATTTTGGTTCCGTTGACACCCCTGCCTAGAGTGGTCAAGTCCAGATGGCAATTGCTGGACCTGATTCCTCACTCTATACGCTGGAGTATCTGGAGGGAGAGGAACGACTTCATATTCAGAGGAAGTACCGCTTACATTGAAAACATTTCTTTCAGGTCTCTGTCCTGCATTTACCAGTGGTATAGGCATATACTAGGGCTGTCTTTAGATAGTTGGAAGCAGGATATTACATAGACAAGTCTCCTTTTCTTTTGATGTTTCCCTGAGGTTAAGGAACCTCTCCTCACCTCCTACATTGTACTACCACTATTTAGTCAGTAAAACTGGTGGTACAATCCACACTTTTCGGGGAGGGGGGTGCTAAATATTTGAGAAAAGATGGATCAAATGATGTCTGAGCCTTTCAAGTAAAAGGAGGATACCAAAATCATACCTGAACACAGAAGAGAATGAGAATGTTATACACTTATACTAGATAATGCAAGTGGAGGTCCCTTGATGCATTCTTTAACCTGCAGCTTTGTCCAAGGTGAACATCTCCGAAGACATACCTGAACCACCAAGACAATTAGTAGGTTTGTCTTATGAATTTCAGAGAAAAGATGGAATGATGAAATGAGGAGTCAGTAACCTATATTCACAATATTCGGGCCATGCACAACGAGCTTTTCCGTAATCCCAATAGCAGTCAACATCTCTTAAGGGTCCACGCCTGGCTGTTGAGATGAGTTTTAGCTTTCAGATGTTCCACGAAATAAATACAAGTAGAAGCCTTACCTTTTGTTACAAATTTTGACCTTGCATCAGGATGGATGTCATGCCACATTTGGAGCCATAACTCTCGCATCAAAACTGGTGAACGAACAATGTTCCTGTGATTCGCTATAATAAAGGGCAAGACGATGTTAGAATATTACCATTTTATTTATTTTTCCTCTTTCATTAGGTGTTAGAGGAGCCTCTCCTCTTCACCTTTGATTGTACTTCCTCTATTGCAATAGACTGGTGGAACAATCCACTTATTCTTAAAAAAAAGAGATGTTAGAATATTACCTTTAAGTAGGAAGTGATCAAATCAGTAAGTGAAATACCATTAATACCAGCTTGATTAATATGCTAGTACACAAGAAATTGCGCCTGAATTCTTTTCATGTGCGTAGGCAAAGAAAAAAATATATCTTTTCATGTGTGTATCTTTCAGCCCTAGTGTCGAATGCCCCACCGACGCACTGCACACCACTATATCATGCAACTAAATGCTTTCCATTTTGTTTCAGTTCCTGGAAGGGAAATGCTGTAGACTAAGAGGTAACATATTTTCTTTCCTTTTTTGGTGGTGGGGGAGAGGAGGGTGGCAGTTTTTGAAAAAGGATAAGCATTTGAATCATCATTATCATCATCATCATCAGAGCCTTATCCCAATTATTTGGGGTCGGCTACATGAATCTTGTTCCGCCAAAGGTTTCTATCAAGTGCTATATTCATATTTAAACCCAAGAAACTAATGTCCTTCCTAATAACATCGCACCATCTCATTTTAGGCCTAACTCGAGCTCTTTTACTAGCATCCACTAAGATTCGGTCACATTTTTTAACCGGCGCTGAGTTAGGGCGACAAAACACATGTCCAAACCACATGAGTCTATTTTCTCTCATTTTACTATCAATTGGGGCTATCCCTAAATCCTTACGGATGCGTTCATTTCTAATCTTGTCTTTCTTAGTCTTACCACACATCCATCTCAACATCCTCATCTCTGCTACACATATTTTGTGAATGTGTTCGTTTCGTACTGCCCAACACTCAGTACCATATAACAAAGCAGGTCTCACAGCCGTTCTATAAAACCTCCCTTTGAGTTTCACAGGCATACGACGATCACAAAGGACTCCTGATGCGCTTCTCCATCTTAACCAGCCTACCTTAATCATATGTGCAACGTCGTCATAAATCTCTCCATTCTCTTGTATGATAGACCCTAAGTATCGAAAACTACTACTCTTCGGAATGTTATGTCCATCAATTAGAACTATGTCTTCTTGTACCACTCTCCTATTACTAAAATTACAATGCATAAACTCTGACTTGCTCCTACTAATTTTAAAACCTTTAGACTCCAAGGCAAGTCTCCAACGCTCTAACTTAGCATTTAAAGTATCAATACTCTCATCAATTAAAACAATATCATCTGCAAATAGCATACACCAAGGGATATCCTCATGCAATTATTTTGTTACTTCATCCATAACTAAGGCAAAGAGATACGGACTTAGTGCAGAACCTTGATGCAAACCTATAGAAATTGAAAATTCACCAATCTCCCCAGCAATAGTTCGAACACTAGTAATAGCACCGTCGTACATATCCTTAATCAAATCAACAATCCTTGAGAGATTCATTTCTTTCTTAATATCCACAAAATCAATTCTCTCGGTACTCGATCATACGCCTTCTCTAAATCAAGAAAAATCATATACAAATCTTTTCTCATCTCTCTATACTTCTCCATTAGCTGCCGTAGTAAGAAAATAGCTTATGTAGTAGATCTATTCGGCATAAAACCAAACTGATTTTCCGATACAGTAGTCATACATCGGAGACGTTTTTCAATTACTCTTTCCCAAAGTTTCATAGTATGACTCATAAGCTTAATTCCACGATAATTATTGCAGCTTTGAATATCTCCGTTTTTATAGAAAGGAACTACAACACTTTTTCTCCAAACTTCTGACATTCTCCGTTCCTTTAAAATTTTATTAAAAAATTTAGTTAGCCACATTTGAATATATATATATATATATATATATGCAGATAGAAATAAATTAACTAAATTTGATATGTTCCTTTGGTCTGAAGATTATATCAACCAATTCATGCTGGCAGACCGAGTCAATTCTGTTGTGCTACTGATGTTTGGCAGAGTGACTCTATGCACTAGATTGAGTTCTAAGCCCATTTTCTGTTAGATCATAGTCAAGTACCGAGGCCGCTGTATTATATGTAGGGACTAGAATCCAAGTCTTGAGCATTTTCTGACCAACTAGAACAATGAGTGATCTTCCAATTGTGTGCATAATTGGTTGAGCTGACATAGCCATAGTAGGCAATGTGGCTTGTCAGTCCTTTACCATCTTCCCTTATTAGAATACTACTCTGGCAATGTTGAGTGGTTAGCAACTCAAATTTGGCTCTGTATGTTCTGTGCCTAGTGCAGTCAATGACCCTAGTCTCTTCAGGGTGGTTTTGTTCCATGGAATTCTGACGCCTTACCTTTTTCTTGGCTTCTGCTGCATACCCATTCCTGTTGTCTTCTTTTTTCTGTCTGAGCAATTAATATTATTTACCTTTGTTGGGGGGGAGAGAGAGAGAGATGTGGAGAAGAGAGAGAAAGGGAGACAGCGAACTACACAACTGGCCAATCCACCCCAGAGAATAAAAGTGCATATCTGCCCTTCACTAGAGAGGGTGACCAAGAAAGAAGGAAAAATACAAAAAAACTTAATAAAATAACCAAATTATAAAACTGCCCTTGTTTTCCTACAGCCCCCCTCAAGGTGAGTATAGATATCTTTAATGCTAGCTTGTCAAGGGCAGACCTGAACTGAGCTTCAATTATAGCCTTCATGAAGACATCAATGACCTGCTCTTGTGGTTGCACATAAGGCAAACAGAGTTCTCCTGAGTCCAATTTTTCTTTGATGAAATGTCTTTTGACTTCAATGTGCCTTGTTCTGTCATGCTGAACAGGGTTGTTTGCAATGTTTATTGCTACTTTGTTGTTGCAATAGAGCTATCACTGAGACTCCCAAATCTAACAAGAGAAGCTTTAGCCATATCAACTCTGCTAACCCATGCGCCATGGCCCTATATTCAGCTTCCACACTTGACCTTACACACATTATTTGCTTCTTACTCCTCCAGGTAACCAAATTGCCACATAGAAAAGTACAGTAACCAGAAATTGACCTTTTGTCATCTCATGATTCAGCCCAATCAGCATCTGTATGTACTTCAAGATTCAAGCTATCAATTTTCTGAAAGAGTATTCCTTTTCCCGCACATGACTTTAAGTACCTCAATATGCATTCCACAGCTTTCATGTGCACTATCTGCAAAGCACGCATGAACTGATTGACTATACTAATAGCATAAGTCAAATCTAGCCGAGTCAATGATAAATACAGGAGTTTCCTACCAATTTCTAATACAAACTCTTATCTTCAAGTGAGAGTTCTCCCCGTCTCTACCGGTCCATCATTTAAATCAATTGGTGTTACTGCAAGTTTACACCCCAACTACTCAATTTCAGTCAACAAGTCCAATGCATAGTTTCCTTGACAAATATAGATGCCATTCTTTGATTTGGCTGTTCAATTCCCAATAAGTATCTTAGGCCACCCAAGTCCTTAATTTCAAATTTAGCAACTAAGTGTTCTTTCAATTTTTTTAATTTCTGCTTCATCATCGCCTGTAACAATCATGTCATCCACATAAACGAGCAGTGCAGTCACATGTCCCCTTGTCGTCTCGACAAACATAGTGTGATCAACATTTGACTGTTTAAAACCAAACCTAATCATAGCAAGAGCGGGCCTATCAAACCAAGCTCTAGGTGACTGTTTCAACTCATACAGAGCTTTTTTTTATGACAGACTCTTCCTTGTGTCAATTCCAGGTGGTGGCAGCATGTACACTGCTTCTTGTAAATCACCATTCAACAAGGCATTCTTGACATCCAATTGGTATAGAGACTAGGAGTACTGAACAGCCAATGAGAGGATTACCCTCACAGACTTCAGCTTTGCCATATAAGCAAATGTCTCCTGATAATCAATCCCATGTCTTAGTAAAACCTTTTGCAATAAGTCTATCTTTATATCTTTATATCACATCCTCCGCATTGTACCTAATAGTGTACACCCATTTGGATCCAGCTGGATTTCTACCCTCTAGAAGATCGACTAGGACCCAAGTGCCATTCTTGCTAGGGGTACTCAGCTCTTCATGCATTGCATATTGCCTTTCGGATCCTACACTGCTTCACAAAAAGTAGTAGGAACATGGGCAAAGGACAACGAAGAGAGAAAGGAGTAGTATCGAAGAGAAACATAAGAGTAGGTAACAAAGTTGATGATGGGATATTTAGTGCAGTCCCAAACATCCTTCTTGGCAGCAATGAGTACATTCAGGTCATCAAGTGGTTGGGTAGAAAGACCTGGGAAACCAACACCCTCTGGAGTTGGACAGATGACATTGAAATAGAAGAGCCTTGGTGATCTCAAGAAGATGGCGATTTTTGCATTCAATAACACCATTCTATTGAGGAGAATATGCACAAGAAAACTCATGAAGCACACCCTCATCTTCAAGAAAGATATTAACACTTCTAGCAAAGTATTCTCGAGCATTATTAGAATGAAGGGTTTTTCACTTTGGTACCAAATTGAGTGTCAATCATGTTACAAAACACTTGAACAATACAGGGAACTTCATCTCGGGATCATAACAAATATAGGCAAGAGCATAAAGAGAAATCATCAATAAATGTAATAAAATATCTGTAGCTATTGAAAAAAGAAACAGGGGAAGGCCCTCAAACATCAGATTGAACCAGCCCAAACGAGTAGAACTTTTATTTATTGAAGGAAATTGTGCTCTACAATATTTCGCCAACTGATAAGTTTGGCATGAAATAGACGAAACATCAACTGACTCAAAACAAAAAGATGGAAACAAGACTCTCAATGAATGAAAAGAAAGATGCCCTAATCTAGAATGCCATAGCATAATCGCTTGAGCTTGTCTGCCCACACATGGAGATGCATAGGATTGAAAGACAAGTGTCTTCCCAGGCATAAAGAAGTATAGTCCATCTACTTCATGGCCAATCCTAATTGTTTGCTTGGTTTTCAGATCCTGAAACACACAGTGAGTAGAGAAAAAGGTTACAGAACAATTCAAAGTAAAATGACTCCCTGAAAGTCAATTAATCAAAAGAGAAAGCACATGAAGTGTGGATGAAAGGGTTAAGTGATTAGAGACTGGAACCTTTGCCAACAATAATCACACGAGTACCATCGGCAATAGTGACGTTGTCCTGACCCGAGGATAGGGAATAAGAATGAAAAGAAGTGGATATACTAGTCATATGGTCAGTAGCACCAAAGTTGGTCACCCAAGATTTTCTGAAGAATCAAGCAATAGCACTCAGGGCAGCGCCATGTGTACCTGAAGGCAAGGAAGAAGGTGTCTAGGAGGCACCATGAAGCTGTGCAAGAAGACGTTGGAGATTAACAATATCTGAAAAAGAGATCACCAGTGATGGAGTAGCCTGCTACTCATGGAGTAGATGCACCAGGAACAACAGAAGAATGTGTAACAACCACATTACCTTAAGAATTCTGTCCCTTGTTATTAGTTCGGAACTAGGCGAGCATCTTTTCTAGGTATTTCTCCCAACAAAAATCAGAGTCATGATTGATGCGGCCACAATGACTACACTTCTTGTCACCACACTTCTTATCACCAGCCGGATAAGTCTTTACCAGTAGCACTGGCAAGCACAGTGTACTTCCCAACATCAGAATCTGCAGAAATGACAGGCTTGCTACCCATAACTTGTTGACCTTGTTCTTCACTAAGGACCTTAAAATATGTCTCTTCGAGTGTTGGAGAGGGATCCATATTCAGAATTTGTCCTTAGAGTGCCTTATAGTTAGGATTCAGGCCCCCCAAGAACTTCACAATGCATTCATCCTCTTTAAGTGACAAAAAGCTCTCTAATCCTCCAGGGAGGTCCAAGTAGGCATACGAGAAGAGTCAAGTTCATCCCATAAGCTTGAAAGGTGCAAAAATAGGCAGTAATAGACTGAGACCCCTGCTTTAACTCATGAATAGTACGACTGAGTTGATTGAGGCACACCGACCATACAAGCTGGCCAGTGTTCTCCATATATCAATAGCAGTGCACTTGTGAAGAATCATTGGTCGAAAAGTCGGACTGACTGAGTTAAGGAGCCAAGACATAACCATACTGGTGTCCCAATGCCATGTTGCATACTGAGGATCTGTGACATCTGGCTTCTTAAGATCACCAGTGAGATATCCAAGCTTGTCACATCGGCAATATACAATTCGGCAGCCACGGCCCAAGAGGCGTAGTTGCTCTCCGTGAGTATGTCAAAACTGATCTGTAGAGAAGCGCTTGTTAGAGGGGCTAGAGCTGCAGGTTGAACAGCTTGAGCAAACAAATGTGAGTCCACAGAGGTAGATTCTGCCATGATGACGAGAAGAAGACGAGAAAAGGAATGTGTAGGAACCCAGGACGTTGGTAACTGCAAGAGAGAAAGTGAGAGGTGGCCCTCAATGACAAGCAGAAGGGACAAGGATCATCAAAGGATGGATCACCCCTGCCAGGAGAGACAATCGATGGCCAGAGAAGAGAGGATGCTGCCCTAGGGTTTTCTCCATTGAAGGTGGAGAGAGAAAGAAACCCTAGAGAGAGAGAGAGGGGCAGCCTCCTACCAAGAGCAAGAATCAAGGATGGCAGTATCGGTTTCGGTACCGGTTTCGGCCGGTCCCGAAACCGATACGTACCGGTTTCGGTATCGGTTTCGGTTTCGGCCGAAACCGGTTGAAACCATTCAAAAACCTCAAAAATTTAGTAAAACATGCCCGGTTTCGGCCGAAACCTGTCCGGTTTCGGCCGAAATCGTCAAGTTTCGGACCGAAACAGGTGAGTTTCGGCCGAAACCAATACGGTTTCGTCCGAAACCATTAAAAAAGTATTATTTAATAGGTTTCGGATCTGCTACAGTGTTAAGGGGCGGTTTCGGATCGGTACCGTCCGAAACCGATACGTTTCGGCCGAAACGTATCGGTTTCGGCCGATACTGCCAACAGTGGCAAGAATAGTGCAGGAGGGCTGTCATGCCACCTGCAGAAGGATTGGAATCCCCTAGGAAGAAGGGCAATCCAGTCTTGAGCTCTTTCGGTGCACAGAGGCGACATCCAGGAGCGCCGCTACTCTCATACCATGTTAGAGAGAGAGAGAGAGAGCAATGTGGAGAAGAGAGAGAAGGGGAGACAACGAACTACACAACTGGCCAGTCTGCCCCCCCTCTCATATTAATTCCTAAGGGCCAGTTTGATAATGGAATATGGTAACGCGAATAAGCGAACCCCGGGTGGCATGACCGACCTTCACCCTGTTCTTGCTTTGATAGCCTAAACAGGGGGCTTTGTGTGTTCGTCGCACCGACGGGGAGAAGAAGCACTGCCGGCTGCCACCGGCCGCCTGGAAAAAAGGAAACCTGTTGGATAGGTGGAGATGATAATCTAGAGGGGGGTGAATAGATTATCACCCAATAAAAATTTCTAGATAAGGGCTGAATAGAGTAAATCAAACTCTACTAGATGAAATGGAACAACTAAGATGCAATGTGAACGCTCCGAATCATTCATCTAGCGAATCAAGCAACACACAAACAAAGATGCGAACAAACCACACAGAGAAGTGATTTTTTAGGTGGTTCGGTCTCTATCCAGAGACCTACGTCCACCCCTCACTAGATCTAGTGAGGCTTCACTGCTGTCTCACAGCTTGAACAGAGGATAGAATTCTCTACAAACGCTGAGCCTCACAGCTTGCTACCGAGAGGTCTTCCCTCTCACAGAACGCTGACAAACAGCTTGAGGGCACTCTGGCCCGACCTTGATCCAAGCTTCTAAAGCTAGATCACAGCCTCCCACTACAACTAGCAGGAGAGAAAGTCACAGTTCATATATCAGACAAAGGAAAAACGAAATAAAAGAAAGCGAAGATAAAAGGACACAGATCCTTAGCCACTAGAAGATATTCCTGATCTTGAAATGCGAGATCTGTGGCGGGCTCTTTCAATCTTTGAAGAATGGCGCAGGATGCAGCTTCTTCAAGCCTCGTTCCCCACAGACTGTTGGTTCTCAGAAGAAGCTCCATCTTCCTTCGGAGATTTGCTTCGGTACGTGACGAACAAGGAGATTGCTGCAACGTGATCAAGCGTGGTGGAGACGTGAATAGCTCAGAGATAGCTCTTCCTCCTTCCTTCAGCACTCCACTTCTCTCCCTGAGAATGCTCTGCTTCTTTCGCAAGCAGCAAAACCCCTTTCACGCGCCTCGTGTGTTCTCCACGCATGCCTCTTCTCAAATCGGATAAGCCTCACCTTTTTCTGCGTGAATATTTCTTTCTTGGGGGGCCCACTGCAGCCTTTTTGTTACAATAATGATAATCCCGCCGCATGGATGCTTCTAGAGCCTGGAAACCTCGTACAGGTCTTTTCCGAGCAGTTGGGCATTGGTTCCAGAACCCTTTTGCCCCTGGAAAACATTGGTCAGGTCGACGCGACCGATATCAGAGGTCGACTCCGTCATCATACCAGAATCGTTTTCAGCCTGGCTCTCAATGGAGAGGTCGACGCAGCTTCCCCACCAGGTCGACACAGTCAATGTCTAGACCCTTCAATTTTCAAACTTCATGTAGGTCTGACCAATTGAGGTACCCCAGCAGGTCCACTTCAAAACCGACGCCGGACGACGTCGGAGACGTCACTGGACGTGGGCGTACTGCCCCAATACGCTGCCGACGTCGGATGCCGCCGCCTCCTCACCGCAAAGTTTGCCCTGTTCCTACTCGACACCGGCCGCCTTGGTTCTCTCACCGATCAAACTTGTACGGCTGCCTTGGACGACGACGAAACCAACGCCAGACGATGTCGAAGATGCCGCCGGACTCAATCGTACGGCCCAAACACGCCGCCGACGCCAGACGCCACCGACTCCTCACGGCAACCACTGCCATTTGGGC
The DNA here is from genome assembly GCA_022559845.1 of Amorphophallus konjac. Lineage (NCBI taxonomy): Eukaryota > Viridiplantae > Streptophyta > Magnoliopsida > Alismatales > Araceae > Amorphophallus > Amorphophallus konjac. The sequence continues at coordinate 240,326,305 of CM040128.1, forward strand.
GTGCTCGAGCTAGGTTATGGCATTCGACCGCCTAGGGTCGAATGAGTTAATCAGCCGAATAAGCCCTTAATCCGCCTTAACCCTGTGTGACCCCGGGCATGCCAAGCGTGCTCCCAAACTTGAATAAGCCGGTTACGCTGCCCTAACCGGGCTTATTCGGTTATCAAACTGGCCCTAAGAGAATAAAATTACATATCTGCCCTTCACTAGAGTGACCAAGAAAGAAGGAAAAAATACAAAAGAAAAGCTTAACAAAATAATCAAATTACAAAACTGCCCCTATTTCCTACAACCTTTTAAGTGGCTTTCACTTCAGTAGTTTGGCTTTATTGCGCTTTGATGATTCTTTCTTGTTTTATCCCTTTCCAGCTGTCTACTTGTTAAGTTGTCTGGTTCACTGGAAGGTAAGAAAGTAAGTGAAACCTATAAATTAATGAACTCACGGATACTCTCGTGCGTTAGTAGAGGGGTTATTGAAGTCTACCCTGTGCATTGATATACTGCCAGTTCTGAGGGTATAGCATCTCACTGTTTGACTATGCTCAGGGCTTTGCTTTTTTCGTCTAACATGTGAGGAGTTTCATTGTTCTTCCATCTAACAATTCTGTACCTCTGTGGGTTGAGTTGCATTATGATGTAGTTAAAAATCTGTGTAACTATGGAATCATGAAATTGTAAAACTGCAAGAAATATAAGATTTGGTAATTGTGTTCATACTTAAGCTAAAGAAGGAAAAAGTGTCTGGTGGTAACCAGGGTATCACATAAGTAGGGAAAAAGAAATGGAGTATAAGTCATGAGTTAGTCAGGTTGCAGTTTTTTTTCATCTGTGATGTCCTTACCTCTTAGTGATTTTCCTTTACTGGTACTTTTTGTTGTCTTCATCCACTGACTTGTACTCCTAGGAAGTAAATATATGGGTTATTTGGAACTCACTGCCACTCTTTGTTCTTGTCGGAGTGGCAGGTTGGGGTGCCGTTCACGGGCACTGCTGGCATTGATTCAATGAGGCAATAGTCAGGGTTCACCTTAGAGCTCAGATGGTGACTTTGATAAAGGAAATTTAATTGAACTTGAACATGTACGTTTTCTTCTGGCTATGCACTTAAAAGGTTTGTAGATGGACTGTTGTTTAGTTGTTTGCACATGCATCTTTATGTTATCTGCATTACATCATAGTTATCTTGTTGTCTGTAAGTCTCATAAACAATAAATTCAATTCCATAAGTAATGTTGGACCACTGGTGGTGGAGGTGGGACAAGGAGGGCTGTTTCTCAGTGAGGTCAGCAAACACATGCATTTCTGATGGAGGGATTCGCCATAGCTTTGCGCCACAGATTTGGCTCCCTAGGAGTCCTTTGAAGGTGAAGCTTCTCATCTAGATGATTTCGCACGGGAGTCTGCCTACTTGTGATAGCATTGCATCCTTTCTCCAGGCTATTCCTACGGTGTGCCATTTGTGCGGGAAGGAGGAAGAGACGCGGCACCATCTCTTCACAGCTTGCTCTTACTCTCAGGAAGTGTGGACCAAGGTCACAAGGAGGGCCCAGTGTAGTAGCATTGGCCCGCAGGGCAGTGTGCTTCATTTGGTTGGCCGTTGGCATTGCATCTGGAACCTTAAGGGGGATAGGATAGTTTGGTGGCTGATCCTTCACGCTACCTTGTGGGCATTATGGGGTGAAAGGAGCAAGAGATCCTTTAGAGGAGAAGCAAGAGCCGTGGATAGGGTGGTTGTTTTTATTTGTGAGAGGGTTAGAGAGTGGGCGGAACTCCTAGGTAATGTGAATTCTCAAAATTCTTCCATTTTTGGTTTGTTGGGGAGCTAGTGCCGACAACCCCGCCTTGGTGTGGATGGCCTATTTTGTATAGGGATTTTTGAGAGCTCATTGACCTTACATGTACATCCCTCTTTTCTTTTAATACAATAGTGGTACTACCCAGTATCAGAAAAAAAAACCATAAGTAATGCTTCCCGACTTGGACAGTGCCAGGCAGAGGTCCGAGTTGCAGATCATTACATACACAAAGGCTTATGGATTTTCACCATACTGCAATTTGGCAAGCATTGAGGGATCTCAGGCTCTCCCCATCATGTGCCCAAGCCTTGTTTGCATGGCCTCCTTATGAAGTACACAATTATCTCTTGGCGAAATGAAGGGGAAGTTCCCCTCGTTAATACCAAAAGGGTTGTGGTCATGAAAACACTTTTGTTATCAGATTCTAATCAGGAGGATCCTAGAGAGATTCAAATGATCTGGTTTCTACCAAAGTAGGCATTCATGTTACTAAGCATAAGTAAACACATAAATTACCTCATAAGCATGCTTACCTTTATCGAGCTCCCAAACAGCTGTTCTTTTTCCTGGAATACTTTCAGCATCTTCATAATATGTAATATACTTCACCTGAGGAGTCCTTGTCATATTTGGGATAACATCTTTGCCCTTATGATGCACTACGTTCAAGACAGTTTGCACATCAGATCCATCATGTTCGGCCTGCAGATTTTATCAGAATCATTAAACAATTAAATTGCAAAACTGGAAAACACAACATCAAATGCTCATTATTAGTTCATGATGCAAACATGTTCAAGCATTCAAATCATATGCATGACAATTGAGATGAACAGACTCTTTATCAAAAATTTAGTCATTAAATAACAATGAAAGAAGCAAAATATAAAAAACAGAGGTAATTTTCATTCAAGACTTTAGAAATAGTACAAAAATATGATATTTTAAAAGTGTCCTTTTGTGTCATCCAATCTAGTGGTACTTCTCTGCCTTCAATCCCCATTAAGTGCAATAATCAAAAAGCTGGCATGAAAATTTTGCCCTAGGTACCGAAACTTGTGATGGTAAAACATTATATTGACTAGGTACAGTAGACTTTTTTTTTGGAAGTAGGTACAGTAGACCTATTACACAGCTACCCTCCCCAATGATGACCTACAAAAATATGTTTGATGTCCTACATTGAATGTTTCAGATTTTCCTTTCCGTTTTTTTACTGGTTCAAGCTCTTTCTTATAATGTTATCTTACCTTGTCTCGGAAATGAAAATTAATCTCTGGTAAGGATAAGTACTTTGTGTGTCCAAGTATTCATGACAACCAGGACAGCAGAGTAGCAATGCTTTTGGGTTGCAAACTATGTTCTAACCACTATCAGGTAGAAAATAATAGGACCTTCTGTACACATACTTCCCTAAGATCTCATATTTCCATGTGCCACAATCAATATAATATAAATGGAGGAATATAGGCTTGTTGAAGATGCATTTGCATGTATAGACTTTTTTTCTTAAACAGAGTATAGTTAGCATGAATTTCAGGTTGGGAGCTATTAGAGTTCTTGGATTGGGCTATTCAACTCAATACCTTAAGGTGTTGTGCACGGCGCAGATCATAACCGTGGACTCTGATAACATATTAGAGTTATTGAACTGGCCATCCAACTCAAAAATGGAGAGGGCTCCATTATTATAAGCATATTGTGATTTTGTCCCTTTCCAATACGGGAATATTCTGACAGGAGCTAAAGATGTGTTCTGTTGCAGACTAAATGACAAGAAAAATAGTCAACCTTGAAGAGTTTTTTACAAGGAATTCAATGAATGAAATTGCATGTCCTTACAATTTTATACCATAACTTGTCAAAATAGTTGCATTTTTGTGTCATTTCTACTAGATCTTGATTCTATGAACTTCTAAAAGTGAAAAGAGATGGAGGATACAGTAACCACAAGTTGTTAAAAACCATAGTTCCTTGGGTTCCAATATCAAAGCATGATGTGATACATTTCATCTTTGGATTGGGGCTGTACATGCAGGAAAATCTGAAACCATGGGGTCATGGGAAAAGGGTGTGCATGACAGCCACGGGAATGACCAAATGGCCAGGGGTCAAGGCCTACGTTGTGGGCAGATGTTGGTGGAAGTGGGCGGATCATCAGTTCATTGCTGCTTGAAGAAGTAAAGCTGGCAACCAATGAACTCAGGAGAGCACCTTTCACAGAAACAACTCTGCAGCTCTGCAGGAAATGACCATCTCTCAGTCCATGGCCCGAGAAGAGAATAAAATGTGGCTATATGAATGTCTTATGGCTTTGATTCTGAAGAGGAAAGACCAATAATGGCTTCTGTGGGGAAATTCATGAGAAGGTTCCTGGGTTTGGAGGTGTTCATGGCATCCATAAACATGTGCCCATCCCCCCTTGAGAGGCAAGAATGTCCCCATGGCAGGTAGTCTAACAAACAGGAGTCTATTTGTCTGCATTCACACCATTGGGATTCTCAAAGTGGTCAACCCTTAAACCAAGCATATCCTTCGCTTGACGTTGGTCGCATATGATGAAGAAAGATTAGGACTCTGGAACTGACCGTACAGATAGTGAATGGATATGATCCCAGCAAGTCCATGATGACAATTAAGATCATGGTTAAAGGGGCAATGATTGGACTCAGGATCAGCAAGCCCAAGGCAGATCATGACCCAATCCAGGCTCATCCAATTTGGCTAAACCCTGAACCACATTGTAACCTAGCTTAGAAAATAGTCAAACAAATGAAGACAATTTCAAAAGAAAATAGAAATAAAATTAATAGTAATCACTAAGTGAAGTGTGAAACATCCTTACAAGGAAGAACTTTCAAGATTACGTGACTTTCAAGGGAGGGGGGGAACAAAAAAGGCTCTTCTAGCATCCAAGGATGGCAAACTCGGTTTCGGTCTCGGTTTCGCCCGGGTCCGAAACCGAGTTGACTCGGTTTCGGTTTCGGTTTCGGCCGAAACCGGCCGAAACCCATATAAAAGGTCAAAAAAATTAAATTAATTCTAAAAAATATGATAAAAAATCATAAAAAATATTAATAATCACTTAAAATCACAAAAATCATTACACATGCATTTGACTGAATAAGTTAGTGCAATAACTTTGAAGTAGACAACTACAAAAATTGAACTTCAAACATTGAACATGTGATAGTTAAAGTAATATTCCATTGTACATTAATACAAGCAGTACAAAATTAGACAAAATAGATAAAATAATTGTTACAAAAATTCATTGATTCTTACCTAATATGGATAATAATTATTAGAAGAACCTTCTCCCTCATCGTCTGGCCCTTGATGTTGATACCCATAACCATGTTGCATGTATGGTCTATATTCACTATAACCAAACAATGAGGTAGCCAAGTCCTGCATCCCTCTTTGGATCCCTCTTGGAGTGTTTGGTTGGCTTGAGCCGAATCCAGTATCAGCATAAGAATCTTGAGGAAGAGAAGAGGAACTGGCCGGATGGAAGTTGAATGATGGTTCATAACCCCACGACCGATAAATCGCTGCCTCCTGTTGGCCACCTCCATAACCTGATGGATGCCCATATTGACTCTGTGACTCATGTCCTCCCTCACCCTGACTGTATCCTCTGCCTGTGTCTGCGTGGAAGGAGGAAGGACCACCAGCATCCCCACCGCCAGTAGTAGCACCTGTAGCACCTAGCACATACGAAAATATATAATTTATCTCCTACCAAAACCTTTTCTGATTCGAACTGATAATAAGAATTTAAGTTACTTTCCAAAATAAAAAATCAAAGGATCACGAAACCTGCAGTCTCCAGTCGCCTTTTGGCCTTTGGGGATGCTTTTTCCTGTGCCGGTGTGCTTTCTTCTTGCACCCTTGACATGAATCCTGTTCCCCTTGGCGTGTGCCTCAAATAAATCTGCTTTAACTGTTCAATTGCCGGGTCCTCTCGAGCAGCAATATTTGTTCTCTCAGTTTGCCCATGCACTGATGTACTTCTTCTTAAGGATGTAGGTGCCTTGCCCATTCTAGGAGTGACTGGCCTGCTATCTGAGTCGGAGTGTCTAGCTGGCTGAAAATCATGTTGCTCCTCAGTGTCCTCAACAACCCTAGACATGTGGGCATGAGTATCTCTGGCCCTCTTTGATTTTCTTCTTAATTCGGGATCCCTTTGCTCATCTTCATCTAGTATGCCCTCTGCCCATCTTCTATCATCATCATCAAAAACGGGCTCATCAACCTGCTCTCGTGTCTCCACCCAAGACTGCAACGGATTCTCATCATCAAATAAGGCATCCACATCAATTTCTGCGGCGGCATCCCCGGCGGCGCGTTTGTCTCGCAGCTGTTGTCTCAACCTCATATTCTTTATTCTCAACCTCATATTGTAGTGGCAGTACACTAATTTCTCTAACCGTTCAGCCTTTAGCCGATTGCGAACCTTTGAGTGTATAAGGCTAAACGTGCTCCAATTTCTTTCACATTGACTTGCTGATGTTGTTTGACTGAGCACCCTAATTGCAATGAAAGCCAATGCATTGCTACCCATATCTCGGTTGTTAACCATTATCCACCAGTCAGCTGTTCCACCAACCATAAAAAAATGCATTTTAGTTGTAAAAATATATATTCATCAGGTTAAGAAATCCAAAAAATAAAATATACCTGGGCTCACTCTTCCCACAGCGTATTGCAATTGGGAGTCAGCATATGTCTCAGTCCTCATTCTGTAATGGTTCATCTACAAACATAAAGTAATAGATTAACATAACTACTTAAATAAATTCTATACATGTTATTGACAGTATCAAATAAAGGCGAACCTCTACTTCGGCCTCTAGTCTCTTTTCTGGATTCCTCGATAAACGACCAATGACTTTTAAAGTCCCTTGAAGCACCTCGCCATCAACATGTGCATCGGCACCGTACATAAATCGAGGGTTGAAGAAATAACCTGCATTTGTGTATAATTAACTAAATAAAATTTATAAAATAACATAAAGGCATTACCTCAATTTCAGTACAATTAATCACTCACCAGCTGCATGCAAGTCATGGTGTAATGTGTTGTCCCATCTCTGGTCAATAATTTTCCACCATTTTGCATAATGTCTGGGAAGGGAATGCTGCAACTCCAATTTGGCACGGTCCATGGCCTCGTATAGATAGCCCATATCATTCTTCTCATCGCCATCCACCATTCTTAGGACCTTCACGAGAGGTGTGACTACTTTCAAGTACCGTGACACCCTGTCCCAGAATTTGTTGTCGTCCACGACGTGGCAGACATCCAGATAATCCATCTGTGTATCAACATTGCCCTTGTCGATGTATTCCCGCAGGGCATTGTGGTACATGAAAGCTTTCAGCTCATTCTTGTACCTGTGCAGATAAATGAAAATTGAAGCTGCATCAACTGCTACATATCAGTAAGGATAAAGTATCAAGAATTGAGATCAATCTTATACCTGTGCAAAGACTCCAAAGAAATAAAATTGGAAGCAAATCTGGTTGGGCCTGCACGGATGATATCTCGCCCTCCACTGGCATGCGCCCTGAACATATTTAGTATCCTAGGATGGCCATAGATATACTGTGTGACTTTTTGTGCCTTGTCAATTGTCTTCTTCACATGCTTTTCCTTCCCTATGTCTTCAAGCATCAGATCAAGACAATGTGCTGCACATGGGAGCCAATATAAATGACTGCGCTTTTGCATCAATTTCTTCCCTGCAGCCTTGTAACTGGCTTCATTATCAGTCACCACCTACACAACATTCTCCTCTCCAATTTGTTCTACCATGCCATCCATCAAATGAAACAAATAATTTGCATTCTTTTCATAATCTGATGCATCAACTGATTTCACAAACACTGTACCGCTGATGCAATACACCAAAAAGTTTATCATGGACTTTTTCGTGGTACCAGTCCAACCATCACACATGATGGTGCATCCTCTCTCCACCCATATATGCTTGAAGCTTTCAACCCAATCATGGAGCTCCTCAACCTCTCCCTCAAGGCCACGCCCGTATATGTCTCGACGTGAGGGGGCTTGCAAGCCAGGGCCAGCATCTGCTATGGCATCTATCATAGGTTGGAAATATTCACTTGAAGCTGCATGTGCAGGGACACCTGCATGAAAAAACCATTTGCAAATAGATTTAAATGCATGCCCTGCAACTTCTGCTGATTTTTTGACCCCTCTCATTGCTTGCTTGATTTTAGGTTGTGTAGCTTGGGACCTTCTGTGCAGATAGCTGTCCATGGGACCTGTTCCCTGCGTATGTGGGGCAGCACCAACGTCAGGACGTCGTGCAGCTGTACTCTCATAGGTCCCTGATCCCATGGCTCCCTTCCCTTTCCTTCGAGCGGCTTGTTCACGCTCCCTTGCTTCAGTCAGCTCTGGATCAGAATCCTCAGTGCCTTCCTCATCATCATCCCTTCTAACCCTTCTGCCAGAAATCTCCTCAGCAATTTCAGCCTCATCCTCAGCCCTTTGTTGCACCCTCTCCCTTTTCCCCAGAAGGCATTGGCGCATCTCTTCTCGCACCTCTCGGGGACAGTTGTCACATTGTCTGACCTCTCCTCTTACCCCTGCCAAATGTTGTTTTCCTCTGGTAATTCCGCCATACATTTCCTTACTACAGTAATTGCATTTCACCTTTCTTCTCTTAGCATCTATTAAAGACATGTGGGTCCACCCCGGATCCTCCTGCCCTTGCTGCTCCTGTGTTTGCTGACGTCTAGGCATGATGCTGCATTAAGACAGTGACACACAAAAAGGTATAAGTACAATTAAAAACTTAACCCTTAATTAGCAAGTAACCCTTAATCACCCTTGCAAAAAATCAATTACCAGTATGATCCCACCCCAAAATCTTCAATGTAGTTTAATTGAGCTTCAATTTAGCCTAAGCAAACTGACTTAGACAAAAGCCCCAAATTTTATATACTAATTAACCGTTAATTATCATTTACCCCTTAATCACCTTTTGAAAAAATCAATTGTCAGCATGATCCCACCCCAAAATCTTCAATGAAGCTTAATTGAACTTCAATTTAGCCTAAACAAACCGATTTAGACAAAAGCCCCAATTTTTATGAACTAATTAACCCTTAATTAGCAATTAACCCTTAATCACCCTTCGAATTAATTAACTACCAGCATGCTCCCGCTTCAAATTAGTCAATGAAACTTAATTGCGCCCTAATTGACCCTTACTAAACCTAATTAAAGAAAAGCCCCAAATATAAACTTCTAATTAGGGTTTAATTAGAAGTGTTAAAAATCTAATCATGGTTTTAAATTAACCTACAATACAACATTTAACCTACAACAAAAAAAAATTCAACAACTCAACCAAAAAAACACAAAACATAAAAAACCCTAAATTTACCTCCACAAAATTTACCTCCGCAGTAGCAGTCGGACGGTCGATGTGGACGTGTGGAGTGTGGACAGCCCCCTGCCCCCTAAAGGCCTAAACAAGCACAGCAGCAGCAGCCGGCAGCGCACAGCAGCTCCACACTCCACAGGCAGGGAGGCCCGGCAGCAGTAGCAACAGCCAGCAGCTTCAGGCTTCAGCAGGCAGGGAGGCAGCAGCAGCACCTCGCAGGCAGCAGGCTCGCAGGCAGCAGGGTCGCAGGCCCACCTCGCAGGCAGCAGGCTCGCACGGGCCGCAGCCGGCCAGCCCGGCCCAGCCGCAGCCGCAGCAGGCAGGAGGCAGCAGCTGCAGCACAGCAGCAGCCGCAGCAGCCAGCAGTGCAGCACGGCAGCAGCAGCAGAGCGGCGGCAGCAGCAGCACCCGGCAGCAGCAGCACCCGGCAGCAGCACAGCACGGCGGGGGGGAGGGTTTCGGCCGAAACCGTTGCAGCAGCGGCGGAACTTCTGCGGAAGTGGGGTTTCGGGAGGGAGGCGAAAGGAATATCACAAATTTCGGCCGAAACTAACAGGTTTCGGGCCGAAACCGACCGGGCTCGGGCGAAACCAGTATCGGTTTCGCCCGAAACCGATATCTCACTTACGTTTCGGGTTGCTACAGTTATTAGGCCCGTTTTCGTATCGGTTATGGCCGAAACCGATACGTTTCGGCCGAAACGTATCGGTTTCGGCCGAAACCGCCAACCATGCTAGCATCATCTATGAGACTCCAAAGGCTTATAACCCTTCCTTCTCTCTATTTCTCTCTTCTTATTTTTATAGCCTTTCCATTCGATTTTATAGCATTTCAGTGACTAGAATAGTGTCATCTGATATCTGATGCAACCAAAAGATTGGTGACAAAGTAGAATAAAACGCATCTTCCCCAAGTGGGTCGACTGGTAAGGAGCTTGCCTCATGGCAGGGAGGTCCCAGGTTCGACTCCCTGAGATCCTCTTTGGAAAGGGGTTAGCCTCTTTGTGGGTTAAGTAAACTTAGTTAACTTAGTCCTGGATTAACCTGATTTTGATTTGACAGAAGGATAGTTAACTTGGAAATAAAGAAGTGTGTTAACCTACTTTCAATCCAATGTGATTTGGTAACAAGTGGGTTAACTCTTTAACCATGACAAGCAAAATACCATGATTACCCTCCCTCCATGATTATTTTAATGAATGTCTAATCTCTCTCCCTCCCCTCACTCCCACGTCACTCTCTCTCTCTCTCTCACACTTACTGATATTCATTGTTACATAATTTATACATAGATATATTTTAATTAGCATTATAATAGATATTATTCTAAAAATATGAAAATGACAATGATTTTAGTTTACAAACAGATTGTAAATATGTAAAAGTTAATATATATATATATATATATATATATATATATTAGATTACAATAAAATTAGCAGATACATTATAAATAGGAACCTAAAAAATTATTCGTAAAACTTTTAACATACAATTTGTAAATAATTCTATTCTTATCAACATTCTCATCACCTAATTAATTATATTATTATCGTGTAAATGTGTAAGTGTTCACTTTTTGAAATAATAACGTGTTGAAATTCAGTCGCTCAGGGTCAAAAGGAAAGAATCCGGACGACTCTTTTGATATTATTATGTTATTTATTGATTATTATTTTTATGATTTTTTTGATATCTACCTCCCCACACGAACGCCATGGTAGCTTTTAGGTTACTATTCATTTAAAATTTTTTGTTTTATCTTAATTTTAAATTATTTTTAATATATGCTACAAATTGAATATATCATAAAAATAAAAATATTTTTGATATAAAATATAATTAATCTTAATGTATAAAATTTAAAAGATAGAAACTTCATTAATTACAGTCCAAGATTATTGTTCATCTTTAAAAAATATTTTATTTTATGCTTTGGTTTTGGGTTAAAAATATTAGATTATTGTTCATCTTTAATTTTTATGTTATTTTATTTTTAAATATTCTAATATATTCAATAAAAATGATTATACTAAAAAAATAAGATTTAGTTAATAAATATCTTAAAAAAAATTATTTCATTTTATTTTTCTATAAATAATTTTGATATATTTTATAAAATGAATGTATCATGAAAATAAAGTATTTCTGATAAATAACATAATTATTCTCTATAAATAAAATTTAAACCGTAGAAATGATCATTAAATATGAGTTTAAGTTACTATTTATTTTAATTTTTTATTTTATTTTAAAATATTCAATAAAATTATTATATTATAAAACAAAATTTTATTTAATAAATACCATTATTATTTTAACTAAATAAAATTTAAAAGTCAAAAAATTTAATCGTTATTTAATATTGATGTAAACAAAGAGGAGAGAGAGAGACCGGTAGAGAGAGAATGGGAGGGAGCATTTATTAGGGGAAGGGGGCATTTATTACCATGGGTTAACCTGGTTAACCCACCTCCATAGCTGGGTTTCAAAACCCATAAATAACCTTAGGTTAGCCCTTAGTCTAACCTGATTAAGCAAAATTGGCAAACAAAGCACTAAAAAGGTTAACCTTGGGCTAACTTCAGGTTAACCCAAGGCTAACTCTCAACCAAAGTGAGACTGAGGGGCTTACCTGGCTCACAATTAATCCTTGAGGGATATGAGCCCGGGGTTTGCTAGCCTTGTGCTAGGTTCCCCATCATAAAAAAAAGAAAAGAAAAAAACAGTTTGGCCAATAATTAATTTCCTGAAGATTTGAATTCAGCTCAATTGGTTATCTCTGTTATGATTATGCAACAAGAAATTACATCTCTTTGCAGCGAAGTTCCCTTCCCTATGTTCAAAATTTCCCCCGAAATGAATTGCCAAGGAACCAAACAAATGGCAAATAGAGTCTTCATCGAGAAATTACTGAATGCTAAGACAATTTGGGTATTTTTTGAAGTAAATAAATAAACAATCATCATATGCATTTGTGCTTTGTGTTTTTCTTGCATACCGTATGTATGGAACTTGTGAGATACCTTTTCAATGGAATCTAAGAGGTTTACCAGACAAACAATGTACCTGAGGTGCCTGTGTAATGTTTACTTTGGGCCCAAGCCAAGTCTTGCACCATGATAGTGAATTATAAGGTACCTGCAGAAAAGATCTTCATTTGCAAGGAGATATTGGATTTGCTTAGGAAGTTAAAGCTCCACAGAAAGATCACAAAGTGATATCCATTATATCATAGACATGATTACTCTTTTTTGCTCATGCATACCGTTTCATCTCCACTAGTTGCTCCAGGATTTCCACTGACGGAGTTTCCTGATCTGACAAAATGTAAAGGTAGGTTCATAGTATGTTAGAAGAAGTTAATAGAGCCTTGAAATGTTAGACCATAAAACAAACAATTTTTTGCATATATCCTATTGTTACAGATGGAACTACAAGTTTACCACCAAAGAAATGCATTTGTGTTTTGCATATCTGCAACTCCAATTATACAGTCAGTCACCATTACGCCTGATGAAAGAATGATTTTTGATGAAACATCCTTAATTTGGCAAAATTAGCCTCCCCTTACCTCCCACCCCAAATTTGGTAATGTTCAGAATAGTCCCACATTAAGTGTGAACCAAAATAAATCAAGAATAGAATGTGGTGTCCCTCTCCACTCAACAACTTAAGATTTTGAAATGGATCGCCCAATTCAATAACTTCAATATATTATCAGAACCTAAGGTTGTGATCCAAGCTGTGCACCCCGTGATTGTCATTAGTCCATGTGATGAGCCTAAGTCAGCCTGCATGTGAGGGAGCATGTTAAGAATAATCCCACATTAAGTGGAGATCAAAATAAATCAAGAATATAATGTGGTCTCCCTCTCCACTCAACACCTTAAGGTTTTGAGATAGATGGCCCAATCCAATGACTTTAATGGGTAAAAGTAGGGTGAGGTGGCAGAAGTGGCAGATTTGCACATATTGCCACACAATAATGGTTGAAGCAACAAGCTCATTTTCCTGAAAGGGTAGAGGTCCAGAGAACAGAGGTCAGGATCCTGTCAATTGAGATAAGGTTTACCTAAGAAGGATGAAGGCTGAGTAGGGCAGCATATCTACTACAAATAAGATCCTGTTACCTAAGTGGTGATGGAAGCCAATGAGAAGAATGCATTGCACGTCGGTATTGTCTATGGAAAATACTATGGGCCAGTTTGTTAACCGAATAGGCGTCCCCAGGATGGCGTATTCGCTAGTCAGTGGCCAGTTTTGCTGGTATGAGCATTCTTCAGGTTTGATAAAGCCAGGGTTAAAGGGGTTGAACAGGCACAAAACCGGGTTTTGGGGGGTTCTCTCATTCGAGTGGGAAGGCTCGAACAAGCCAACCGAGCCCAGTTAAGGTGGATGGCTTGTTCGCCCTTACCCTGCTCCATTAACAAACTGGCCCTATAAGAATATCAGCAGATGGTGGGGTCCAACCACTCACCCTCAGTTCTATCATCAGGTTGGCAGAATATACTACAGGCATAATTCGCCAACATTGTTCACTACATTTCATGTAAAGGTCATAATATCAGGTTCGGGCAGGACTCTGGTATTCAATCATTTCAGTCACACATTTTTTACCCATGTTTCAAAATAGCTATAGGCTACCATTAGACAGAGGGAAACTCATTCAGAAGGTCATCAACTGAGGGACCCTGAACTTGGTACAGAACTAACAATTCAGGGGGACTTCATGGAATATGAATATTCAAAATATGTGGGACTGTCCAAATTCATCGACCATGCAGATATTATCATATAAGCAGGAGGTAAAAGATAAGAAAGTTTGGAATGGGAAGTTCAGGACTACTTCTCACTTAAATCCTTCATTGGAACTTTTGAACAGAGGGGCTACAAAATGTGGTGGAAAAATGCAGTAAGGTCAAAGTTTGTCCCAATGAAATTTCATATTGACTTTTGGAAGATTATCCACATGAGACAACGTGAAGGCTGTTTTGCCCAATATCAAGATTCCTGCACATTTTATGGCTATTTGAATGAAGCAAATGGTCATCTTTTTGTTGCTCATGCCATTGTTTGGAACAGTTTGGCATACCATTTTCGGATCTGCTTAATTAGAATGGAAGAACTTCAATGACCAGCAACTTATGGTTTGGTGGTCTGGTTCTTGACCCATTGTAAATTAATGGAAACAGTGGAATACCTTGCTTCCAGCCACCCTACGGTCCCTTTGGTGGGCAAGGCAAACTTCTTTGTGCCCTTAATTTCTTACCATTTGACTTCTTGAGGTTTGGACCAGAGCTGCTGGCTTGGGAGCTCCATGTGATCCTACTGTTAGAGCAAGAGAAAGAGAGGCCGATGGAGCAAGAGGAAGAAGAGAGGCCGCGTACTGCTTCTCATGCAGTTCGCCCTTCTCTTTTATATTTAATCTTTGCGTCAAGTTACAAATCTGCATGAGAGGGTGACTATGAAAGAAAAGAAAAGATTACAAATAAACCCTGTAACTTACAGAATTATAGAAATGTCCCTATTTTACAAAAAAATCCCTGTTTTCCTACACTCCCCCTCAAGTTGCGCATGGATGTCTTTCATCCATGGTTGTCAGTTTCGGCCATACCCGATACGAAAACGCCCTTGTTCACTGTAGCGATCCGAAACTTTAGGTGATGTATAGGTTTCGGACGAAACCAATATCGGTTTCGGCCGAAACCCGCGTGACACGTGTTGTACCCCCCCCCCCCCCCGATTCGGCCGAAACCCTCCCCCCGCTGCGCTGCTGCCATTGCCTCCCGCTCGGACGGAGCTGCCTGCTTGCTGCCTGCGTGCTCCCTGCTGCGGATCGCCCTGCCCGCCTGCCGCCGCCGCGCCCTCCTGCTGCCGCATCCAGCAGGGCCCTGCTACGGCCGAAACCCTCCCCCCGCCGCCGCCGCGCCCTGCTGCTGCCTGCTGCGCCCTCCTGCTGGTGCGGCCCCAGCCTGCTGCTGCTGCCATCAGTGGCTGCTGCTGCGCCTGCTGCTGCTGCGCCTGCTGCACCTGCGGGTGCTGTTGCTGCTGCTGGAGGTGGACAGGAGGGACTAGGGAGAGGGAGCTGCTGCCTGCTGCCAACAGCTTGAAGGATCATTCATCAATCGCCGGTTCTGCATTGGTGTGTTGGGTGAGCATTGCGGGTTTGATTGTTTTGTTTGAGGTTATTTTGACTGTCATAATTTAGGGTTTGATTGTTTTGTTGTGTTATTTTGTTTGGGTTAAAAATTTGGGGTGAGCAAGGAGGGTAATAGCTAATGAAGCCCTAATTACTTCATAAAAATTGGGGCTTTCGTTTAATTCGACTTTCTTAACCACAATTGAAGATTAATTAAGTTTCATTGACGAAATTGGGGTGGGATCATGCTGGGATTTTATTTTTATGAAGGGTGATTAAGGGTTAGTTGGTAATTAAGCCCTAATTACTTCATAAAATTGGGCCTTTCGTCTAATTCGGCTTTCTTACCCACAATTGAAGATTAATTAAGTTTCATTGACGAAATTGGGGTGGGATCATGCTGGGATTTTATTTTTATGAAGGGTGATTAAGGGTTAATTGGTAATTAAGCCCTAATTACTTCATAAAAATTGGTGCTTTCGTCTAATTCGGCTTTCTTACCCACAATTGAAGATTAATTAGGTTTCATTGACGAAATTGGGGTGGGATCATGCTGGGAATTTATTTTTATGAAGGATAATTAAGGGTTAATTGGTAATTAAGTCCTAATTACTTCATAAAAATTGAGACTTTCGTCTAATTCGACTTTCTTACCCACAATTGAAGATTAATTAAGTTTCATTGACGAAATTGGGGTGGGATCATGTTGGGATTTTATTTTTATGAAGGGTGATTAAGGGTTAGTTGGTAATTAAGCCCTAATTACTTCATAAAAATTGGGCCTTTCGTCTAATTCGACTTTCTTACCCAGAATTGAAGCTCAATTAAGCTCCATTCAATAATTTGGAGGTCTATCATGTAGAATTGCCTTTTTTCATCGTACTTACAAGAGATTGTCTTTGACTGTCATAATGCAGCATCATGCCTAGACGTCAGCAAATACAGGAGTAGCAAGGGCAGGAGGATCCGGGGTGGGCCCACCTATCCTTAGTTGATACTAAGAGAAGAAAGGTGAAATACAATTACTGTGGTAGGGAGCTACATGGCGGAATTACCAGATGAAAGTAACATTTGACAGGGGTAAGAGGAGAGGTGAGACAATGTGACCACTGTCCCCGAGAGGTGCGAGAAGAGATGCGCCAGTGCCTTCTGGGAAAAAAGGAGAGGGTGCAACAAAGGGCTGAGGATGAGGCTGAAATTGCTGAGGAGATTTCTGGCAGAAGGGTTAGGAGGGATGATGATGAGGAAGGCACTGAGGATTCTGATCCAGAGCTGACTGAAGCAAGGGAGCGTGAACAAGCCGCTCGAAGGAAAGGGAAGGGACCCATGAGTTCAGGGACCTACGAGAGTACAGCTGCACGACGTCCTGACATTGGTGCTGCCCCACATACGTAGAGAACAGGTCCCATGGACAGCTATCTCCACAGAAGGCCCCAGGCTACACAACCTAAAATCAAGTTTGTATTGAGAGGGGTTAAAAAATCAACAGAAGTTGCAGGGCATGCATTTAAAAGTATCTGCAAATGATTTTTTCATGCAGGTGTCCCTGCACATGCAGCTTCAAGTGAATATTTCCAACCTATGATAGATGTCATAGCAGATGCTGGCCCTGGCTTGAAGGCCCCCTCACGTCGAGACATATACGGGTGTGGCTTTGAGGGAGAGGTTGAAAAGCTCCATAATTGGGTTGAAAGCTTCAAGCATATATGGGTGGAGAGAGGATGCACCATCATGTGTGATGGTTGGACTGGTACCACGAAGAAGTCCATGATAAATTTTTTGGTTTATTACATCGAAGGTATAATATTTGTGAAATCAGTTGATGCATCAGATTATGAAAAGAATGCAAATTATTTGTTTCATTTGATGAATGACATGGTAGAACAAATTGGAGAGGAGAATGTTGTGCAAGTGGTGACTGATAATGAAGCCAGTTACAAAGCTGCAGGGAAGAAATTGATGCAGAAGCGCAGTCATTTATATTGGCTCCCATGTGCAGCACATTGTCTGGATCTGATGCTTGAAGACATAGGGAAGGAAAAGCATGTGAAGAAGATAATTGACAAGGCACAAAAAGTCACACAGTATATCTATGGCCATCCTAAAATATTGAATATGTTCAGGGCGCATGCCAGTGGAGGGCGAGACATCATCCGTGCAGGCCCAACCAGATTTGCTTCCAATTTTATTTCTTTGGAGTCTTTGCACAGGTATAAGATTGATCTCAATTCTTGAAACTTTATCCTCACTGATATGTAACAGTATGCAGCTTCAAATTTCATTTATTTGCACAGGTACAAGAATGAGTTGAAAGGTTTCATGTACCACAATGCCCTGCGGGAATACATCGACAAGGGCAATGTTGATGCTCAAATGGATTATTTGGATGTCTGCCACATCGTGGACGACAGCAAATTCTGGGACATGGTGTCACGGTACTTGAAAGTAGTCACATCCCTCATAAAGGTCCTAAGAATGGTGGATGGCGAAGAATGATATGGGCTATCTGTACGAGGCCATGGACCGTGCCAAATTGGAGTTGCAGGATTCCCTTCCCAGACATTATGTGAAATGGTGGAAAATTATTGACCAGAGATGGGACAACACATCACACCACGACTTGCATGCAACTGGTGAGTGATTAATTGTACTGAAAGTGGGGTAACGCCTATATGTTATTTTATATATAACATTTAGTTAATTATGCACAAATGCAGGTTATTTCCTCAACCCTCGATTTATGTACGATGCCGATGCACATGTTAATGGCGAGGTTCTCCAAGGGACTTTAAAAGTCATTGGTCGTTTATCGAGGACACCAGCCAAGAGACTTCAGGCCGAAGTAAAGGTTGGCCCTTTATTTGATTTTATCAATAACATGTATAGAATTTATTTAAGTAGTTATGTTAACGTATTACTTTATGTTTGTAGATGAACAATTATAGAATGAGGACTGGGATATATTCTGACTCCCAATTGCAATACGCTGTGGGAAGAGTGAGCCTAGGTATATTTTATTTTTTTTGATTTCTTAACCTGAATATGTATTTCTACAACTTATATGCATTTGTTTATGGTTGGTGGAACAGCTGACTGGTGGATAATGGTGAATAATAGAGATTTGGCCAGTTCTGCATTGGTTTTCATTGCAATTAGGGTGCTCAGTCAAACAACATCGGCAAGCCAATGTGAAAGAAATTGGAGCACGTTCAGCCTTATACACTCAAAGGTTCGCAATCGGCTAAAGGCTGAACAGTTAGAAAAATTGGTTTACTGTCATTACAATATGAGACTGAGAATAAAGAACATGAAGATAAGACAAATGCTGAGGGACAAACGCGTTGCAGAGGATGCAATGCCAGAAATTGATGTGGACGTTTTATTTGATGATGAGAATCCCTTGCAGTCTTGGGTGGAGACACGAGAGCAGATTGATGAGCCCGTTTTTTATGATGATGATAGAAGATGGGCAGAGGACATACTAGATGAAGATGAGCCAAGAGATCCCGAATTCAGAAGTAAATCAAAGAGGGCCAGAGATACTCATGCGCACCAGAGAAGGGACCCACCTGGGGTGGTTGATGACACTGAGGAGCAGCATGATTTTCAGCCAGCTAGACACTCAGACTCAGATAGCAGGCCAATCACTCCTAGAATGGGCAAGCCACCTGCATCCTTAAGAAGAAGTACATCAGTGCATGGGCAAACTGAGAGAACAAATGATGCTGCTCGAGAGGACCCGACAATTGAGCAATTGAAGCATATTTATTTGAGGCACACGCCAAGGGGAACGGGATTTATGTCAAGGGTGATTGAAGAAAGCACACCGAAACAGAAAAAAGCACCCCCAAAGGCCAAAAGGCGACTGGCCAGTGATGGTGGTGATGATGATGATGATCCTAGTTCAGCTGCAGGTGCTACAGGTGCTACTTCTGGCGGTGGGGATGCTGGTGGTCCTTCCTCCTTCTATGCAGACACAGGCAGAGGGTACAGTCAGGGTGAGCGAGGATATGATTCACATACTCAATATGAGCATCCATCAGGTTATGGAGGTGGCCAACAGGAGGCAGCCATTTATGGGTGGGGTCATGAACCAGCATTCCAATTCTATCCACATCCGGCCAGTTCCTCTTCTCTTCCTCAAGATTCTTATGCTGATACTGGATTCCAATCAAGCCAACCAAACACTCCAAGAGGGATCTAAAGAGGGATGCAGGACTTGGCTATCTCATTGTTTGGTTATAGTGAATATAGACCATACATACAACCTTCTTATGGGTATGAACATGAAAAGCCAGACGATGAGCGAGAAGGTTCTAGTTATTACCCATATTAGTGCCTCTTCATTTAGGTAAAAATCATTTAATTTCCGTAACATTTACTGTGCCTAATTAGGTTTATTGTAATGCTTGAACCTACTTTATGCTTAGTATGTACTCAAGAATATTAGTTTAACATGTTCAATGTTTGAATTTCAATGTCTACTTCATGTTTATTGCACTTAATCTAATTTCTTTACAATCAAATGCATGTCTAATAAATTTTCTGATTTTTATGTGATTATTAACTTTATATCTATTTGTTTATGAATTTTTAGGTCCATTTTAAATTTTTATATGCTTTTGACTGGATTTCGGCCGGTTTCGGCCGAAACCGAAACCGATACCGATTCGTATCGGTTTCGGACTCGGCCGAAATCGAGTCCGAAACTGACACTGCCAACCCTGCTTTCATGCTCAGCTTGTCCACGACAGACCTAGACTGAGCATCAGTCATTGCCTTAGTGAAGACATCAACAACTTGCTCTTATGACTTTACATAAGGTAAACGTAGCTCTCCTGAGTCCAGTTTCTCTCTAATAAAATGTCTGTCCATCTCAATATGCTTTGTTTTGCCATGCTAAACAGGGTTGTTTGCAATATTTATTACAGCTTTGTTATCACAATAGAGCTTCATGGGCAATTTCACTGGAACTCCCAGATCCAACAAAAGAAGTTTTAACCGAATCACCTCTGCTGACCCATGTGCCATGGTCCGGTATTCTGCCGTTGCACTTGACCTTACACACACAGTCTGCTTCTTACTCCTCCAGGGAACCAGATTGTCATCTAGAAAAGTGCAGTAACTAAATGTTGATCATTTATCATCTCGTGACACAGCCTAATCAACATCTACATTACCTTCAAGACTCGGGCTTTAAGCTTTCTAAAAAAGAATTCCTTTTCCTAGGCATGACTTCAAGTATCTCAATATGTGTTCTACAGCTTTCATGTGCACTGTCCACGGAACGTGAATGAATTGACTTACCACACTCACTGCATAGGTCAAATCTGGCCAGGTCAATGACAAATATAAGACTTTTCCTACCAATACCTGGTATAAACTCCTATCTTCCAGTGAGAATTCTTCTCCCCATCTCTAATAAGCCATGGTTCAACTCAATTGGTATTACTGCAGGCTTACATCCTAATTTCCCAGTTTCAGTTAGCAAACCCAATGCATACATCCTCCTACCTATATAAATTCCATTCTTTGCAATGGCTACTTCGTTTCCCAGGAAATACCTTAGCTCGCCTAAGTTTTTGATTTCAAATTCAGTAGCCAAGCTTTTGTTGGCTGTTGGATTCCCGGCTTATCATCTCCTGTGACAATCATGTCATCCACAAACACGTAACACAATTATATACCCCCCTGTCCATTTGACAAACATAGTATGGTCAGCATTTGATTGTTTGAACCAAATCAAACCATAGCAAGGCACAACCTATCAAACCAGGCTCTAGGTGACTGTTTCAGCCCATAAAGTGCTTTCTTCAGACGACAAACCTTCTATTTTGTATCAATCCCAGGTGGTGGCAACATGTATATTTCTTCTTGTAAATCATCAATCAAGAAGGCATTTTTAATCCTCTCATGAGCTTCCCTCTCATATAAAGGGAGCTGCTCACCTAGACAAGCTAGGCATGCCTAGCATTCGTTTGATGTAATTGTGCTTATCCTATTTCAGTAATAAAATTCACCCCCTAGTGATAGATTGGTGGTCCTTCCCACCCCTATCCCTAGGCAGGGCTTTCAAAAAAAAAAAAAAAAAGGCATTTTTAACATCCAATTGATACAGAGGCCAAGAGTATTAAAGTTCTTTCAAATCCCTCTCATCCCCATTTGCTGTTGGCTCGGAGGCATGTTCCTATGCTAATCACCTCATCTATTCTGATCAGACATGATTCTAAGGACCAGTGGATTTGTTGTCCAGCAGGTAGCGGACTCTTCACCACAAAGTCTGCGCGCCTTCTTTCTATGTCCATTGATTGCAACTGGCATAGCTTTTGGAGAAGGCTTTGGAAAGCTCCTTTCCCTGCCAAATGGGCCATCCTCCTCTGGAAAATCCAGCGCCGTGCTGTGCCCATTGACAATTACATCCACAGGTGTGGGATTTCTTTGTGTTCGAAATGCGTTTGCTGCCCATATGGTGATTCTGAATCTGCAGGTCATCTTTTCTTTTATGGGGTCACAGCATCGGCAGTTTGGGCTCATTTTGACACACTATTCTGCAGCATTGATTGGAGTAAGCTGGGAGTGCACCCTGACATTCCCGCTGCCTTTCACAACATTGCTCCATCCTCTGCTCAAGGTATTTTATCTCTTGTAACCATGGCAGCCATCATATGGGAGATCTGGAGATCAAGAAATGCTGCTAGGCAAGAAGGACGTCCTATGCTAGTGTCCAAAATTATGCAGGATGTATTGGCACATATCCGGTCCCTTCTCCCACTTTTTAATTGCTCTGCCTCCGCTCTGTCCCGGCGTTCCCTGCAGGTGCTTCTGAGTTGGGGGATCCATCCCCCCCCTTCCTCTGTGGTTAAGCCAGTCATTGTTAGATGGGTCAGCCCGCCATTCCCCATGCTCAAGCTTAATGTTGATGGTGCATTCAAAAGGAATCTTGGCATTGCCGGTGGTGGTGGGGTGCTGCGAAACTCCTCTGGCGATATAATCTGGGCCTTTGCTCGACGTTACTCTTTACTCTCTAGCTTGGAGGCGGAAGCCTTGGCTATGCGTGAAGGGCTCCGCATGTGCGAGTTCTTCGCCAAAAAGCACAAAGTCCCTATTTTAGTTCAAAGTTTAGAAATTACAATTTTACCCCGAAATTGTGAGAAATTGCGTGAAAGTCTGGAGAAAGGACAGAAAAATTCAGAAAAGAATAAAAAATACATAAGGATGCCTCAATCAAGAAAAGAGTTGTAGAAAAGACCCGGAGGACCTACAAATTACAGAAATACCCCTAGACGTCAGAAAATTATAGGAACACCCCCCGATGGTCATAAAATTACAGAAATACCCCCAGAGGATAGAAAATTACATGAATACCCTCGGAGGTTGGAAAATTACAGGAATACCCCTCAGAGGTCGAAAAATTACAGGAATACCCCTTGGAGGTTGAAAAAATACAGAAATACCCTGGAAGGTCAGAAAATTACAGGAATACCCCCAGTTGTCAAAAAATTACAGAAATATCCCCAGAGGTCAAAAAATTACAGAAATACACCCGATAATGGAAAAATTACAAATACATCCATGTTCAAGAAAAAATGGCAAATATACCCCTCTCGAAGGGAAAACTGCAAATAAACTCTTACTATAAGAAAAATTGCAAATGTACCCCTGCCTTAGGGTACGGGAGTCTTCCCGAGGGCGAACCCTTAATATCACGACCAGCATCGCAAGGGTAAAAGAGATGTTTGACAATTAATCAAAGGTGTTCGGACTTATTCCGATGTAAATTAACGCCGACTCCGGCCGGTGAGAAAAGGTCCTGTACACGAACCCTAAATCGTTTGAGAAACTCAAAACGCGTGAAGTAAGTAAATGCAGATAAACATACTGGTGAGGTCCGAATCCCTAAAAGCCCTAATTCATCATCAGCGTGTCCGCCATTTATTTATTTCTCGCATGTTAACCAAACTGGCACGTCCGGTGGGACCTTTCCTACCTTTCATCTTTTTTTCAAAGACTTTGTGCCTCTGCGAAGGTCTTGATTTCCTTTGTTTGCCCTTTCAGGAGGGAGCAGGAAGGGGTCTTATCTTCAAAACACTAAATTCCAAAGGCAAGTGTTCTTCAACAAGTCTTCAACCAACTCCATGGCGGCCGTGACGTATGGACCTCTCGTCATTGTCACTCACGCCAGACACGGCTATCTGGCGACGCCAACTGTATTTGGCAACTTCCCGGCTGTGATTGGATCCCCCTTCTTTCTGGGGCTGGTCCCTGCCACCCAAGAGGCACCTGTGGCACCAACTATGTCTGCAATTGTTGGGGGCGTTAAGCCCCGCTCCTCACAAGGTCGAGTCTTCTAGGTCAATACTATTTCATGTAACGCTATTTCCGCAAAATACGGGCAGCGCCAAAGCCGCCAAAGCAGGAGGCCCGCGGCAGCAGTCTCCAAATCCGGCAAGACTATTCTTGTCGGAAGCCTTCGTGTCCGGCTCGATGGCGGGGAGCCGATATTACCACAGAACAATCATGTCCCAATAATACAAACGTCCAACCGCTTCGCGCTTCTTCGCCAGGTGTGGGATGACAAGTCAGACTTCAAAGAGAAGTCCAAACCTAAGAATAGGGGCAGCAAAATTGAAAAACGCTCCCAAAAGATGAAGTAGACTTGGGTCACCAAACAGGAGGCCCATGAAATTGAACGAGCCAGGGCAAGTAAGCCTGATCAAGCTCAGCATCAGCATCAAACTTATGTTTAGACATCCCAGGATGCCAAGCTTTTGCACCCGCAGGGGAAAAAGAGAAAGGGGGTTTATCGTAAACCCAACTTCGTTTCTCGGAGCTCGGAGCCAGTCCGAGCCGAAGGAGAAGCCCGCACCCATGTGTCGCCAACCTGGGTCTCGATCTTTGATAGACTGGCAAAATCCCCGTCAGCACAACCTTCGATCTTTGATAGATTGGGGGCATCTACCCGCACAGGACTACAGCCACCAAAGAAGCGTAGGGTGGTTCAAGTGTCAGAAGCTGAGGATAGCATGAAGGTCTATACCTGCTATGCATCCGGCAAAGAACCGATGGAACCCATTGGCAATCCCACCAATCCGAGTGAACCTGCCAAGTCAAATGACCTGAATCCGGCAGTGGATGCGGGATACCTCAATACCAAGACTGCCGCTAGAAGAAACCTCCAAGCCCAATTCAGCGGCCACGCAGGGACTTCCAGCCAGGGTCAACCTCAAGGACAAATCCTAGAGCAAGCAAGTTCGGAACCAAGATGAGAATTTGCCCAAGGAAGAAAATGACCCTGATGAAGTCATAAGCATTCATGGAGAAGGGGGAACTCAACCCATCAGTGGTTACGTAAACTCGGTGTTCGAGCTGCCTACAAGAGCGGCGTTCCAAGCCATGTCCAGCGATGCCAAGTTCGAAACCACGCAGCGTTGGCACATAGAGATGGCTAATCTCATGCTTGAAATGAAGCAGCAAATGAATACGAATGCCCAAAGCCCCCCTACGCCAGTCCACAATCAAAATCTCCAGCGAGGGCAACGGTTGGATAACCCCGCCATTGCCAACCGACAAATAATTGCACCCTACCATGTGGCCGTTGAAGCAGGGACCAAGCCGCTTCGTGCTCCGCCTAATGTCCAGTCCTCCCAAACTCCAACAGCTGAAGATGTCATCACCCAACGGCGTATGATAGAAAAAATAGTTAAAGATAAGATCGCCCAGCACGGCGAGGGTATTGCCACTGTGGATCTATACAGTGTGTCATACCCACTGCACCACCAATTCAAGAAGCTTCCGCCAGACTGCCCGAAGGCACCAAAACTGCAGAAGTTCAACGGGCTAGGGTTCAACGGGCTGGGGTCCCCGCATGAACACTTGGCCTATTATATAATGGCCATGGGTGATCTTACACTTGAGGAGTCATACCTCCTTCGCTACTTTGCGACCTCTCTCACGGGCAGTGCCTTCCAATGGTACTCAAGGCTAAAGTCCAACTCTGTGGTTGACTGGGCCGATCTTTAGAAGAAGTTTATTGATCGCTTCCAAGCAGTCAAGAGAAAAGTCTCCCTTGCAGAGCTATACTCACTCAAGCAGAAGAGGGAGAAAATTGCACTCGATTTCATCAAGCACTGGAGGGACTTCAGCATGAGATGCGACAACCCTCCTTCTCAAGAAGATGCAATAACAATATGCCGAAAAGGCTTATCAACAAAAGTTAGTGAAAAATTTTTGGGGGCAAACATAAAAGGTTTCGAACAATTGAATTCGGTCGTTGCGGAGATAGAAATATTCTTCGCCGACAACCCAACATTCACCCTCTCAAAGGGTAAGGCTCCTAAGGAGCGAAATGCTGTGGAGAAGGAGACCAATGCTATTGATTTCTCCCCCACAAGCGGGTCCGATGAAGTAGTGACCCCAAACAACTCCGGTAAGAAGTCCGAAGGGAAGGCGTCGGCAAGATTGTCTAAGTGTATGAAAACTCCTTATTCCTTCAAGAAGGAGCATACCAAAAGACTCTTCAATCTTTACCTTAAGAGCAAGCTGACATCCCTACCTGACCCAAAGAAGCCAGAGGACGTCAACAAGTCTGATGACCCCAATTATTGCGTATATCATCGCATATTAGGCATACTATTGAAAATTGTTATGTTTTCAAGGATGAGGCAGAGAAGACGATCCAAAACCGACTCATCACAATGAAAAGCAATTTGGTGGATCCCCCACAATCTCATGCTTGGGATCGGCACCATTCAATTGATGGGAACCATACGGTGGCAGCCTTCACATTCCCTAAGCCAGAAACAGAGGAAGATAGCCCTAGCAGAACCAAATCCACTGTGTGGTACCCAGGTTAGAGGCTCTCCTATCAATGCTCCTTTCCGAACGAGAATACTAAGAAGATATTTGACCGCCTACTTAAGGAGGGTCAGATCATGGCACATGACCCACCGCCAAATTATACGGAGATCGAGAAAAAGCATCCTCGGTATTGTGAATGCCATGCCACCATATCTCACCCCATCGAGGAATGTAAGAAGGTGCAAGATTGTAACGAAATCCTCGTTCAGAAGGGGGAGATCGATATTCAAGGAGACAACATGACAAAGAAAAGTCTAAGAGAAGTTGTCGAGCAAATTTTAAATCAAGGCTATATCGAGGGATGCCCGCCTTGGCCTTACATGCAGGAAGAGCTAAACTTCTCGATAAATGTCATTCATAAAGTCTCAAGAAAGAGCCAGGCGAGGTTTATGGCTAACGAGCTTCAGCCAACCCTCCCTATTAGGCCACAAGAAGCCTCACAAAGGGGCATATCCCTCTTAATGTCTAAATGCCTAGCCATCCGGAAGACTGCTCAGAAAATTAAAGAGGAGGTCAGACAACTATAGCGCAACCAGCAGAGTCTGCTGTGGCTTGTGGAACGTATTGACGACCGGTTGTCAGCACTTACCCCGACACCTTCAACGGGACAGTCCGTCCCAGCCTCTACCCGCAACTCAGAGAACAAGGTATAACCTCGAAGGCTGCCAAGATCTGCAGGCTGGTTGTCTGAAGATTCAACGGACTCATCCGCTAATGATCCCCGCAAAAGTTATACTCTTTCCCTCGATATAAAACTTTGGAGATATTTCATATGTGCCGGAGAAAGGGATTGATACAGTTCCTCGCATCAGACAATGATCCAGGCACTGGTATAAGGCATCGGCATGCCTATTGCTTGTACCATCGTGTCATAAGCCACGTCATCTATGACTGCCCTACCTTTAAGAACATTGCGGAGGATTTAATTACCTGGAGGGTATTAAGTATAGATGGTCCCCTTCAAGGGCCCTCAAGGTCTCCCCCGCGGGACCAATCAATTTTCTCGGTAAATGTCATTCATGCATCAACCCCTCGGACACCAACTA
The DNA here is from genome assembly GCA_022559845.1 of Amorphophallus konjac. NCBI lineage: Eukaryota > Viridiplantae > Streptophyta > Magnoliopsida > Alismatales > Araceae > Amorphophallus > Amorphophallus konjac. The sequence goes on from CM040128.1 coordinate 240,353,566, forward strand.
GGCTGAATGAGGAGAGGGGCACACTCAGTACAGACCACTCCACAGCCCAGTGCTCTAACTGGCAGTCGTAGGAGATGTAAAGTCCTTACCTTTCTCAAAAGAGGACACCCGTAGGCTTCTTGACATCTTTCTGGGTGGAAGAGAGATATTAGTCTGTGACCCGCCAAGGAGCCACCTTAAATCAACCCCTGAAGGTTCGGGTCAAACGCCACCTGTGCTGTGCACAAGTAAGGTGGGTCAGAAGCCCCCTAAGGGAGATCCTGAGTCAAGGGCCAACCCTACCCCGAAAGGCAAGTCTCGGTAGCAGAACCCCAGGTTAAAGGTTGACCAAAGCTCAAAGGGCAAGCCTCAACAAGAAAGCTCCAAGCCAAAGGGCGAGCAAAGCCAAAAAGGAAAGCCTCTGGGGGAAGGTGTCAAGTCCAATGCTAAATCAAGTCAACAAATCGAGCCCCAGTAGAAAAAGCCCAAAGCAGGACCTGAGCGAGGCCAGGAAGGCAAGTCTCAATAGGGAGATCCCACCGTAACATCCAGGCAAAGACATGTTGGAAACACCAAAATAAAGTCCCCCGAGCCGAACCTTGGGCCGATCCAGCGACAGGCGGGCAAGGAACCCTCTGCGGTTCCAACACCCCGAAACTTGGGCCTCTACATCGCCGAATTTTAGGAATTGCCACTCGACATAGTCAATCAAGTAATCAATGTCACGTTCCAGGGGCAAGAAAAAGAGGCCGACTAGGTCAATGTGACCCCAAAGAAACATGGACACCCCAAACCCTCGAAAAGGAAAGTCAGGTTCAATAGCTCCAATGCTGGAGGTGTCTACCAATCTCCTACAAAAATCAATGTTTCTTCTCTTATTGAATTAGCACAAGCTAAAAAGCAAGAGACGAATAAAGAGAAGAATAAAGAGAAGAATTTAAAGAGAAGATTGAAACGACAAGCCGAACAGGCCGCAGCGATGGAGACCCCTAAGGAGCTAACTCCTCTACAAAAGCTGCAAAAGTTGATTCATGAGCTTCGGGAGTACATTCCTTCCATGCCCACCAAAGATGTTTCCCTAGACAAATATATTCTATGGGAAGAATTTGAGAGAAAGACACGGCTCAAGAATTGGCTCCGACAAATATACCAGCGAGCACAGGAGGACAAGAAGTTTCCTATCCCAGAGGAACTTTCTATCTTCTATAAAGAGGAGAAACTCACCATAGAGAAGTTAGAAGGAATGTTCAAGAACTTCTCATGTAAGATGGTGTCAATACCCCTACCGGATAGTGTACGGGCACCAAGCGGAGACAATGTCACCGCCTCTATAATGGGACATATGATCATGTTTACACACGCGAAAAATAAACGGATGCGGGCATACTGATGATGAATCAGGGCTTCAGGCCTCACCAGTATGTTTATTTGCATTTACTTCGCGCGTTTTGAGTTTCTCAAACGATTTAGGGTTTGTGTACAGGACCTTTACCCACCGACCGGAGTCAGTGTTAATTTACATCGAAACAAATCCGAACACCTTTGATTAATTGCCAAAGATCTCTTTTACCCTTGCAATACTGGTCATGATATTAAGGGTTCGCCCTCAGGGAGACTCCCGTGCCCTAAGGCAGGGGTACTTTTACAATTTTCCCTATAATAAGAGCTTACATGCAATTTTCCCTTCGAGAGGGATATATTTGCAATTTTTCCTTGAACAAGAATATATTTGCAATTTTTCCATTGCTGGGGTACTTCTGTAACTTTCTGACCGTTGGAGATATTTCTGTAATTTTCTGACCTCTGGGGATATTTCTATAATTTTTTGACCACCGGGAGTATTTCTGTAGTTTTCTCCGAGGGTATTTCTGTAATTTTCTTTGATTAGAGCATCCTTGTGTAATTTTTCAGAATTTTTACTGTATTTTACTATATTTTCTCATACTTTTGGACATTTTTGCAAAGATTTTGGGTAAATTAGTAATTTCTAAACTTTGACATAAAATAGGGACTTTCGTCCCATCTTGAAGAACATAGTTTCAATTTTGAACCCTTCTCTTGCATTTCTCGTATTTCAACATTTTTCCAAACACTTCCCAGATATTTATACAATTTGACAAACTTTTAGAGTAGAACCACAATTTCTAACTTTTGCAGGGTTTTTCCATCATAAACACATCAAAAATTCCAGAACTTAGAGTTCCTTGGGTTTTACATGGCTTCTTCCTTATCAATGATGAATATAACACCTCCTTTCATATGGAGGTATTTTGATAAATACACCATAACATAGGGGCTTTTTATGTAAAACTTAACGTTTTTTTGTTTGAATAGAGAAGGGGCCGCCCCTACCCTTTGCACAGACCTTCACAAATTCAAAGGAGAAACAAAACTCCAAGCTTCTTCCTCTTCCTCGAGAGTTCTCCTTTTTCCAAGAGAAGGAGGTCTTCCCTTTTTATAGGTGGTGAAGGAGGCCAAAGAGGAGACCTCCCCCGGTGGAACTTGGTGGAGGTAAGCCCTCTATCCCTTCATCTCCCAGTTTCTTTCTCTCCCCATCTCTTCCTATTCTCCTTTTCCCTTTTCTTCTTCATGTGCATGGGGTAAAGGGGGCCACCCCCGGAGGTGCAGCACGGAAGAGAGGGGGAGGCAGGCACCCCTAGGTCCTCCCTCTCCCGGTGGTGTGCGGCCGCAGCAGGAAGGGGGGGAGGCACCCCCGATGCGTCTGACCGGGGGTCCTTGATAAGTGTGTATTTTTATATGTTAATTTATGATATACACACTTTTTATGAGCTTTAATATTAATAATTATGCACTTATCACACTTAATATCAATTTTCGATCAAAATACTTAGTTTGATGAAATTTATTATAATTTGAGTAATAAATATGTTATTTTGCAGGCACTCGACAAGAACTCCACAAGTCTGCGCAAGAATGAGCCAAATATCATGAAACATGAAAAGAAAAAGAAATCAAAATTAATCAAAATCAAAATCAAAACATTAATACCTCTATATAAATATTATGATATATATTCATCTAATATATATATTGACTTATATAATATATATACATTCATATAATACATGCATTATATATATATTCATAATATATACATTCATATAATATATATATATATATATATATTCCTAATATCTATATACATAACATATCTATATACATAATACATCCATTATATCTATATTCATATATATATATGATAGCACCACCTCCTTAATATAATATATACACACTATATATATATCTATTCTATATATACATCTAAAGGCTCACGAAGGCAAATGGGCCAAGGTTTCATGCATGCATGTGGTGGCTTCCTTCACAAACACACCAAGCCATCAAGCACTAGCGGCCTTCACGTGGTGGGGCTTCAGCATGCTTCACACAATGGCAGACAAGGAAGGCAACTTCATGCAGGTATGGGCTCCACGTGTTGATATGTTGTAGGTGCTTCACGTCGGCAGGCTTCAAGGCTCCAAGCGACCCCTTCACATGCAGGCTTCAAAATGGCAGCGGTCAACACGTCTTTCACACGTGGCTTTGGCGTGGAGGCTTCATGTGCCTGGCGGGCTTTGGAAGGAGGTAGCTTGGGCGGGCGCTTCTCCACGTGCTTCATGTGCCTGCAAAGTTTGGTGTTTCATTTCACTTGCTTCATTAATTTTTAAGCCTAAGTTTTCATCGTTCCTTCATTGTGTTTAATTAATTTCTTAATTTCAAAATCAAGTTTTCAACCCAAATTTCATGGTTTTCAATCTTAGAAACTCAAAGTTTTCAACTCTCAAATCTAACTCTCCCTGTGGATTCGACTCGGTCTCATCACTTAACTATTCTATTTAATTTGTGGGCCGGATATTTAAATTTGGTAGCGGGGCGTATTAACGACGTGTGTTTTCCCGCCATCAATTTTGGCGCCGTTGCCGGGGAGGTTTGAATTTGAAGTTGATAACTTTGTGCTTTCTTTTGTATATATATTGGTGCTCACTCTTATTTTTGCAGAAAAATAAAAGGATCCGTAAAAGTAAAAAATAAAAAATAAAAAATCTTAAAAATGTAAAAAATAAATGTTGTCTCCCCGAGGTAAGTCTTCTTTATCTTCTACTCTCGTTATTTTTTATTTGCAAAATAAAGAACGAGGGAATGCGATTAAGGTTAGTACTCTTACCCTCTTTCCATAGATTTCGTTTCTTTATTTTTACTTTCAATATGTAAATCGTTTTCATGCTTTGGAATGATCTTAAACAAATAAAAAAATAAAAAAGGGAAAAATTGTGGTGGACTAGCTCAGTTCACTAACTAAAAAAAAAATAGAAAAACAAAAACACAAAAAGACATAACTTTGGCTTACTATCATCTTTGAAACTGGTGTCTAAGGCTAGAGGTCAACGGCAAACGCTATAAGCGGGAAAGTGGTTACTTAATTAGGACCTTGTGAAAGCAAGGGGAGCCTCCCATTTCCCCACGTGTTACCTCGCCGGTGGATAAGTTTGATGGTGAATCTAAGTTGGACTTTGTTTAATAATTTATTTGTATAAAAATTCAAAAAAAAAGAAGAAAAACATAAAATATAAAAAAAATGATGAGAGCATAATTTTCATCTATGGATTGAACACATAAATTAGACAAGTTTGACCGATTGGCTCATAAATTTGATCAATTTCTAGCCATAGATCAAGACCACTTCATACCACCTAGTCACCATGATAATGATCACATGTGGGCTAGCCCGGCCCATTATGTAGGTAGTTGCCCAAACCAATTCTCATTTCTCACCCAAAACAACCCGACCTCTTATGACAGTCAATACTCGTGGTCGGCCCAAAATGAGATCCCGTCACCTATGATGGCCCAGTTTCTATCATTTACCCAAGACAAGGTTCCAACCACTCAGTTCTTTCAAGGGGGTCATGATCTACCTTTCACCCCGGAGCAAGCTCAATATGATCAACGATTTTCTCAGCCCAATTATGAATCATGTTCCGATACTTATAACTCTAGCTGGGACGATCAACCAACAATCTCTTGGATAGACCAAGCAAGACAAACTCAAATGTCTCCAGAGCTCTCCACACCTTATTCTGACCCATGTCCACACAACTTTAATTCTGGTTGGAGAGATCAATATGATTCTTCTTGGGAGTCTTATCAAGATCCAGGCCAAAGTCCTCAAGAACAAGATTTTTCAAATTGGGCTCCATACCCAAATGATTCTTACGATCAACCCTATTTGTTTGATCAATTGACACGGCTCTTCCAAATTCAACAACAAGCCTTTCAGGAACAACTGCAAAACTTTGAGGCCCAAGTAAGTAGGGTTACTAAAAACATCATAGAAATGGAAGTGGATCCAATGCCTAGCAACTCCACTATAAGTCTTGAGGACCAACTTCCTAGACTTGATAACACCCAAAGTCCATATGATCAATCCATGATTCCCCAGTCTAACACACATATCCCTTTTGATCTTGAGAGGATAATGGGGGAGTTTTATGATGAGGACTTAAAAGAAGAGCAGCCTGAGAAGCCTAAAACCCATTCCATTTGTGAAGAGGATTATGATGATCTTGAGTCGGGGGGAGAAGAAGAGGAAGAGGATTTGCCAGTCAATGATCAAATTCTATTACTTTTCCTTCCTGAATTTGATGAGTCCTCCTTCCAAGTGAATGACGAAGAAAATGTGAGTGTGGGAGAGAATTGAGTGTGGTCATAAGCCATTCTTCTTTGGTAATTGAGGAACTGGGTGCTCCACTTGAAATTTACTTTGATTGGGTGTCTCTTAATTTTGGGGAGGATCTCGATCTTTTACCTGTTCCTGACCTCGGCACTTCTATACAAATCTCCTACATCCTGCAACTAGCCGATCGATCGATTCCACTTGAGCTTCATGATCATCCGTGTGTTGAGGAGCACGTCTCTTTCACTACCCCTTGTCTTCTCAATACTATCCCTTTCATGGAATCCTTCAGAACTCCTCCCACTCCTACTCTTCCTCACCTCAACATTGTGCTTGAAAATTTTAAGAGTGAGGATGAAGGAGAAAAGCTAAGAAAAATTAAGGTCCGCAATGATGTGTTTAATACTTATAAGGACCTTAAAAATACAGAGGAATATTTTGTGATTTAAGATATGATAATTCCTCTAACATTCTCTGACCGAGGGGGTCCGTTCAAATTCCTAGACCCACCTTGGCATATTTCTAGCCCCCATGCACATGCATATAATCTTTTCCTCCAATGGTACAAGGGCTGGAATTTATCGGAGGATACGATCACTTAGTGGCTCATTCTGAATGCCACACGTTGGTTAGTGAGCTACAGTGCGTCTGGCTGAAGACGTTAAATCTAGCGCTTCTTGGGCGGCAACCCAAAGTTTTAATAGTTTCGTGTGATAAGAAATGGCTTCTTGGGAGGCAACCCAAATTTTTCTTGTGTTTTTATTTTTTATTTTGCAGGTGTGAATATAGGATAAGTTGGGGGGAGAGAAGATTGCTTGCACCTATGCCTCACTTTTAACGACCCAGTACTGCCTTAATAGAAGTTCACTTCCATCAGGTTGTCCCGTTCCTTCACATATTTCGTGACTACATTGTTCATTATTCTCTATTGTTCATGCCACTGAGGACAATGCCATTTAAGTTGGGGGGACGGAAATTATGTTACACATATTGCATTCATATATTCATATACAACCTCATTTTTAAAAAAAAAAATCCAAATAAACCCTTTTTGAGTTTCATGATTCATGCTTCCATTGACAGTAATTCTGGAATAGAAAAGACTGGGAAAAGGATGATAGAAAATTGATGTAATCTAGCCATGGAAAATTGATCGAATAATCTTTTTAAAGTTCATGTGTACTTTAGAAAAATAAAAATCATGTTGCACGCTAATGAAACAAGTAGGACAAGCCTTCTGCTATTTTGAGTATATTGTCTGATATTCAGCACTTCTTGAAGAGGAGATCTTTTATAAGCTTTCTGCCAAGTTATCTATCAAAATTAGTGCAAACGCACAATTGAAAAAAAAATTGAGAAAAAGATACCATGAAAAATACCCCGAATCTGAGTAACCGGGCCTACTTCACCTAAGACGTGTTGAGGTTCACGTCAAAAGGAAAATGGAACCTTGATCTGTGAAACTGGGCCTGCTTCTCCTAAGGCAAGAGTCGAGGTTTGTGTTAAACAGTGAAGGATAGTGCAGCATCATGTGTAGAAAAATAAAAAATAAAAAGATCCCCAAGGGACGAAACAATAAGGCAGACAAAAAGCTAGTATTCTTAATGCTCTGATTAAGAAGTCTAGGGTTGAAAGGCAGTTGTTCAGAATAGCAAATGGGGGATGCAATTGTCTTCACTGTGGACTTAGCATTTCACATGCACAAGTGCTATTGAATTTTGATTAGAATTCTTGATCATGTACCTTAATTTCCTACGTAAGGCTAGTATGTGTTAATGATTCCGAATTCTTAATCTTTAGTCGATTCTATGAAGGAAGAACTTGATACGAAAGTATGAACTTTATAAACTCTTGTTGGTCTTTAATTTTTAATTGTTTGCATTGCTAAGGGACTAGCAATGAGTAAGTTGGGGGTGTGATAAGTGTGTATTTTTATATGTTAATTTATGATATACACACTTTTTATGAGCTTTAATATTAATAATTATGCACTTATCAAACTTAATATCAATTTTTGATCAAAATACTTAGTTTGATGAAATTTATTATAATTTGAATAATAAATATGTTATTTTACAGGCACTCGACAAGAACTCCACAAGTCTGCGCAAGAATGGGCCAAATATCATGAAGCATGAAAAGAAAAAGAAATAAAAATAAATCAAAATCAAAACATTAATACCTCTATATAAATATTATGATATATATTCATCTAATATATATATTAACTTATATAATATATATACATTCATATAATACATGCATTTTATATATATATTCATAATATATACATTCATATAATATATATATATATATATATATATATATATTCCTAATATCTATATACATAACATATCTATATACATAATACATCCATTATATCCATATTCATATATATATGATAGCACCACCTCCTTCATATAATATATACACACTATATATGTATATATATATATTCTATATATACATCTAAAGGCTCACGAAGGCAAATGGGCCAAGGTTTCATGCATGCATGTGGTGGCTTCCTTCACAAACACACCAAGCCATCAAGCACTAGCGGCCTTCACGTGGTGGGGCTTCAGCATGCTTCACACAATGGCAGACAAGGAAGGCAACTTCATGCAGGCATGAGCTCCACGTGTTGATATGCTGCAGGTGCTTCACGTCGGCAAGCTTCAAGGCTCCAAGCGACCCCTTCACATGCAGGCTTCAAAATGGCAGCGGTCAACACGTCTTTCACACGTGGCTTTGGCGTGGAAGCTTCATGTGCCTGGCGGGCTTTGGAAAGAGGCGGCTTGGGCGGGCGCTTCTCCACGTGCAGCAGACGCTGAAGGCGGGTTCGGCAAGTGGGCTCGAGCCAGCGGCCAAGCGCGGTCAAACGCACGGTCAACAGGCCAAATTGGCCCCTTCACATGCCTTTGCGCTGGAGGCTTCACATGCTCTTCACACAGCGGCCAGTGGCTTCACACCCAAATCAGGCGCCGCAGAGAAAACAGGCAGACAGAGAGAAACAAGGCTACCTTAAGGCCTATAAAAGGAAGGGGTTGGGAATGGTTCAGGGGGAGTTAGCTTAAGAATGTATTTGAGTTAATTTTGTTGTTCTTGTGAGAGTTTGAGAGTTCTTTTAAGAGTTTAAGTTCTGATTTACATTTGGGAAGAAGCAAGGAGAGAGAGGCAGGAGGCCCCTTCAGGTTCCAATTTATTTCATTGTTATTGTTCTTTGAATTTCTTGTACTCTCTATTTAATCTTGTCTTTTCAAATTAAGTGAAATTGAGATTGTTATTCGTCTTGTTTATTTCTTTTGTTCATCTGTTTACGTTTATTTTCTCGAGTTCAAAGTTTGGTGTTTCATTTCACTTGCTTCATTAATTTTTAAGCCTAAGTTTTCATCGTTCCTTCATTGTGTTTAATTAATTTCTTAATTTCAAAATCAAGTTTTCAACCCAAATTTCATGGTTTTCAATCTTAGAAACTCAAAGTTTTTAACACTCAAATCTAACTCTCCCTGTGGATTCGACTCGGTCTCATCACTTAACTATTCTATTTAATTTGTGGGCTGGATATTTAAATTTGGTAGCGAGGCGTATTAACGACGTGCGTTTTCCCGCCATCAGTCCTCCCGCTTTCTCTCTTCTTTTTTTTCTCTGGGACAGCAGCAGAGGGGGGGAGGCACCCCCGGTTGGATGGACCGGGGGTCCTCCCTCCCGGCCCCATATGCAGGCGGAGAGGAGGAGAGGGGGGCCCACCCCCATTTGGTGTAATTGGGGGTGCCCCCCTCCCAATCTGCAGCAACGAGTGAAGGGGGGAGGGACCTCCCCCCTCCATTGGAGTAGGCGGGGTCCCCCCCCCCCCCGGGTGGAAGCAGGTGGGCGGGCTTCCACCCAGCGTGATCAAGCGGAGAGGGGGGGGCCTTCCCCCGGTGGGAGCAGGCGGAGGGGGGGTTCCCCCCGATCGTGAGAGAGAGGAGAGGGAGAGCGCGCTCCCCCCCCCCTTTTGTGGTCTTGTCTAGGCTATAAAAAGCCCCTTTTCTATTTTTTTATTGCTTCTCTTGACTTCTTGGTAGCAGCAGACACGTGGAGGATTTTGTTTGTTTGTTGCCCGTCTCTAGGGGCCGTCTTGCTGCCCGTTGACTCCGGGTAACGAAAAATTAATTTTAATGCCACGGGAATACTCAGATGATACTAAAAAAACTTAATTTTGTATAGGTTTTGTCCCGTGGGAGTGTAATTTCATGTCGCTCACGAGGTGTTCGACAGAATGCCCGCTTGTCATAAAGAACTAAAAGCTCGACTTAGCGTGGGCCTTTGAGTACTTGGTGGCCTTATGCTGCCCATCAGGCGCTTGGCCAAATGTCTTAGAGAACTTTAACAGCTGAATGCTTGATGTTGTAGAGCGGGTGTGCATGACTTTGTGCCGCTCACAAGGTGTCTGATGAAATGTCCATGAGCGTCTATATGACGACGACGGCCGAGCATCGCTTCAAGTCATTTAATTTCTAAAATTTTCTATAATTACCAGAAATTATGAACTTTTTGGGGTTCAACAAATGCCCCCCACGGGGGGTCCGTCAGAGTCGAAGGCGACAGCGGGAGGCCCGTGGCCCTTGATTTTGTTTGACTTTGATTGCTAGATGTCTTCAATCAACTTGCTATGCTTTATGTAATATTTCACTTTTATGCTTCGCTAATCTTCTTTTCCTTTCTCTTTTTGCTCCACAGGAATTGAGAATGTCTCGCGTGAGGGAGATCCGTTCCAAGAGAGGTGCTGGTCGAGATGGAGAAAGAGACAAATCTCCCCGTTTGTCCAGCCAATTGATACCTTCCCTGGGCCCACCCACCCCGAGTTCCATGGGACAACATGTTCTTGCTTGATCGCGGCTTCACCACTATTGCTAGAGGCCCACTTCCAAAAGGTCCTATGGAGGGTGGAGAAGTTGACCCCTCACTCATCGTTCAAGAGGGGGGCTTTTATAGGTACCACCAAACTGGGAATTACCCAAGACACTTTCCCTTGGATAATTATCTATTTCCATTCATCCAAAACTTCGTGCCGGAGAATATGGAAAAGGAAGATCATATGTTGCCAGCTGAACGAGTATTGCTTGAAAGAGTCATTCTGATGGCACGAGATAGCATGATGGGGACTTGTACTCTTTCTCACCCTAGCTTCCCACTGGATTACTCTCCCCAAGCTCAGTTTCTAGTGGTTGCCCAGCTTGGCTTCTTCGGGACAGAGGACTCCTGCCACACAAGATCGTGTACGGTGATACCAGCTATATGGGAGCTATTTGGCCAACATAAAACGGGATCACTTTCTTCTGGGCTGTTCTTGATGCCGTCTGGCACATAATTTGCTGTAGGGAATTATGATAAATTGTGCTTCCTTGACCGAATGGTGAGTGGTTCTACACCCAGCTGTTACGGTAAATGGTCGGTGGTTGCCTCACACCGATTTCACTTGGGTGCATCAGAGTGGCTGATGGGTGTTATCCACCACTACCATGAGATTTTGGATTATGTGGGGATCCGCCATGCCGTTACTGCTGCCTTCTATCGGTATCCTTGCTACACCGGGCTTCTTCAGGATTTGGTAGAGCGATTCAACCGACGCTTCAACACTTTTGCCACTGTCGAAGGAGAAACATCACTTGATTTGTGGAGCTTTCATCGCATTTCAGGCCTTCCCATCTCCGGGAGTACGTATGAAGAAGCTTGCTTGGACGACCTGCACAAGGAATATTCCACTGGCGTAGGCTCATATGGTTTGCCTTTTGGTTTTCGATATCTGATAAAGGTCTGGCGAGACATTGCTCGTGTTGGAAAGGGGAAAACCCCATCTGCTTCTACTAGTATAGTGAGGGTCAACCTCAATGCCTAGGTCCGTTATTTCTACAATGGATCATTATGTTTTCAGGAGAACTTTGCAGAGGATGACAGACCTCTTGATCAATACTATCAGCTGCTTCTGAACCCGCCGGAGAACAAGCGGTATTTGTGTGCGCCGCAAAATGACGGGTGGAACCCCCGGAAGCTACCGGACAAGACATACTTGGCAGCTGTTGGCCACGGAATATATATATATATTCAAATAGGTATTAGACAGGGGTTCTCTTTAAAGAGAAATATTTTTATAAGGGTTTATTCTGTGGGTGCATATCGTATCAGACGATTCGGGTTCGGGTGCTGGACCTTTCCCCACTGACCACAGTCAGTGTTGATTTACATCCGCCTAACGTCCGAACACCTTTATTTATCTGTCAAAGAAACCTTAAAATCCTCTTTATATGTTCTGATGCTGAGGACTTGTTCACTTGGACGACTCGCAGTTACCACTCGTTCACCACCGGCAGACTGATCGGCAGACTGATAGGACTAAGGCTTTATCAAAGGCCTCTTAGGCTTAGGCAAAAGCCCTAGAATTTTGGGGTATGGATGCTGTTCTGCAGGAGCCATAGGCATTTTGAAGTGGCGGGAGATTTCCTGAACCCTGAGGGTATTTTGAGAATTTTACCAGGCCAGGGGTATTTCTAAAATTTCTGGGTTGGAAAGAATGTAGGATAGGATCCCTGACTTCCCGAGGCGCCGAGGCCATTTATAGAGGGTTTTGGGGGTTACTAGACCATTTCTAGGTCACAGGGGTATTTCGGTAATTTTACCAAACCCTACATGGACCTAGGTTTGAGGCGACACCCAAGTGTCGGACTGAGCTGACAACGTCCCTAAACTTAAGGAGCAACGAAGGGCTTCATAGAAGGCGCACGTGCGTCGATTTGCAAAGGAAGGGGTATGTATATAATTTCCCAAAAGTCGGGTGTTTTTCTTATAATTTTCTCTGACGGGTGTGCAAAGAAAATCTGCAAAGTACATTGAATATATTTAAGGCCCAAGTGGGTACAAGGGTTGTTGGCGAGTTGTTGACTGTATATCACAGAGATACGTACTAATACGGGAGGTAGGGGCGTAGCCCCAATTACAAAAGATTGCAGGGTAAAACGGCAAACAACAAGACTTACGTTTCTCGCAATCCCCGGGAGGACATTTTCGTAATTCTCCCATTATAGGGGCAGAAGTACATAATTTAACCATCCCGGGGGCGTAAAAACTTACAAATATAACCCGCAGAGGGACATAATTACAAACATACCCCTTAGGGGCATAAATACAAGACCCGAGAATCACCTACCCCTCAAGGGTCAAAACAACGAACAATTTTCTTCTCAAGTACGCCAGTGTCCTTGATCTCTCGTGGATGCTTGATGCTCGATGCCTCCTTCTGGACCCTTGGGGGTCTATTTATAGAAAGTGGAGGGCTACCCGGAGGTGTTTGAACCCGTACGGGGTGAATGGGCAAAGAATGACCCCGGGGGTATTTTCTCTTTTTTCTCTCTTTTTTTTTGCAGGAGAGAGAATGGGCGAGGTCAAAGGACCCTGGACCCACCCGGCGTCAATGACCCCGGTCAAGCCCGCGCAGGACCTGCCAGGGGTCATTCGGGGCGAACGACCCAGGGCGGGTCCCCCCGAGGTCGATTAACCCCGGGCAGGTCCTGCCCGGGGCCTGTTGACTCCGGGCAGGCCCTCCCAAGGTCAATTGACCCCGGGCAGGTCCTTCCCGGGGTCGCGCGACCCCAGACAGGGCCGCCCGCCCACGCGCGGGCCTGTCTAGGGTCGGGCAACCCCGCGCGGGTCTCCTCGACCCCGGACGGGTCCCTTTACCCCTATTGTTTGCTTAAAAAATTCTCCCTAGGGCTTTGTGGAACTATTGCTCGCAGCACGCCACGTGGAGAAAGGAGAGAACGCACCTCCTTATTTTTTTGTCCGTGTAGCGTGGTACACGTGCGTGGGACTTCCTCGGCGGTGTGTACACCATCCTTTGCATCTCCCTCTGCTTACTACGTGGTTTTCTTTGCTCATGTCAAACGTCCAAGGGAAGCAAACTCCACCCCTTCGGGGTTTTGCCCGGAACCACACGATCTTGACAATCGTGACGGTTTAATCCGGTTCCCGACCACCTTGCTTGCTGCGAGGGGCCTACAATTGTAGAGATATATAGGCCACAAAGTCCTAGTGTGTGGAAATATTCCACGGAGCGACGATACGTCGAATAGTGAACCCCGACCAACTCGAGGGTAATGTCTCAATTTATCCGAGACAAATAGTGGGTGCAACAACAGCGTATCTTGTGTATTGGCTAACAACATTTGCGATGCCATCTGAGGAGGGCATTGTATGCCCTGAGTTGATTTACCCAGCCTGTCTTCTCGCTGATGGCCGAAAGCTTGCCCTTGCTCCTGCTACCCTGGCAAACATATATCATGGATTGGGCAATTTGACAGCCTGCAGCTCTCCTCGAGACCACAGTGTACAGTTGGCCACTCATTATTTGAGTGCATGGGCAGGTTTACTATTACCCGGATTATGTCAGAGTGTTGGTGTGGACAACCCCGCAGCACCATTGATTTTTCAATTGCGGAACCACCAGGACCAAAGCTCTTTAGAGCAGTTGACAGGTGCCAGGAAACTACTATCCTATTTGCCCACCCAGGGGCAGCCGGGTCGAGATTTCGCTTGTGGCTCACATGATTTTAGCCCTTTTGCTATTGAGGGACCTGATGGCTTGGTTTATCACCTTCCCCACCATTCTAGTCCCAGTAGCTCTTTCATGATGATTGGCTTTGTTGTACTCACCCGAGTCTCCTTGTTTTCCGCAAGGGCACTACTACCTTTATGGATCCTTATTATCTACACCGCTTTTCACGGAATTTTGGATATGATCAGGGAGTATCTCCAAATGCTGATTTCCCTTTAGAGGTGTGTCTGTACAGAGAGCAGGACAGACATCTAGTAGTAGCCAGCCAGTGGCATTACTTTATCAGACGAGGGCCGGAGCCAGGTTGTTCTCTTCATGCCGGGCAGAGGATTGGGTATGTTGATATATACTATGCCCATTGGTGGTTTCAGCATAGCAACATTTTCAGGCAACCCGTTCATAAATTAAAAGAGGCAGAGGAGGCCCGCTTAAAAAGGATTGATGTGCCGCTACTTATTATTGATCAGTCATTTCTTTATTCTCAGTTTCCTCATCTTGCCGGATCAGTTCGAAAACTTCGCTCGAGATGGGAGGCAACAAATGAGCCCATTCCTGTGGATAAGGATAATTATGTGGGGGCCATGAAGCCTTTGAAGCGTCCCGACGGTCCATCTTCAGGAAAAGGGAAAGCCTCAGCAAACCAGAAAATTTATTCATGGTGAGAACACTTACTTTCAGATTGTGGTCATCCCTCAGGTGCTTCCATGTCTAGCCCTCTTCTTCCCGATGGCTTCACCAATGAACTTTGGCTTAAATGGGAGAGACATTTGATAAGTGCCATTGTGTGGGTAGGCGCTCTTGAATGCATTTCCTGGATTGAAAATGGGGCTACACTTCGAGACATTTGGGATGTTGTTTGCAGAGCAGGCAAAGCCATAGGCCTTTCTCCTGAGCATGTAGTGTTGCAACCATCTTTCTCTCCAGCGCTAGATGGTATGTATTCATGGCTTATAACTTTTCATAGAATCCTATTTAGTTTGATCAAAAGGACCATTATGCATACTGATTGAATTCTTATTCTTTTTGTTCTTTTTACAGTCAGCTTTGTCCCTGTTGAGACCTTTAACAAGAATAAAGGTTCCCATCATCCCAAACGGCAGAGGGTAGGCGGCGACGATGGCCTAGCCACGAAAACATATCGTCGTTGGTCCAAAGGGAAGGCTTCGCCTGAAGGGCAGGATGGTAGCTCGTTATTCCTTCATTTAATCTTGATTGCTAAGGCTTCATTATATATATGTATTGGATAACTTTTCCTTTGCTTTCATCAGTTGCTCCTGACGTTGCTGGTAATATTGCAAAAAATCTTCCTCCCATGGACACAAGTGTCCCATTGGAGACTGGGCAGAATGGCGGGGAAGATGAGGGGCTGGACGACCTGGGCATGTTAAACTATGATTATAACCCAGTGTCGGATGCTTCACCTTCTTCCTTTTGTGGGAGTTCCCCGGATGCAGCTTCTCACAGACAGGGTAGACTTGTTATCCCCCATTCGTTCTTCCTATCTTGTTTTCCTCTTTCTTTTCCTCTCATGGGAAATGAGTTGCTAATTCATTTCTTGCCTTCTAGCAGGAAGTTTGGAGGACGCAATGCCACCAATGGGAGCATATGCTGCACTGTTGAGTGCTAAATTAAATGACGAGCTCCCGGCGTATTTTGACACTCCCACGATCGAAGGGAACACTGTGTCTGGTTATGAAGCAACTCTGTTGGCCGAGCTTTGTACTCAAAGGGTTGCCTCGACTTCGGAGGGGACCATGGCCAGCCATTTTGCTCTTGAAAGTGGTCGGTTGCTAGTCTCTAGCAGTTTATTCACACAGCCGGCTTCCCATGCCGCCAGTGAGCATAGCTAACTTTTCTTCCTCCTTTCTTGTTTCTCTTTTACCATAAGTTGAGCTTTCTTCATTCATTCGGCCTATTTCTTTGGCTCCTCTTATGCAGTGACCATCTCTGCCATTATAGGGTCCTCTGTTCCTCCATTAGAATGAGGCCACTAGATCAGCAGGGCAGGACACCGGGGCTGAGCTGCCTGAAATGAGGGCTGATCTGAACTTTAAGGATAGGCACCAAGAGAATTCAATAACGGGTGAACCTGAAGATTTCAATGGGAGTGTTGAAGGTAAGCTGCTCTGCCCTTTTGTTTATTTCCTCATTGAGGCTGCATTTTTTTTGAAGGTCGTATCTTATGAGTCTCAGGATGCCCGGACGAAGGAGCCGACGGGGTGCTCCAGGCTACAAAGAGAGGAGCCCCCCCTAATTTAGAAATTGTTGCATCTTTTTGCAGGTTGGATCACACCTCCACTGGTCCACCACCTGCGCCAGCGGCAGGGATCCTCATTGAGCATCCAGGTGATTCAATCCTTCCTTTCTTTGTCTCTTTTTTTCCTTCCTTCTTTTTGTTTTAGTATCTTGGCCGGAATAAAAAAAATATCACATTTCTTTTTTCAGGAGGGGTTGGTTTACTGGTCGTGGCAACTAGAAACCCCGAGCCGGCTCTTGAGCAGGAGCCCTCTGTCGCTATGGTGCTTCCATGTGGTATGGCAACCTTTGTCGAGGAGCATGATAGCTTCGACTCCTCCTCCTTTTTTTTTTGACATAGTCATCGTGATAATTATTTGTCCTTCTATATCTTTTTTTTTTCAGGCTCCGAGGATATCATCCCTTCGGGAAGAGGGTCCTAGATCACGTACCAGTCCCTTTCGCTGAGTTCCCAGGGCATGGTATTGAATGGCCAGACTCTCCACAGCCTACACCTTTCGTGGGAGCCGAGCTAATGGTTGACACACTTATTAGCGGTGCCCGAGCTATGTTCCAGCGGGAGAACCTCCACTCAATAGAAGCGGTGCAGAATGCCCTTCGGACTGGGACACGGGGTTACCATGCACTAGGGCTGCCACGGGAGCCTTGGATGGCAGCAGTGGAGAAACTTTGGGAGGAACTTCGGCATATACATGAATCTTTGGCCTGGGAAACCTATCGCTTAGAGATCCAGCAACTTGAAACAGAAATGGATGCTTTATCCAGCGAGGCCAAGGAACTACAGCCCAAGGTTGAGAAGATTCAAGGACGTCGGGGTTCCTTTGAGGTGGCAGAGGCCGAGAATAGGAACCAAGCCGCACTGCTTCAAGAAACTATTCGGAGCATAACGCAGAAAATTGAAAAATTACAAGCCACGACAGAGTCAAATGCCAAAGAAGCATAGCTAGCTCGGGCTGAGGAGAGTTCCCTTGTTGCACAATGGTTGGAGGTGCTGGATAGCATGGCCGCCAGGCAGAGCCAAGTTGAGGATTTGATGAAGAGAAAGCCTCACCGTCTATGAGCTTGAGCTTGTTTTTGTACATTGTCATTCTTCCCTTCTTTTTCCTTTTTCAGCATTCATCATTTTATGGTTACCCCGAGCGCTTGTCTCGGGATCCAATTTTGTGGTGAATGATAGAAACAATGAGTTGATAGAAGCGAAGAATTCTTTGTCCTGCTTGAGCATTATTCTTCATTACAATTCTTCAACTGTCTTCCTTTCTTTTTGTTTTCTTCTTCTCCTTTTTTTTTCACTTTACTAGTCTTAGCGCCCTTTCGGGTTTTTCACCAAAACTAGCCCCCTTTAACTTTTTCCAGTGCATTCAGATTTTCACGTTGAGGGGTTACCCATTTTTACCTGAGACGCCCTTTCGGGTTTTCACATCAACCGAATTATGACCTTTTTGCCCTTGAGCAACCAGTAAACCGACTACCCAAGTCTATCAGGGCACCTCTATTTTAAGCCCCCCCCCCTTTTTTGATGAGGGAAGTGAACCTCCCATAAGCTTGAAGCTGATGGTTGAATCTTGTGATGAGCAACTTTGGGCCCATCCCCTCGCTGACCTCTAGCAGGCTGAAAGCCTGGGATAGAGACTTAAAATGTTGACCTTGAGCATTTGGGGCTGACCAGATAGGTGACATAGAGCCGAACTTGGATTTGAAATTTGAGGCTGACCAATGGTGGTTTAGCAAGCCAGAACTTAGGGATTTGTATTTGGGGATGACCAGTCGAGTGGTTTACTAAGTCAGAATTTGGGATTTAGGATTTGGGGACGACCAGTAGGTGGTTTGGTAAGCCAGAATTTGGGGTTTGGATTTAGGACTGACCAATAAGTGGTTTAGAAGTCAGAATTTGGGATTTAGGATTTAGGAGTTGGGGCTGACCAATAAGTGGTTTAGTAAGCCAACATTTAAGATTTGGATTTGGGGCTGACCAGTAAGTGGTCTAGGAGCCAGAATTTGAGATTTAGGGTTTGGGGTTTGGGGCTGACCAATAAGTGGTTTAATAAGCCAGAATTTAGGAATTCATATTTGGGGCGGGGGGACGAGGGCACAAAATATTACGAGTAGCCCAACCTAATTTCTCTCTCCTCTTTTTTTGTTCTCTTTCTTTCTTTTCCTTCCTTTTTTTCTCCCTTCCTTTTTTTTCTCTCCTTTCTCTGTCTTTTTCTCATCTCTTTTCTCTCTCCTTTGTTTTAACCCTTACCATGAGAGGAGACATCTAGCGATAATTCATGCTCAGGGGCATGATATAACTTTAAGTGTTTGTCGTTTAATGGCAGGAAAGGGTTCTCTCCTTTGTGATCAATGATCTTATAGGCACCTCCTTCATAGACTTTGGAAACAACATAGGGCCCACGCCAATTGGGTTGCAACTTGCCACTGAACTTACCAGCCATGACCTCTCTTTCTTTAACCATAACGAGATCGCCTTCTTTGAACGCCATTTATTTCACAAGCTCATCATAAGCTCGTGCCATTCGAGATTGATATGCCTGGAGATGCCTGTAGGCTTCCAACCTTTTACCTTCTAGGTTGGATAGTTCTTCCAACCTTCTTTCTATTTTCATCTTGCTCCTGAATTTGCAAACCGGTATGCACGTCTACCCGGTAGGATGACATTTCAATTGATATTACGACTTCAGCCCCATATACTAGAGAGAAGGGGAAATAGTCGGTAAGGGTTTTGTAGACCGTTCGGTATGCCCAAAGAGCTTCATGTATCTTCTCACCCCAGTCTCTTTTGCAGTTGCCGACAATTTTAGCTATGGGCTTGCAAAGGGTCTTGTTGAATGCTTCAGTCAATCCATTAGCTTGGGGATTATGAATCGTTGAAGTTCTCCAGTCTATGTGGAATTTGGCAGCGAATGCATATATTGTTCTATTCTTGAATAAGGTGCCATTGTCCTACATAACTCAGTTAGGGGTTCCAAATCTGTAGATAATATAATGCTTGATAAATTGGGCAACCGCCTCTCCCGTGACCTCCGACAGAGGGATAGCCTCGACCCACCTAGAGAAGTAGTATGTGGCAGCTAGTATGAACTTGTGGCCTTTAGAGGATGGTGGGAAGGGTCCCACAATGTCCATTCCCCATTCTGTAAAGGGCCATGTAGGAGCCGTGGGATGCAACGAGCTTGGGGGTCTTCTTGGCCCTGGGCCAAAGGCTTGGCATTGGTAGCATGTGCGGGCATACCAATTGCAGTCCACATACATGGTGGGCCAGTAGAAGCCCTTGAGTTTTACGTTCTTCTTCATCTTGTCCCCTGCTTGATGGGCGTCGCAGAGCCTTGAGTGGACCTCGTGCATGCTCATCTTGACTTCCTTTGGCGAGAGGCAGTGCAAGAGAACAGATTTGTCTTTTTCATGGACAAGCCTATACAATTGATCGCCTATCAACTAGTATGACGTTGCCCTTCATAGCAACTGAACCCTTTGAGTCCGATCTAGAGGGAGACAACCATTCTTTACTTTGATAATTGGCTGACACCAATCATGTTCTTCTTTCATGACAGGATCGCCTTCCTCAATTATATTGATCTCAGAAGTTGTGGGGTTAATATCTTCGTCCAAGACACTTGGCATAAACTTCCAGTGTCTGACGGTTATATCCAATTCCCCTTCAGGAGGAAGCTTTATAGCAGAGGCTAACTTGGCTAGGGCATCGGCTTGAGAATTTTTGCTCATGGGGACGTGACTTATTTGAAATAGGTAGAATTTCTACTTAAGCCTCATGACGGAAACATGATAAAGAATTAATTCCTGCTTTCGGCAATCAAAGTAGCCTATGACCTGCCGTATGACGAGCTACGAATCCCCGTAAACTTTAATGCACTTGATATCCATTTCGAGGGCTAATTGGAGCCCTACGATTAATGCTTCATATTTTGCTTCATTGTCTGTCAAGGGCTTCATAAGCGCACAGGAATTATGCAGGATTCTTCCCTGAGGGGTGGCAAAGACGATGCCCGCCCCTGAGGTGAGGCTAATAGTGCTGTCAGACTGTTTGACCGTCCAGGATGCGCCATCGAAGTAGAGCTCCCAACATAGCATATCACTTACGAAGGCGTCTTCTTCTTTTTGTGTTGAAGCGTGCTCGACTCGATCTTCTACTCCTGGTTGAGGCAAAAGTGTTTCTTTATCAGGAAGTCCGATGTGGAGTGGGGAATCTAGCGGGACTGGGTGTGTCGCCAAGAACTCTGCCATTCCTTGTCCCTAGATTTTCTTTTGGGTGACAAAGGTTATGTCAAACTCCATAAGGAGTAGCGCCCATTTTCCAAGTCTTCTTGATAGCACACGCTGTTTGAGGAGGAACTTGAGTAGGTCATGTTTGGAAATCAGCTCTACCCGACATGCATGGCAGTTTCGACCGAAACCGAAACGTTTCGGCCGAAACGTATCGGTTTCTGACCAGAACGATCCAAAACCCACCGACCGAAACCGGACAAAACTGAAACTCCTTCAATTGGCAAAAAAATAATATTTTATATGGTTTCGGACTCGGTCGAAACCAACACCGAAATCGAAACTGCCTTCTTTGCTACCCGATGGGACAGGAGATAATGCCTTAATTTCTTGACGGCGAACACCAGAGTCAAACATACTTTCTCCATCGGAGAATAGCGGTGCTCAGGGCCAACCAACTTTCTGCTGAGGTAATATAGGGGTTGCTCCTTCCCTTCTTCATTTATTTGTGCGAGCAACACTCCCAAGGAGGCACCCATGACAGCAATATAGAAAATTAGTGGCTTCCCCTTAACCAATGCTCCGAGCACTAGGGGAGCGAGGAGATACTCCTTAATCTACTCGAACCCTTCCTGGCACTTCTGATTCCATACAAATGGAGTGCCTTTTCATCAATTTCCCAAAAGGTGCGCATCTTCCTAAAAAGTTGGATATAAAATGCCTGATATAGGCCAGTCTCCCCTGGAGAGACCTCGATTCGGTCATATTTCTGGGAGGTGGCAACTCCCGAATTGCTCTGATTTTGTCTATGTAGTCTGAGACGTGAGGCGGCCGAGGCGACCAGTGGGTCGCCTCATGCCTCAAACGCCTAGGCGATGGCCTAGGCGTTATGAGGCGTTTGAGGCGAGATTTTTTTTAAATAGGTATATATAATTCAAAAAATAAATTATATGTCTAAATATCACAAAAATACCTATATAAAGTTAATAAATTTCCTAAATTCATTCAATCCTATGATTCAAATTATTATGACTCACTAAATTCACATAGAATTTAACAAACCACAGTCAAAAACTAAATTTTGTGTGTCTATGTGAGATAGAGAGAGAGAGAGATAAACTGTGGTCAAATCGAGGCGAGGCGAGGCGAGCGCCTAGGCACGCCTCAGACTACATAGGATTTTGTAGGGATCAAGCTGAGCATAGATAACACACATGCTCAACTTGCCTAACACTGAAGTAAACTGGTGCTCAGCTTTGGTGAAGAGATTTGCCGCCTAATCATGCAATTTTACATACGGTAAGCACAACTTTCTAGAGTCCAATCTCTCTCTGATGAAATGTTGATCAATCTCAATGTGTTTGGTTCGGTTATACTGCACTAGCTTGTTGGCAATGTTGATTGTGGCTTTATTATCACAGTAGAGATTCATGGGCAGCTCAAACTGCATTCCTAGATCACCCAAAAGAAACTTTAGCCATAGTAGCTTAGTGAGACCATGTGCTATTGGCTTGTATTCTGCTTCAACACTGGACTTGGCACACCACAGTTTGCTTTTTGCCTCTCTAGGTGATTAGATTGCCACCAAGTAGAGTGTAGTAAACAGTTTTTGACCTCCTATCATCTTTAGAACCAGCCCAGTCTGCATCAACATATCCTTCAATTTTCAGGTTGATTTTCTTGAAGAGAATATCTTTTCTTGGACAAGATTTCAAGTACCTTAGAATGTATTCTACAGCCTTCATATGAGTTGTCCTGGGAGCATGCATGTACTGACTCGCCACACCTACAACATATGAGAGGTCAAGCCGGGTCAAGGAAAGATACAAAAGCTTGCCAACCAATTGTTGATACAAATCACTTTCTTCCAGAGAGAGTTATTTCACCATCTTGTCCTGTCAGACCATCATTAAGTTCAATTGGAGTAGTTGTTGGTTTCCAACCCAATTTTCCTGTTTCAGCCAGTAAATCAAGAAAAAAAATTCTCTAACAAATATAGAATCCTTGCGACCTGGCCACTTCTATTCCTAGGAAGTATTTCAAATCCCCTAGGCCTTTTACTTCAAATTCAGCGGCTAAACTATCTTTCAAGCGTTGGATTTCTGATGAATAATCTCCAATAATGATCAAATCATCAACATATACAAGAAGTACTGTAATATGACTATTTTTACATTTAACAAATAATGTGTAATCAACATTTGATTGGTTGAGTCTAAACCAGATCATAGCTTGACGGAGTCGATCATACCATGCCCTAAGGGATTGTTTCAGTCCATATAAAGCGTTCATGAGTTTATAGACCTTTCCTTTAGTATCAACACCAGGAGGTGGCAACATATAGACTTCTTGCAGATCATCATTCAAAAAAGCATTCTTCACATCCACCTGACATAAGGCCCAAGACTATTGCACAACAAGTGCCAGAATCACTCTGATGGATTTAAGTTTCGCTACAGGTGCAAAAATCTCTTGATAATCGATCCCGTAATTCAAAGTGAGCCCTTTAGCAACCAGTCTAGCCTTCTATCTCTGTATCACCTCCTTTGCTGCATTATATTTAATTGTGTAGACCCACTTGGACCCAACTGGAGTCCTCTTTTTGGGGATATCAACTAGATCCCATGTCTTGTTCTTGCTAAGCGCACCTGGCTCCTCTTCCATTGCTTGTCACCAAGTAAGATCCTTTACAACATCAGAAAATCAGTTGGGAGTAGAGATAGAAGACAAGACAGATAAGTAGGTCTGATAATGAGAGGAGATATGAGTATTTCACAAAACTGGAAATGGGATACTTCGCACAATCACGGACTCCTTTGCGAACAACAATGGGAAGATGTAAGTCAATGCTAGGATTTGACTGATCAGGATCTGTGGGCATAGCGACCTCAGAAGTTGGTCGATCAGTAGTTGGTCCGGTTTTGAGATTCTTCCTCTTGTAAGTGAGCAAGGGCTTTTCAAAATCATGTGCACCATCATCTGTAGGAACAAGAGACTGAACATCCAGTGTAGCAGAAGTAGAGAGCATGGAAAGCGGTAAAGGTGGAAGAATAGGAGCGACAGTGGTGTCAACAGTGTCCTTGTTCTTCATCAGCAAAGTCTCCCCCTAAGGATGAGGCCGGGGAGAATAGTAGGACTCAAACTCAAAGAAGGTGAGTGTGACCAATGGAAGGATCATAGCAACGGTAACCCTTTTGAGTAGTAGAGTAACCAAGAAAAACACCCCAAATAGTACAAGGGTTAAGTTTGGAATCGGCAGGCCCAAGTGAATGAATAAAACAAAGACAATTGAAGACCCGCGAAAAAAGAGAGAACAAGGACTTGTCTGGATAAAGGATGGTAAAGGGAGAACGATTTTATAGACTCTGGATGGCATTCGATTAATGAGGAAATTGGCAGCCAAGGCAGCAACAACCTAAAAAATTTTAGGGAGGTGACGCTGAAACAAGAGTGCCTAGCTATCTCAAGAAGGTGACGATTTGTACACTCTGCGGCACCATTCTGTTGAGGAGAATATGCACAAGAGGACTCATGGATGATGCCTTCATCTTCAAGAAAGATATTCATGCTGCAAGTAAAGTACTCACAAGTATTGTCAGAACGAAGAACTTAGACAGATTTACCAAACTAAATTCTGACCATGTTACAAAACACTGAACAATACGAGGAACTTAATCCCATGATTTCAGTAGACAGAGCCAAGTATAATGTGAATAATCATCAATAAAAGTAATGAAGTATCGATTGCCATCTAAGTAGGAGATAGGGGAAGGACCCCACACATCAGAATGTACAAGTTCAAATTCAAATGAGGTGGTGCTAGCAATCCTGCTCAACATGACAGAACCAAGCATCTCAAGATTGATCAACACTTCTTCCTAGAAAAACATGATTCTGGCAAAACCTATTTGCCTTATGTCCGGTCTACCAATCAAGCTTGTGATCTGTTCGCAAAGAGTTTGTCCAAAGAACACTTTACTTCCACATCATCCAAGCAGTGCATGGTTGACATCTATGATCAGTTAGAGGGGGAGTGCAGATAGGGGTAGTTCTGTCTTTTATTGTTTTAGTGTAATTGGACAAGGTTTATTCTTATATTATATGTCTTCCTTCAATCACCCTCCATAGCGGGGGGGTATTTTAGTCTTTCACAACAATTGTAAGTCAACCCGAATATGAATATAAATTGTCGTGGTGGTCAGTCTGGTGTGTGTGGTTGCACCACTGTTTCTGCACCTGTGCGCTCTGTTCTTCTCTCTTCCCTCTCTCAGTTTTCCAACAAACATAAAAACAGTCCAATGCTAGGAGTGGCAAATGAACAAAGAAAACAGCCTAACACTAAGAGTGATAAATGAACATAAAAACAATCTACCATTAAACACTATAAGATCAAGTGCATGAATCTTAAGTCCTGGTATGACAGGAACGATGAACAATTTAAAATCAAACTTGACTGACTCTTAATTCCATAACTGGTATTCTTATATTGGCTAAAGGTGGCCAAGGCATACAGATTTCTTGTCATCCTACTTCAGTCAGATGAGATTGTGCGATGCTCCATAATACAGAAGTATTCTAAGATCAATTACAGTAACAAAATTTGAGTATGTCTGGTGGAAAAGATCTGGTGCTGCTTAGTACCCTTCTGGTGTATTTCAAAATTTCCGCTTTAGAACCCTTAACATTAAATTTTTAAAAAAGGAAGAAATCAGAAAGTACATTATCATTATAAAATTGTTCGAAAAAATGTTATTATCATCTGAAAACTCAATTAACCATTTAAATAGCAAAGCAATAATCTCAAAATTCTTCTCTTGATGTACAAAATATTATCCTGGGAAAGCTGATTACATATCAAAAACACATGCAATTCATTTAGAGTTTCTATAATGTGTAGACACCTATTCAACTATGCATGAGTAATTGATTCTAGGAAAAGAGTTTAATATAATTCAGTCAAAACAACACCTGCCTAGAAAACAATGTCCCCTCTGATTCATAAATAACGTCAGTCATGATCCAGTTATCAGGATATGGCTTGCCGCTTGGTGCAAAATAATAACCGACCTGCTTCAACAGAATGCATTATCAATACCCTTTGCCAATGCAAAACAAGACCAGTAACCTATTGAATCATTGATGACACTCAGACAATTCACCCAATAGTGGTTAAATCTCAAAGTGGAAAGAAAGATACTGCCAATTACAAAGTGACATTTCCTTTAATCAATGACACTACAAAAAGATAGAAATCTAAGTCCCCTAACAAAGAGACACATAAGCATGTACACGCAACATACACATACACATACATGTCCATGCACATGGATAGTTGGATACACACACAGACAAACGCACATACATTCATACGCAAGCACATGCGCACACATGTATATGTAGTATAAAGTAGACATGGAAATAACAACATTTAAGCAATAAGCTGAAGTCTCCACTTATGCCTGTTCTCAGATGTGATGGATAATTCAAATCAACCCGAGCCTTCAACCCATTAAACTACGACTAGCTAGACCGATGATTTTTCTTTTTGGAAATCCAAGAGTTAACCCACCCGCCCAGGATCAAGCCCAAATCACCAGTAGCCCTGGGCGGGGTCATGGAAGGCAGTTTCGGCCGAAACCGAAACGTTTCGATTTTGGACCGGTCCGAAATGACACCAGAACAAGGGTTTCGGCCGAAACCAAATGCCATCTTTAAAAAAAAAATAGTATTAAATTGGTTTCGGACCGAAACCGAAACCGATACCGGCACAGCCATCCTTGGGCGGGGTAGGCCCAACCTCTCTCAGGTGGTGGGTAACTCCCCCAGCCTGGATCAATATTTATGGTGTAAATATCCCCTGCAGGTGTCCACAGGTGGGAATCGATCTCATGACCTCACGGTTTGCCCTGTGGACAGCCGTGAGGCTCAACCAACTCTCCCACCCCCGAGCCATGACTAGCTAGACGGATGATGTATAAAGAGTAGGAAGATTCTCCAATCTGCTGCTCCTAAACATGTGCTGACTTCATAGCCATGATAGGTAACTATGGATGGGAGAGGGGCATTTGTCAGAACTCAGATGTCCCACAAGAACAGTGGGACGGTAGAAAAAAAATCTTATTAGCTGCAAAGTGCTCATGCAAAGAAGAAGAAAATTCAAATGCATAACTTTCAACGAGTCTAGACAAAGAGAAAACAGGCAAGTTCAAAAAATTCAGAGCTGAATATGCACTGCAAATTTTATTGAAGTGCACAAACCACGTGTTAAATCTCATACCAACAAAAGTTACCAGGCTACCAAAATATACCTCAGTCTTCAAACCAATCCCATATATGCAGAAAATGTTCTTCAGTGGAGGCCTATCCCAAGGTGTAAGAGGATTAAGCACAGGATCACCTTGATAATACCTATATTGAAACCAGAACAAAGCAAACACATTAAAATGATTAATGTGACAAATTTCACATCTTGCATAAACATCATATTTCTAAGAATAAAATTGTAAAAAAAAAACATCCTTAAATTTATTAGTGCAGTCACAAGACAAAAGCTTCATTCATCATGTGAGATCAAAAATCAGATCCTACCTCTGATTGGAAGTTTCAACAAAGGTTCCTTAATCAATGTTAATACACCCAAAAGCTGACATCAAGCTCATGACTAAGTTTCATTTGGGATGCAAACAAGGACATGATTACGATAATGAATTGCTAGCTTGCAAAACCTAGTATGGTAATTAGTTCAGTAGAAAGGTCTAGATTTTTTTTTCTTGGATGACCAGGGAAAACCCATCCCTACCACCAACCTCAACATATGGCTCTTTTGGAGCTACAGACCCTACAGCTTGAACATCATGGGGCCCGCCAGTAGGGCAAGGGGTGGACTCGGTAAAACCGCCGAGTGGTGCTACCCAGACCTAAGCCAGGGAATCACCTGTGGCAGCAGACACCGTGGTTAAGCCACAACAGCACTTTGCTGCAGAGGAGAATCAAATCAACCCTCTCCTCGGGTCCATAGAAAGGTCTAGATTAAATATGCATAAAGATATGACTAATGTGCTTCACCTGTAAACATCTACTTTCAATGTTTTAAAAATCGAACACCTAGCCAACTAGGCAGTACACCTACACAGCTCATGACCCTTTCCTGCCTAGGCAGTTTCCGCCTCATTGTATTTCACAAATTTTCATTGACGGCTGACTATTATTAACCCAACCACCATTAAATAGTTTGTATGGCCTTGGAAATTACAGCCTATGTTCACAAGTTTGTCCCTCCTACTCTCCCTTCTCACCATAATGGTTGTCTTCTTTTCTTTTTTCTTCCCTCTGGACCCGATGAATCCTTTAGTTTGTCGACACCATAAATAACTTGAGTTCGATACTTTATCCTCGATAAAAATATAATCTTCTCTCTTTTTGTCATTTTTTATCCCTTTTTGTTATCTCATGTTTGATGGATATTGGGTAAGTCTTTAGAAGTGGATGGTGACATGCAGACCATAGTATAAGTAATGAGACCATTGATTTATTTATTGAGTTGTAGGTTTATGTACACCTTGGTAGTCCGGGGTAGTTAGTTATGGACAGGGGTACTTCTGTAATTATTGTGCATTAAGTGGGCTTGTGAGAATGTTTTCTCATAAGCTGATGAGACGGGCATTTTTGTCCTGTGCCCATTGTTGTAAATTACCCACATATATATAGTTATTTTTTGTGCAGGGATCGGGCTGTTGCACTGGCCGTGACTCTGCATCTCCCTAACCCTCGTTCTCTCCTCCTTCCTTCCCTCTCTTCTCACTTTTCCTCATGGTATCAGAGCAGGGGAGATGCGGATAGATTGAAGGAGGGTCTGGAGTACAATCCGCTGGCGTGTCCTTGCTTCTCCATTGATTCCGATGCCCTGTTCTAGGGTTTTCCTAGTGCACAGACATCTTCATGGGTGTGCATCTATGTTTATGCCTTCGTTTCTTGGCCAGGTGATCCTTTCTAGGGTTTCAGGTAGTCTCTGAAGGCTGTGGCAGTCCACGGAAGCCTCCTTGGGTTCCTACGCTAAGCGAAGCCTTGGTGGAAAGGGGCCGGCCATCCCCTTTCTCTCTGCAGGTCAGCTAGACAGGGCAGAATTTAACCCTAGGCTGCCACATTTCCTTTCTAGCATCTTATTTTTGGCATGTGGAGCCTCCTATGCCTTCTTTCCCTCTGTGTAACGGCTTGGGAAGTCCTCAACCAGTCCATTCTTCATGATGTCGTCATGGACTAATAGTGGGATTGACTGACAGTAGCAAGTCCATACACCCAATCCTTGTGAAGGCAGTTCCTTCATGATGCATCTTATTGGTGTGACTTCTGGTGAGAACCTCTCTCTGCAGATGACTTCTGTGAAGCTTACAGAAAATAATTTTCGACATTGCTCGGTTTCCACTTGTATTTTTCTGGAAGGACGAGACATGACAGGCAATATAGATGGCCGGGTTAAAGAGCCCGCTAGTACTGATTTGACCAATGCTGTTTGGGACCTAGAGAGCAATCTCGTGATGGGTTCGATACAGAACTCTGTTAGTCCAGACATCCACCAACTGATTCAGATGAAGAAAACTGTGAAGGAGATGTGGGATTTGCTAGAGTAATGTATGGATAGTAACAGGATATTTCCCGTATTTATCAGCTGACCACGGAGATCCAGGAGTTGAAACAAGGTACCAGTGATGTTACTACTTTAGACTGCTGAAAAATAAGTGGGAGGAGCTTGAGTATTATTTTGGTTACACTTGAGCATGTACTCAAGATCAGAAACAATACTTGGAGCAAGTTCAATGGAATCAGATTTTTAAATTCTTGCTCGTCTCACTCTAGAGTATGAGAGCTTACGAGCTCAAATACAGAGTACTGATCCACTTCCGTCCCTTGACCAAATCTATCACAAGGTGTTGAGCGAAGAAGGGCATAAAAAAGCCATGAGTGGAGAGGTGAGCAGCAGTAGGCGACCATGATCTAGGTGAATCCTCAGTGCTGACTCAGCACTTCTACCAAGTCTGGAAAAGGTAGCCATGGTCGGGGTAAAGAGAGAGTGAAAGCTGGGAGACAGCGCGCACACAGCGTGAAGGACAACCACAATGCGGAGAATTGTTGGGATCTATATCCTGACAAGAAGCCGCAGAAATTCAAAGGTAGCAAGCATGGGCAACAAGCAAAGATCAATGTTGCCATCACTCAATCCCCAGATGGCCCTCAAAACTCTTCGTGTCTGCACTCTCATCCATCGGACCCTCTCACAACTCAAACTCTCTGCCTCTTCTACCACATCCACTTTATCAGGTACTACAGGGGCAGCCCTGAGGGTCACCTTCAACCTTCTTGGTAACCCCGAGTCATTGACTCCGGAGCTACAGATCATATGACAAGTATCACTTCTCATTTTTTTGTCTTATTCATTGAGTTCTAAATAGGACATGCACCACTGTGGCGGATAAAGATGCTATGAACCTCAATGATGACTTAGTTCTGTCCTTTGTTCATCATGTTCCTATCCTTTCTATTAACCTTCTCTCTGTTAGCAATCTTACTAAATCACTTTGTTGTTCAGTGACCTTCCCTACTGTTGAACCCCACAATGTTCAACACATTTTTTTCTGATTAATTTCAGAACCAAGAAGAATTAAACAAATTGAATCTACATGACGGCTTGAAGTAGTCTAGACTGTGGCTGTCACACGTAAATTAAATCTAAACGCCTTCGGCATTTCGTCGGGTGAAATTTTACACAAGAAATAGTGTGTTTTTAACACACGGTTATTTCATCAAACACCAAGTGGGCGGTGTTAAAATCCTTTACCCACACAAAAGAAGTTAAATATTCGAGATTCCCAGCATCCGAGGAGCGTCCTCAAAGTGCCACAGAGTTACCACTCCACTCCGACGCCAAGGATAGTAGTACAATGTCCGAGGGAGTCAACAGAACCAAGAGAAGAAGCCGCCAAATGTCCTGTTCTGCTGAGAGGAGCAGAAGTCTTCAAAAGGTGGTGGAAAAGGACAACCAAAGGCGGGCCCTTATAGTTTTTAATTGGGAGACCAGGGGGGACCACCCCCCTCTCCCTTTTTTTTTCCTCTCCTGGCATGCAGACTGCAGGCTGACGGCGCTTCCTCCGGGTTTTGCAAAACCCGGAGGTGCCACCTCCGGGTGTTGCAGACCCGGAGGTAGCTCCTCCGGGTCTTGCAGACTCAGGGTGGTCCCTCCGGGTTCTGCACACCCAGAGATGCCTCCTCCGGTCTGCATGGAGCCATGGGCGGGGCCCACCAGCCTCTCCCCTTTTTTTCCCTGGGTGGAGGACCAGACAGAAACCAAAAAAAAAAAAAGAAGAAGAAGAGCAGGAGGGAGGCCCCCCGGGTCTGCAGACCCGGTGGACTCTCTTCCGCCCTCTTGTTCCTCCCTCACAAGCCAATAGCCAAAAAAAAAAAAGGAAGAAAGGGGAGACCAAGAGACAGTGAATACCTGGAGTTGCTGCCCCCGGGTTAGCTCCTCCACCCCCTATAAAAGGAAGCCAAGGCCAAGAGGAAGAGAACACTGGCGAGACTTGGAAGAAGACTTTGGAGGCTTGGAGCTTGAAGAAGACTGGACTCCAGCGCACAAGGCAGCAGGTGGTGGCTCTTCTTGTGAAGCTTTCTTTGAGTTTTAAACCCTATTTTGTATAAAACACTCACTCAAAAGAGTACTTTACCAAAATACCCTCATGAGAGCACATGATGTGTATTATGAATCCAAATGGATCCAAGCTACAAAAAAAGATTATGCTAGTCATACAAATGTCAAAGGGGTAAAATTATTATTTGCAAGGTCATATGGAAGGCCCCAATATGCATAAAATTATAATTTTACCCCATATATTTTGTGAAATTGGGCAAATGTCCTTAAGAAATCATGAACAAATTATGAAATACAAGCATCCCTTGGAAATGACATGGGTTTCTTCAAATGTCTTCAAAGTTGATGATACATCATGTCCTGTCAAAGAAAGAATGTGCGATTATACCCTCGAAGTTCACAAAAGTATGTAAACGTTCGAAAAAGTCATGCAAAGCTCCAGGAATTTAATGAAAGGGCATGTTCTTCTCGTAGAAACCCTAATTCAAGGGAAAATTGCAAAGAAACCCTAATTCAAGGGAAAATTGCATAGAAACCCTAATTCAAGGATAAATTGCGTAGAAACTGTAATTTAAGGGAAAATTGCATAGAAACCCTAATTAAAGGAGAAATTGCATATAAACCCTAGGTCAAGGAAAAATTACAAAAAAGCCCCTTCAAAGGGAAAATTGCAAATAAATCTCTCTTAAAATGGAAAATTGCAAATATATCCTGCCTTAGGGCGTGGGAGTCTCTCCGGGGCAAACCCTCAATGTCATAGCCGATATCATAGGGGTAGAGAAAATCTTTGGCAATCAATCAAAGGTATTCGGACTTGTACCGATGTAAATTAACACCGACTCTGGTCGGTGGAGAAAAATCTAATACACGAACCCTAAATCGTCTAGTAAACCAAAAGCACTGAATTAAAAAATATGCCGTAATATACGCATATTTATCCAACGAAATAGATATATAAAATTTCACGTGTGAAACGAACTGGCATGCCCGATGAGACTTTTCCTGCCTTTCATCTTTCTGCTGAAGATTTTATGCCTGAGGGGTTACCCATTTTTACTCGAGACGTCCTTTTGGATTTTCACCTTAGCCGGGTTCTATGACATTTTTATCCTCAGATATCCCCCTAATGGGAATAGTTTGAGTCCACTAGGGCACCAACATTTTAAGCCCCTTTTTTCTTTTTTTGAACTAATCGTCCCCAAGGAAAGACATGTCTCGAGACGACCATTTCACGAACTCATGCTCTGGCACATGATATAACTTCAGGTGTTTGCCGTTGAGTGGAGAGAATGGATTGTCTCCTCTGTGGTCGACGACAATATATGAGCCCCCTTCGTAGACTGCTTGGATAAAGTAGGGTCCGTGCTAGTTGGGTTCATGATTTGCCATCTCTTACGAGATGTCCGAGATCTCTCCGAGATCTTTCTCTCTCCAAAGGTCACAAGAAACGAAGCCCTAGAGACCGAGATCTTCTCTCCCCCACCCCCCGGTTTCCTCCTCCCTCTCTCCCTGTCTCTCTCTATCTCGCCCCCTTGAGCACTCTCTCTCTCTCTCTCTCTCCCTCTCTCTCTCTCTCTGAGAGGAAGAGACAGAGAGGGGGGAGACAAAAATACATGTATCATTTTTGATGATTTTTAATGTATTCTTCAGTTTGTGATTCATGTACTATTTTATGTGTATCTTTTTGGTGTAACTTTTGATGTATATTAATATTGGTACATGTGAATGAATTTGTTATTGTTATCATTACTCTTTATTTTGTAAAATTGAATTGTCAATTAGAAAAACATGTTTGTGAAATTGAGTGGTTGGTAGAAAAAATTAGCATTTTCTTAGAAATATGTTATATATTTGAAAAAAAAAATCCGAAATCACCGAACCCGATGTCCCGAGATTTTTCCGAAATCTCTTTGAGATCTCTTTCTTCTGTCTTTCCGAGACGGAAAACCTTGGTTGGGTTTAAGTTTATCACTAGACCTCCCTACCAGAACATCTTTTTCTTGAACCATGACCAAATCACCCATTTTGAATGCTCTTCCTTTCACGAGCTTGCCATGAGCTCGTGTCATTCGGGACACCTGAAGGTGTTTGTTAGCCAACATCATTTTCCCTTCCAAGCTCGACAATTCTTCAAGCCTCCTTTTAGCTTCACTCTGATCCTGGCCCGACAGTCTAGTATGCACCGCAAAATGGTAAGATGCCAATTCAATTTCGACTGGCACCACAACTTCTGCTCCATAAACAAGGGAGAATGGAGAGCATCTCGTGGGAGTTTCATGCATATTTTCGCCTCGGTCTCGCTTGCGGTTGCCAACTATCTTAGCCAACAACTTATAGAGTTTTGTTGAAAGTTTCGGCCAATCCGTTAACTTGCGGGTTATATACTGATGACGTCCTCCATTCAATACGAAACTTTGTTGTTAGTTGGTATATTATTTTATTCTTGAAGGGTGTGCCATTGTCTAACATGATCCGACTAGAGGTGCCGAATCTATAAATTATATGATGCTTGACAAATCGGACAACAATTTCACATGTTACCTCTCGAAGAGGGATAGCCTCGGCCCAGCATGAGAAGTAGTCTGTGACGGCCAAAATGAATTTATGACCTTCAGAGGACGGTGGGAATAGTCTCACAATATCCATGCCCCATTCTGCAAACCGCCATGTAGGAGTTGTCGGATGCAGTGGATTGGGAGGTCTTCTGAGCACAGGCCCAAATGCTTGACATCGATGGCATGTACAGGCATAGTGATGACAATCCGGATACATGGTTGGCCAGTAGAACCTTTGAGCTTGATATTGTTTTTCATCTTGATTCCTGCCTAATGGGCGCTGCACAGTCCTGAATGAACTTCGCGCATGATTGTTTTGGCCTCAAGTATTGAAACAAATCTCCAAAGGGCTGATCTATCTTTTTCATTGACAAGTCTATAAAGAGAACCCTCTATCAACTCGTACGAGGTTGCTTTGCGTAGTAAATGAACCCTTTGTGCCCGATCGGAAGGTAGCCACCCATTTTTATCTTTATGATAGGCTCTCATCAATCCTCCTCCTCAGTGGAATTATCTTCCTCAACATTATTAACTTCATAACTAGTGAGACCATAGTCTTCGTCCAGTATGCTAGGCATCAACTTTCTGTGTCTGACAGTGATGTCTAGCTCACCCTCACGTGGGAGTTTTATAGTCGAAACCAATTTGGCCAAGGCATCTGCTTGGGAGTTACTGCTCTTCCGGAACATGACATATCTCAATTAGGTAGAATTTTTCTTTCAGCTCATGACTTCTACATGATAGGGGATTTATTCTTGTTTCCTGACCTCATAGTCACCTAAGAGGCTAAGACTTGTCGTATGATCAGCTGCCAATCTCCGAAGACCTTAATGCAACTGATGCCCATTTCGAGAGCCATTTGAAACCCAACTATTAGAGCCTCATATTCTACCTTGTTGTTCATTAGCGACTTCACGAGGGCACACAAGTTAAGTAGGATACCGCCCTGAGGCGTCAAAAGACTATCCCAACTCCGGATTTGAATTTTATAGTGCCATCGGCCATCTTGGTTGGTTGGGAGGCACCATTAAAGTACATCTCCCAACATGGTAGGTCAACAGTGAGGGTGTCATGAATCTTTTGAGAGTTGTCCTTAAGTTGCCCCTCTACTTTTTGTTGAGGCATTAGTATTTCATCATCGAGAAGCTCCATATGAAATGAAGAATCCTTCGGCACAAGATGTGCTGCAAGAAACTCGGCCATCCCTTGTCCTTTGATTGCTTTCCGTAGGACAAAAGTAATGTCGAATTCTATGAGAAGTGCCCATTTTCCTATCCTTCTTGACAAGACAAAATAACTGAGGAGGAATTTCAGTATATCACACTTTGATACAAGCTCTACCTGATGGGCGGCAAGGTGATACCTTAGCTTTTTCACGGCAAACACCAGAGCTAGGCACACCTTCTCCATGGGGGAATATCGAAGCTCTGAACCAACAAACTTTTTGTTATGGTAATATAAAGGTTGTTCCTTTCCTTCTTCATTTACCTGTGCCAATAATGCTCTCAGAGAGGCATCCATTACAGCAATATAAAGGATGAGAGACTTTCCTTTGACAAGTGCCCCCGGCACCGGGAGATTGAGGAGATACTCTTTGATTTGTTTAAAGGCATTCTGGCATTCTTAGTCCCATATAAATGGTGCATCCTTTTTCATTAGCTTTCCAAAGGGCGTGCACCTTCCAGAGAGGTTCGAAATAAATCTCCAGATATAAACGAGTCTCCCTTAAAGGGATCTGAGCTCCATCAGATTTTTGGGAGAAGACAACTCTTGTATTGCCTTAATTTTATCCGGGTCAACTTCTATTCCCCGGTACCAGATCACAAAACCCAAGAATTTTTCGCTCGTAACCCCAAAGATGCACTGAATTGGGTTCATTTTAAGCTTGTATTGCCAGAGCCTTTCAAAAACCCGACGCAGGTCTGCCAAGTGGTCCTCTCATTTTTTCGTTTTAACGACCAAGTCATTAACATAATATTCCAAGAGATCATGTAACATCTCGTCCAAAATCTTGGTCATGATCCTCTGATATGTAGCACCAACATTTTTCAAACCAAAGGACATTCTTTTGTAGTTGAATATCCATTTGGGAGACCTGAAAATCGTATGATCTTTGTCTTTGGCTATCATGCGGATTTGATTGTAATAGGACGACCCATCCATAAAAGACAGAGCCCCATGGCCTGTGGTCACGTCCACCATTGTTTCAATGATCAGAACTGGGAAATCATCTTTTGGACATGCTTTGTTCAGATCCTGGATGTCAATGCAGGCCTGAACCTGACCATTTTTCTTTTGCACTGGAACAATATTGGCGAGCCAAATTGGATACATGTACGACTCTACAAAGTCCACATCTAACATTTTATCCACTTCTGCGATAACTTGCAGTTTCAACTCATGGTGCATGCACCTTTAAATTTGCTTGACTGGCTTGGCCATAGGGAGTATCGCCAATTCATGATCAGCCACATAGGGCTTCAAGCCGGGCATCTCCTTATAAATCCAAGCAGAGCAATTTTTGAATTCTATTAATAGTTGTCGATATGCCTGTCTTTCCTCCTCACTCAAAAGAGCACCGACGAAGGTTGGTAGATGTTCCCCAGCCTCCCCGAGGTTAATTTCGATCAGCTCATCTATGGTCGCTTGACCACCATCTTCAAGTTCTCGTGGAGCTGGATGAAGATCCACAAAGTCTTCTTCATCATCAGTGTTGACGATGTAGACATCATGGTATTCAAGATTTTCTTCCTCTTGGTCAGGATTTGAGGAACCTTCTTCGTCTTTCTGTTGAAGTAATAGAGACGAGTTTTCTTCAACAGGAGATGGCTGGTCAAAAATTGTTGGAGAAGGTAGCATGAGGATTTCTTCTCCCCCCTCTCCTAAGTTGTCAAATTTAGCATCTATCTCTGCCTATAGTAACCCCACAGTATTAATTGTCGATTTTGAGTCCTTTGAGTTCAAAGCAAGTTCACATTCGGCCCATAACTTGTCCATTGCTTTCTCATATTCGGACTTTTCGGATGATTCTGCATCTTCATCCCTGAAGGAGAACATCATTGCAGGTAGTTTCATGTCCTCCTTCTGGTGGGATCACCCCCTTTTGCTTGTCTTCTTCAATATAAGTTGTTGCAAGGAGGCGTGGGACATGCCTTTATCTTGCTCCCTAACCCTCATTTGATTCTGGGAATGGTCTTCACCTCTTTGTTGGGCGACTGACTGGGGAAGGTTTTCTTCAATGGAGGCATCTTGTCGAACATTTGAAGTGGGGGTTAGTCCTATGGTATTAACTACACAATAAACTTGGAAGTCTCTCTCTCGATCGTACCCGAGTCCCGTCGTGTCTTTGTTGCAGAAGGAAGGTTGCACCCAAACCTGTGAAGGGTACTAGAGCTGATGGAAGAATTCCAATCGGGTAGGATCTTGCACCTACGGGATTTTATGCTTTTTGCACATTTCTTGTATGTACTTTGACATGCCGTCCAATCCTTGGACAATCATGAGAGCATTATCTATCGGAGTCATCCAACCAACGTCATCTTCCGATGGACCTCGAGGAACCAGATCTCCTTTATAGAAGACAATAGGTTTGTCCACCCTCCCATTGTTTCTTCTCCTCTTTTGATAGGTGACTATGAAGGTCTTCAATGACTCCACCTTATGTTCCTCCCAGAAAAAGGGGAGTTGCATACATGTGGGTGGCAAAACAATACTCTTGTTAATCTCCCTAGTGATGAGATTGACTTCAAAATTAAACTCCTGCCTTTCAGGCCAGGATGGTTTTTCATTGGCTTGAAGAGCCATTCCATGCAACTTCGCCTTTTCTTCATTGACTACAAAGAGTTCTTCCCCCTCCTTTTCTAGGATCAACTTTTGCTTGTCTTTATCCTTGATCTTTTCTGGAGTTGCCAAAGTGGGTTCTCCAAAATACAGAGAAGCATATGCCAGGTTGCATTCATTCGGCCGGAAGGGAATTTGATTTGTAAAGGCCATATGTTGTTCCCCGTCTTTTATGTATTTGATGCATTAGTGGAGTGCTGAGGGAACGATCCAATTTTTATGTAACCAAGATCTTCCTAAGAGGACTTTATACGAGGTGTTGGGATCGATGATGTAAATGACACCTTCGTTACGAAATCGCCCAGAACAAGCTCCACCTTGACTTAACCCAGGGCATTTTCTGTGTTTTGATTGAATTCTAAGATTTTAACCGCACTCACTTTCTGTAAATACGGCATTAGGTACAAGGACCTAAAAGTCTTCAAAGGCATAATGTTGACAACCGCACCGGCATCCACTATAATCCGGTTAATTTCATGGCCGTTGATCTTCCTATACATATACAAAGGGCGATTGTGGCAAGAAGAAGACAACATGTCCTCTGAAAATGTGGCATTAGCTGCAAATGCCTCATAGGCTTGAGTCTGCATCTCATCCACATGAGCTTCATATGCTTCCGACTCCTGGAGTATCTTCACAAGAGCTTCCCTCAATTCTTTGCTCCAGAAAATGGCCTCCCAAACAGTAACAGTTGTAAGGAACCACTTCATATATTGGATAATCTTGTGGTCCGCTCTGACATGAGCCTTTTCGAGAGGACGGAGTATCCCGGCAAAGACTTTTGACAGTGCATTAGACTTTTCTTTCTCAGGAGGTTGCTCGGCCTCTTCTGATTCCTTTCCCCCTTCTTGGAACAACGAGGCCAGGCTTATAGTGGTGGTGGTTCATCAGATTGGTCCTTGCCAGAAGAGCTAGTCTGTTCAAAAGGCTCGTTTGGCTCCATCGGGTTTGCATATTCTCCCCCCTGCTCAGAAGGATTGAACTTGAAGCTACGACCCCATATCTCCACTTTCGAGATTGTGCCAGATTCTTTCCCTCGGAATGCTGACTGCCAGGACTGGTGACACTGACAGTTCTGCCAATGGGTAGATTTGGATTTCTTCCTCGTCCACGACCTCTTCCACTACCTCGGCCTCGGCATCTTTCGTCGGCTACACAACGCTAATATGTTGCCATGGCAGCCTTGCGTTTTGGACGGCCCGCTGCAAATCCATCCTCTTTCGAAACCGAGTTGATGTTATCAGGAGGTAGGATAGCCACCATGTTACATGAGAAATTTTTGAGCATTTCTTCAAGCTCCTCAATGGTAATCTCCTCGTCCTTATAGAACAAGGACAATTCTTCGAGGATCGAAAGTTTCTCTCCCTCTTTTGTCCGTTGGTACATTTGACGGAGCCAACTTTTCAAACGAGTTGTGCGCTCCATTTCTTCCCATGGGATGTATTTATCCAACAAAACAACTTGAGTAGGGCGAGGAGGAATGTACTTTTCCAACTCATCAATGAGTTTTTGCAATCTCGGTAAGGGAGATAACTCCCTGGGAACTTCCATGGTGACGGCTTATTCTGCCTGCTTTTTCAATCTTCGTTTGATATTTTTCTTTCTATTTCTTTCCTGCCTTCCGACTTTTATTGCATCTTGTAGAGAAGGACAAGTAGGTTTTAGGGTTGGAGCATATGTGCCCCCAAAGTTGTATCTTTTGTTTTGAGTTGAGGTTTTGGAGGACTTGAGTGGAGAATTTTTCTTTGTTGTGACCTTGACCCATACATATTCTTCTTGTTGTACTTGGAATGTGGCATCGATTGCCTGTTCAATTATCTCGGGTGGCAACTCCTGGTATTTGGCCATGTTAGGGTCGAAACCTTGAGGTCTTTGCAACACCTTAGACTTTTCCTCAACTCATGGCTTGATTTGTTCAACTCTGGACTGAGAATTAACCTCGGGCTCTGCCACCTTAGCCTTGCCTTTTTGGCTTTGCTTGGGGTCCTTAGGTTTGCCTTATTGGCTCCGCCTGGAGCTTTCACCCTTGGGCTTGCTTTGCTGGCTTTGTTTGGTGTGCTACTCAAAGCTTTTCCCCATGATCTCGTCTTTTTGGCTTCCCATGGAATGCTGCTTGGGGTGCAACTCCCTGCCTCTCATCGGGAAGGCCATAGGAGCCAAGTGTCTTGTTGAAGTACTTGACTCGCCCAAATGGACAGGAGACTTGGTCAAGGATTCTTGGCACAAATTTTGGCCAAAGAAGTTTGGCTAAGTAACTCCTCGGCAATTTCTCTGTAATCACTTATGGTCGATGAAGCACTTTTAGCATTAATTTTTCCTTGTTGAACAAGACCCTCAATCCAATCTTGGACCTCTTGACCTTCTTTAGTCACATGCGAGAAAGATGTGCAGTGGTGAGGACGCCCCCGACTTGCTTTGACATAACTTCTTGGTGGGTCACGCACCAAGATTTCCTTCCCGCCGTAAAGAATGTTAAGTAACTTCTTGGTGTCTTCCTTAAGGAAGGGAAGAGACACTAAATCTTGCCACAGCCGCCAGTTAGGACGCCACGATGTGAGCTCATTTCGACAAGGGCTGGCCCTTTCTATCCCCGGCTCGGGGGATGTGCGGGAAGTTGATGCATATACTACATTCACGGAAAAGCTTGGCCTTTTCCAAGTATGAGGTTGCGTAGGATTTACCAAGTGATCGCCCATTTCTATCACTCCTTGAGTGATCAGATTTTCCACGATGTCTTTAAAGACATGACAATCATGGATGACATGGCCTATTGATCGACAGTACAAACAGTAGCCATACTGATGCATAGTGCTTGTTGCCTCATCACTTTCTGACGTTGGGAGGTCCATCAATCCTTCCCGACAACAAGCATGGCAGATCTCCAAAATCTTATGACAAGGGAAGGAATATGACTTCAGATGTTCCTTATCTATAGATGAGTCTGATGACTCTTCGAACAACCACCCTCCAAACTTTGGCGACATCCAGATGCCTGCTAGGCCTTCTGAATTTTGGGCATATGGTAGGGCGAGTTCCCATACCAATGGTGTAAAGGCAAATATTGCCAATTGTTCATCAACATGTTTCAAGAACTGCAATAGCTCATGTTGCTCTTGCTGCAGCTGCCTGATCTCCCTTTCAATCTTTCAGATACTTCACCGAATTGCCAGACATTCAGGCATTTGAGGGAGTGTACATCTTGTCTTGGCTTCATGCCGCCGGTTTGATGGTCCGACCCCCGATTCATCGGTGCTGCTATGGGCAGCTAGAACAGATTTGTTAGCCATCGGCACCCTTCTTCTCATTTCAGAAATTTTATGGAGGACATTGACAACGAAGTTTTGTACTGTCCTGGGATGGGGCTGAGGCAGCTCCACCTGATGGCCTTGCATATCAATGGTGCCATCTCGAATGAGGTTATCAACTTCATGTTTTAAGACAAAATAATCTTCTATAATGTGGCCCACCATGCGGTGATACACGCAGTAGTTTGATTTATCCACTTTATCTGGATCCACAAGCTTCCGTAGCTTGAACAAATTTATAAGGTTTTGCCCCATGCATAAATCAAAGAGGCTTTTGATGCGTTCTTGAAGGAATATAGAGTCTTCATACGCTCCGCCAGTCAAGGTATGCAGTACCAGTACTGCCTAGTGGTTGACCCCCTATATTAGTGTGTATATATATAATTAAATATATGGGTTTAAAAATTAAAAAATAGAAAAAGTTGATAGAATTCAAAATCATACATAATTGAACACATCCCACAATGTAACATATATATTTAAAAGTTTAGAATCATCAAATACTTCATTTTTTATTTTTGAATTGGTATTGGTACCAGTACCAAAGAGACGAAATCAGACCGGTCGGGTCCGGTACATGTACCGCTTGGTACCGGGCGGTACTGTGAACCATGTCGCCAGTGTGATAACTGGTTATTTGTTTTTAGACTTCTTGCTTGATTTACCAGAGCTTCCTCCCCTATTACTCCCATTTGCCGGGGTGAAGTCCCCAGTGTTTACTTCTTTCCCGCTAACACGACAATCTTTCGCCGCTCTACTTTTGGTAAAGGTATAGCTGGGGTTGTCAGCGAAGAACATTTCAACCTCGACGATGACAGAATTTAGCTGATCGAAGCCTTTAATGTTCGTGTCGAGGAGCTTCTCACTAATTTCTACTGCCAAACCCTTACGGCATATGATAATGGCATCTTCCTAAGCCAGAGGGTTGTCGCACCTCAGACTGAAGTGTCTCCAGCATTTGATCAAGTCAAGAGCTATCTCCCCTTTCCTTTCCCAGAGAGAGCACAACTCAGCTAGAGAGATTTTGTGTTCGGCCGTTTGGAAATGCTCGAGAAATTTTTTCTGCATGTCCGCCCAATCTACCACCGAGTTGGGATTCAAACAGGAATACCATTGGAAGACAATTCCCGTGAGTGAAGTTGCGAAGTAGCGGAGGAAATATGGCTCCTTTAATGCCAGCTCACTCATAGCGGTCATATAGTACACCAAGTGCTCGTGGGGAGAACCTTGCCCGTTAAAATTTTGCAGTTTTGGGGA
Source organism: Amorphophallus konjac (assembly GCA_022559845.1). Lineage (NCBI taxonomy): Eukaryota > Viridiplantae > Streptophyta > Magnoliopsida > Alismatales > Araceae > Amorphophallus > Amorphophallus konjac. The sequence goes on from CM040128.1 coordinate 240,395,900, forward strand.
TTTTAGACAATACGAGGATAGCTTCTTAAATTGATGATGAAGAGGGTATGGCACACTATATAAGTCAGCAGCCGCAACACCCTCACCATGTTGGGCAAACTTAGCCTCTACAATTCTTTCAATCATCTGCCTTTGTACAATCAAGCTCTCTGGCATCCATGTGTTAGAAGATCGCACATTTGTTTCAACTTGTGGGGCTTCAAATTCTACTACTGCTGAAATTTTGACAGCGGTGGCCAAGGCATTGGCGGCAGCCGGTCTACTCTGAGGAGGTCGTTCGACTATCTGTCGTGCCACTAGAGGCTGGGGTGGTGCTTCCCTTTCCCGCAAAATTCCTTGCAAGATAGCCTTCAGTTCTTGATTCTCAAGCTGCAGTTCTTCCAGTGTCATGTCTTGAACATTCTCTCCCAACTCATCTTCTTGCGCCGGGTTCTAACTTTCATGGGCATTGTGGATTTCTTCCGAGGCCCCTTTGGCACGCCCTTGCCCTGTTGAGTTAATGAGGCAACAACAGCCCGATTTAGTTGTGCCACCGTCTGAGCGACTGTGCGAGACCTCTTCAGGAGTGACAGTGGCTCATTCAGATCATCGTGCACTTCTTCTGGCTATTTGCCGGTGGTATAGAAAGTGAATACCTTAACGGTATCCTTGGCCACTTGCACCACCCTCTTCTTCCTTGGTGGCTGTGTTCATGGGAGAGCAGGTGCCCCTAGTCTGTCGAAAAGTGAAACTCAAGGTGTAGAAGCTTCAACTGGATGCTTGTCTTCAACTCGGGTTGATCCCGAAAGTGGTAAGCATCAGGGATTTTTATGAACCCCTTTGCGCTTGTACCCCCAAGGGTGTGAAATTTTGACTCCAAGAGTCGTCTACATCTCGGCTTGTTACTAATCTGTCGAACCTCGAGCTCGGTGCAGTCCCGCCAGACTAATAGGCGTTCCTGCCCTAGCTTGTCTACATAATCGGTGTTTATTCACATCGGTCTAAAGCTCGAATACCCTTGATTGACTGCCAAAGAAAATCATTCGCCCTTACAGTCTTATTTGTGATACTGAGGGCACACTCGCCATTGTCGCCTAGCAGCCCTTGAAGGGATAAGGCTTTATGCAACTTCTAGGAAGGCCAGGGTTGTTTCCAAACTTATCCAGGTTTATTTAGAATTTCTGGACAAGCCAGGGGCATTTGGGTAATTTCTGGATAGACTTGGGTATTTTTGAAATTTCTGGACTAGGTGGGGGTATTTATGTAATTTCTGAAAAAAAATTAGGGTTTGCATGCAATTTGGCATTTGGGAGAGTTTTGGTTGCAGCTTGGTGTTGGCTAGGGTTCGGTTGTCGCTTAGTGCTGGCTTGGGTTCAACTATAGGTTGGCGCTGGTTAGGCCTTGGTTGCAGCTTGCATGACAACCAAAAGCTCCGATTCCCGAAGTTTGTCTTTGATGAACCATCGAATAATTAGTTTGGAGCTTCATCATTAACTTGATTCATTGAGAGATGCCCTTGAATTGGTATTCTAGAAGTGAGGACACATTTGCAATTGAAATAGACATTTGTAGGGATGTATACACAATTTAAAGAACCCAGAGTTTTTTTGCAAACCTTGATTTTATAATACTCGTAAAGTACAGAACATTTGTACAAGTACAAGTCTTTACAACACCTTTTCGACAAATTGTCAAGTTTATAGGACTTTTCTATACATTAAAGGAATATTTACACAATTCCCTGAAATTACAGGGTATTTATGCAATTACATGACTTTTGGGGATTTTTTGTAAAATTATAGAGCATTTTTGTAATTTCTGATTATTTCAGAAATTTTCATGATTTTTTCTGTAATATTACAAGAAATTACAAAAATGTGTACGCAGGGATATAAATGCCATTACCGGGGTATTTTTCAAACATACCCTTGTCTTAGGTCTTCAAAGAACAGAATAGAACAACGGACAAGAACTCCAAGTGTGCTGGGATTCCTCCCTTGGGTTGTGTGTGTGCTTGTGAGACCCCCCCCCCCAAGGGGTATTTATAGTGGAGAGAGGGCGACCTACCTGGGCCCGGGTAGGTCATGTGGGACCTACCCAAGGTCGGGTAGGTCCTATGGGACCTACCCGGCGGTCCCGGCCCCCTATGGGGCCGGGTGAGAGGGACCAGAGGGTGAGGGGGTCGCCCTCTAAAAGCCCCCCCCCCTTTTTTTATTTGGCTTGGGTTTCGTGCACGCCATGTGGAGAAAACTACACCTTCTCGTACCTTGTTCGTTTTGTTTCCTTTTGGCCCTCTCTGTGCCACTTGTCGTAGGAGGGGATCTCATTTCTCGAGGAGCACACCTTGACCACTTCGTAAGCTCAGCAAGAGAATTCCTGACTTGCTTGCTACAAGGGTTTCTCCCTTTCATGTTGTATATACGATGGGTGTTTCTCAGGGTTTATGTTGACCCGATGTCGTGACGGTCTTGGCTTTGTGCCATTTTACGGCCATCTACGAACTAATTTAATTTTTAATTTCCTCAATTAATTCGACAAAAATAATGGGCTCAACATACAATCTACACTTTCCTTTCCAAAAAACACCTACATTCTCTTTCACCAGCTTAGTCCGTTTCATCTGCTTGGTCTTTGATGTATTACATCCACTCTCTTTGACATGTTTTACTGTGTCAACCTCCCCTCGTTGGGCTTTTGTGGCTCTTTAATTGCATTACCCTGATATGTTAAATATGTTTAACCTTTGAATGTGACACCGCAACCTAACAAGCAAAGGGAAAGACTCAAGCAATGTAACAAATTTCCATGATAGTGCTGGGATGTGGGATCAAGAAGGCAACGGATTGGTCATATAATTATCTTGCTTTCCTTTTAATGATGCTAAGATCACAAGATTAACCCCATAATGAGGCTTCATAATAATGACAATGACATCGTGACGTTGAATCACCTAATGTCATTATGTTTACAGTTCACAATGAGGCCTGGTGTCATTAACTGCGCAATGGCCGGTTATAAGCCTGTTGAGAAAAAAGCATGTGTAGTTAGCTAGCATTTAATAAAATTTGTCACACCCCAACAATGAACCCCGAACCAAATAAGCATCATAGAAGGGTTTTTTTTGTGTTGGACAAACAGGTACAGAAGTTATTCCATACAAATAAAATTTGTTTAGCTACACATAACACGGGAACCCTAACTAGTAAGACTAGGGCAGTAAAGCTAATGAGAAATAAGAGGCAAACACAGCTTATTTGCAAAAAATTAGATGGAATCATGGAAGCAATTTAAAGTAAAAGAAGTTGATGTTAGTAAACTATAGAATGTGGATAAAAGCAATAGTAGAAATAGTGTAGCTATTATTATAGATAAAGATTTAAAGGACAAAGTAGTAGAAATTGAGGGGGGTAGGCTTATATGAATTAAACTTGCACTAGGTGAAGAGATTCTAAATATAGTTAGTACCTATGCACCACAAGTGGGATTAGAAAAGAGTATCAATAAACAATTCAATTGGGAGATGTTTCAATGCACATAGGATTTTTGTTGGAAAAGACCTAAATTACAATCAGAGGTGAATAACAGAGGTTATGAGAGGTTTCATGGAAACTTTGGTTTATGGTGAAAGAAATGGCATGAGTTGTGCCATTCTTGACTTCAACATTGCCTATGACCTAATAATTGCAAGTATTTTAGAAAGAAAGATGAGCACGTAAATTATAAAAGTTGAACACAACAAGATAAATAGAGTCCAATGGCAGGTGGAATGTAAAAGAAACTGGAGGTAGGAGCCTGGACGAAGCTTCACTGCATATTGGTCACAAAATTGTTAACAAGAGGTAGAAAAGTATGGTAGAGCAAGAAGATTTCAGGACTAGTGAAAAGTAGAGAATGTCAGGATTTTACATATGTAGTCCTCTTATAAAAAGTATTGTAGATTTACTACTCTTGCAAATGCATTTACTTATATAACCACATTCTATGAAAATAACTTCAGATTTGACCATGACATAACAGAATGGCTCTCTAATGAAACCATGAAAACATAGTTTTAAATGACAAAAATGGGTTCATTGTCAGTTTTCCATCTCTTTTTTTTTCTCTCTCTCTTAGAATTCACTTCAGTAATTTAACTGCCACATGAACAGATTATGCCTAGAATAATCTAGGAAAATTACCCTTACACCTTTGAAATCTTTTAACATTACCCCTATACCCCTACCTTTATGGAATTTACCCCAATACCCCTCAAATCTTTTATGACAAATGTATCGCCCCCCTATCGTCAACAGTCCCTCACGATGGTTAGCCTTAGCTGGGTCAATAGGGGGCAAATGATTAACCTACCCTTAACTTTGCAAGAGATCAAGAGGGGGGGCCACTCCTCGATGGTGTGCTACTCAAGGCACCCTCGAGTTAAGTCGGCGGTGGCGTCCAGGGCCTCCGCACAGTTCCGCAGCGTAGATGGAGGCCACAAGGAAGGCTTCCCTCTACCGCCACAAGTCGGAACGGGTGCCGCCTCTGCTATCTTCCTTCTGCCAGATCCTACTTCAGACAAGGTCAAAGAGAGTGTAGAGGCAGTCGAGGGCTGCAGCACAGTCACCAGCGAGGCGGAGGGGCAGCTTGGCATGAAGGTAGCATTAGGCGAAGCGAAGCATGGAGCCGGAGCATTCGGGCTAGGCGGCAGAGTGGGAATCATAGAAAAGGCTGGGGGCATCGAGGTCGCCGCCATCGAGTGTAGCCCGAGGCTCGTGGTCAGTGTTGCGGAAGCGGCAGAGCTTGAAGAAGGCGAGGACGGAGAAGGCGAGGTAGACAGGGTCGCAGTGTGGGGGATGAGCAGAGAGGAAGGGGAGGGAGCAGGTGCGAGAGACCTTGTCGAGGATGGCGCCCCATTGGCCGCAGGCGGCGAGGTCGTGGAGGGAGTCCAACTCGAAGCAGAGGTCGGAGGCAAAGTGGGTGTCGAGGTAGAGAGGGTTGGAGGTGGTGGCGGCAACACCACCACCAGAGGGGAGGGAGAGGGTGAGGGATTCCACTGCGGTCATCCTCGGCGCCATCCATGGATGGGATCTCAGAGGCCGTAGAGTACAACACACCACTAGCTGCGGGCAGAGAGGTTGTGGAGGGAGTCCAGCTTGAGGAAGAGGTCGGAGGGAGGCTGAAGTGGGTGTCAAGTAGGGCTGTTAATGGGCCGGGATCAGTACAGCCCAACCCAAGCCCATCACATTACTTTCTAGTGACAATTTATTACACTACACTTTAAGGCACACCTTGGCATGGCCATAGTTGGCAGTATCGGCCGAAATCGATACGTTTCGACCGAAGCGTATCGGTTTTGGCCCATACTGATACGAGTCCGGATCTGCTCACTGTAGCAAGTCTGAAACTTTAAAAAATAATTTAATGGTTTTGGGCGCGAAACTTACCCGTTTCGGCCCGAAACCGGACGTGAACTCCCCTTAAAGGGGGTTCACTTCTGTAACTCTCTCAGATTCTCAGATCTGAGGGAGAAGGGAGCTGCTGCAGGGTGCTGGAGGCCCCTTGAGAGGGAGGGTTTGTTGCCACCGCCGCCGTTTCTTGGAGTTTGAGCGTGTAGCCGCAGCCAAAGCGTTTTCTTGACTCTCATTCCTAATAAATCTTGTAAGTTTTTGTTTTTTTTTTTGTTTGGTTTGATAGTTTTTTTTTGTTATAGGTAAGATTCTCTTAAATATATTAATTTTCATATGTGAAATATGTTAAGACTCCAAATTAAGCCCTAATTAGCTATTTAAATTTAGGACTTTTGTCTAGTTAGGTTTAATTAGGGTCAATTGAAGCTCAATTAAGATTCATTGAAGAATTTAGGATGAAAGCATGTTGCTAATTGCATTTAATGAAGCATGATTAGGGTAAAATTAATAATTAAACAATAATTAACTATTTAAATTTTAGATTTTTGTCTAATCAATTTTAGTTAGGGTCAATTGAAGTTCAATTAAACTTCATTGAATAATTTAGGACGGGAGCACACTGCTAATTACATTTAATGAATGGTGATTAAGGTAAAATTGATAATTAAGCCCTAATTAACAATTTAAATTTAGAGTTTTTGTCTAATTAGGTTTAGTTATGGTCAATTGAAGCTCAATTAAGCTTCATTGAATAATTTAGGGCCGAAACATACTGCTCATTGCATTTCATGAAGGGCGATTAGGGTAAAATTGATAATTAAGCCCTAATTAACTATTTAAATTTGGGGGTTTTGTCTAATTAGGTTTAGTTAGCGTCAATTGAAACTCAATTAAGCTTCATTGAATAATTTAGGACATGCGACTAATTACATTTAATGAATAGTGATTAAGGTAAAACTCCAAATTAAACCCTAATTAGCTGTTTAAATTTGAGACTTTTGTCTAATTATCTCAATTCAACATAATTTGAAGCTCAATTATGCTTTATTGTATTTTGTTCATTGTACTTACAGTCATTTATTTTTGACTGTCCTAATGCAGCATCATGTTTAGACGTGAATAAGGTCAGGAGCAGCAAGGGCAGGAGGATCCAAGATAGGCCCACCTCTCCTTAGTTGATGTTGTGAGAAGAAAAGTGAAATACAATTATTGTGGTAAGGAGATACATGACGGAATTTCTAGAGGAAAGCAACATTTGGCAGGGATAAGAGGAGAGGTGAAACAATGTGACAGATGTCCCCGAGAGGTCCGAGAAGAAATGCGCCAGTGCCTTCTGGGCAAAAAAGAGAGGATGCAACAAAGGGCTAAAGATCAGGCAGAAATTGCTGAGGAGATTTCGGACAGAAGGGAAAGGGGGGATGATGAGGAGGAGGAAGGCACTGAGGATTCAGATCCAGAGCTGACTGAGGCAATAGAGTGTCAACAAGTCGCTCGAAGGAACGTAAAAGTACTGATAAGTTCAGGGACATACTCCAATACAACTAGTGTGGCACGAGCTGCACGACGTCCTGACATTGGTGCAGCCTCGCAGAGAGGAGGCCCCATGGACAGCTATCTGCATAAAAGGTAAAGTGCTATACAACCAAAAATCAAGCAAGCATTGAAAGGGGTAAAAAAATCAGCAGAAGTTACAGGACATGCATTTAAAAGTATTTGCAAATGATTTTTCCATGCAGGTGTCCCTGCACATGCAGCTGAAAGCGAATATTTCCAACCTATGCTAGATGCCATAGCAGATGCTGACCCTGGCTTGAAGGCCCCGTCACGTCGAGGCATATACGGGCGTGGCCTTGAGGGAGAGATTGAGGAGCTCCATCAGTGGGTTGAAAGTTTCAAGTATATCTGGATGGAGAGAGGATGCACCATCATATGTGATGGTTGGACTGGTACCACGAAGAAGTCCATGATTGACTTTTTGGTCTATTGCATCGAAGGTACAGTATTTGTTAAATCTACAGATACATCAAATTATGAAAAAAATGTAAATTATTTGTTTCATTTGATGGATAAGATGGAAGACCAAATTGGAGAGAACAATGTTGTGCAAATAGTCACTGATAATGAAGCCAGTTATAAAACTGCAGGGAAGAAATTGATGCAGAAGCGCGGGCATTTATATTGGCTCACATATGCAGCACATTGTCTGGATTTGATACTTGAAGACATTGGGAAGAAAAATAATGTGAAGAAGACAATTGAGAGGGCACAAAAAATCACCCAATATATTTATGGCCATCCTAGGATATTGAACATGTTCAGGGAGCATACAAGTGGGGGCAAGATACCATCCGTGCAGAGCCATCCAAATTTGCTTCGAATTTCATTTCTTTGGAGTCTTTGCACCAGTATAAGAATGAGCTCAATTCTTTCTACTTTATCCTTATAGATATCATCAGTATTTGATTCAAATTTCATTTCTTTGGAATCTTTGCACAGGTATAAGAATAAGTTGAAAGCTTTCATGTACCACAATGCCCTGTAGGAATACATAGACAAGTCGAATGTTGATGCTCAGATGGATTATTTGGATGTCGGCCACATCGTGGAAGACAACTAATCCTGGGGCAGAGTCTCACGGTATATGAAAGTAGTCACACCCCTCGTGAAGATCCTAAGAATGGTAGATGGCAATGAGAAAAATGATATGGGATATCTGTACGATGCCATGGACCGTGCCAAATTAGAGTTGTAGAATTCTCTTCCCAGAGAATATGCAAATTGGTGAAAAATTATTGACCATAGATGGGACAACATATTACACCATGACTTGCTTACAACTGGTAAGTGATTAATTGTACTGATACATTGTTCTTTAGGTTATTTTATAACTAACAATTAGTTAACTATACATAAATGTAGGTTATTTCTTCAACCCTCGATTTATGTACAATGCAAATGCAAATCTTGATGGCAATGTGTTTCAAGGCACTTTAAAAGTCATTGGTTGTTTATCGAGGACACCAGAAAAGAGACTTCAGGTCGAAGTAGAGGTTGGCCTTTATTGATTTTATCAATAAGACGTATAGAATTTACTTAAGAAGTTATGTTAATCTATTACTTTATCTTTGTAGATGAACTATTATAGAATGAGGACTGGGACATATTCTGACTCCCAATTGCAATACGCTGTGGGAAGAGTGAGCCCAGGTATACTAAATCTTTCTGCTTAAATTGAGTCAATATGTATTAGTACATCATGGAGAATTGATCTTTATTTACATCTTACATTTATTTATTTATGATTGGTGGAACAGCTGACTGGTGAATAATGGTGAACAACCGAGATATGGGCAGTAATGCATTGACTTTCATTGCAATTAGGGTGCTCAGTCAAACAACATCAACAATGTGAAAGAAATTGGAGCACGTTCAGCCATATACACTCAAATGTTCGCAATCGGCTAAAGGCTGAACGATTAAAAAATTAGTCTTCTGTCACTACAATATGAGGTTAAAAATAAGGAACATGAAGTTAAGACAACAGCTGAGGGACAAATGCGTCGCAAAGAATGCAACTCCAGAAATTGATGTTGACGCTTTATTTGATGATGACAATCCCCTACAGTCTTGGGTGGAGATACGAGAGCAGGTTGATGAGCCCGTTTTTGATGTTGATGATAGAACATGGGCAGAGGGTATACTAGATGAAGATGAGCCAAAAGATCCAGAATTCAGAAGACCAACAACAAGAGCCAGAGAGACTCATGCGCGCCAGAGAAGGGACCCAGCTTTGTTTGTTCATGACACTGAGCAACAACCTGAGTTTGAGCCAGCTAGACACTCAGAATCAGATAACAGGCCAGTCACTCCTAAAATGGTCAAGCCACCTCCATCCTTAAGAAGTACATCAATGCATGAACTAACTGAGAGGACTAGTGCTGATGCTCGAGAGGACCCGACAATTGAGCAGTTGAAGCAGATTTATGTGAGGCACACGCCAAGGGGAAAAGGACTCATCTCAAAGATAAATGAAATGATCAGACCAAAAGAGAAAAAAACATCTCCAAAGGCTAAAAGACGATTGGTTTCTTATGGTTCTAACTCCCAGTGCAGCTGCAGGTGCTACTACTGGCGGTTGCACATATGCACCTACTTCCTCCTTCCACGCAGACACAAGCAGAGGATACAGTCATAGTGAAGGAGAAAATGATTCACAGAGCCAATATGGGCATCCATCAGGTTATGGAGGTGGCCAACAGGAAGCAGGCATTTATGGGTGGGGTCATCAACCAGAATTTCAATTTCATCCAGTTCCACCCAGTAGCAGTTATTGGTCAACATCCTCTTCTTATACTCAAGGTCCTTATGTTGATTCTGGATTCCAATCAAGCCAACAACCTTACACTCCAAGAGGGATCCAAAGAGGAATGTAGGACTTGGCTACCTCATTGTTTGGTTATAGTGAATATACAGAATACATGCAACCCTTTTATGGGTATCAACATCAGAAGCCAGATGACGAGGGATAAGGTTCTTCTAGCTATTATCCATATTAGTGCATCATCATTTAGGTAAGGATCATTTAATTTCTGTAACATTTACTGTGTCTAATTAAGTTTATTGTACTGCTTGAACCTACTTCATGCTTTGTTTACAGTCCAATGCCTACTTCATGTTTATTGCACTTAATCCTATTTCTTTACAGTCAAATACATGTCTAATACTTTTTTTCTGATTTTTATCAGATTATTTATATTTTCAGATTTTTCCCAAAATTTTCTATATTTTTTGCTTTTTTTACTGTTTTCAACCAGTTTCGGCCGATTTCGGTCCCGGCCGAAACCGGTACTGCCAACCTTGGCGAGTAAAAGGAAGGGGACAGGGTGAGGGATTCTCGGCACCATCCATGGATGGCATCTCGAAGGCTAGGGGCAAGTCTCTCTCTCTCTCTCTCTCTCTCTCTCTCTCTCTCTCACTCTCTCTTTCTCTCTCTCTCTCACTCTCTCTCTCCCCCCACAAATTCGGGGCTAAAAATGTCATCTCACATGATTCGTTACCATCGTTATGCATGTAACCCACATAATGTAGCCTTAGGGACATGGCAACTTTGGTTAGTAGATTTAAGGGGTATTGGGGAAAATTCCATAAAGGTAAGGGTATAGAGGTATTATTTAAAGATTTCAAGGATATATGTGTAATTTTCTTAATAATCTAATGGTGAAGAATGATACTTAACTTGATGGGCAATTATAAAGCAATTTTGTATGGCAGCAAGTATACCTAAGCAATTGTGTTCACGACACAGTAATTCTGCAATTTACTCCATACAGGGGTATTGTGCTAAAACCAAGACTTTTTCGGTAGAAAGTTGCTATGAAGAAGATTTTTATACTGAACAGAGTCAAAAGGTTTAAACCAGCGTATCATTTTTTTTTGGACAGCATGCAGAAGGATCAGTGGATGATTTATTTCGTCAATGTGGCATAATAAAGGCTGTGGATGTATTCTGGTCGGGTCACTGAGTAGAGGATACTTTCAGTTAGCAGCCGGTAAGCAGCTATTAGAAAGAATGGAACAGAGTCATCAGACATTGCAAATATAGAAAAGATTTCACAATTGAGGCAAGTTTATTTCTGGCAATGATGTGAGGAAGTTATGACTACAAAATTCTCATCAGAAGACCCTTTTAGACTTCTAGTAACTCAATGTGCTCTTTACTTATGAATGGAATTTTAGTAATATAGGAACCGGAGAGAGGGAATTCAACTTGATGAAGGAATAACATTCTCGAAAAGATATTGTAAGTCAGTTTTCATGGAAATAGAATTCTTGTAACATTGGGGAGGCCTTTTTACCTACCAGCTTAGTAGGGACTTAATTTTGAACCAAGCAGTGATGTACCCCTACTGCATTTTACTTTCATTGCGGGCATGGCCCACCTTCCAAAACAACCATTAGGAATCATATTTTCTAGTGCTACTTACTTTCGTAGTTGATGCAGAAGCCTTCCACTATCTGGATCATAGTCCTCAATTGCTTTGAAGAAGGTCCCATCTGCTACCTCTCTTGCCGAAAAAGACATTTGAACAGGACGGCCACACTCCATATTAGAAGTGATACCATGTGCTACTTCTGAGATGGATGGATAGGCATCTCCCCCTGCAAGAGCAAGAGAAACTCAACAAAGGATCGATACACCATTATCTTATAGTCCATAAGACGGTATTTCAGAGGAACACCTCGAATAGAAGGAACTTCAATGTTCACAATATCAGTCGGCCAACCAGAGTAGTTTGACCGAAATTCGACATCATCACAGTGCTGTGTGTGATAATGAAATTCCTTCCCATCAAAGAAATGCTTCCAGTATGCATTATCTGCTCTACAGTACTTGGAGAATGGCATCAACCATAAAGATGAACCAAATGAATTATACATCAATCGAGCAGTTCCCTGAGGACTTGTACAAGAGAATGGCAGATGCGTTATTCTACATAACATCTACATAACATCAAGTTGCAAAGATTGCAGTTATTCAGCTTAGATCCAGCTTATAAAAATGGAAAGAAATTAGCTCCATAGTGATTCCACTACCATGAACCATACATAAAAAGAAAAAACAATAATGGCAGCGGATTACTGAAAAAGAGAAAAAAAGCCAAGCAGGACCAAAAGGTTGGATGCCGGAGAGACCTTTAGGGCCGGTTTGAGAACGGATTAGAATAAGAGAGCGGATGAGAGAGAGAGCGGTGGGCCCCGCCTCTCCCTCACACACAATACCCTTAACCGGGCTCAGTTAGCGCAAGCGCTAACCGGGCGGGGTTAACAAACCCACCCTTAAAGTGCAACAGGCTTGTACCAATTGCCCTGAATTGTAAATCAAGAACCATACAAAATGAGGGCCCTATAGAAGACCTTGGACTGTTGCAGAAATAGTGTAAATGGAACTGAAATGGATCGTACCACCATCTAAACTCCTAAAGGGAGTTCCTTCTGGACGGTGCAAAAAGGAGTGCTTGTTTCCTAGAACTGAGAGCAAAGAAATGAGATTTGATCTTGTCCTTTTTGTTGTGATCATGGGGTCCAAAAACCCAGGTGGAAGCCCCGGTAAATCCATCTTTAAAATCTTTGCGAAACTATGTTATCATAATTCTTAATACACACATCCATGTATTCTATGACCCCATGTTGACACCTGCTTACTTTCTCGCATTAATCGAGGATTAAACATAGGGAAATACTCCCTAAATAGAGCAAAACGGCACAACGTCAAAGCTGCTCTACCAGCCGAGTTGAGCTCGGAAATCGAGACATTTCGTCGGATCCAGCGGCACAACATAACGACCGGGGATCGTCCCCGAGCAAAGGGCACTACACCAACCAATTTTCCGACAACCGAGTCGGATCTAAGGTTCGGGACAACCCGCCGTACCGAACGGCACTCTATAAAGATTCGGGAATCACCCCCGGATACCTTGCATACGGTACCACACCGCCGGCACCTCAACAACCGGGTTAACCCGGGACTCAGAACAGCCTGCCATACCATACGGTTCTTCGCCAAGAAGCGGGGGTCACCCCGACTACCAGACAAACGGCAACATCATGCCGACAGCCTAGTTACCGGGCCAACTCGGGACTCCCAGCAACCCATCGCTTCACGCCGTGCATGACGGAAAAGCAGGGAACAACTCCCGACACACCTTCTGCGAGCTGCTTGACACCGATGACTCCAACAGTCAAATCACACCTGGGTCCACCGCATTCAAGGCGGCGCTTGGACAAACACCAAGGTGTTGCAATTTTGGGTCCAGATTCAAAGCCGACTCTAGAGCCCCCCGCAGCGCTTCTGGGCGAACCCAGCCCACAGGGGATTCCTCTTAGAGTCCTCTTCGCAACGAGTCAAGGCTCGTTGTCATCCGCACCCAGACCAGGCCGGAGCGGCCGTTTTCGTCCGACCGCACAGATCTACGTCGCCAGACGCCCGACAGGACGTGATCTCCATTGCGAATTCTTTCTCTGTGATCCTGATGCGAACAACTACCAAGCTCTACCACTCAGACATTCTATTTCAAGTCATCTTCGTAACGAGGGCTCACCCGCCCCGATCCGACATCGGAACTGATCGCGGCGCCCATTCTTGTCGGGCTGCGCGACTCCAGACAGGCCCGATCTAAGGACGATCTCCCTGTTGCGGGAGTTCTCTTCGTCACCTTGCTTCGAGTTAGGGCCTGGCCTTCGGTGTCATCATACTACGTCTAAGTCCTCATCGCAACGAGGGCTCACCCGCCCTGATCCAACGTCGGAGCTAATCGCGGCGCCCATTCTCGCCAGCGCGCGCAGGCTGCAACCTTCCTGCTTGCAGACCGATGTTAAAGCGACCGCACCTTCCAAAAAATAATAATAATAATAAAAAATATAAAATATAAAAAAATCTACTTCTCTTTCCAAAAAAACCCCCCATGTTTCCCCGCGTAAACCCCCCTAGGAGGGGGGTTTAGGCGGACCAGCCGGACCCCCCCGGGCTGGTCCGCATAAACCCGGGCCCACTAGCATTAAAACAAAAAAAAGAGGGGTTTCTCCCAGCGTAAACCCCCCAAATGGGGGGGGGGGGGGGTTTACACGGACCAGTCACCCCCCCGGGCTGGTCCGCGTAAACCCGAGCCCACCAGCATTAAAACAAAAATAAAAAAAGAGGAGTTTCTCCCCGCGTATACCCCCCAAGGGGGAGGGGGGTTACGCGGACCAGCCACCCCCCCCCCCGGGCTGGTCCTCGTAAACCCGGCACCACCAGCATTAAAACAAAAACAAAAAAGGGGGGTTTCTCGACTGGTCCGCGTAAACCCGAGCCCACCAACAACAAAAACAAAAAAAGAGAGGGGTTTCTCCCATCGTAAACCCCCCAAAAGAGGGGGGGGGGGTTTACGCGAACCAGCCCCCGGGATGGTCCGCGTAAACCCAGGCCCACACCCCCTAAAACGAAAAAAAAATAAACTAGCGGGACTTTCCAAGGTTTACGCGTACCAACCCCCCCCCCCCCCGGGTTAGTCCGTGTAAACCTCCCTCTCCCTCTCAGAACAAAAAAAATATATATTTTTTTATTAATTTTAGGGGGTTTACGCGGACTAGCTCACCCCCTCCGGTCCAACCCTCATAAACCCCCCTGACCCTTCACATTCCTCTATAAAAACCCCCCCATTGGGTGGCCAAAAAAAAAGATGCATGGAGCTCATCCCCAGGACTACAAACGGCGCGTGAAGGACTTGGTTGGTTGGTTTTGTGTTTGCTAGGCTCACGCCGAGAGCATGTCGCATGATTGTCCTTCATACGGCGTTTAGCCAAAACACAAACCTCCACAAAGGCGGCCCCTGCTTTGATGAACGCAACCTATTTGGATATCATTTGACAATCACATGATGCCCGGATGTTGCTTGACGAAAGTACTCTGCCTAGGCTCTATCTCGATATTCGTGCATGGCCCTGATGTGGCTCGACGAGAGCACCCCGCCCGGTCCCTGCCTCTATAAACGCGCACTGCTGGATGGTGTTTGATTAGAGCACCCTGTCTAGTCTCTATCTCAAGGATCGTGTGCCGCCCTGGTGTAACCTCGATAAGCATGCCCTCAATGCGATTATCTGAACAATGGGCATACTTCACGAGT
Source organism: Amorphophallus konjac (assembly GCA_022559845.1). Classification (NCBI taxonomy): domain Eukaryota; kingdom Viridiplantae; phylum Streptophyta; class Magnoliopsida; order Alismatales; family Araceae; genus Amorphophallus; species Amorphophallus konjac. Next base: position 240,410,928 of record CM040128.1, read on the forward strand.
CTCGACGCAAGATGAAGTGTCAAGTCTCTGCCTCTGTGAACGTGCCCCGAGCACGACCATCGAGGTCTCATGGCGCCCATCCCCTTCAGTCACAACGGTGCCCCCGGCACCCGACTGCCAGTCTCAGACGTGCCCCGAGCACGACCATCGAGGTCTCATGGCGCCCATCCCCTTCAGTCACAACGGTGCCCCCGACAATCGACTGCCAGTCTCAGACACGCCCCGAGCACGACCATCGAGGTCTCACGACGCCCATCTCCTTCAGTCACAACGGTGCCCCGGCACCCAACTGCCAGCCTCAGACGCGTGTCGGGCTACTCTAGCCCCAACGGCGCTCAACAACTTCAGTCACAACGGTGCCCCCGACACCCGACTGTCAGCTACTCCAGTCACATCAGGGCCCGCGGCACCCGACCGCTCAACCACTCGAGTCACCACGGTGCCCCCGGCACCCGACTGCCAGGTCCAGACGGCGTCGGGTTACTCTAGCACCAACGGCGCTCAAAAACTTCAGTCACAACGGTGCCCTCGTCACCCGACTGTCCAGCCACTTCAGTTACAACGGTACCCTCGGCACCCGACTGCCAGCCTCACAAATGCCCGACTGCCGGGGTTCCTCGGTGTCAAGTTACTCTAGTCACAACGGTGCCCCCGGCACCCGACTGCCAGTCTCAGACACGCCTGATCACCAGGGTCTCCCGACGCCCAGCCCCCTCGTCACAACGGTGCCCCCGGCACCCGACTGCCAGTATCAGCTGCGCCTGACCACCAGGGTCTCCCGGCGCCCAGTTCCCTCAGCTACTCCAGTCACAACAGTGCCCTCGGCACCCGACTACCCAGCAACTCCGGTCTCATCGGTGCTAATGGCACCCGACTGCCCAACTACTCCAGTCACAACGGTGCCCACGGCACCCGGCTGTTCCGAGCTCAACGGCACCTAGTTGCCCCAGTCATGGTGGTACTCACGTTGCCCGACCACCCCAGTCTCAACAGCGCTCGGCCGCCCCTGCCTCAACAGCGCCCGGTAGCTCCAGTCACAGCGGTGCTCGTGCCACCCGGTCGCCCCTATCTTAACGGCGCCCAACTGTTCCAACACAGCGATGCCCATGGCACCCCAACTTCCTCGATCTCAACGGTGCTCCGTATCGGGGATATATCACGACACCCTTCGGGTGGCATCCTGTCGAGTCTAAGTCCTTTGACGGACACTATGTACAAATGCGGAAATACCCGCGCAATAATGCAATGACCCGGGGACCGTCACAAATGACGGAGTTGTCCCGTGGCTTGCACACATATGTAATCGGGCTTTCACGCCCCCATATAAATGCCTTTCAGGGCATATAGTTATGTAATCCAATCAGGGAATTGATCCCCATCCTCGCCAGCAACCAGTCTCAACCTCGTATAGCAGATTGCCATCTGTCTCCCAGCTCGGTCCTAACCTAGATAGACCCTATACCTGAGCCAGAACCTGCCTACTCCTTGCCGAGCCAGTGTCCGTTGCTCCTCTGTCCGAGCCAATACCTCGTTCACATAAACCAGGCTCTCTGCCCCCAGTTATCCCTGCTGTATTATTGTTGCTCTGTAACTGTTGCATGGACTAAGCCCTCCCGACGTCGCGACTCCCAGGGTCCCTGACTCTCTTCTTCGACAATTGAAACAAAGGTGTTCGGGCTCCGCCCGATATAAAATAAACACCGATTACTTGCGATCGGTGGGGAAGACGTCCAGTACACGAGTCCCCACAATCCTCTACACTCATACTAGCGGAACCTCCTCCTCTCCACATGGCGCACGACATTCCGTGCCCACGTGCCGTGCCCTGGCGGCACATCCCCAGTCAAACACTTGGTTCCGCAGGTGATCGTCGAGAAATCGACTGGCACGCCCGCATTCCACCCAGCCATCCCTGTCCAAGTTTCCCAAAACGATTAACCATACGCCATTCGTACTTGTGCGTTCTTATCATTCTTTTCACCCTCTTTTCAATACCCCCGGAATCCCCGCGTGCCAAGACGACCTCTCTCGGCCTTCCGTAAGAGGCGAGTGTGCGTCACCGCCGCGAGGAAAAACATAAGGGATTCCTCGCGAGCGAAACAAGTTGGCACGCCCAGCGGGACGTCTCCTACCTTTCTTCTTTCTGCCGGAGAAGAGTCACACCTGCCAAGTATGCGCTCCAATGCCCTCACCTTTTCTTATCGGAGAGGAAGAGGAGGGCCCCCGTCCAGGCTGCAACATGCGACCGGTCGTCATCGAGCGACCAACCTACACCAGCAACAGCAACAACAAACCGGTGGCGAGAGTGACCTACGGCCCAATCGTCATCGCTTTTCACGCCGGGCACGTACAGTTGGCAACCCCAATCGTGTTCGGTAACTCGGCCTCGACCTTCGGCTCGCCATGATCCTCGAGCGCCATTGCCGTGGCCAACGAGCAGCCCAGTCTAGCGACTGCCTATACAGGCAACTGGCCCCTCTACTCCTCCAGCAATGAAGACCCACACGGTCATTGACCCCTGGGTCCCCAGCTCCGCCAGCACCCGACACGGGCCTCCGCCCTCGGGTTTCCAGTAAAACGTCACCCCCGACCAGTTCAAGCATCGGGTCCCCAGCGATGTTGATTCCCAACACGGACAACGAGATACGGGTCTTTGGCACCTCAACACCTGATACGGGTGCTAAACTCCGGGTCTCTGCCACATCGGCTTCCAGCACAAGCTTCCAACCTTAGATACCCAGTGCAACATCGACAACGGCCTGTGGGGGCATTACGCCCAAGGCTTCGGCCACATCAACTCCTAACACGGGCACCAAGCCCGGGACGTGGCCACCTCAACACCCAAGATGGGCTTCCAGCCCTGGGTCTCAACTCCAGCAGCACCCTAGATGGGCTTCCAGCCCTGGGTCCCAGCATTCCAGCATCACCAGCACCCAAGACGGGCATTCAACCCTGGGTTCCAGCTCCAGCAACACCCAAAAAGGGCGCCTAGCTCTGGGATCCAGCTCCAGCAATACCCAAGTAGGGCGTTCAGCCCTGGGATCCAGCCTCAACAACACCCAAAAAGGCCGTCCAGTCCTAGGTTCCAGTTACATCAACACCCAGGGCGGGATGCCAGCCTTGGGATCCGGCATCATCAACACCCAAGACGGGTGTCCAACTCCGGGTCCCAGCTCTATCAACACCCGAGACAGGCACTCGGCCTCGGGTCCTAGCTTCATCAGCACCCGAGACGGGCTTCCAGCCCCAGGTTCCAATTTCATCAACGCCCAAGACAGGCATCCAGCCCTGGGTCCCAGCACGATCAGCACTCAAGACGGACTTCTAGCCCCGAGTCCCAGCTTTGTCAGCACTCAATATGAGTTTTCAGCCCCAAATCCCACCTTTATCAGCTCCCAGTATAGGATTTCATCCTCGGGTTCCGATGACAACTCGAACGGCCTAAGTGAATGCCAAGCTCCAGGTCGCCACTCTGTCGGCCCCAGCTCGGGCGTCAAACTCCCGAGTTCCGGCTACACCGACACTCACCAGAAGCGCCATGCTCCAGACAACCCCGGACCGAGTTCATTCGATCCACCGCATTGATGCTGAGTCAACCTCGGCCCCGCAAAAAAAAGGGGGGTGCCATAGCGGCTGCAAAAATGGGTGACCCACCGCCGCCGCCCCTGCCTCCAAAAGACAAGACGAGAGTCAAAGGAGCCCATGCACCAGTAGCACACCGGGGGCAACCACCCCGGTCCAGTATCCAGCCCTCCAAGCCCAAGCAAGGGGGGAACTCCAAGGAGGAGCGTCGGTCCTCCCTTAAATGAATATGGGTCATTAGAAAAGAGACTCAAACAATTTGGAGGTCACGAGTCAAGAGATCCCTCCACTCAGCAGAATGGCACCAAGCTTGAAATCCAGCAGAGAGGATGCTGGCTCAAGATCTTGCTACTCAGTGAAGCACCAGTCAAGGTAGACTCCAGTTCTTGATAGACTGGGGGCACCAGTTCACCCTCAGAAGCACCCCCAAAAAGGAAAGAGGGTAATGCGAATCATCAATAGCACTGTAAAGGTGTTCGCATACCACCACACCGACATCAACAAGTAGCGCGGGGAACCCACCTTGCCAACGTCAATCAATGGTCCAGGGTGAATCCCGCCGACACCCACCCAGTAGCTCGAGAGAAATTCCACCTACGTTAGCCAACGACTCGGTGGAATCCCCGCCAATGCCAACTGGTGACACCGGCAAAGCTCCATCGGGTCCCCACCGGTGGCTAGCAGCAAACCCCGGCCGAGCCACCCAGACCCCAGTCAAAGTCCCAGCCATCTATAGCAAAGATCAGCCAGTCTTCGGATTCACCCTAAAGCTCCGAGCTACTCGGTTGAGGGTCGATCCACAGTCAGTTCTACAACAGCAACAAGTCGTCGATGGCGCAACTTACAGGCAACATCCCCTGACAGCGACAAGCTAAGGACGACAGCCACAAGGCTCATAGGTACAAAAAAAGAGGCGCTAAAAATAGAGATGCCCCAGCAGACTCAGCCACTATCTCCATAAGGAGGTGGCTGGGGGCAAAAAGGCCGCAAATCAAGTTGAGGTGAAAATCCTTAAGGGTGCCTCAGGCAAATCGGGTAACCCCTCGGTGTGAAAACCCGTAAGGGCACACCAGAAAAAGCAAAACGGGGCCAGCTCTGGTGAAAACCCGAAAGGACGGTAGAGCCGGTAAAGAGAAAATGAAAGATCTCTCTTCCTCACTAGGAACAACCAACCACCTCACCCTAAACCCCTGACCGGTCCACCACAATAGTGGGTCAGTATACCTTCTACTGGCCATCACGCCACGATGGTCGGCCTACACCCAGTCTTTGACCAATACACCATCACGGTCAGTCATCTCCCAACATCCACGTCAATACACCATCACGATCGAACCACCTATTTCCTCCTAGCCTTACACCATCCTAGCCAATCTCTATCCCCTCGACCAATACGCCTGTATGGCCGTTCGGCCTTCACCCCGGCCATACACCTATGCAGTTGGCCCGCACCTACCCTTGACCAAAACACCTCCAAAGTAAGTCAAACACCTGATCTCTACCCAAAACACCATAATGGTTAGCCTACACATCACCCAGTTCCTGACCAATACACCTTCCCAGTCGGTTAAATCCCTAACCTTTGGCTAATACACCTCTTCGGTCGACCTACGTCAGTTCTTGGCCTATCGCCACCACAACCCAAAACCTCAGCCTTTGCATCATCAAAGCCAATATGTTCAAGCTTCAGTCCAAACTCCAGCTACAAGCTACACAGATCAACCAGCCAGAAGGTCTACGTGAAGCTTCGGATTGCTCAGCAATTAGCCAAGCCCTAGCAAGCAACTCCAGCATGAACACAGCGGATCAACGGCAATGATCCTGCCAGCAACGTCCATCAACAGCAGCAAGCTAAGGACAGCTAGCGCCAGTCACCAAACAGCCAAGAGGCTCTTAGTTAAACAAAAAAAACAACAAACAAAAAAATGGGGTTAAAAATAGAGAAACCCCGGCAGACTCAGTCGTCCTCTTTCACAAGGAGGCGGCTGGGGGCAAAAAGACTAGCAACCCGGCTGAGGTGAAAACTCGCAAGAGCACCTAAGGCAAAATTGGGTAACCCCTCGATGCGAAAACCAGCAAGGGCGCATCCAAAAAAGTAAAAGGGGGCCAGTTCTGGCGAAAACCCAAAAGAGCGACAGAGCTGGTAAAGAGAACACACACAAAAACTCTCTCCTCCTTCATCCGGGGCAGCCAGCTACCCACCTTCTAACAATCATATCCCCTGTCTGTTGGCCCATACCAGTCTCTGATTAATGTCCTGCTCCAGTTTATAAATCTGGCATCTCCCTGTCGGCCATATACCATCACGTTCGGCCTACGCCAGTTCCCTGGGCCACTCTTCTCCTTGCTTGGTCTATACCAGTCCCTGACTAGTACACCTCTCTAGCTCATTGATCTTACACTCCCCAGTTAGCCATACACCGCCCCGGTTGGCTCACACCTCCTCCGGCCTCACACCACCAAGTTCGGCTCGTATACACCAACAACTCATGCACCATTCCAGCCATTCATTCCAACAAACCTCAGCCTACACACCACCTCGGTTGGCCTCTGAACTGCATCAACGTTGGATCCATTTATCATAAAGATCCATCAACCTAGAACTCCCAGTCATCAGCCCATCATTGTTAAGCCACCATAAACGCAGTTATGACTCCAACAATATGCCGCCAAGGCTCACCGGTTCCCAGATCACCAGTCAAACTTCAGATTACTCAGTAACCAGCCAAAGCCACCACCATGACTACAATGACGACAAACCATACACAGCATAAACTTTAGGTCACGTCCCCTGACAGCAGCACGCTACGGACGGCAGCCACAAAGTTCCCCGATTAAAAAAAATGGGGTTAAAAATAGAGATACCCTGGCGACCTCAGTCAACTCCCTCCACGGGACTACTGAGGGAAAAAATTGTCATCAACCTAACTGAGGTGAAAACCCGCAAGGGCACCTCAGGCAAAATCGGGTAACCCCTCGGTGTGAAAACTCATAAGGGCATACCGGAAAAAGCAAAAGGGGGCCAGCTCTAGCGAAAACCCGCAAGGGCGGTGGAGCTGGTAAAGAGAAAAAAAAAACCCTCTTCCTCTCTACTCCTCACTGATGAAAGCCGTTGACCGCGATGTCCCGCCGACGGCGAGCTCAACATCACTCCACAACAATGGTGGCCATTACACCCTCGAGGGTCGGTCATCGTCAATTCCAGCTCCAGTATTCGGCTACACACCTCAACGGCCAGCCGACCAATTCCAGCCTTCCGGCTACTGCACATCAGCAGTTAACCAGCCAGCTCCAACTCCAGCCTCCAGCTCCAGTATTCGGCTACACACATCAACGGTCAGCCGACCAGTTCCAGCCTTCCGGCTACTACACATCAGCAGTTAGCTGGCCAACACCAGCTCCAGCCTCCAACTCCAATATTCGGCTACACACCTCAACGGTCAGCCGACCAGCTCCAGCCTTCCGGCTACTACGCACCAACAGTCAGCCGGCGAGTTCCAGTCGCCAGCTCTAGCATTCGGCTACACACCTTAGTGGTCAGCAGACCAGTCCCAATCTTCCGGCTACTACGCATCAGCAGTCAGCCGGTTAGCTCCAGTTCCAGTCTCCATCTCCAGCATTCGGCTACACACCTCAGCGGTCAGCCAACCAGTCCCAATCTCCGGCTATAAAACCTCAGCGGTCAGCCGGCCAGCTCCAGTCCCAGTCTCCGACTACAACACCTCAATGATTAGCTGGCCAGCTCCAGTTCTAGCTCCAGTCCCAATTCCCGGCTACAACACCCCGAGCAGTCAGCCGGCCAGCTCCAACTCTAGCCCTAGCCTCTGGCTACAACACCCTAGTGGTCAGCCGACCAGCTCCAGCTTCAGCTCCAGTTCCAATCCTCCGAGTACAACACCGTAGCGGTCAGTCGATGGCCAACAACCGGTCTTTAGCTAATATACCTCAGAATCAACCAGCAACTCCAGCAACATAGGCCAACACACCCTCACGGGCCGGCCTCCAGCTTTCACTCTCCAATAACACATGCCAACACACCCTCACAGGTCGGCCTCCAGCCTCCAATGACATAGGCCCACACACCCTCACGAGTCGGCCTCCAGCCTCCAGTCCCCAGCAACGTAGACCAAAACACCCTCACGGGTCGGCCTCCAGCCTCCAACAACATAGGTCAACACACCCTCACGGGTCGGCCTCCAGCCTCCAGGTTCCAGTCCCCAGTAACGTAGGCCAAAACACCCTCACGGGTTGTCCTCCAGCTTCTAGTCTCCAGCCATTCAAGTCAACACGCCTCATTCAGGCAGGCCTCCAACACCCAGCCTTCAATATCCAGCTTCTAGTATCCACTTTCCAGAATCCGGTCTCCAATATCCAACCGCCGGTATCCAATTTCCAATACCCAGCTCCAAAATCTAACTTCCAGTTTCCAGTACCTAGTCCCAGTACCCAACCTCCAGCATCTAGTTCAAGTACCCCAGTTTCCAGTATCCAACTCCAGTACCCCGCTTCCAGCTTCCAGTTCCAGCTGCCAAATCCGACGTCCAAATTCCAGCATCTAGTTCCCGTATCCAACTGTCAGTATCCAGTTCCAGCCCCCAGTTCCCAGCATCTAATTTTCGATTTCCCATCTCCAATTCCAATTTCTAGCAATGGGCTAGCACGCCTCATAGGGGTAGGCCCCCAGTCCCAACTCCCAGTATCCAAATCCCAGCTTCCCGTCCCAGCATCCAATGTCCAATTTCCAGTTTCCAGTCTCTAGTCCCAGTTTCAAGTCTCCTGCTCCAGTATCCAGTTCCCAGTCGCAACCTTCAGTCCCAGTACCCAATAGCCAGATCCCAGTCTCCAGTCCTGGTATCTAGTCCCAATTTCCAGTTTCCAGTCCCAGTATCCAATCTTCCATCCCAACATCCAGTTCCCAATCCTCAGTTCCTGTCTCCAACAATAGGCCAGTACACCTCATGCAGGTAAGCCTCCAGTCCCAGCTTCTAGTATTCAAATCCTAGTCTCTAGTCCCAGTTCCCAGCCTCCAATTTCCAGTTCTCAGTCCCAATACCCAGTCCCAGTATCTAGTATCCATATCCCAATCTCCAGTCCCAGTATCCAGTTTCCGACTTCCAAGTTCCCAGCCTCCAATTTCGATGCCCAGTCTCCAGTCCCAATATCCAGTATCCAAATCCCAACTCCATATCTAGTATCCAGTTTCCAGTCTCCAGTTCCTAATTCCCAGCCCCAGTACCCAATCTCCAATCCCAGTATCTAATATTCAAATCCCAATTTTCAGTACCAACTTCCAACTTCTAGCCTCCAGTTCCCAGTTTCCAGCCCCAGTACTCAGTCTCCAATATCTGAGTCACAATCTCCAGTCCCAGTATTCAATTTTTACCTTCCAGTTTCCAATCTCTAACCTCCAGCTTCCAACAATAGACCAACATGCCTCAGCCAGGCAGGTCTTCCAGTCTAAGTAACTAGTTTCCAACCTCCAACTCCCAGTTGCCAGCAACGGGCCAATATGCTTTATTCAGGCAGACCCCCAGTATCCAGTTCCAAATCTCTAACAATAGGTCACTACGCCTCACAGGCAGATCAACAACAACAACCACATGAACCAGTCAAGATGCCTTACAGACTACTATGTCTCAAAGGCCTGCCTACAGCAACCCTAGATCAATACACCCCCAAGGGTCGGTCTATCCCTCTCTTAGATTATTACACCGCAATGGTCGGCCAGCGACGATACCTTCAGCGGCACCTCAGTGATCAGCCGATCGTAGAGCCCGAGCCATATACCTCAGCGATTAGCAGAGCTGGGTTCCTAGTTGATACACCTCGGCGATCAACCAGCACACTAACAGGTACCATCCACCACACTACGATGGTTATATGTCTAACATCATTTGTAGTCATTGTACTTTTTAAAGGGTCGGACAACCTCGACTTCGGCTATTACACCATGACCATTAGCCGACAACATCAACATTTGGCCAGACACCGCAAGGGTAGGCCGAATATGATTTCAAGCCAACACGCCTCTCTGGGGGCAAATCCAACAACTTCAGACCAAGATGCCCCACTAAGGCAGGTCTTCAACTCTCCAGCAACCTCAAGCCGACATGCTTCGTCGAGGCAGGTCTCCAGCAACGGCAGACCAAAACGCCTCGCCAAGGCAGGTCTCCAACAACCTCGGACCAAGACGCCTCGCCAAGGCAGGATTCAAGAAACCTCAAGCCGACATACCTCGCCGAGATAGGTCTCCAGCAACCTCGAACCGAGACACCTCGACGAGGCAGGACCCCAGCAACACCCGGTCAACACGCCTCGTCGAGGCCGATCGCCAGCAACACCAGGTCAATGGCCCTTGCCAAGGTCAACCCCCAGCAACACCAGGCCAACATGTCTCGCCGAGTCTCGCCTCCAGCAGCATTAGGCCAACACACCTAGCTGTGGTAGGTCTTCATCGACAATGGACTAGTACGCCTCGTCGAGACAAGTCCACGACACAACTCTAGCTACAACGCCTCAGAGGTGTGACCAGCCCGTCCCATAGGACGGTCAACACCAAGCTTGGCCAATGCACCCCTACAGGCGGTCAATGAACAATGCCAGCACCCTACGAAAAAATCAACCACCACAGCAGTGGTAGGCCGCTAGGGACCAACCACAGGCTTCACCACAAAGCCTCAGTCAAAGCGGCGGCCATTTCGTCGCCAGCCAGCGGTCCCAGAAGCCGAGGGATAGGTGGCCCTCGGATTCACAAGAATGGGGAGTCTCAAACCCCCTACGCAGCATCGTCGGCTACAGTCACGCTCACAGAAGAACAGGCCAAGGAGTGAAAAATACTCATTGCACTCGATGGCTTGGCCAAGGAGTTTCTCCCAGCATTAAAACAAAAAAAGAGAGGTTTCTCCCAGCATAAACCCCCCAAATGGGGGGGGGGTTACGCGGACCAGCCCGGGGGCGTTTCGCGGACCAGCCCTCCCCCCCCCCCGGGGCTGGTCCGCGTAAACCCGGGCCCACCATCATTAAAACAAAAATTAAAAAAAGAGGGGTTTCTCCCCACGTAAGCCCCCCAAAGGGGGGGGTTTACACGGACCAGCCCCCACCCCCGGCCTGGTCCACGAAAACCCGGGCCCACCAACATTAAAACAAAAATAAAAAAAAATGAGGGGTTTCTCCCCGCGTAAACCCCCCAAAAGGGGGGGTTTACGCAGACCAGCCCGCTCCCCGCGTAAACCCCCGAAAGGAGGGGGGGGTTACGCGGACCAGCCCGCCCCCTCCCCAGGCTGGTCCGCGTAAACTCGGGCCCACCAGCATTAAAACAAAAACAAAAAAAAGGGGTTTCTCCCTGCGTAAACCCCCCAAAGGGGGGGGGGGGGCGGTTTACGTGGACCAACCCCCCCCCCCCGGGCAGGTCCGCGTAAACCCGAGCCCACCAACATTAAAACAAAAACAAAAAAAGAGAGGGGTTTCTCCCCGCGTAAACCCCCCAAAAGGGGGGGGTTTACGCGGACCAACCCGCCCGGGCTGGTCCGCGTAAACCTAGGCCCACACCCCCTAAAACAAAAAATAAAATAAAATACCGGGACTTTCCCCGCGTAAACCCCCCAAAGGGGGGGGGGGGTTTACGCGGACCAGCCCACCCCCCTCGGGCTAGTCAGCGTAAACCTCCCTCTCCCTCTCAGAACAAAAAAATATATATATTTTATTAATTTTAGGGGGTTTACGCCGACCAGGTCACCCCCTCCGGTCCAGCCCACGTAAACCCCCCCCCCCCGACCCTTCATATTCCTCTATAAACCCCCCCCCCCATTGGGTGGCCAAAAAAAAAGATGCATGGAGCTCATCCCCGGGACTACAAACGGCGTGTGAAGGACTTTGTTGACTTGTTTTGTGTTTGCTAGGCTCACGTCGAGGGCATGTCGCATGATTGTCCTTCATACGGCGTTTAGCCAAAACACAAACCTCCTCAAAGGCGGCCCCTGTTTTGATGAACGCAACATATTTGAATATCATTTGACAATCACATGTTGCCCGGATGTTGCTTGACGAAAGCACTCTGCCTAGGCTCTATCTCGATATTCGTGCATGGCCCTGATGTGGCTCGAGGAGAGCACCCCGCCCGGTCCCTGCCTCGATGACCGCACACTGCTGGATATTGCTTAATGAGAGGACCCTGCCTAGTCTCTGTCTCGAGAATCGTGCGCCGCCCTGGTGTCACCTCGATAAGCATGCCTAAACGGGCTTATCTGAACAATGGGCATACTTCACGAGTCTCGACGCAAGATGAAGTGTCAAGCCCCTGCCTCTGTGAACACGCCCCGAGCACGACCATCGAGGTCTCATGGTGTCCATCCCATTCAGTCACAACGGTGCCCCCGGCACCCGAATGCCAGTCTCAAACGCGCCCCGAGCACGACCATCGAGGTCTCATGGTGTCCATCCCATTCAGTCACAACGGTGCCCCCGGCACCCGAATGCCAGTCTCAGACGCGCCCCGAGCACGACCATCGAGGTCTCATGGCGCCCATCCCCTTCAGTCACAACGGTGCCCCCGACACTCGGCTGCCAATCTCAGACGTGCCCCGAACACAACCATCGAGATCTCACGACGCCCATCTCCTTCAGTCACAACGGTGCCCCGGGCACCCAACTGCCAGCCTCAGACGCGTGCCGGGCTACTCTATCCCCAAAGGCGCTCAACAACTTCAGTCACAACGGTGCCACCTGCACCCGACTGCCAGCTACTCCAGTCACATCGGGGCCCGTGGCACCCGACCGCTCAACCACTCGAGTCACCACGGTGCCCCCGACACCCGACTGCCGAGTCCAGACGGTGCCGAGTTACTCTAGCACCAACGGTGCTCAACAACTTCAGTCACAACGGTGCCCTCGGCACCCGACTGCCCAGCCACTTCAGTTACAACAGTGCCCTCGGCACCCGACCGCCAACCTCACACATGCCCGACTGCCGGGCTTCCTCGGCGTCCAGTTACTCTAGTCACAACGGTGCCCCCGACACCCGAGTGCCAGTCTCAGACACGTCTGACCGCCAGGGTCTCCCGGCGCCCAGCCCCCTCTAGTCACAACGATGCCCGCGGCACCCAACTACCAGTCTCAGCTGCGCCTGACCACCAGGGTCTCCCGGTGCCCAGTTCTCTCAGCGACTCCAATCACAACGGTGTCCTCGGCACCCGACTGCCCAACAACTCCAGTCTCATCAGTGCCAATGACACCCGACTGCCCAGCTACTCCAGTCACAACGGTGCCCACGGCACCCGGCTGTTCCGAGCTCAACAGCACCTAGTTGCCCCAGTCATGGTGGTAATCACGCCGCCCGACCACCCCAGTCTCAACAGCGCTCGGCCGCCCCTGCCACAACAGCGCCCGGTCGCTCCAGTCACAGCGGTGCTCGCGCCACCCGGTCGCCCCTGTCTTAACGGCGCCCAGCCGTTCCGACACAGCGGTGCCCATGGCACCCCAACTTCCTCGATCTCAACGGTGCTCCGTATCGGGGATATGTCGCGACACCCTTCGGGTGGCATCCTGTCGAGTCATAAGTCCTTTGACGGACACTATGTACAAATGCGGAAATACCCGCGCAATAATGCAATGACCCGGGGACCGTCACAAATGACGGAGTTGTCCCGTGGCTTGCACACATATGTAATCGGGCTTTCACGCCCCCATATAAATGCCTTTCAGGGCATATAGTTATATAATCCAATTAGGGAATTGATCCCAATCCTCGCCAACTACTAGTCTCAATGTCGTCTAGCAGACTACCATCTGTCTCCCAGCTCGGTCCTAACCCCTCTACCCGGATAGACCCTATACCCGAGCCAGAACCTGCCTACTCCCTGCCAAGCCGGTGTCCGCTGCTCCTCTGTCCGAGGGTTTGGAGAGCGTCAGAACTCCCGTTAGGGGGGTGCACCTCCGTGGTTGGTGGAGGCAGCTCGTCGGCTTGGTTGTTGTCATCAGAGGGGAGGTTTTCCGTGGGATGGGAAGGCACAGGTTCTCCTTCCCCTGCTATCACGGTCTTTCCCTTGCCGCCGGCGATCCTCCTACCGGAATTTCTTCGCACCATGATGGCTCTTTGCTCGTTTCCCACAGACGGCGCCAGATGAAGAGGCGTAATCTCACGCTGAGCCTAAGTCGTGAGATCCTTGAAGATTCTTTGATCACAGCCACCACGCGTATATAATCTGCAAGATGGGAAACAGATCAGGGGAGCCTAGGGACGAAACCCCGGGGGGAACCCTCCGATGCTTAAGTCAACAAATATGATAGAGCAAGGGTGCGAAGAGAGGTGGTAGGAGAAAAAGAGGGCGTGAGATTATTCTCCACCAAGAGGTGTGGTGGTTCTTACTCAGGATTGCTTGCTTACCCCTTCGGAGGGTCTCCTTGGGGATTTATATAGCGATCCGTTTAATGCAGGAGCCCTGGGAGTCGAGGGGATTCAGGGGGGTTACGTCCTCGTCGTGGGCTCTTTATGGCACGAGGACTCTTGCTCTCCCTTATCCCTTGGGGTTCCCTGCTCCTGAAGGATGCGTAACGGATGCTTGGATAAGCTTCCGACAGTCGGTCCGAGCTTGGGACGCTTGCTCAGGGTTTCCTCCGAGCAATGGGCGTGTAGCTCGGATAGGTCAAGTTGGGTCCCCACAGGGGGCCTTCTCGATCGATCTATCGTTCGGACTCCCGGACCCGAGGGCCGCCTAGGAAGTGCTGCTCCAAGTGAGTTTTGGGCTTTGAAGTAAGTGGGCCCAAAATGGGGCTGTCACTTAAGGGAGCCGGGTCTGGTTTGGTCGAATTAGACCTAGTTGGGCCGTACTCTTGGACGGTAGATTTTTCCCCTCTCCATATATATATATATATATATATATATATATATATAATTAGGATGATAATATTTAATAATGGCATCACGCTATAAAAAATATGACTTTTAACCTTAGTTTGCGGTTCCAAAGTGTCATATGTTCATTCCTACTTTATTTGAAAAGCAAAATAACGTCCCAATTTTCCTTCATGGTGCATGTACAGCCAGATGCTTCAAATATCTGAAGCAATAACATATGTCTAGCCAGATCAAGCATACATGAAAATGATCTTATATATATATATATATATATATATGTAAATATATGAATATATATGAAAAAGCTGCCTCACTAGTGATGAAACTGCCTATCTACTAAGGTAGTCGACCTAGGTCTATCACCTTGCCCTATTTAGGATCCTTCTCCAGTGCCCATCAAAAGAGCCTCAAGGCACGTCATACAATGACAACCATGTTTTTTCCTAAAATCTCCTAATACTTGGTGATCTGTGCGGAGTTTTGCTTCATTCTAGGACCTGCTATATGCTCATTTATGTGTGTATACATGTGTATACATGTGTGTATATGTATTAGAGAGAGAGAGAAAGATTTTACTGTTTCATTCAATAGTGCCTGCAGAGAAAATATAGTAGTATCTCACAGTCATTTTAAAGTAGCCTGACCAGAACTTTTTATTGCAATGAACTTGCTAACAACGAGCCCATCTTTCTTGTTATTTATGTACCGTCATAATTGGAAGTATTCCCCTGTGGGGTCAGCTTATGAATGAAGGGCCTTTTTTTTGTTGCTAGCAACATGCATAACAGATGAATACCGACACATTGATTCCCCCCCCCCCAACAACACCCCCAAAAAAAATTTGTTGTTATTTCCAGTTTTCTTGTGGATGGGGATTCGTGTTTGCATATGAGAGAGGAGCAGGGAGAGAGAAGACAGAAGGGAAACACCTCAGCAACTGGAAGACCAAATGTAAATCCGGAAAGAGTTGCTTTGACTGACTCAGTAGCACCAAGAAGTGGCGCACCTAATGACACAATCATACAAAAATTAGCTGATAACGAACACCACTCTTGAAAAGCTCACGACTAAAAGGAAGAAAAACAGGTTCATATGAAGAAGGCAGCATACCAACAGCAAAATATGCATGTATATGATCATCAAGCCACTGGACATAATGTTTAGGAGCAATTTCCAGCTTTAACCATTCCAAGAAGTACCGGAAGACATTGTTTCCAAGAGAGTGTGCAAAAACCAAGGAGGGGCCTCCACGAAGTTTAAGAGCCATTTCAAATGTCAATCTGTGTTCATGAGAAATACGTACTCATCAAATTTAGAACATTGATCAAGAAATGTCACATGTAATGTGCATTTATTTCTGAAGCAAGGGTGAGATAAAGGTCATACATCTATCTTAAGCATACCAAGTGTTCAATAAATAAACCCATCTTCCAAAATAACAATTCTTGAAGCAGTTTTACCATGACATTAAACAAAGTAAGACTTGAATAAAGCACTGTGTTTGGAGCTTAATTTTTCTCTCTCCAAAAGTGAACAGTGCTGCAAGTTTATTAAGTAAAGAAAAGAGAATTTACAAGTATAGAATTGTATGCTCTCAAAGTTCCCTATGTAAGAAAGTGAAAGGCTCACACCAAAGTGGTTT
The DNA here is from genome assembly GCA_022559845.1 of Amorphophallus konjac. Classification (NCBI taxonomy): domain Eukaryota; kingdom Viridiplantae; phylum Streptophyta; class Magnoliopsida; order Alismatales; family Araceae; genus Amorphophallus; species Amorphophallus konjac. The sequence continues at coordinate 240,427,004 of CM040128.1, forward strand.
GTCCTATGATGAGTCCACAAAAGGCAGAAAGATAAAGTGCTGATTTCATCTGATTTACATAGATATTTAGCCCATCCCTAAACCCTGTCATAAAAATAACTCTCCTCTCAGGAATCTTGATTTCTGGAGCTTATGAAACTACAAGCCATTGGTTGTGAAATCATTTTCCTTCTTTAACAAGCTTTCATTCCCAAAACAAAATCGCACGATGCGAGGTGCTCCGGGGTTCACCACCAGTGAGATCGCCAGTGCCGGAGCCCACCATCGGGTTTCCAAAGACCAGCCAGCCAAACCTCCTACCTGGGCATCCGTTCAACGGCGCCTACTTGCTACCAGTGTGAGAGGGGCCATCTAAAACGTCTTTGTAGAGTCCCGGTGACGAAAGGGAAGTCCGCGGGAGGGGGAGGACGTGTAGGGGAAGGTCGCCTGGAAGGGACCACTCAGGGTGGAGGTCAATAACCGACTGGAGATCTATGTTATCAAAAGTGCATGAGGTGAGCGCCTAGGCGAGGAGGCAAGCCGAGGAGGCCCAAAGTCGCCTCGCTCCGGCCCAAATCGCCTAGGCGATCGCCTCATGTGCGCTTTGGGCCACGTCGGGTCAGCCCACCATGCCCACCCAGCCTGCTCCGCAGAGCCTGGCCCACGCCCGCCACCCGGTAACCAGATCCGTCGTTATAAAACCCCTTCTTCCCGTAACCTTCTCTCTCCCCGATTGTAACCCTAGACTCCCCCCTCTCTCATGTCTCCTCTCTCGTGCGAGCGGCATCGGCAAGCTAATGGCATGGCGGACGGTGGCTTTGTGGATGGTGACAAGCAACGCGACGAACGGCGGGGAGCAACGCTGCGACAAGCGGGTAGGTCTTCCCGTCTCCCTCCTCTCATGCCTCCCCCCTTTGTCTTCTCTCTCCCCGATTAAGCTATCCCGTCTCCCCCCTCTCACGTCTTCCTATCAACCACCAAGGATGGTAATTTCGGTTTCGGTTTCGATTTCGGCCGGGTCCGAAACCGAAACAGTATCGGTTTCGGGCTCGGTTTCTACCCGAAACCAAATAAAATACCGTTTTTTAAGGGAAATTGACGTCCGGTTTCGCCCGGTTGGTTTCAGATCGTCTAGGGTCGAAACCGATACGTTTCGGCGCCATGTTGGATTCGGATCGTCCAGAGCCAAAACCGATATGTTTCGATTGAAACGTATCAGTTTCGGCCAAACTTGCCATCCATGTCGACAACCACACACACACACACACACATAGGGGTCAAGCCCCTCTCTCTCTCTCTCTTTGTCTCACTCTCTCTCTCTATCTCTCTCAGACACGTACAAAAATAAGGGCCAAGCCCCTCTATCACTCTCCGTCTCTCTCTCTCTCTCACTCTCTCTCACACACACAGAGGCTGAGCCCTCTTTCACTCAATGTCACTCTGTCTCTCTCTCTCTCACGTACAGAGAGTCAGAGAGGGGCCGAGCCACCCCTCTCTCTCTCTCTCTCGATATCTGTCTCACCCACTCTTAATATCTATCTCTTTCTCTTTATGTATTACTCTCTCTATTCCACATAGTCCCTCACTCTGTCTCTCTCTCTCACATGCACACAGACAAGAGAGGGGCTGAGCCCCTCTCTCCATCTCACACACTGTAGCAACCTGAATTAAAATAATACATAAATTAATAGCCTTCCCAATATACAAAAAATTCAAAGAATTTATAAAAATTATGAAAAATATATATTCTTGTAGGGGAATTAATTTCTAACAAAATTGTCAACTAAGACAACCCCAGAAGAAAATTTAATGAGGCCCAAACAAGAGGTTTTTGGTTAAACTCGGAGTTAGGATAGAACGGCCCGTAATTGACCAAATTGGACCCCAATCCGAGCTCTAATGGGCTCAAATCGAACCCAAATCCTTGGCCCACGTGAGAGGAATGTTTTCCCTCACTTTCCCCTCGAAAACCCTAACCCTAGAGTTCAAATTTCGAAGTTTTGGCGACGTTGAATCGGTCTTCCGCGATATCCTTGCGGGAGTATCTCCACGTCTTTCCTGATCGACACCACGACCCTAGGAGCCCCTCTACCACTATAAATCGAAGGCCTTCGCCCCCAGGAACTACATTTTGCATGGGCGGCCGACGGCGTGCGGGATCGAGAGAGTAGTTCGACGAGCAAGGCGAGGGTTTCGCCTAGGGTTCCGGCAGCGTCCACCTCTTCTTAATCCATCTAAAGCTAGGTTTCTCGCAGGCAAAACCCTAATTAATCCATGCCATCTTGTACGTTTTTTTGTGCTCTTTCCACCGGTACCATTTTTCCCAACTTTGTTCAGTATATCGATCGTATTGTGCGTTTCAATCGAAGTGTGTCAGAGTTCGCCGGAAGGCGAGTCTCGGTCCCAGGTCGCAAAACTACAGTGACCGCGACCTGAGATCGCGGCCTCGCGATAGACCGCCATCTTCCTAGCGGGAGCTATCTTTTGAATAAGTCAAAATGGCCAGATCGCGGTCTTTGACCGACCACTACCATCAGGTAGCAGCCCTTCCTAGACCGCTATCTGCGCCCGGGTTCCAGCAAACCCAGTTTGTTTCCTGTGTTCTAGTTCTTAAAGGAACTGTTAGAACATGTTTTAAGACTAAAAACGCACTTAATAATCTAGGGTTTCAGAAAGAAGGTTAAAATCTAACTATGTTACACACCATTGTCCCTTGATTATCACTTCTATCACATGCTATATCCAGAAAACATGTAGATCAGTGGGATTATCAGCGAAGAACATTTCGAACACCGCGACCGTAGAATTTAATTGGCCGAATCCCTTGATATTTGCCCCCAGAAGTCGCTCACATACTTCGGGGAAAAGTCCTCTTCGGCAGATTGTTATAGCATCCTCTTGCGCCGGAAGGTTGTCACACCTCATACTGAAGTCCCTCCATCTCTTGATAAAGTCCAACGCGGTCTCTCCTCGCCTTTGCTTGAGCGAGCACAGTTCGGCGAGAGACACCTTCCTCTCGGCTAGCTTGAAACGGTCAATGAACTTCTTTTGCAAGTCAGCCCAATCGACCACTGAATTTGGTTTCAGCCTGGAGTACCATTGAAAGGCACTGCCGGTAAGAGAGGTCGCAAAGTATTGAAGAAGATACGACTCGTCAATCGCGAGCTCACCCATGACCGTTATATAGTAGGCCAGGTGTTCATGAGGTGACCCCTGTCCATTGAACTTTTGGAGCTTTGGCGCCTTTGGACAATCCAGCGGAAGCTTTTTAAACTGGTGATGAATAGGATAAGGCACACTATACAAATCGACAGTGGCCGTACCTTCGCCATGCTGGGCAAACTTATCTTCAACTATTTTTTCTATCATACGCCTTTGAGCGATGACTTCTTCAGCTCCCAGGGCCCAAGAGGATTGAGCATTAGGCAAGACCCTTGGTACCTCGGCTACCGCCTCGGTCTGTAGGTCATAGGGAGGTACAGCTTGTCTGCCGACCCCAAGAGGGTTAGGCGCCCGTTGCTCCCGCCGAGGGTCTTGATTAAGCATCGGCGTCTGAGGTCTTTGAGCATTAATGTTCATCTGTCGCTTCATTTCAAACATAAGATTGGTCATTTCAATGTGCCATCTCTACATGGTTTCAAATTTGGTGTCATCTGACATCGCCTGGAAGGCGGCCTTCGTAGGTGGCTCAAAGGCCAAATCGAGATAGCCAGCATCATGAATGCTCACAACATCATCAGCAACTGCTTCCACTCGGGGTAGATTTTCACCTTGGTTTTGAGGGAATTCCTGGGCAATTTCTTGGTGCTGCTCCTGGGAGGAAATTCACGCTTGACCACTGAGCAGCAGGAGGACGATGACTGCAGTCCCATATGGCCCGCAAGTCGTCGCCAACCACGCCAGGTTCAGATACCTGGCGACTCCGCTCGTCTTCAGCGACTTCCCAACGGTCGTCGGTTCGCCCTTCTTCTTAGGCGTGGTACCCGTGGCTGAAGTCAGTTCAGCCACGCCTGCGATAACAACTACTGAGGGCGTCAGGCTTTCTACTTCAACAACTGGCTGGGTCCGCCCGGTCAACAAAGCAACTGTCGGGGGTGTCAGACCCTCGACTTCAGCAACTGGCCGGGTCCGTCCGATCAGCAAGCCTACCGAGGGTGTCAGGCCCTCAACTTCAGCAATTGGCCTGGTCCGCTCGGTCAACAAAGCAACCGTCGGGGGTGTCAGGCCCTCTGCTCCAGCAGCCGGCCGACTTCGCCCGGCCAACTCTTCACTGACCAAGGGCGTCAGGCCCTTCGTCTTAGCAACCGGCCGAGTCTACTCGGCTGCCATGACAACGGCCGAAGGTGTCAGGCCTTCTGCCCCAGCAAATGACCGAGTTTTCTCGGTCAATCAAGTTACTATCGACGTCGCTCCTGCTCAACGGGGGCAACGCCATCACCATAACGGCCCAAGCTCTACTGCGGCCATCCTCAGAGGTGTTGTTCCTGCACAACGGGGGCAGCGTCGGGGCCACAGTGACGTCGTGCCTACAGTAGGCGTCACCAGCGTTGCTCCTGCTCAACGGGGACAGCGTCATAACCGCAATGGCGTGAAGCCTACAGTGGCAACATCCCGCTCGGGCAAAATCATAATTGTTGGGGACCTTCGCATCCGACTCGATGGGGGCGAGCCGATTATGCCTCGGGACCGGCACGTCCCAACCATCTCAACCTCCGATCGCTTCGAGCTTCTCCGGCAAGCCCGGGAGGATGGAGCGAAATCGAAGAAGCCCGTTGTACCGATGATGAACCAGGGTCCGATGCAACGACCCAAACCACTAGCTCCCCGATTAAAGTCAGGGGGCAATCCAATTGAGGAGCGCCAGCTCCACTTAAAGAAAATATGAGTCACCAACGAGGAGGCCCGAATCATCAAGCGAGCGAGGGCGGAAGGGCCCTTCCGCATGTCGAATCTGCAACAGATGCGGAGCCCGGCAAGCATAGAGACCTCGACATCCACGAGGTCCACAACCCAACCCCCACGGGGGCAAAAATGCCGAGGAGCCGGCAAAAAGGTACGGTCGACCTCCCCGTGGGCCAGTTCGACGCACACGGACGAGGATTGTTCGGCCCAGGCCTCCACGTCCCGAGTATCTATTTTTGACAAACTAGAGATGGTGCCTAAGCCTGGAAGACTACCGCTCAGGAAGAAGCGGGTGGTTCAGGTGACCAATAACGCTGTCAAAGTGTTCACCTGTTACACAACCTCTGCCGATAAGCAGCCAAAGGATACCTCAGGAGAATTAAACCAGCCTCTCCAATCTCTGAGGAGGTCAAGGTCCGTCTCCAGAGTTCTTGCACAAATACAGCAGACGCTGGCCGCCGGAACATCTCAGCCTGAGCCAGCGCGGCAAGAAGAACACCAAAAAGACGTCCATAGTGTCGATGGGGACAGCAACCCCGGACACAAGGAAGATCTTAGAAGAGAGGCGCAGACTCTCGCGCTAGAAGAGCTCCGACACGAAAATCTAGAGCTTAAGAGCCTCTTGCAAACATTATTGCGGGAAAAGGAGGTTCATGTTCAACCTCAAGTGGCGCCCACTGGGATGGAACAACAGTCTCCCCCCATTCCAGTCACGGCCAATGCCTCTGTCATTGCTGCGAAATTACCAACGGCGGTGGAATTTGAAATGCCGCAACATGAAGCCAATGCGCGGTCCTCTACCACTCCTGTCGCAGAGAGCCTCATGACACAAAGGCAAATGATTGAGCGAATTGTGGAGGCGAAATTTGCTCAACATGGTGAGGGTGTGGCTACCGTTGATTTATACAGCGTGTCCTACCCCCTCCACCATCAGTTCAAGAAACTTCCACCTAATTGCCCGAAGGCCCCGAAACTCGAGAAGTTCAATGGGCAGGGCTCGCCACATGTTCAATGGGCAGGGCTCGCCACATGAACACCTGGCCTATTACATGACGGCCATGGGTGAGCTGGCGCTAGAAGAATCATATTTGCTGCGATACTTTGCCACGTCCCTGACAGGCACCGCCTTCCAGTGGTATTCCATGCTAAAGCCCAATTCAATAGCCGATTGGGTTGATATGCAGAAGAAGTTCGTCGACCGTTTCCAGACGACCGAATGCAAAGTCTCTCTGGCGGAACTCTGTGCCCTCAGACAGAGAAAAGGTGAGACCGTGTTGGACTTCATCAAGCAATGGAGGGACGTCAACATGCGCTGCGATAATCCTCCAACACCCGAAGACGCGATCACCATATGCTGCAGGGGTCTGTCGGCGGAAGTTAGTGAAAAGCTTCTGGGTTCAAATATTAGAAGCTTCGACCAGCTAAATACGGTGGCGGCAGAGAATGAAATGTTCTTCGCTGATCACCCGACGCATGTTTCTGCCAAGGGCAAATCCTCCAAAGATCGCCTGGCCAGCAATAAGGAGGTAAATGCCGTGGACTTCTCCCCGAAGAATGGAGACAAGGGGGAAGGAAAATCAAAAGGCAATGGCAAAAAACCCGATGCCAAGGCGAATGCGTCTCTATTAGCAGAGTGCATGAAGGCGCCATATTCCTTCAGAAATGAGCATACCAAGATACTCTTTGATCTATGCATGAAAGAAAAGCTCATCACCCTACCGGATCCACGGAAGCCCTCGGAGGTGGATAAAACAGATGACCCTACTTATTGTGCGTATCACCGAAGGTTGGGTCACACTGTCGGGGACTGTTATGTCTTCAAGAACATAGCAGAATAGCTTATTCAAAAAGGCTTGATAAACATGCTGGGGCATGCGGTCAATCCGCCATAGCCCCATGTCTGGAGTCGGCCGAACCGGTCTGCTAATGTGGTCTACATGGTGGCGACCGCTTCGAGCTCCAATGCCTTCGAAGCCGGGCCATCGAACCAACAGCCCAATGACAGTTGTAGAGCCGTTCCTTCCTCACTCCCTGAATGCCTAGCGCTGCGGAGGACTATCCAGAAGATCCGAGGGGAGATCCGACAATTGCAACTGGAACAAAGGCGTCTGCTGCAATTCTTGGAAAGCATTGATGAGCAGTTGGCCACCTTCCCCTTTGGCCCATTTGTCAGGGGGCTAGCTCCAACCCATATACGGGAGGCGGGTGTATCTCCCACTGCCCGGACTCCGCACAGGGGTTGGCTCTCTAAGGAATCCTCTGATTCATCTGAAGGCGAGGAGCAGGAGAAGCTATATTCTTTCCCTCGCGAGAAAACCATGCACATCTTCTTCGCGTGCCGGCGAGAAGGCCTATTAAGCCTCCCGACGTCACCCAGCCGGCAGGCACCAGGCGCCGCATTACACCAGGGCTATTGCCCATACCATGAGGTGATAGGCCATATTATCCATGATTGCCAGCCCTTCAAGGACCTCGCTGAAGACTTAATTAGGCGGGGAGTGATCAATATGGGCGATTTCTTGGTCAACCCGCCACAGCCACATGGACAGGAAAGCTTGAATTTCTCCATCAATGTTATACATGCCTCGGTTGCTTTCCAACTCCCGGAGCCGGGGGAAGAAGAAGTTAGTTCCCAACCGCCCCAGTCCACATTGTGGTATCCAGGGTGGCGACCTCCGCATCAGTGCTCTTTCCCTAAGGAAGACACTGAGAAGATTTTCGACAAGCTACTGGAAGGTCGGGTAATGGCGCATGATCCGTCGTCCTACTACAATGAAACGGCCAAGAGTCATCCCCGCGATTGCAAATATCATGCCAGGGTGTCCCACCCCACTGGAAAATGCACGTTGATTCGGGATTGCATTGAAGTCCTCATCCAAAAAGGGGAGATCGATGTGCAGGGGAATTCGACGACGAGGCGGCGTCTTAAAGAGGCCGCTGAGAAGATTCTCCGACAAGCTCAACAGGAGCAGACCAAGCCGTGGGAGACCCAGTCCACCTCTCAACAGGTCCAGCCGGGCAAGTCTACAGGCGGCAGCAATCCTCAGCCAAACCCTAAAGGCAAGGCTACGTGCGAGGGGTCTAAGGCCCAAAGCCCAAAAAGCCAAGCCCCAGGAGGAGGTTCCAAGTCCCTTGCCAGGCTGAATAAACGGCCAGATAATAGAGGCAAAGCCAAGGTGAGGGAGCCTCAAGTCAAATCTCATGTCGAGCCAACAAGGTTGTCAATTGTGGAAAGACCTCAACAGCTCGAACAGACAAAATCGCCAATCAAAGCAAAATCGGTGGAGTTACAAAGCCCCCAAGGGCCCCACTATGGATTAGCAGAGTTCCAGGAGCTGTCGCCCAAAATAATTACTCAGGCGATCAATGCCACCTTCCAGGTACAGCCGGAGGAGGCCAATTAGACTAAGGTTACTACCAAAAAGAGCCGCGGAACCAAGGCTCCTAAGGAGCCGGCCCGGAGCAGAAAGCAAAATTCCGGGAGCAAATCAGTCCCACCTCCAAAATCAAGCCCACTTTCTTCTCAAGAGGCGGCACGCCAAAAGAAGCAAAAGAAGAATCGTAGGAAGAATTTGAAGAGGAGGTTAAAAAAGCAAGCTGAGCAAGTGACAGCTATGGAGGCCCCCAAAGGGCCAACTCCTTTACAAAGGCTACAAAAGCTCATAGATGAGCTGGAGGAGTATACTCCCCCTCGCCCCACCAGAGTCGTCACTCTGGACAAATATATTCCCAGGGACAAGTTTGGGCGCAAAGCCCGACTTCTTCAGTGGCTCCAGGAGATGGTCCACCATCTTGAAGAGGGTGACGAGCTTCCAATCCCGGAAGAGCTCTCCATATTTTACAAGGATGAGGAGCTCACTGTGGAGATGCTCGAGGAAATGTTGCAAGAGCTCTCCTGCAATATGGTGGCGATCCCGCCGCCCGACAACATCAACTCTTCTTTGGGACAAGGCACCATGACGGATAGCACCGGGGGCAAGGCTCCCATGACAACATATCAACGTCGTCCGGCGAAAAATAGCCGAGGTCGTGGCCAAGGAAGAGGACGCGGGCGTGAAGATCCCCTAACTCTCAACCGAGTTATATTATTTAGAAGGGAAGAGCCAAGCCCTATCCCAGAAACCCAAATACGGGATATCCCCTTTATCCTCGAATCCTCAGAGGGTTCGGGTCCTGTCCCGAAACCCAGAAGGTAGGGTGGCGTCCCTTTCATACTCGCCTCCTCTGACGAAGAAGAAGAGCCAGCCAAGCCGCCAATGCACGATGGGGCGTCAGAGCAAGCTGGCCCCTCCGGCAGGGTTGAGCCTGCGAGCTAGGTAGGTCCTTCTAATGAGGGCCAACATGATGAACCTTTGCCACCTCCGGAGGAGTCTCTGGCACCACTGTTCCAAGAAAATGCGGAGGGCCGGAGCGAGGAACGTCCTCCTAAGCGAGAGAAGTCTCGCGGGGCCCCAAAGACTCTGGCAGAGATCATCCTGCCATTTGACAAGACCCGCGCTCGGGCGGACCGCAAAATCATTCATCATATGAAGCGGTTTCCAACAAATGTCACCATTTGGGAAGCCATCGCTTGGAGCAAAGATCTCAGGGAGGCTCTTGTCAAGATACTCCAAGACCCAGAGGCCTATGAAGCCCATGTTGCAAAGTTACAGGCCCAAGCATATGAGGCATTTGCAGCCAACATATCCTTTACGGACAAAGACATGTTGATGCCCTCTCTGTGCCACAATCGCCCCTTATATATGTGAGGGACGATCAATGGGCATGATGTGAATCGAATTTTGGTCGACGCTGGAGCGGCCATTAACATCATGCTTTTGAAAACTTTCAAGTCTTTATACTCATGGTTGGCAGTATCGGCCGAAACCGATACGTTTCGGCCGAAACGTATCGATTTCGGCCGGTACCGATCCGAAACCGGGCCCCAACACTGTAGCAGGTCCGATACCTAAAACAAATACTTTTTTAATGGTTTCAGACGAAACCATTAAGGGTTTCGGCCGAAACTGACCTGTTTCGGTCCGAAACCGTCCAGTTTCGGCCGAAACCAGAGAGGATCACTATTTTTTTCATTTTTTTGAATGGTTTCAACCGGTTTCGGCCGAAACCGAAACCGATACTGCCATCCTTGTTTATACTTGACGCCTTACTTGCAAAAGGTGAGCGCAGTCAAGATTTCGAGATTCAACCAGGATTCCGAGGAAGCGCTTGGTTGGGTTGAGGCCAAGCTAGCCTTGGGCGATTTTGTCACCCAAGTGACGTTTTATATTATCAACGCCGACACATCGTACAAGGTACTGCTTAGGAGGCCTTGGCTCCATGAAAATTGGGTTGTTCCGTCAACTCTACACTAGTGTCTCAAATATGTCAAGGGAGGGGAGCAACATATTATCTTCGCAGATCAGGCTCCATTCCATCCCAACAAGTGTCACCTGGCTGATGCTTCCTTATATTTTGGGGAGCCCACGCTAGCAATCCCCGAACCCGTAAAGGACAAAGGGAAACAAAAAGTGAACTACGAAGTTGAGGAAGGACAGTTGTTCACTGTCAACCAAGACTTAGCAAGACTATACAAGCTAAGCCTCGAGGCCACCTCCAAGCCGACTCAGCCAGAGAGGCGAAGCGTTGACTTTGAAGCCAACCTCATCAGCCGGGTCATTGACCGCAACATCTCCTTACCGCCCAAATGTGTTCAGCTCTCGTTTCAACGGGAAGAGCACGAGGTGGAGCAATTGAAGACTTTCACAGTCGCCTACCAGCGGAAAAGAAGGGGTAAAAGGGGACAAGGAATGGTCGAGTTCTTAGCTGTGCACCCTGTGCTAGAAGATTCGCCACTCAACTTCGAGTTGCCCGATGAAGAGGTGTTGGTGCCTTCACAAGAGACCGGGGAGCAACCTGAAAACGCCCCACCACAAAAGGAGCCGAACGTCCTCACCCTCGACCTCCCACATTGGGAGTTGTATTTTGATAGCGCTTCCCGAACAATCAAGAAGGCCGGCGGCCTCACAGATTTTGTCTCGGGTGCAAGGATAGTTTTTGTTATCTCCACAAGGCGGTATTCTCCACAACTCTTGCGCTCTCATGAAGTCATTGACTAATAATGAGACGGGGTATGAAGCGTTAATTACTGGGCTTCAGCTGGCACTGGAGATGGACATCAAGTGCATTAAAGTATACGGTGATTCTCAGCTCGTCATTCGACAGGTCTTGGGCGACTATGATGTCCGAAAGAAGGAACTCATCCCCTACCATTCAGCCGTCATGAGGCTGAAAGAAAAATTTTACCTATTTGAAATAGCCCACGTCCCAAGGGACAATAACTCCCAAGCAGACGCTTTGGCAAAGCTGACAGCAGCCTTAAAACTCCCACCTGAGGGGGAGTTGAATATCATTGTCAGACACCGAAGGCTCATGCCAAGTGTGCTCGATGAAGAATCCAGCCTCACTATCTATGAGGTCAATAACATTCAAGCGGAGAATGCTCCCGAAGAAGAAGACTGGCGTGAGCCGATTATAAAGATAAAGAACGGCTGGCTCCGTCCCGATCGGGCTCAGAGGGTGCAACTGCTACGCAGGGCAACATCCTACGAGCTAATTTGACGGCGTGCTTTTCAGGCTCGTCTATGAAAAAGACCGATCGGTCCTCCTACCGTGCCTTTCATCCAAGGAAGCAAAGACCGTGATGCATGAGGTCCACTTCGGATTGTGTGGGGCCCATCAAGCAGGAGCCAAGATGAAAAATAACATTAAGCTCAAAGGGTTTTATTGGCCCACCATGTACGAAGATTGCAACCAGTATGCTCGTACATGTCACCAATGCCAAACATTCGAGCCAGTGCCTCAGAGGCCGCCTAATCCGCTCCATCCAACTGCGCCTACTTGGCCATTTGCGGAGTGGGGCATGGACATTGTGAGACCATTCCCGCCATCATCTCAAGGCCACAAGTTCATATTGGCCGCCACTGATTAATTCTCCGGATGGGCAGAAGCTATCCCACTACGAGAAGTTACAGGGGAAATAGTCGCCCGGTTCGTAAGGCACTACATTATATATAGATTCGGCACATCCAGTCGGATCATCTCAGACAATAGCACGCCATTCAGGAACAAGACCATCTATGTTTTGGCGTATAAGTTCTATATTGACTGGAGGACGTCGTCCGTCTATAATCCCCAAGCTAACGGGTTGGCTGAGGCCTTCAACAAAACCCTCTGCAAACTGCTGTCCAAGATAGTGAGTGGTCGTAAACGAGATTGAGGCGAAAAGGTCCATGTAGCCCTATGGGCCTATTAGACTATTGACAAAACCCCTACGGGTTGTTCCCCGTTCTCCCTGGTCTACGGAGCTGAAGCGGAAGTCCCCGTGGAAATTGAGCTGGCGTCCTATCGCGTTACTGTTCACGCTGGATTGCCAGGTCAAAACCAGTTTGAAATAAAAAGAAGGCTCGAGAAACTGTCCAACCTTGAAAGTGAAAGACTCGGAGCTTATAAACACTTACAAGTGTATCAGGCCCGCATGACACGTGCCTATGATAAGCTGGTCAAGCAAAGGACATTCAAAAAAGGCGACCTCGTCATGGTCAAAGAAAAGGAGGTCTTGGCAAGAAGACCCAGCGGAAAATTCCAGCCTAATTGACGTGGACCTTACGTTATCCAGAAAGTCTATGAAGGAGGGGCCTATACGGTCGTCAACCACAAGGAAAACAATCCCTTCCCTCCTCTCAATGGCAAGCACATGAAGCTCTACCATGCGCCACCGCAAGAGTTTCTGCAGCAGTCCTCACAGGACACACCTCTCACCAGCGAAGGTTCAAGTTTAAAAAAAACGGGGTTAAAAATATTGATGTCCCGGCGGACTTAATCACCCTTTAAGGGTGGCTAAGGGTAAAAAGGCCACAGACCCGACTGAGGTGAAAATCGGCAAGGGCGCCTCGGGCAAAAATGGACAACCCCTCGGTGTGAAAACCCGTAGAGGCGCACCGGAAAAAGCTGAAGGGGACCAGCCTCGGCGAAAACCCAAAAGGGCGGTGAGGTTGGTAATTTGAAAAAAGAAACAACCCTCTTGCAGTATGTTTCCTGGGTGGTTCCAAGTCAGTGACTTCACCCTACAATGGCAAATGCATTATACTAGCGCTTTAGCTATATTCCCCATGTCGTCATGCGACACCCAGTCCCACCAGGGCGTTACAGCTATCATCCCGACATTGTCATACTCTGTCTCACCGGGATCGCTAGCATTTGAAACCTTCGGATTTGATTCATATGCCCCATTCGGGCTCTCAAATCCATCTCCTTTTCTCGCAGGGTTAATTCCCATGTCTTTTGGCTAGTCAACCCCGCTTACATTTTCAATTTCGGATTTGACTACTATGTCCCTTCGGACTGTCAAGTCTATCCATTCCTTTTCTAAAGCTGACTTATACGTCCTTCGACATATCAGCTCCACCCTTATTTTGGACTTCTCAGGTTCGACTTCCATATTTTTCTGGGTTATCCGATCCACCCTTACTGTCCCATAGAGCTCGACCTATGCATGATCCTTTCGGGTTGCCGACCCGTGTCGCCCATTGGCTGCCGGATTTAACTTAAATGTCTTTTTCAGACTATTAAATCCACTTACTTTTTGTCCTATCGGGTCTGGCCTATACATGCCCCTTTCGGGCCGCCAACCCATCCTGTCTATCGACTTTCGGGTTTGACTCTCACATCCCACTAGGGCTGTCGAATCCATCCTTGATCTTCAGAATATTGGCCTATGCATGCCCCTTTCAGGCTGCCAACCCATCTTGCTTATCGACTTTCGGATTTGACTCCCACGTCCCACTAGGGCTGTTAAATCCACTCGTTCATCTTTTGGGTCGACCTATGCAAGTCCCTTTCGAACTGCCAACCCATCTTGCCTATCAGCTTTCGGGTTCGACTCTCACATCCCGCTAGGGCTGTCGAATTCACTTGTTCATCTTTTGAGTCTGGCTTATGTATGCCCCTTTCAGGCCGCCAACCCATCTTGCTTATCGGCGTTCGGGTTTGACTTTCACGTCCCACTAGCACTGTCAAATTCATCAATTCCTTCTTTTGGGTCTGGCCTATGTATGCCCCTTTCGGGCTGCCAACCCATCGTGTCTCTCGGCTTTCAGGCTTGACTCACATATCTCATTGGGATTGTCAAGTTCATTCTTTTGTCACCATAGGCTTGGCCTATGCATGCCCTTCTCAGACTGCCAACCCTATTCGCCTATCAGCCTGCGGATTTAATTCATATGTCCCACCCGGAGTGTCAAATCTATTCTTGTATCTCACTGGGCTTGGCCTATGTATGCCCTTTTCGGGCTGCCAACCCATCTCGCCTACCGGCTTCCAGGTTTAACCTGCATGTCCCTTTCGAACTGTTAAACCTACTTATTTGCATCCCAAACGGGCTTGGCCTATGCATGCCCTCCTCGAGTTGCCAGCCCATTGGACCTATCAATTTTTGGATTTGACTAACCGCGTCCCACTAGGGCTGTCGAATCCACCCGTTTGGCCCACAGATGCAGCACACATGTCCCTCTGGGGATGCCAAACCCTCTCTGCCTCTTGGCATCATAGGTATACAAAGAAAAAAAAAACGGGACTAAAAATATTGATGCCCCAGCGAACTTAGTTGTTTACATTAGGGGAGCAATCAAGGGCAAAAAGGCTTTAACCCGACTAAGGTGAAAACCCGACAGGCCGCCTTAGGCAAAAATGGGTATCCCTCAGTGTGAAAATACGCAGGGGCATACTGGAAAAAGCTAAAGGGGCCAGTCCTGGCGAAAACCCGAAAGGGCGGTAGGGCTGGTAAAGTGACAAAACAAAAAGAAAAAAAGAGCATACATGCAAGAGGATGGAAGCAAAAGTTACTGAGCTCTGTCCTTTATTCATCAATGTCGTCAAAGAAAGGAGCCCGAGACAAACCCTCGGGGTAACTGAGACAAGAGTGGGCAAAGTATAAAAGCCATATGTACAAGAATGTGCCAAAGCTCATCAAGCACCAGACTCGCTCCTCCTCAAGTCAGCAAGGCGGGTCTCACTCTGAAAAGTCTCCTCCTAGAGCCCCTCAAGCCTGCAGCGGAGAGTATCTGCCTCAGCCTGCAAACCACGGCACTCCTCCTCAGCCTCCTATCTCCCTCTGCAGCTCCTCTACCCGCAAGGAGACGGTCCGGTCGCGCTCCCGAATGGCTGCAACTCGAGCCTCAACCTTCGTCCGAGCTGCTCGTAGTCGCCAAGCCGCTCCTCCTCCTGCTGAATCATCAGCTGAGTCCTCCGCCTCTGCTCCTGAATAGCGTGAAGGCAAGCGAACTCCCCCCATAAAGACGCAAGCTCAGTCATCCAGGCGCCCCGAGGAAGACCAAAGGCATGGTAACCTCTGGTGCAGCACTCCAAGTGATCCTCATGGACTCAACAGTCGATAAGGGGTTGATCTGTGGCAGCGATCGGAGATTCTGAATGAGTAGGGTGCTCATATCAGCATTCGCCAAGCGCCCATGTCAGCATCTGGCAACGCTACACCAAGCTGAGGACCATCGGGCCACTCTATCCTAAGAGCCGAGAAACTCTAAGGTAGCTGTGAAACCTCACCAGCTGAAGCCGAAACAAGGAAAGGAGACAGAAGTCAATGAGTGCCCTTTCCAAACAAAATGAAATGTACAGAATTTTGATGTACAAGTTACGACGCCCTTACCTAGGGTGGCACCGCACTCGAGTCTGTGCTGGATGGTATCTGTCTCAACCCATGCACGGCCGACATCAACTCAAACCAACACACCCCCAGGGCTGGTCTATATCAACGCTGGCTATCACAAGTCAACGGTTAGCCAGCTTTAACCTTCGGCTACACACCTCAGCTGTTAGCCGACACATCTTTGACGACATCCTAATGGTCGGCCGACACATCGACATATTCGGCTATATACCTCAACGATTAGTCAACACATCTTCAGTGACACCCCAACGGTCAGCAAACACAACAACTTTCGGTCGACGCACCTCCAAGGGTCGGCCAATGCCAGTCTTCAGCTATCACAACTCAACTCCGGGTCAATAAGCCTCCCGAGGTATATCGCATCAACTCTACGCCAACAAGCCTCGCCGAGGCAGGTCTGCATCAACTTCAGACTAATATGCCCTAAGGGCCGGTCTACATCAACTTTGGCTAATGTAGTCCCAAAGATTGGCAAGTATCCACTTTCAAGCCAGTAAGTCCTAAGGGACGGTATACATTAGCTATGGCCAGCATATCCCTAAGGGTTGGTCGACATCAACTTCAGGTCAAAGTGCCTCGTCTAGGTAGACCTACATCACTTCTAAACTGGTGGGTCTCACTGAGACAAGCATGCACCAACTTTCAGCTTCCTGAAAGAATCTCTATCTCTACTGCAGCGAGTCAGAACTGCAACTGCTGCGAGAACAAAACAATGGAGCCGAAGAGTAGAAGAAATATACAAGAATAGCAATGAAGCAGTGAGGCACAGTCCTACAATGATCTCCCCATGTCATGAAGACTCAGAAGAAATTAAAAAAAAACGACAGAGAGCACGGACCATCCGCCTTCGGCTTCGACGAACGCTCCGTGGCCCTTCGTGGGGGGCATTTGTTGGCAACAATTTTTGCCTACCTACATGTAAGGTGAACTATTAGTTATAGGGTGTTTGGGAACACTTTTAAAAAAAACTCTTTCTACCTAAAAGATTATGTTATGTCAATTTTTAACTTAATTTTTAAAATTGATAAAAACATATAACTATCTATTTGGTAAAAATGTCATAATTTTTAAATTTTATGTGAACCTGTTTGCCTGGAAGTACGTCTCTACACCGTCACCTCACACCCCCACGTCACTCCCTCTCCTTCCTCTTCTGCTCCCTTCGTGCCCCCAAACAAAAACAAGGTACGGGGAGATCGGTTGTGTTCTAGTTTCCCCTCCTGTTTGGAAACGACGCAGCCATGGCAGCACCCTTGCCGTCCTCCTCCGCCCCATCGAGCTCCTCCTCCATCGCCAACCCCCTCCCGCTGGCGGCCTCCGCCGCCGGACCTTCGCCCAAGATCCTGCTCGCGAAACCCCCAGGCTCGGGCCCCGCCGCCTCCAAGTTCGCGAGCGAGGATGACCCGTCTGTGGCCGCCGCCCTCCGCGCTCGCGTGCCGCCGCTCGGATCGCTCAACCTCCTCGTCTCCGAGGGTGGGTAGAGGCTCGACGCCGCCTCCAAGTTCGCGCGCGAGGATGAACCGTCCGCGGCCGCCGCCCTCCGCGCTCGCGTGCCGCCGCTCAAATCGCTCAACCTCCTCGTCTCCGAGGGTGGGTGGATGCTCGAAGCCGCCTCCAAGTTCGCGTACGAGGACAACCCATCTGCGGCCGCCGCCCTCCTCGCTCGCGTGCCGCCGCTCAGATCACTCAACCTCATCGTCTCCGAGGGTGGGTGGAGGCTCGACGGCAGATATCGAAGGAGGAGGGAGAGGGGAGGGAGAGGAGAGGGGAGGGGAGCGCGCGGGTCGCGAGATCTCTTTTAAAAAAAAAATTTTTGGTCAACCCTTGTTTTTATTTTGGGGGAACTTTTCAAAGGATGAAATTTTATCCTAAAAATTAAGGGAGAGATTACCAAACACGTCTAACTGTGTTTCCTATTCCTATTTTTAAATTTGAGAGAAAAAAGAGGGAAAAAAGAGCAACCAAACACCCTATTAAGCTCACCACTACAGAAAAGGGTGACCAGAACTCTCCGGGAGGGCTTTAAAGGGAGTGACTGGACCACTGCACTACTAGCCTATCCGGGGTGGAACTGCAACCTACAGGGAATACTTGACCCGGGGTAAGATACCTGTCCGGGGTGGAGGAGGACTCGCCCGAGGTGGGCCTGCACCTGTCAGGGGTGAAGCACCTGCCCGAAGTAAAACCGGGGTGAAACAACCATCTGGGGTGAAGCACGGGAGTACCCGCCTGGGGTGGGCTTGTAACAACCTATCTGGGGTTAAACACCTCCCCGGGATGGGCCTGCAAACACCCATCCGGGGTGAAGCACGGGAAGAGGACCCGCCCGGGGTGGGCTTGCAACAACCTGTCCGGGGCTAAACAACTCACGGGGGTGGGCCTGCGAGGACTCGCCCGAGGTGGGCCTGCACCTGCACCTATCAGGGGTGAAGCACCTGCCCAGGGTGAAACACCCATCTGGGGTGAAGCACGAGAGGACCCGCCCGGGGTGGGCTTGCAACAACCTGTCCGGGGTTAAACACCTCCCTAGGGTGGGCCTGCAAACACCCATCCGGGGTGAAGCACGGGAGGAGGACCCGCCCGGGGTGGGCTTGCAACAACCTGTCTAGGGTTAAACACCTCCCCGGAGTGGGCCTGCAATAACTTGCCCAGGGTGAAACCCTGCAACAACCTGTCCAGGGTGAAGCGCAAGAGGAGGATCCGGGGTGAAGGAAATTCTGAGACTCATCTGGGATGGGACGAGAGTGTGGTCACCCCACTTTTCTCCCCCCCCCCCTGCGGGAGTTTCGGTCACCTCCTTGGCCAATGGTGATTTTAAGGCAATTCTCACCCCCTCTCACTTAAGAAATGGGCCAGGAGGGGTTTTGGGGGGCCCACATTAGACCTACCGGGGTCAAGCGACCCCCTCTCTCACTTAAGAAATGGGCCAGCAGGGGTTTTGGGGGGCCTACATCAGACCCGCCCAGGGTCAAGCGACCCCGGACAGACTTGCCCAGGGTCAAGTGACCGCGGACAGGCCTGTCCGGGGTCGGCTGACCCAGGAGCAAACCTGCCCGGGGTCAATTGACCCCAGACAAGCCTTGACCCCGGGGCTATCCAACCCGCCCAGGGTCAATTAACCCATGTGTGTTTAGACCATGGTTTGCCATCTCTTACGAGATGTCCGAGATCTCTATCTCTCCAAAGATCGCGAGAAACGAAGCCCCCGAGATCGAGATCTTCTCCCCCCCTCCGGTTTCCCCCTTCCTCTCTCCCTGTCTCTCTCTACCTCGGTCCCCTTGAGGTCTCTCTCCCTAGTCTCTCCCTCTCCCCCGGACTCTCTGTCTCTCCCTTCGTGACACTCACTCGGACTCTCTTACCATCTCTTTCTCTCTCTCTCTCCCCCCTCCCACCCTCTCTCTCATCTCTCTCTCCCCCGTTTCTCCCTTCTCTCTGTCTGAGAAAGAGGGAGACAGAAAGGGGGGAAGACAGAGATACATGTATCATTTTTGATGATTTTTGATGTATTCTTCAGTTTGTGATTCGTGTATCATTTTATGTATATCTTTTTTGTGTAACTTTTGATGTATATAAACATTGGTGCATGTGAATGGATTTGTTATTGTTAACATTACTCTTTATTTTGTAAAATTGAGTTGTCAATTAGAAAAATGTTTGTGAAATTGAGTGGTTAGTAGAAAAAATATCATTTTCTTAGAAATAGGCTATGTATGTGAAAAAAAATTTCGAAATCACAGAACCCGATCTCTCGAGATTTTTTCAAAATCTCTCCAACATCTCTTCTCTTCTGCCTTTCCAAGGCGGAAACGATATTCGAGACGGAAAACCTTGGTTTAGACCCCGTACGGGTTCAATAAACTCCACTGCCCTCTCTCTCTCTCAGAGCAAAGAAAAAAAAGGACCCTCCCGATGTCATTTTCATGCCGTTCACCCCGTACGGGTTCAAACACCTCCGGGTAGCCCTCCACTTCTATAAATAGACCCCCAGGGTCCAGAAGAAGGCATCTAGCACCTAGCATCTAGCATCCAGCATCTACGAGAGAGCAAGGACAACTAAGAAAAAATTTGTTCGTTGTTTTGACCCTTGAGGGGTAGGTGATCCCCGAGTTTTGTATTTATGCCCCTAAGGGGTATTTTTATAATTATGCCCTTCTACGAGACATGTTTGTAAGTTTTTACGCATCGGGACGGCTAAATTATGTAATCCCGCTCCCATGACAGGGGGGAATTATGGAAATGTCCTCCCCGAGATTGCGAGAAACAAAAGTCATGTTGTTTGCAGTTTTACCCTACAATCTTTTGTAATTGGGGCTACGCCCCCCACTTCCCGCGTTGGTGCGGATCTCTGTGATGTACAGTCGACAACTCGCCGACAACCCTTATACCCACTTGGACCCGAAACCTGTTCAATGTACTTTGCATATTTTTGTTGCATACCCGTCAGAAAAATTTTAACTTTCGAGAAATTGCATATATACCGCTACCTTTGCAAATCGATACACGTGCGCTTTCTATGAAGCCTCTCGTCCCTCATTCAGTTCAAGGACACTATCAGCTCAGTCCGACACTTGGGTGCCGCCTCAAACTTAAGACTGTGTAGGGTTTGGTAAAATTACTAAAATACCCTTGTGACCTAGAAATGGCCTAGTAGCCCCTAAAACCCGCCATAAATGACCTCAGTGCCTTAGTAAATCAGAGATCCTATCCTACTTTCCTTCCAACCCACAGATTTCAGAAACACCACTAGTCTGATAAAATTACCAAAATATCCTCGGGAACGTAAAATTGTCAAAATACCCCCGGGGTCCAGGAAACCTCCCGCCACTTCAAAATGCCTATGGCTCCTGCAAAATTGCATCCATATCCCGAAATTCTGAGGCTTTTGCCTATGCCTAAGAGGCATTTGCTAAAACCTTGGTCCTATCAGTCTACTGGTGGTGAACGAGTGATAACTGTGAGTCGCCCAAGTGAACAAGTCCTCAATATCAAGACCTATAAAGGGGATTTTAAGGTTTTCTTTGACAGTTAAACAAAGGTGTTCGGACATTAGGCCGATGTAAATCAACACTGACTGCGGTCAGTGGGAAAAGGTCCAGCACCCGAACCCAATTCGTCTGATACGATGCGCACCCACGGAGTAAATCCTCACATAAAGATGTTTCTTTTCAAAAAGAACACCATCAAATTTTGAAAACATATGTCGTGGCCAACAGTCCTCTACCAACATTGTTGGGAAATCATCAAGGGTGATGTTCTCTGAGCATCATGGAAATTCAAGGAAGGTAAAACACACTTGAGAGGCATCAGCAAGACTTGGCTTGTCCTCATTCCGAAGAAGGAAGGGGCTGACAACTTGAGAGACTATAGTCTACTAAATGGGACCTATAAGATTATCACTAAGCTAAAGCTATAAGATTGGAGAGCATCATGAGTAAAATGGTTAATGGATACCAAGGAGCTTTCATCAAAGGCCGCATCATTCAGGAGAACTTCTTGGTGGCACATGAATGTTTATTTTGCTTTGAAGGAACAGAGGAGAGAGTTGGTTCTAAAATTGGATTTCGAAAAGGCCTATGACCAGGTTAGTTGGCAGTGCATATTTGATGTGCTAGACAAGATAGGATTTGATTACAAATGGGTGCCTCCAATCATCCACCCTTGTTGTCCTTGTCAATGGAAATCTGACACCTTACTTTCATAGCGGCAGAGGATTAAGGCAAGGCAACCCAACGTCTCCAATTCTATTTGTCTTGGTGGCACATATTCTAAATAGGATGTTGATGAGAGTAAAATCCCATGGCTTGATTAGGGGGTTCCACGTCACCCGTCAAGGACAACACATCTCCCATCTCTAGTATGCTAATGACACTATTCTGTTTGTGGCAAAGGGTGAGGAACAATTATTCCATCAAGCTGATGTTGGAGCTTCTCAAGGAGGTCAGTGGACTCGAAAGTCAATTTTGCCAAGAGTCAAGTTCTAGGTGTCAACATAGAGCAAAGCGCCGTCAAGAGAGCTATTGTTGTTATCCTAGGCTGTCAAGTAGGGAACTTCCCTATCACCTACTTGGGCCTTCCTTTGACTCCCAGTACCCTTAGGTGCAGGGACTGGCAAGGTGTGGTAGAAAGGTTTCATTCTAGACTAGCAGGATAGAAAGAGAGCTTGCTCTCTTATGAGGGCCAACTGGTAGGTCCATTTTGGATAGTCTCCCTATCTACTTTATGTCCACTTTCTGGATCCCCCAATCAGTTGCTAGGAAGCTTGAGCCTATCCAGGCAAGTTTCCTCTGGCATGGCAGTGGAGAGGCTGGCAGAGGCTGGCACGACATTACTTGGGGCAGAGTTTGCAAATGCAGGGAGGTAGGAGGACTCGGTATTAAAAGCATCAAAAATTCCAATTTGGCTCTATTAAGTAAGTGGATTTGGAGACTTGGCAACAAGAATGGCAGTCAATGGGCTATAGTTATCCACCATAGGTATTACAGCCGGACAAGTGTGTAAGATCTCTCGAGTCACCCTCAGCATTGCACCTCTCATATCTGGAGGGGCATCTTGAGGAGTTTGGACATCATCAGAGCAGGGACTAGAGTGAAGCTGGGGAATGGTCAGAAATGGGGAAGACAAATGGTGTACAGATAGGCAACTCAAAGATACTTTTCCTCAGATACATGCAATCTCATTGGAGCCATTGGCAGTGGTGGCTCAGACGTTCAAAGCTCAACCAAGTGGAGGTACTTGGACCCCCAAGCTTATGAGACACTTGAGAGACGAAAAGCTTGAACCGCTTAGGCATCTACTCCTTTTGCTACAAGAACACATGGTAGATGCAACTAAGGCAGATGTGTGGATTTGGACTTGGGGGAAAGATGACTGCTTCTCAGTCAATTCAACCTGCAGGGTCATTGCTCATAGCAGGTTACACCATCCTTTGGCCAGGAAAGTTTGAAAGCCATAGTCCCCTTGAGGTCTAGGTGCTCATGTGGAGGATTTTTCATGGGAGGCTGCCAACCCGAGACAGACTTGGCACCTTTATGGGCGTTTCCAACCAATCTATCCTATGTGTGGGGAGAAGGATGAAAATGTTGACCGTCTGTTTACTAGTTGTCAAGTTGCACAAGAGGTTTGGCTCCATGTCTTCAACAAAGTGCAATGAGCCTTTCAACCCATAGAGAGTGTAGCTACTCAGGGAGTGGAAGAGGGGCTGGCCCCCTCAAAGGAGACAGGTGTGTCTGATGGCTTATCCTTCATGCCACATTATGGGGCATTTTGGGAGAAAAAAATAGCAGGATCTTCAAAAAAAAGGCTACGGTCCCAACGAGGATCAGGGACTTTGTTGGGGAGAGAGTTAGAGAGTGGACCAATGTCCTACGTAATGTAGATTCAGACAGTTCTCATTTTTTTGGGTTCGTTGGGGAGCTAGTGTGAGACACATTGTCCTGATGTGGCTTTTGTACAAGGATTTTTTTGTAAGTAGATAGAATATACTTGTAAATCCCTATTTCCATTTTCAATATATATATTCAGTGGTACCACCCACTTTAAAAAAAATGAAACTAGAAGCCATTACCAGAGAAATATCGTTAAGCTATAGTCAGTAAATTAAACAGGTTGAACTGAAGATCATTGTGGAATTACAGCCACAGTAACACCATTAATCAACCAAAATACAGAGTCTAAAACAGCCTATCTTCAAGTGGTCATGGGATCCATGGATGGCAGTTTCGGTCGAAACCGAAACATTTCGGCCGAAACGTATCGGTTTCGAACAGAAACGATCCAAAACTAACCGGCCAAAATAGGGTGAAATCGGACGGCCTGCAGTTGGCCAAAAAATATTATTTTATTCGATTTCGCCCCGAAATCGAAACCGAAACCGAAACCGAAATGGTTTTGAACCCGACCGAAACCGACACCAAAACCGAAATTGCCTTCTTTGATGGGATCTAAATTATAATGTAGTGTAGTTGTCTTGCCATAACAATAGAATAGCCACTGGAAACAACTAGCCCCTATTTGATATCGGGTTAACCCTAGGTTAACCTGATTTTAACCCAGAGTTAACCCGAAATATGATTTGATTAGCATTTTTAGCTAAGTAGGTTAAAAAGTTAGTTAGCCCGGAGATAATCCGGATTTAGTAACCCACCTCTCTAGGTGGGTTACGACTAACCCACCTGTGTGGGTTTTAGATTACTATTCACTACTCACATTTAATTTTTAATTAGTGATATTAATGATATTATTTATCAAAAAAAATTAGTTCTATGATATATTTATATTATAGAATATATTTAAAATATTTAAAAATTAATTTTTCAATAAGATGTTTTGTGTGAATAGTAATTGCAGCCTTAATTAATAACATGAATGACTTTTAATTTTTAATTAGTGATATTAATGATATTATTTATCAAAAAATATTTCTATAATATATTTATATTATAGAATATATTAAAAATATTTGAAAAATAATTTAAAATAAAAATTATAATGTGAACAGTAATTGCAACCTTAATGAATGGCATGATTTACTTTTAAATTTTAATTAGTGATATTAATGATATTATTTATCAAAAAATATTATATTTAAAAATTATTTTAAATAAAAAATTAATGTGAACAGTAATCGCAACCTTAATTAATAGCGTGATTGACTTTTAATTTTTAATTAGTCATATTAATGATATTATTTATCAAAAAATTATTTCTATGATATATTTATATTATATAATGCATTAAAATATTTAAATTTTAATTTAAAATAAAAATTTTAATATGAATGGTAATCACACCCATAATTAATGACGTGATTTACTTTTAAATTTTAATTAGTGAGATTAATGATACTACTTATCAAAAAGATATTTATTTTCATAGTATATTTATATTATAGAATATATTAAAAATAATTCAAAAGATAATTTAAAATAAAAATTTTACGATGAATAGTAATCTAAACCGTAATTAATGAATCTTTATCTTTTAAATTTTAATTAGTGAGATTAATGATATTATTAATTAAAAAGAATATTTTCAAGGATATTCATTTTATAGAATATATTAAAAAACATTTATAAAATTAAAGTAAAACACAAAAATTTAAATTGAACCCATGCCAATGAGTAAAAAATTTAAAAAGGAGGGACAAATATGACATTTTAACGGTCATTATTATCGAGTTAACCCAATACCGATCATATCACACTAGATTAAAAGTAGGTTAACCCACCTCCTTACTTTCGGGTTAACTCCTCTCCTATCATATTAAAATTGGGTTAACTCTAGACTATCTTAAGCAGGTTGAGTTATCCCACTTTTAAGCTAACTCCTTACCAAACTGAGGCCTAAAGTTTAACCACATAATGGAGATAGCATATTTAAGGAATACCAGGTAAAAACATAGGTGTCATTACTTTAAGTGTGTTGTCACCCAACCATGGCCAGATGTGAACTGCAAGCCTGATATACAGCATTATAGCTGCAGATCATGACCGAACATTATTATACTAACCAACAAACAAACGGACAGGCAAAACACAAAAATGCATACTTTAGCTTATGAAAGTAAAGATCTCGTTCTTCAAGCATAGATGCTGATAGTCTCCAGTCATATGGGACAGCAACAATTGCATTTGCTTCAATGCCAAATTCAATGCACCATTTAAGCCATTCTTTCCATACAGATGAAAGAGGACCTGGAATGAGAAAAGTTCTAAATAGTCAAAGACCAAAACAATCCAGCAATGTACCGATCTAGAAAGTGACCAGAAGACAGAGACTGATTTATGACACATGCACTAAGCAACATTAAAACACTACTTTGAAATTTGAATTGGCACTGAAAGAGCCTAGAAAGCCAAAACAGATAGATATGGAAAGTTGTGGCAAACATTGATGAGCAACAGAGTTTTGGAAGGATCTGCATCTAATTGTTTTGGTACACTTTAGTTTTACATGATCTTCTTAGTTGGGAGTTATACTAAGATCTCCAGGAAGATGGAGAAAGGACATACAAATGATGATTACTTTGAATGCAGTGAATTTCAAACTCCTATAAGACAAATGAAACAAAAAAAATCATATCATTATACAAAATGCCATTTATGCATCTGTACACATCATTGCATCATGGAGGCCATTCACCATTGTAAAGACGTATCAGCCGGAGACACAAGTTGGATGTAACTAGAAGAACATTTAATTCTGTGGCACAACAACAGTGAAATCTTTTCTTCTTTTTCTCCCTTTCGTTCCATTTTTGCAAAAGGCACAGCTCATTTAACTACAGGTCAGCTAAAGCCTCCACTATGTACCAGCTGAAAGGGATAAAATTAGTGATCAATTCAGATAGTTAGGATGGTACATTGTCTATCAATTAGACATTTCACACAATAGTTAACCAAAGGTGTCTCAGCAAACATTTTGCACATGACAGCCCAAACAGGTCTAGGACGGTATTATTGGCAAATCATAGAAACGAAACCTTCAGGCCAAGACCATAAACTAAGAAAATTAAGACCACTACAAAGGTATTCCAGAGAAAGAAACTAACTATGAGGTGTTGCAGATGACAAAGTGAGAACTCAAAAACACCAAATACCACAATTGCAGAACGCTGTTTTTTTTTAATCTGTTATTACCGCCGCAGCTTCTGTTTTTATTTTTTACAAATTTTAGTATTATGTTAGCTCAGCATATTTCATTACCATGCCTTTGGACAGTTTGGGAGTATTTGTTACCAATGACGAGAAATAGGATTTGCATACTCAGATAGGAAAAACAAGGATAAAATGCACCCAGGGGTGCATCTAACTTTTTTTTTTTGAAAAGTGGATGACAGGGGTGCATCTAACTTAAATACACCCCCTCTCGAGTGCCCAAAAGAGGATAGTATGTGAAGGGTAGTTATTGAGCAAGAGGAATTTGTGACAATTCACGGTCGGATGTGTGTGTGGAAGGATATTTATGACAATTCAAGAGGTGTGACTGTGAAGCTTCATTTACATTAATAGGGGATTGTGTTTGGAAGGTAAAATGCTAAAACATTAGGATAACATTATAATTAAAAGAAAGCCTATTTTCTGCTGAAAATTTCAGTACTGAAAACTGTGGATAAGCATGGGTGAAATGATCATTTAGAGGGGGTGCATCTAAGTGGCTCCCCCTCCCTCCCTCATATATAGTAAAGTATGATTACTGAAACTTGTCAAAACATAAAAGTTATAAATAAAATGTTAATCAAATTACCATTTTGGAGGGTGAATATTAATCAAATTATTAAACGTTTAACATTCAAAAAAGTAATTTTTGAATCATCAAAGTGTTATTTTGATTTTTGAGATTTAAAATAGAGTGTCAAACACGGCTGTCCAAGCGTCATGTCCTGCCTAAGTGTCCAACATGGATTTCTAATACCTTTTTTTTCTGAAAAGTGGATGATACCACAATGCTATTAATAAACAAAACAAGATTATATAGCACTCTCTGATACAAATATAAGTGCCCATCAAATCATAGATCATGGACCTCCCCACTTATTCTTATTTGTTTCTGAGAAAGCTACCTGTAATACCATCAACTTTCCCAAGATATTGCAGACTCCAGATTACCATCTGCATCTTGTCAAATATAAAAGGACAGAGGTTTATCCTATTCAAGAAAGAGCAAATAACCTACCCAAGAAAAAAAAAGAAATTGGGGGAAAAAGAACTCGGAAGATAGCAAAAACATGCTCCAATTGTCAAGGCAAGAATATGAGACCATGAAGCTATTAAACACTTACATTGGCAACAAATATATATATATTCTAGATGAGGAAAAGAACACAGGGAATTAGAGAACCATAAAAGAGAAGCAAACTGTTCCTTTCAGATGTAAACTCAGCCAAAAAAAGAAATGTAAGACTTGTGAACCTGTTCTCTCAGCATAAGAAATAAGGTATCTTTACCTGTTATATACCCTGGATCTAGTTCTGTAATTGCAGAAAGACCACTATCAGGCCTTGATTTACATTCAGGATGATCAGTTTGATTGTATGGATCCAGCAGTATGCACTTAAGCCAACAGTTCACAGCTGATAGAAGCTGCATGAAGCATAACATGAGCTCGAACTTTCAGCGTATGATACTTTTACAGGAATACCCAAGTAATGAACCACGCTATGACAACAATAGAAATAAGACAACCAAGTCACCACTACCAAGCAATGAACGAAAAGAAAACACTTGAAAGAAGAGGGCAATCCCATTTTCCAGAAAATAAAAAAACATGTCCTGCTACAACAAGATGCAATTGCAAAAAAAATGTTAAACCTCATTTCAGAATTGAAGAAAAAAATCAGTAAGGCTCATAGAAACAAGACATAACTTTGACATCAACCAAGATTGTGATCAGACATGGGGGTGATTTTCCACGTGTATCATGCATGCCTCCTATTTTGTCAATATATTGGGATCAAATTGAATATTTTTCATCCCAGCAAGTAGAGCCTTCCTTCAATGGTCTCCATGGTTTCTCATAATTTTAAAATGTTCTTGAAAGTTAAACAAAAAATAGATTCCTTGATCAATTTTTCCATTTTTCTCATGTTTATTAGTACTTTTTCCTTTGGCATTTTATTTTCAGAAAATCATAGGGGATCCTCAAATATTAAACTCTGAAGCATAATTAATTGGCTTGTGAAACTCGGGGATTCCCATGATATCCAACAACACGAGTTTTTAGATTATAACTGAAGATCGTTTCACTCACTATATTTATTTAGATAAACTAAGTACAGTCACAAGATTAACTTGCCCGTCTTATTCCTGAATTTGCATGCTTCATTATGTTTTCCATCTTTTCTTTTGGTAGGTCATCAAAATGGTCACTAAAAGGTGAAATTACATGACTATGGAACTTGTCCTATCACATATTGATTAGCTACAAGCATGCATAACACACAACAAGGTGTCCAAATACACTTACACAAAGATGAGAAGTACCTTGCTGCCTGAATGACATTTATGTAAAATACTAAGCTCGCAGGATTGATGACTCCTTCTCTTTCGTCTTTGCAATTATATGTCAGGTAATACACAAGTGATTGGATTATCACTTATCAGTGAATGGTTATGAAGTCCTCCCTGATATGTCAGTTTCTTTAATTAATTTTTTTGAAATTCGGCCATGACATAGAGACAAGTGCATCTTGTATGTCTGTCCTTCCTTTCACCAGTTCCCACCAACTGGCTCACTCATTTTCAGTTTTCATCATAACATTCTTCAGGATCAAGTCTTTGGCCTCCCAGCAGCATATTGCCAAATCTGCGCACATGAGACCCATGGGATCCTAGGAGGAGCAGATCTGTTTGCATTGAACTTGGCAGATATTCTCCAGTAGCTTTCATGACTCCACCATTCCTTGGCTCTGCCAAGAATCTCAAGACCATCCCTTGCATGTTATCGGTCCTCCTCTCTAACTCCAACTTTTTTAGCTGTTTTTCTGAAATCTGACCATGATGCAGAGATAAGTGCTTCTTGTATCTTCTCTCTCTGCCAATTTGCTCTGATGTTTTCTCTGTTACTCATTCGAGCAATCAAGCAATTGCATCGGGCAGCCCTTTGTATGGGCCACAGCTCGGTGAATGCCAGTATAAAATAATTCTTTCTATTTTGTTGCATAAGTGAGAGAACATTCCCTAGTAGACAATTCTGCATTAATTCTTGTTCAATTAATAAATCAAACTTTCCTATGGAGATCACTCGACAACAATGTACCATCAATGCACATTTACCTTGCAATAGTAAGAATTTTCATTCCACTTGCTCATTTTGCTGCACACATCAGTTCATCATACGTCCATCAAACATATAAACTCAGACCCAGGGGACCAATACCTACCATTCCATAATCCTTAGGTCACTCCCCTGCACTTTTCCCTTTCCCCTCGATACCCTGGGTCAGAGGCCAGTTCATCTCCACTTCCATCTTGAAATGATTTTTTGAAGGCACAATCAACTTCAACGTGGCCCCTATTTCTGGCATGTGACCATTCAGTAGAGCCAGTTAACAGTCACCTGGCTCACATGAAAAAGCCTGATGCTTTCAAGTTGCTGCCTCCTTTCGCACAGGAGAATTTCTTTAATTAGTAACACCTTGTGTGCAGACGAAATAACAAACTCTTAACACCTTCTATGCAGACTAAATGGTAAAATTCTTCTCCTGCAATGATGCATTATTTTTCTGAAAGCATGCCGGACAAGGAACGATGTGGACAAGGAATGATGCACCTTACCGTGTGCCAATATTAATGTGAGTTACATTTTCCCTTTGCTTGTAAATGGATGTGAACCTGATGCTGCCAGACGTCAATCCACAATACCAATGGCCACGACATTGTTCTTTCATTATTTAAAGCCTTCATCCCCAATCCTCTTGGCCACCTACATCTACCACAGAGCTAATAGAATAATTGAGAAGTAAAGAATCTAGTTAACGATAACGAAACTGCAGTTTCCATTCCAATGCATGGGACGGAATGTCGTCCTTGAGAAGTTGAGATGCGCCGGATTAGACTTGCTTAAGTAAAAGCGATGGATCTACTTTCTTTCAAACTAGTATACGGGATAAAAGAGGGCTTATATTTTGGAAAATCTACAGCATACACAGCAGAGAACAAAATGTTTAACACTACCACAAGCCAAAACAGTCGAATTCGAAGCGACGATGGAAGAAGAGGATAGGAACAAGCACCCTGGTGGTATCAAGCCAGACGAGGTCGAGAGGATTGAAGTCGAGGGGGGAATAGGGGCAGTCGAGCACCGACCACGCCCGCAGCTGGGTAGACGCGAAGCCCGGTATGATGATCCCTGACAGCTTCCCGGCGACCAGCTCGTCCGCCGCCCTGACCCCGCGTCCGGAGCAACAGAGCAGAAGGAACGAGACGACGACGCCGCGCAACAGACGGCATGACGATGCCGCCCTAATTGCAGAAACAACAGCAGAAGAACCCATTGAAGAAGGGGCGCAGAAGCGCGAGGAGCTCTGCAACTCTGCAAGTAGTCTGCGATCGTTGGCGGCGCAGCGGAGGGAGGACGGGAGGGAGAGGCGAGAGAGGAAGCAGTGCACGATCGGCCTCCGGCGCTTGTGAAGAAAACTGAGAACCAGAGAACGGGAACAGCACCCGGAGGACCGGAATAAACAGGCCAGTGACGACTTCTCATTGGGTGGTCACGTTCAACAGGAGTTACAGCCCTGATTTTATAAATGCTTGAAATTTGAAGTATTGATTCAAATATTCAATTGAACTATATTAAAAATTTTGAAATTGAAGGGTAAATTACCTACCCGAAATCTTTATAAATCTTCTACCCCTGTCTTTATATAATTTATCTGTATAGTCCTAAACTGTTTGGTGTATATCCCTAAACCCCACACCGTACCACCGAAAATATTGCCTGCGTAGCCTTACAATCTAACCTTTGGGGGTACAAGATGTTTTGTTAGTAAAATTCAGGGATAAATAGATGAATTACATTATAGAATAGGAAATTAGGAATAGAGAGTTATTTCCAAAGATTAGGGTGTAGCGTAATTAACCCAAATTTGAAAAACGTTATCTTTTGAGACGTTCTTTCAACTTTCAAAGTTGCTCTTTTTTCCTTTTTCTTAAAATAGGTTTCACCGATGACGAAGGCTCATCTCACCTTCGTCTTTGGCTTGTCAGCGACGAGGACAGGTTAAATATATGGAGTGTAAAAATTAAATTAAAGATAATAAAACTTTGATAAAATTACTCTTACATTTTTAAAATTTTAAGAAATCATCTTTATATCTCTATCTTTACCGTATTTAATGTAATATCTTTAAAATTTGCAAGAAAAGATCTATTGTGTCCTTGTCCACTCATATACTTAAAATATAAAATTATCACAATATCACTGCCTTAAAAGGTACAATAGTTATGTTCTTAAGAATTTTAAACATATTTATAATAAATAGGATAAAAATAAAGATATAAAAATAATTTTGAATAATTTCAAAAGTATAAGAATATTTTTCATAAATTTTTTATAGAAAATCTTTATAGATGAAAATCTTTTAAAATTTCCTACGTTTCAAATAAAAATTACGTCAAACATGTTCACCCGTTTAAACTCTGACAATGGGAATTTAACATATCATACAATTAAACCCTTTTCCTTAAATATTTTAAAATTTTCAAAGATAACAAATGGAGTGAACCTTGCAATCTTACACATCAAATCCTTACGTATGATTTATCATATAACTTGACATATGGAATCCAGGTGGAAAAAAATCTTGTATTGCAAATTTTCTCAAATGATAAACATATAAATATAATATGAGCAAATTGCACAATACCAAAAGTAATCTATCGACATCGCTATTTCATCGTAACATGATTCAATAATCAACATTCATATTTGTAATAAAACTTAGTTATTATCTATTTATCTCTAAGAATAATATTTCTTGATAAAAATTGTGTATGCTATGAGCCTGCAGGAACATAGGTAACATTATAAATATGATTTTTTTACATAAATGTCATTGTTACATGTAAAATTATACATATTTCACTCTTCGAAATGTATTAACATATATATCACTGATATTTTAAAAAAATTACGAACATATAAATGTAGTTAAACATAAATAGGGATCCCAATAATTAACTGTCCGCCTCGCCCCTGGCAGTGGAGCACCGTGATGGTCATCCTATGTGATATGTGTGAAGTGCTACTCCTCTGTCTATATCATACCTTCGTGATGACCACGATCGTAGACCCCATGACTCTGCCTTAACCACTATTATACTCTTGACCACCAGCATTAGTATCCCCACGACGACTCTATTGACTACCATGAGAACTACCACCACTATGAAATTAAGAACTTGTCGATGTAGTATCGTCATCAGAGTCATGACTCCCACTGATGCGGGGCTCTACGAATGACTCGGGAGTGTTGTCATCTGCATTCGGATCTAATGTCTCTAAGTCTACAATGTCCATCATAGTCCTTTTTGCTCTGAATAATGTGGTTCATGATGATTTCTTCTTTTGTGGAGCAGGCGGCAACTTTTCTACTGCATGTTGTCTCCCTTCGGATGCCGGAGAAATGGAGGTCATGTTTGATAAGAAATCAAAGTAATTTCATATTGTGTAACGCAATAGGTATGAGTATACCCGAGACGACTGAGTGGTTGTCCTAGATGCCGAGTGCCGTAGCGTAGCAGACTGAGATGGTTGTTTGGATGCTACCGAATGCTACAGAATTGAAAGACCAACATATTCGATTAGCAATGGAATATAGTTTAACATATAAATCTTCTCATCTAATATAATTTCACCTCTCTAAATGATGAACTCCTCCTAGCCTCTCTAGAAGTGGATGTCCTTCTGAGTTTTGTAGATACTGAATGTCGTAGTGCAGTAACCCGAGACCATTGTGCATGTGTCAGATTAGCCTGTAATTTTTTTATTACATCATAGCACGTAAATATATGCCTACGCTCTCTAATCAAATATGCGATTTAATATGTATGTGTTATTTCACCTGAGAGGATGGTGGACGTGGGTCTGTTGAAGGCTGCATCAATCGCTGTCATGCTCTATCATCATACGCATATGATGTGTCACCGTCACCAATGATGAGGTCTTCATCCAAGTTAACTTCCTCATCACGTCCTGTCATTGACTCATCTCCAATCATCTGCATATCGACGTCATCTCCCTCTCCCACTGCTTACTGCACAACTATTACGAAAAAGTATTAGGCCATGGTGTCTCTCCTGGATCTTCGACCTCCTCATCAAGTTATGTCTCACCACGCTCAATTGTTATTCTTGCAACCTATGAAACTATACGGTCATCATTGTCTTGCAAGTACACAGCATCTGTTGGGTCATAGTCTCCATCTCCTCTCTTTGCATCCATCTGCACATGCTTAACTTTTAGCTTCATGTTGTAATAAACATAGATCATTTTTGTCCCGCCTTTTGCGTATTAGCCTATTCCTCAGCTTGGTACGTGGGAAGGAGAATGTTGACCAATTCTGCTCGCACCCATCTGAGGAGGATGTTTGAGATAAAACTTTCATTGTAATCTTCCTCAATGTTGTTGCACTTGTGTTATAATTGAGCCACCGCTCAACTGTTAGTAAGCTAGAAGATGAACATTATAACAATTAGATGCAATAATAACTTGCTGAACCATAGAATATGCATTATATAAGTAATTACCTGCATCAAGTCTCTCAAGGCCGGCAACAGCTAGCATTAAGTGTCGCATGCAAATGAATCAATTACCTCTATAAATATTTTCATCTGCATTTATAGATAAAAAATAGTTACATAATTATTTTCATGTCCAATAGGGTGAAGTATCCAACTATATCTCATTCAATACATCAATAGTATCTGTTGGGCTGCAAGACGGTGGGTCCACCATAATGTTGATGGATTCTATCAAAGTATCGTCATATGTGAGACCGCGAGCATACTGAAAGGCTGGGTGTAGGTAGTACGTTGTAATGACCGCATATTAAAAACAAGTTTGTCATGTAACTGGGGATACCGACACTCGGGTCAAGTATGTTTACCTATCATGTGAAGATTGTGCCTCATCTGCCTATCCCATATGTCCTCCATAATTTATAAGATCGTGGGTCCATATTTCTTAGACGTTTCAAAAATCTTATGCTTCGCAGCTTCAATTTTGTTGTACACCAACCCCATGATTGCTACTCTATCCCCGTCCACACACCTCAATATATAGTGGCTCTATCAATGAAACTAATATCTTGACTTTGTCCCAAAAGTTGTCAATGTTAGACAGTCCCTTCAACTTCTGCTCCTTCATGTGAAGCGACAAAAGAGGAACTTAAGTAAGTCTCACCTCTAAACATTTGTTTCAACCCATCCGTATGCTTCAGAAGACTCTACAAGGCGATGTAGTTAACACTACAAGAAAAATGTGAAATTCCAACGTCCATTTACCGTCGTAAATACATCGACAATACGTCGCAATGTGACTTTTCGACGTATTTCCGACGTATTCACGACGGAATATGGACGTCGAAACTATTTCGTCGCAAAATTTCGACGTACTGAAATAGCGTCGCTAATAAGTCCGAAATTACCGACGAAACTGGAACGTCGAAATCATCGTGGCTATTTATGTCGGCAATTAATAATATGAAAATTAATTAATCATTACGACGGAACATAATTTAGTTGAAAATAGGTCTAAAGTTTTCGACGGATACCCGACAGATATATTCTGTCGTCGCAAACATATGGGTTAAATTAGTTCCGACGACAGTTAATTTGGTGACAAATACATCCTTAATTTTTGACGAATTTTTATCGCATAAATAATACGTTGAAAACATGTGGGTCAAATTAGTTCCGACGAACTACTATTGTGTCGAAAATACGTCGTTAATGCACGACGAATTTGAGACGGACAATTAATACGTCGAAACTAGTTTGAATCAAATTACTTTCGACGAAACTATCTCTGGTCGAAAAGACGTCGTTAATGTTCGACGCATTTGAGACGGATAAATAATACGTCGAAACTATTGTGTATCAAATTTGTTCCGAAGAACATTTACTTGGTCGAAAATACGTCTGAACCTTTCGACTAATTTATGCTAGAAAATAAATACATTAGGAAATAAGTGAGTGAAATTGGTTTCGACGAATTGTTAGTTGGTCGAAATTCCATCGAAAACTTTCTCCACATACTTTTTTATATATTTTAAAATTTTAAAAACCTGTTTAAAACTACAATTATACACCACAATCGACTCAATTCAACATAAAATACGCAATAAACAACATATAGAACACACAATAGGATAAAATCCTATTGTAAAAAATTATAGTTACATTAATCTTTGAATAAAGAACATTCACAATACATAAATCTTTGAATAAAAAAGTTACAGTTACATTAATTGAAATCTATCATTTTTTCATAATATCATTAAAAAAATCAAGAGATATCCGCTGCATCATCCTCATTCGTCATTCATAGCATCTCCACCATCACCGGCTGCATGCGGATCCCACATCACAAAAATTAATAATAACTAGATTTTAATAAATATAATTATCAATAAATATAGTTAAATATCTTTTTGATTTTCTAAGGCCGAAAGTAGATAACATGAAGATGATTTCTTTCCCTCTCAAAGGTGAATTCTTTGAACTAAGTAGTACTATTATTGTTGTGCCATGTGGTTTTGATGATGTCTAACACTATGAATCATATTATGATAATGATTTTTTATATCATGAATTTGATGTGTGCTGGCTAATGTCGATATGTTTTCTAATGCCTTGAACAACATGTTTATATGAATGCTTGAAGAGTTGTAATGTGAATGCTGTGAATGCTTGAACTATTATGTCTGTATGCTTGAAAAATGTATGTTCGAAGAACTGTAATATCTGAAGAATTCAGGTAAGCATAAGCATGGCAGTGTCACAACGGCCCTAGAAGCAACTCTGCAGAAGAAGCCTCCAATCGTTGAAGGAACAAGCTGATATATCAGCTTAAGATAGACTCTTTACCCGTTGAAGAATAAGGGTGAAAAATATCCCTTAAGGCTGACAAATGTGCATTACGGGTGACAGATACTACCTTAAGGGTGGTAAATAGATGGACTAGGTGAATAATAGACAACAGTGGTGACAAATAGCAGTGCGAAGGTGAATAATAGACAGCATGTGTGAAACAGCTGAAATCCAAGAACCTCAAGCCGACTCGGGAGGGCTTACAAGTCGACTTCTGACAGAAGAATTCACAGAATGAAAGAAGACTTTTTAACTGCGGATTAAGGGTGAAAATGGGTGGACAAAACTGACAAATGGCTGTATAGTAGTTTGAAATGGTCGTTCAGTGGTGTAAAGTGGCTCACGTCGCTGACATTTGAAGAATGATGAAACTGGTTGAAGAGAATGATTCCCTCTGTGCTTCAGAGGAAGAGAGGACTGGTCGTCTGGTTGTGGGTAACTGGGTGTTACTCACGGTTCCTTCTAATTTGATTAGAAGAGAGGAGAGTGTTCCTATAGGTCAAGCTGTAAGTCAGCGTTTGTTTGCAGACTGAGTCTGCGGTTATTGCTATTGCAAGGGGAAGCCACACTCAGGTTTGAGTGTAGGGTGGACGTAGATCTGCGTGACAGATCGAATCACCTAAAAATTCTGTGTGCCGTGATTTTCATTGGTGTGATTGGCCCTTATCATCTAAGGCCTCCATTCACAAGTTTGCGTATGAACTGATCTTCCCTATACGCTAAGTGTTTGTATTGTATTCTGTTAGATCTGTCTGATCTGAGTGGATTCTATGAAGTAGCATTCTCTTCGTTGGTGCATTCTTGTCACTTTCATTTATATTGTTCTCACAGATATCATCTAAACTCATGGTTTGATAGCTGAGTGTTAAATTATCTTAGGCCTAAAAACTGAGCTTAAAGTTTATATAGGATCTATACTGCTGTGCACATATTATCATATACTTTCTTTCGGCTTTCCCTATAGGGCACACAACATTGGTATCACAGATTCTCCCCTATTATAACTCTAAAGTCTACGAAATTAAAAATTAAATTAAATACTCACATGAGAGGGCCGTGTTATGCTCGAGGGTGCTCCCCGAGGCAAAATCTCCGCCTGGGCCATGAGGGTAGCAACCACACGAGCAAAGCGTGCCTCCATGCGTTCCTCAACCATTCCTACCGCATGTTCGACGATGGATGTAATCTGACTCGTAGAAGTGCCGATGGAGAGAGTAGAGAAGGAACTGCTACCGGGATAGGACGAAGCTGAGCCCGAACAAGATGTTAGAATCGGGCTGGCGTCCAAGGTCTGCCCAAAACCGTATACTCGTCATTTCTTCGGTGGGTCGGCTGCTGCTACCCATGCGTCAGGATCTAGCTGCGGCCGCTGCGTCTCCTCTTCCCCGTACTTTTCAGTCATATGCCTGTCATATGACTCCTGCAAATTGAATAAAAAATATTGTAAATTTCATATTAATCAATCATATTTAAAAATTGAAATAGAAAAGAAATGTGTATGTATAATCTTACCACTACCAAGCGAGCTCTCTCGCTCACATACTGATCGGTCACCTTCTTCTGGTGAACTGTAGCAAATAAATCGCGGTACGAGACCGTACCACCCCTCTTCTTTTCCTGTTATACATGTTATAGAGAATAAATAAGGTCATATAAGAAATAAAATAAAATAAAATTAAGATTATTACTTACAAATCTCTCTTTTTGGGTCGCGAAGGAAACATATCCAGAAGTATGGGGATGCACGTCTGGATGTAACGTACGTGCGACTTTGGCTTTTGTGGATTTGGCGATCCATTTAGGCTCGACATATCTATCACAGAGGTCCTCCCAGTGCTCCCTCCTCATCCATGTGGAGCCGTGTGCCTTCCAAAGGCCACGATCCTCGCTCCCCCTGGCTAGAGCCTTGACACGTTCCCGACAACCATGTAAATGATGCTTATAATTTACAGTTGCTTTGGCCTCTCATACACGTCGAGCTCGTCCGGCGTCAGCTCACCTCACAAACTGATATCCTTCCTGTCAAGAATTCAAATTTTATACGTTAGTGGATTAAAATTGTGGAGTTGGGAAATATGTAATTTAAAAGATTAAATCGTATACCAGGAACTCGTCATACAATCGATCGCAGATATCCTGAGGAAACTTTCGAAATGACTTATATGGGCTAGTAACATGTCGCTCAATAATGTTGGTAATAAAACGAGAAGCCTCACTGGGCTTTACTTTATCCCTGCAATTACATGTGTTAAAATGATAGGCAACAATTATATAGTTGTTGGATAGGTAACGAACATAATTCACGAGTTTAAATATTTACCCAAAGACCCAACATTGCTTGCATCCCTCTTGCAATACCACCTGCTCGCCCTCGTGATGGCTAAGAGCATCGTCTGCCGGTTGTGTGCCCGGCTGGGCGGACGAGCCAACTATCGCAGGTGGTGTGCCTGACGTACCTGTTACAAGTAAAATAAAAGTAGTTAATCAGAATTTAGCACATTGTTAAAAATAAAATTATTCAACAAGTAAACATATAGAATTTTTATCATTTAACTAAGAATTTAAAAAAAAACATACCAGTAGAATATGATGGAAGGGGTGTACTCTGTATACCTGATGTAGAGGCACTCAAACATGTAAACAGAAATTATCGTTAGCAAAACAAAGTGCATATTCACTACTCACTTATGTAAGGCTTCAAATAAACATACCCGCAGCAGGTGGTGGGGCCGGTGTAGACTGCGTACCTGGTGCAGAGACATAAAATATAATTACCCAAACAAAGTGCATAATCACAACTCATTCATCTAAGAATTGAAATAAACATACCCGCAGCAGGTGGTGGGGCCAGTGTAGACTGCGTACCTGGTGCAGAGACATAAAATATCATTACCCAAACAAAGTGCATAATCACTACTCATTCATCTAAGAATTGAAATAAACATACCCGCAGCAGGTGGTGGGGGCGCTGTAGACGGTGTACATGGTGCAGAGACATAAAATATCATTACCCAAACAAAGTGCATAATCACTACTCATTCATCTAAGAATTGAAATAAACATACCCGCAGCAGGTGGTGGGGCCGGTCTAGACTGCGTACCTGGGTAGAGACATAAAATATCATTATCCAAATAAAGTGCATAATCACTACTGATTCATCTAAGAATTGAAATAAATATACCAGTAGAACCCCTCCCGGAACCACCTCTCCTCGAAGATCCGCTACGGCCTCGAACCATCTAATTATTGACAACATTTAAAGAAGTGCATATTAGTCGACAACTAATTACGAGGAGAGGTGGTAAGTAATAATGATAAGTGTATATATGTTAAATTTCTTATAAAATATTCAATCAGTATATATTTCATCTTCAGGTGCTGAAGATATATCAACCTCATTGTCATCTTCGGCATCTTCCTCATTCTCACTAGATTCATACACTTCCTCCTCAGAGGACTCCTCCTACCCAACAATTACTTCATTTAGCTCAGTTGAATCGACTTCTTCCACTTCGTCCTCTATACACAACTGAAGTGGATCGTCAGATTCGATCAGATGAAGATTAGAAGCAACCAACTCTGCAGTGTCACCCTGGTCTGATTGAAAATATTCGGCACTAGAATCCTCTGAGACGGCTTCAGTCAAATCTAACTCATCATTAGGCGCAAGCCTTGGTTTTACCCTACAGACTGCCCACCAATCTTTATTCTTGGACGATGAATAACTTGAATAATACACTTGTTGGGCTTGTGCGGACAAAATGAACGGCTCATAGGTATTCAATTTGGACCTATGTTTGACATCGACAATCCCATATATTGTGTCGTTTCGAACTGAATTATGATCAAACCAATGACACTTAAAAAGGAATATATGGTTGTGTTGTCCGAAATACTGTAATTCTATGACCTCCTCAAGAATACCATAGTAATCGAGATCATTTTCATTGTATGTACTACCTTTCACGCATATGCCGCTATTCATCGTAGACTTATTTCGTCTATAATATCTGGTGTGAAATCTATAATCATTCACAAAAAATCCTGGATAGGCATATGCGACCTTCGAAGGTCCATAACTTATCACCCGGACTCTTTCATCAGTAACAAAACCTTCTTCAACCTATGAATATAAATCACGTTACTTTAAATTGAACTTGCATACACATCAAGCTTTGTGGAGTTGGTAGATTGGCACTTACTTGACCTTTAAGCCATATAGCAAAAGATCTATCTCGTTCATTTTGAACCTCCAACTCATTTAGGTGTGGACATCGAGTAATTAATTCTAAATCAAATTGCCTGCAATGATGAATGCAACATCACTGTAAGTGGGAGGAAGAACGTCAAGATGCTTATAAATTTCAGCACCTGTGGAGTTGAGGACTCACTCAACATAAGGTTCAATCTCAACACAGTTCAGGAGAACATAGATCTATGCGGCCAACAACTCTCTGTCCTCTAATATGTGATTCGAACAACGTCCGAATGCACGACCTGGATACTTAAATATGGACAACCGGTTGGACGGACCCACCTCTCCTCTATCATCATTACGTGGACGTCGATTGTGGCGAGTTTGAATTTCGGGTTCGAAGTACATCGAACAGAAGTTCGAAAATTTCTCAATAATATATGCCTCGATAATCGAATCATCTACTTTAGCCTTGTTGCACACCTTCATTTTCAGGTCATGCATACACCTATGACAACAATTCATATGACAATGACATACAGTGACAATGACAGACACATGTAACTATTGTCACGTCTATCAGTAAATACATACTGATTACCTCTCAAATAGATACATCAATCAAAATTGTACCGGTCCTCCAACTTTGGTCTCGTATGGCAAATGGATAATCAGGTGTTCCTTGGAATCGAAGAACGCAGGGGAAAATATATTCTCCAACTTGCATACCGTCGTGACCACATTCTGTTCCATAGTTTGCATGTCCCCAAGTTTTAGTTCTGATGCACATAGAATGCTAAAAAACTGACTCAACTCAGTCAATGCTCCCCATATAGGCTTTGGCAATATGTCACGGAATGCAATGGGCAGAAGTCTCTCCATGAACACATGGCAGTCATGACTTTTCAACCCATATATTTTCCCCTCATTGACATTCACACAACGGGCTATGTTAGACACATATCCATCAGGGAATCTTAATTGCTTCAGTCACTGGCATAGTTCATTGATATGTGTGTCTTTCAACACGTAAGCTGCTTTAGGTTGCACAACTTTGCCCCGTACTGGTCGCAATTCCAACTTTGGTCGTTTGCAAAGTATCTTCAAGTCCGCTCGCGCCTTGGCATTGTCCTTTGTTTTGGCTTTCACGTTCATGATGGTGTTGAACACATTATCAAAAACATTCTTCTCAACATGCATGACATCCAGGTTGTGCCGTACCAAAAGGGCTGACCAGTAAGGCAATTCCCAGAAGATACTTTTCTTCACCCAATTGTGTTCCTCTCCAAATCCATAAAGATGTCGTGTACTACCCGACAATTGCACTATATCTGGTAAGTTTTGCACCTCTAATGCCATTTGTCGACCAGACATCCGTTCCAAGTCTGCTTCATCCATTTCAACTGTGTTCTTAATGAATGAGTCCTTTTGCCTTCAGAATGGATGGTCATTTGGTAGAAACCGTCGATGACAATCGAACCAGCATGATTTCTTACCACATTTCAGGACAAAGAATTTGGTATCAGCCATACAGTAAAGACATGCCAACCTCCCGTGTGTGCTCCAGCCAGATAGCATTCCATATGCATGGAAGTCACTTATTGTCCGCATCAATGCAACCTTCATAGTGAAATTTTATTTTCTGTACGCATCATAAGTAACAACTCCATCATTCCATAGTCTTTTCAACTCATCAATCAGTGGCCTGAGATATATGTCCAAATTTTTTTCTGGATTTTTTGGACCTGGAATCACCAAAGTTAAGAAAAGGTTCTCACGCTTCATGCACATGCCCGGCGGAAGGTTGTACGGCATCATGAAGACTGGCCAACATGAGTAAGACGCTACTGAACCTCCAAATGGGTTGAAGCCGTCTGTGCATAAACCTAACCTAACATTGCGTGGCTCGTGACCAAAAGCAGTATAGTTACGACTGAAATCAGCCCAAGCTTCACCGTCGGCGGGATGATTGATTATATCATTTACACGACGTACTCTTTCTACGTGCCATATCATATGCTGAGCTATCTTTGACGACATATACATCCGCTGCAATCTGGGCGTGAGAGGGAAGTATCACAGTGACTTGTAATGCACATCCTTCTGCTTTGATTTGTCCCCTCTCTTAGGTTTAAATATATCATGATGACAAATATCACATGATATTTTATCTACATTATCTGCATAATATAGCATACAGTGATTAGGGGATGCATCTATTTTTTGGTATCCAAGCCCTAAATCATTGACCATCTTCTTTGCACGGTAAAAATTTTCAGGCAGCTTCTCATCCGTAGGCAGCATACTCTTGATAAGGAGGAGCATTCGGTCAAAACAACTCTCACTAAGGTGAAATTTGGATTTCAAATTCAACAACTATGAGACAGCAGATAAGCGAGTGTGATTTTCACAACCATCCCACAGCGGCTCATCAGCATCCCCAAGTAACTGATAAAATCTTTCAGCCGACTTCTTTGGTGGTTCTTCGTTGTACACGTGTTCCCCTTGTACATTAAAGTTAGGGCCAGCAGCATCGATTACCATGTCTGCGTAGGTACTTGTGCCGCCAACATTGCCAGGCGCATGAGACCAAAAGTCCTCACCGTGACACACCCAATTCATATAACCTTTCATGAACCCTTTCCTGTATAAATGAACTTGCACATCCCATAGCGAAAGAAATTTCGTGTTTTTACAGCATAAACAAGGACATCAGATGTTACCACGCTGGTCCACTGCTGTTGGATGCCCCAATACAAACTGAATAAAACTATTAACT
The DNA here is from genome assembly GCA_022559845.1 of Amorphophallus konjac. Lineage (NCBI taxonomy): Eukaryota > Viridiplantae > Streptophyta > Magnoliopsida > Alismatales > Araceae > Amorphophallus > Amorphophallus konjac. Next base: position 240,470,171 of record CM040128.1, read on the forward strand.
CCATCCTTAAACTTCTCGGACACCACTCCGTCAACTACTCTGTGATTCATCCATGAACGATCAACTCTAGCCATATTTACCTAACAAATTAAAAAATTCATATCAATATGTCTTATCACTACTTCTAAGAAAATATCGACAACATCTCCCCTAAATATTGACTATTTTCCACATTTGTACATCCCGTTTAGTCACATATACATCCATATCCACATCCACTTTCACTTCCATATTCGCACACCCACGTTGACATCGACATCATCTTCTGGAAAAAAATCATTATCATACTCGGTAGCATATACACATTTTTTCACATATCGGCATCCACACCTGTCTGCAAATGTAATTCACATCCAAGCATACTAATCACATATATCATAACAAAAGGCTTGAACGGGCAAAAACGGAACAAAGGGTCATATCCACATCCCTGTTCCCACCCTCCCAATAAAAACAGGGGCTTAAAATTTCATCTGATGTTGTAAGAGTACAGCAGGTGATAAGGAGAAAAGGTTCGTCTTGTAGACCAGGCATGAAAAGTGAGAGTGTGTGAGAGTTTGTGTCTGCGTGTGTGTGTGTGAGAGTGAGCGTGAGAAAGGGCGGGAGCTCACCGCCGCTGCCGGAGCTCACCGCCACTTCTGCGCCCGCGCTATCGGTGCCGCCTCCGCTCGCCCCTCACTGGCGTCCCTGGGTAGCTCCGCCGCGCCCGCCCGCCCTCGCCACTCCGTTGCCCGCCGGTGCGAGATTGAGAGGAGGATGCAGTGGTTGAATGAGGAGGAAGGGGGAAGGACTAAGGAGGATAAGAGAGGTGACGTTTTTTCTAATTCTTGTCTCTTTCTATTTGGCGCCATATTTTCATTTGGCGCCATGTTTTCATCTATTCATACGTGATTCTTTGTCATTCATTCACTTCTTCTAATAGGATAAAATATCTCTCAGTAAAAAATATCATTACATCTAAAAAAACATTATTTATTATTTAGAGATCTGAAGATCTGTAATTTAAACATTTTCAACTTCTTTATAGCCGATAAGTCAATTATATGAAAAGAAGAGAGAACGTGTTGAAAAGCGTAGCTACCTTGAAAGCCCGACATCGGGGTGCGCGCGAAAAGGTATTCGGAGCCGTATCGGTCACATGTTGACCATTTCCTTATTGTTCCGTACCCCCCTCAAACACATGTGTCATGAATTTACCGTCACATCTATATTTAATGAATTTTCGAGAGTTAGGGCTCCTTGATAGCGGGGAATATTAATGCCACGTGGAAGCACTCAGAATATATAATAGTCAAATATCATTATATCTTTCATCGATTTTACTCACGATAGGGCGTGCCAATCACGTGTCTGACAATGTGTTCAAGTTCAAAGGCTGGGATGGTCTGGACTAACCGAAGGTGCACTCCTTCTGATCACTAAGCAGATCGACGATGGTGGGCATTCGGTCGGGACTGGCGACCCGTCGTGCCATAAAGGTCGTTCACGACGATAAAAGAGGGGAAAACGTTTGATTAATCACCACGCCAAGCAATGGGGCTGCATGGCCAATAAGTCGATTCGATTATTTAAAAAGAAGAGAGAACGTGTTGAGAAGCCTAGCTACCTATAAAGGCCCACAGCGGGGTGCCCGCGAAAAGGTATTCGGAGCCGTATCGGTCACATGTTGTGACCTTTCCTTATTGTTTCGTGCCCCCCTCAAACTCATGTGTCATGAATTTACCATCACGTCTTTATATAATGAATTTTCGGGAGCTAGGGCTCCTCGATCGCGGGGAATATTAATGCCACGTGGAAGCACTCAAAATATAGGATAATTAATAGTCAAATATCATTGTATCTTTCATCGATTTTACTCACGATAGGGCGTGCCAATCACGTGTCTGACAATGTGTTCTAGTTCCAAGGCTGGGATGGTCTGGACTAACCAAAGGCTCGCTCCTTATGATCACTAAGCAGATCGATGATGGTGGGCATTCGGTCGGGACTGGCAACCCGCCGTGCCATAAAGGTCGTTCACGATAATAAAAGAGGGGAAAACATTTGATTAATCGCCACGCCAAGCAATGGGGCTGCATGGTCGACAAGTCGATTCGATTATATAAAAAGAAGAGAGAACATGTTGAAAAGCCTAGCTACCTTGAAAGCCCGACATCGGGGTGCGCGCGAAAAGATATTCAGAGCCGTATCGCTCACATGTTGACTATTTCCTTATTGTTCCGTGCCCCCCTTAAACTCATGTGCCGTGAATTTACTGTCACGTCTATATATCGCCAACATTTCGGGAGATAAGGCTCCTCGATCGCGGGGAATATTAATGCCATGTGGAAGCAATCAATGATGTCACTCCATCCTTGAGTCACGTGCACATCATTCGGGGTAGGTGTGGCCGTCCCTACCGAACCGGTCGTCTCGGCCACGGCTCGAGACGGGATGGTACATTGCGTACCGATATGGAAAACTATAATATATATATATATATATATAATGGAATAAATTAAACTATTTAAAATGACATCTTGTGTCATTTGGTTAATTGTTCGACCGTTTGAACGGGTTTCTCTAGGTTCGAATCTTAGCTTTAGCGTAAGGTTTCCTTAAATTTTTTGAATATAACTTATTCAAAAAAGTAAATGAATACACGGCAGAACTCTGTTTTCGAACCCGGCACGTCACGATTAACAACGATACACTAAACGGACTTAGTCTAGTGCCCCGCTCTACGTCTCAAGTGCTGAGCCATTATTCACCCTTGCAAGCTCACTCTTTGTCTTAACGGCTAATTGTCAGACTTAACATCTATTTGTCACCCTTCCGTACTGCAACATTGTCGTTGCGCTAACTCATTTTTCACCCTTAGCGACTTATTTGTAGCTGCTGTCTTGCAAATTTTCACCGTTGTTCCCACATTTGTCACCCTTAACATCCATTTGTTAGCCTTATATATCTCTTTGTCACCGAGATCATCTTCATTTGTCACCCTTAGGAGAGTATTTGTTACGTTCAGTCTTCTTCTGTTGTTCTTCCACGTTTGTCATTTTCTGTGTCCACTGTCGCTGGCCGAAGATTGACTATGCTTTGACTGGACGTCAACAGTTGCAAAAACTTGACTTTGGCTATTGACTATGCCTGGAGTATTGAGCATTCGGTCAACATATAGTTGAAGCTATTTGTCACCCTGTTCTAGTGAGCACGTCTCTTTCTCCTCAAGTTCCTCCTGTTCTTTTTCACCTTCTGCTTCCTTCTCACTTTTTACTAATGTGAAGTTATTTGTTACCCCAGTTGAGCATTTGTCACCCGTACTCACCTAATTGTCACCATTAAACTACAGAAACCGTCGCCCTTACTCTACTACCTGAAAGCCGCGTGTCGGGCTTGTCTCTATTGAGCCTTATTTGTCACCGTTAGCAGGGTATTGTTTACCCTTGCTAACCCATTGTCACCAGTGTAGACACATTTGTCGTCCTTAACCTCTAATTGGCCCACGTGGAAAACGGGACACGTCGGCCACGCGTGGGTGTTGCTCGCGTATTGCTGCCGATCCAACACCGCAGGTCACATCAACAGAAATGATGACGCCGAAGGGCCGAACTAGACCTCGAAACTAAAAATTCCCAATTCCTTATGTATCCTTCCCGCCATATCTCGCCTCTTATGAAACCTACCAGAAGGCGGTTTGTCTCTCCATCGCGCTCAGCATCTCGTCTTCCTCGCGGTGCCTTTTGCGACCTCTCAGCCATGGAGCCGAAAAAGACACCCATGCAACGCTCTGTCCGCCGTAAAGTGGATGTTCCACCTGCATCTCAGGACATTGTATCGGTTCCTACGGCCGAAGAAGAAACGTTTGAGGAACCTAGGGTTTCTAAGGCCTCCACTTCAGGATGACAAGTTAAAGGTACTATGGTTCCTTATCTCCTTTACATATCTATTTGCCCCCCCTATCGACCTATTTATTTGTCACGCTTATCTACCTATTTGTGTCAGATTTAGACATACCTGTTACCGTATTTCATACATTTGTCACCCTTAAGCACCTATTTGCCACACCTAAACTCCCTTGTCTATATATACATTTGTCACCCTTGTCTTACTGTTAATATTTTTTGTATTTCTTGATCCGTCAATTAATTAACTGAATTTCTTGTTTACACGTTAATTTTTTGAATCTAGTGAACACGCGGGTCATCTGGGCCCGGTGTTCTATGGACATTTACATGAAGGATATGGATCAGATGGTATTTCGGGAATGCCACAAGTCATTGATGAGGGCCACAGCCTTTGGTCCATATGTTGACAATGCTTCTCCCGTATTCTTCACCATGACACTATTGGAGGAGATTATTTGCGCCCATAGTGGAGGAAATTACTTCCGTATGGGTAGTAAGAAGGTCACATTTAGTGTGGAAGATGTGGGCATAATTTTAGGATTACCTTGCTCCGGTCAGCCGGTTCAACATTATGGATTCGCAATTCAGAAGTCGAAGTTACATAATCGATTTGGATTTGCAGCAACATTTGACCGGAAGAAAGTGTGCTCACTCATCCAGCAAATTGTTGGGTCCGATGAAGAGCAGGATGTGGCCGACACTGTCCGGCTGTGGATTGTACTCATGCTGTCCACTTTCCTTTGCCCACGGTCGGCAACTTCTTGTCCACAACAGATGCTGTCATGCTTAGATGACATTGAGAGAGTTTCAGATTACAATTGGGCAGCCGCCGTGCAACAGGTAACGATGCACAAGTTTGAGGAATTAGTGTCGGCGGTCCAGAAACGACGGTCAGGTACAATTGATCGTGCTAAGAGAAGAGGCGGGAATGCATCCCAGGCCCATACCCCCATATTTGGTTGTTCTGCCGCACTTGCTGTAAGTTTTTTTATTTTTGTTGTGTAATTAATAATGTGTAAATCATTAATTCTACTGCATTGTAAAATAACTCGATATATTTTATATTACAGGTCTGGTTTTTTGAGCACACGCGGGTGAGTACAGTCAGTAAGGTAGGTGGCATTTCTCCGACTATTTAGGTGGGGGACATTTGTAGATAAGAAATTAAAATTCTCCATTGGATCCCTGCGAGACCAACATGTATTATGAGTACTAAAATTAACTTCTTCTTTGTCATTCAACATTAATGAATAACCAGAGTGATGTGGTTTGAAATGTAGGTGATCGAAGAGCTCCTTGTCGAGCCAAGTGAAAGGGTGATGGTGTACGGTGAAACGATGATGGCCAGACCCAGCCGCCATAATACATCCTCATCAGAGAGATACATGCCTGTGCTACAGGATATTGCCGCCACATTGAAGATCCAGCAGCGGATACTTGAGGAAATGAAGGCCTTCTATCTGACTAGTGTGGAAGGGGCTCACATTCCCGCTGATGCAACACCTCCTGACCCCATCGAACAGGCGACGGATGATGGCAAGTGACCGCGGCCACCCCCTGGAGAGGAAGTGCAGGGGGCTGAAACTGTTGAGGAAAATATATGTCAAACTTTGGCAGACATTGCCGCCAATGTCCCAGCTCCAAGGCCACTTTCACAAATTACGGATGATATTGTGCCATATAAGGCAGCTCCTGAAGAGGATGTGCAAGGCGATATCGAAGGTCAGGTGGAGGCGACCAAGGGGCATGGTGATCGTCGTCCAGGTGTCTTTTGTCAGTCCCTTCATCAACGGGACGAGAAGTCTGTGAGGAAAAGGTGGGCACCTCCAAAGAAAATAGAACGGGGGAAGAAGAAGTGAGTTTGCGTTGTTCTTACTTCTTACAGTATAGAATCTAAGATTGGTACATTGGCATATATGTATAAGGGAGATGAAGCCAACGAGATCAGAATGCTCCTACAGAATACTGATTGGATCTGCAAAGGCCGGCTGAATCCGAAAGATAACAACGCTGTGAATGAATTCATTGTTGCTTGTGTCTTGGGGGATATTGAGTAAGTTGTCCTCTTATACTTTCTGTAATTATCCTGATTTGCCTTACTCTGACTGCCAATAACTAATTTTTTTGTCCAATATAGTGACACCATATTATCATTAGAGAACGGGATTGTTTTGAGACGTCGTCATGTCATTGATCTATTATACGACCGGATGATAGATGATACAGTACTCTCTTTCATTAATTGTACAATTTTACGTCTCGCCCTACCCTGAACTTGTGTTTCTACTGCTAATAGAATCGTGATTGTTAATTTACAGGTGATCGACGCCATGATGTACATCCTCAAATCAAGACGCAATGAATCTCGCATCTTTCATCAGTGGGTTTGTTTTCCCACCATTGTACGTCATCCCAGACCAGGACTCCGTAAAATCAAACAGATTGTTGGAGTGCGCCTTCGAGAATGTTGAATTAATCGAACTGCACAAGAACAAATATTTATTCTCTGTGTTACACTCATCAAATCACTGGCATCTACTTGCTGTTGACACGGAGAATCACCGCTTTGTCTCATACAATTCTATGAGAGGCATGGCCATCCATGATGTCACTACAAGAAAATGGGTACTTTTCTTATCCATGTACCTATATTAAAGATATCTTTAATGTGCCTTTTAATTATTCCTTAATAATGTCAAATATTTCATTTGCAGGCTGCAGTTGTACGGGGGTTTTTGAACAACTATGGGCCTGCATTCAAGGGAGTTGAGAATTGAGAACTTGTATTCGACAACGAATGTCCCCAACAGGAGGATCGAAGCCTCAACTGTGCCATTTATGTACTGAAATATGTTGATGAATTGTCAAAGAAGATGGAGACATCGTGGACATTTAGTGAGGATGATTGTAATATGCTTAGAGCCCGGTTTGGGCCCAACTCCTTAACTTTGGAAATAGAAGATCTTAAACAATTTCACGTCTCAAACCTCAGAATGTGACATACATGTGGTGATTGATATTTCTTTTTTCATACATTTTGTTCTTTAAAGTTTCATATGATCTAATGCCGTTAATGTGTGCTTGATAATGTGTATTCATGAATATCAATGAGTTTTCTGAAGATAGATTCAAGTTTGGTTAAGGAACTGGGCTGAAGTGTGAAAAGATGAAGGCTTTACTTGCACAAGTGTCGACTAGAGTGGAATGAAGACATGCACCGACCTCATAGACTAGAATGTGAATGTGCACCGACCTGATAGTGCTATGTGCACAGACCTTATGTTTCTATCTCTAATGCATGTGCACCGACCTGATGCTTCTAACACTAACGCATGTGCACAGACCTTATGTCTATCTCTAACACATGTGCATCGACCTTACATGCTATCGCTAACACATGTGCATCGACCTGACCTTGCAAAATGCAAATGTGCACAGACCTCATGCACAGACCTTATGCCTTAGCCATTTGTCACCGCTAGTTGTGCATTTGTTACCACTAAAGTGCCATTTGTCACCCTTACTGCATATTTATCACTCTTACCACATGACTACATGAGCAGTCGTTGCCTTCTCTTCTCTTCATTACCTGCTTTGCTTTGTCTGGGGAGCATAGTGGTGACTAATCTATTCATTGACCTTGGACTTTGACTGGGACTTCATAACTGTTCAACAAAAAGTTGAGCTTGACTGGAGACTTCTTTGACTTGCGTTGACCTTGAACAGTCAACATCGACTATCTTGGCATTGACCAAGTCCCTTCGTTGTTCTTCTGATTGCTGTAGAAACTCTTGATACACTGTTCATATTTTTTTTTCTCCTGTGAACTTGACTCCTTCTTTCAGCTCCTTCTGCTTTTCATTTAATCTATTTTTCACCCTTACCAGTGTATTTGGCTACTACACAGATCTAGTTGTCGCCACTGATAGGGTATTTGCACCCTTATCCACTGGCTTTACTTCATGCGTCGACGTTGAGGTTTTCACAATTTAAACGCTGCAAGTTATTTTTCAGACTTACGCAGCTATTTGTCACTGCTATCGGACATTTGTCAGCACTAGGCAACTATTTGTCACCCTTATACTCCCCGTCGCCACTGACATGTCGTCAAACCGTGGTACCCCATGTGGGTTACGTAACACCCTTATCCTCCTTTCTCCACTCGTGAAACCCTCGACGTCGTGCTCCGCCATCGCACTCTCGCTGCCGCTTCACTGCGCCAGTCTTGGTGTAGCTTGTTGCCTTCGCCGTCACAGTGGATGTGCGTTCCCGGGGCCAACGTCAACGACGATCGTCACGGTAGATTGCAACGTCAGAAGGGTGGTTGGGGAACCTAATTATGCCTACACCCTCCCTTCTCCGATCACCTCTGCAATATGCTCCTGACGTTCCCCTTTTTTTTGCTCCCAAGGGGCTGTGTTACCACCTCCATTGCAGTGATGTGTTAAATCCATACACCGATCCCGCTCGTGACCCTATAGTGACACCCGCTCTTCTATTTTAAGTTCTTAAGGCTCCTCCGTAATGTCATCCCCTTCATCAGTGCGCGTAGCGGTGACTTCCCCAGCATAAAAGCATGTCTCCTCTGCGTCCTCCTCTCGATCCCTTGTCGTCGTCACTGGTCCCTTGTCTTTTATAACACTTTACATGCATGGAATTGAGGTTTAGAAAATGGGAAGGTACAAATGCTATGTAGTGTGGGTTGGTCGCGAATCCGGTGTATATTATAGTTGGCCCGAATACTTTGTCCAAGTGAATGGATACCCTGGAGCTCGTTATAAGGGTTTTCACTCGATAGAGGAAGCACATGCTGCTATAAATGGGGCTGGCAATAGAAGCCATGCGTATGTTGATCATCCTCAACTTACATATCATGCACTATGCCAGCAGATGACTACACAAATGTCAAATGTGCCTTGTATTGTTGTTGTTCTATTATGTACTCTAGTAGTGTTGCTCCTCTTCATATTAGTTGCTTTGTTATTACTGTTGTTGTCTGTGTAGGGAAATATTGTACTGGATATTTTACTCATTGTCAACGACTTGGCTTGATCCAAATGTAAATTAGTAGAACTGGAGGTAAATCTCATTTCTTGATCTTAGATGAGTTTAATCAGCATCGTTTGATGACTAGGAAAGCTTCATATCCGTGTTGGTAGAGTTAGGAAACCAATACATGGTTAAACCCTTCAAACGAACTTGAGTTTCTTCAAGTTTCACTGTCATGAGCTATTTGTCACAGTTACAGATTTATTTGTCACTGTTACCGGCTATTTGTCATTCAGAACATCTATTTGTCACCCTTATCGCTAGCCAGCCGTTGCCTTTGTTCCGCTACAAAATAAACATTTTGCTTCTGTTATCCATCAAACCTTTTACTTATGTTATCCATTTATACACAACCATCACAACTCAACATAAAACACACATCCCCCGATGTAATCCACACAACATATACATCAATGAATAAAATAAATTACAATTACATTAATTCAAATGTGTCATTTTTTACAATTACAAATCAGCAGATATCCGTTGGATCATCCTCCACCATCACCAGTTGCAGAAGAATCCCCTCTCTCAGACGACTCCTCTTGCCCAACAACCAACTCTGCAGTGTCACCCTCGTCTGATTGAAAAGTTTCGGCACTAGAATCCTTTGAGACAGTAATTTTTTAGAATACTCGCTCCATTCAAACCACAATTTTGAAATAAACTCTTTTCTGAAGCAAGTATCATGATCTCTCTCTTCGGAGAATCAGCATCGACCAGCCTGTATGTGTAAACCTTCCTCATCTGTCCTGGTCTAAAAGCACGAACAATAGCTTTGGTATCTCGCCAAGCCATTCATCCTGCTTTTAGACCAGGACAGACGAGGAAGGTTTACACATATAGGCTAGTCGCTGCTGATTCTCCGGAAGAGAGAGATCATGATACTTGCTTCAGAAAAGAGCTTATTTCAAAATTGTGGTTTGAATGGAGCGAGTATTCTAAAAAATTTCGACAGCATCTCCCTTAAAAATTGACTATTCTCCAATTTTTAACATCCTGAAAAAATATATTAAATAAAATATAAATACATCCAACATGTGAACTGAGATGGAATTAGGAATCATGACATGAGGGATTAAACCCTGGCAGTCACACCTTGGATGTGATGTTATAGAGGCCTTGCGCGGGCGACGGTGGCGGAATGGCGATGGACGGCCGACGACGGCAGTCGCAGCGGTGCTAGACGGCAGTCGGTGGGCGGGTCCGGCAGGAACACTGGGCGGCTGCCACGGCACGGCACCGGAGGGGCACCGGTGCTCTACCGGTGTGGCTGCAAGGGGGAGCGCGATGGTGGGCTGGTCGGCACTCACGGCGGTGCTGGTTCGTGGAGGAGAGGGAGGGTGCGCAGGGCACCCGTGGGCACACGGGGACAAGGTGGCGATGGTCTGCGACGAGGGGGGAAAAGCAAGGGATGGGGGAAAAAATAAATGGCTTCTAAGGGTAAGAAATACATCGTAAGGGTGACAAATGCTTCTAAGGGTAACAAATAGGTCCTAAGGGTGACAAATAGTTTCTAAGGATAATAAATGGGTGTCTAAACGTGAAAAATAGCATGTAGTGGTGACAAATGAAAGAGACAGAGACAGAGAGAGAGAGAGGGGCATTAACAAACAGAAAAAATGGTGGCTCCTGGCATACGTCTCAACCTCTTGCAGTCCTGCAGTCCTGCAGTCCTGGTGCTGCCAACTACTCCTGAGTTGAGGTTTTTAATGTTACTAAAGGCAGTGGAAGACCTAAAGTCAGTGGAAGACGAAGTGTCTCTCCCAACTAAATGCTGGTTTTAATTTTACAAGTCAAATTTGTTAAAATAGGCCAGTCAAATTATATTTTATAATATATTATTTACATATATATATCATATGATATATAATATAATATTACAAACGGATATTTTATGAAACGAATATTATAATATCCATTTCCGCTCCGATTCAAATTTGAATATTATCCGTATCCGAAAAAATAAATACTATTTAGAATATTATCCGCTAATTAATACGGATTCGAATTCGAATATTATCCAGCTAAATTATTGATATATTTATATTTATTTTTGTTATTTATTACACACTGGAGGAAAAGTAAGGGATGTGAGAAAAACAAATGGCTTCTAAGGGTAAGAAATACATCGTAAGGGTAACAAATAGGTCATAAGGGTGACAAATAGCTTCTAAGGGTAATAAATGAGTGTCTAAACGTGAAAAATAGGTTGTAGTGGTGACAAATGAAAGAGACAGAGCAAGAGAGAGAGAGAGAGGGGGGGGGGCATTAACAAACAGAAAAAAGGGTGGCTCCGGGAAGAAGTCTCAACTAAGGTCTGAGCATATGTGCATGAGCGCACACTAAGGTCTGAGCATATGTGCAATTTTAGATCTGAGCATATGTGCAATTTTGGGTCTGAACATATGAAAGGCAGGTCGAGTTTAATCAGTGTCGTTTGATGATTAGGAAAGCTTCAGATTCATGTTGGTAGAGTTAGGATCGCTAGGACATGGTTAAATCCTTCAAACGAACTTGAGTTTCTTCAAGTTTCACTGCTATGAGTTATTTGTCACCGTTACAGAGCTATTTGTCACTTCCAATGGCTATGTATCACTCATAACGAGCTATCTGTCACCCTTATTGCTCGTTAGGCGTCGCCTTTATTTCGCTTCATCACATATTGTGACTTCTGTTATCGATTTATCATCCTTACGAGACATTTGTCAGCCTTGAAGCCTATTTGTCACCACTGATGACTATTTGTCACCACTATACGGTGTTAGCCATTGCAGTATCTCTCTCCGGCCTCTTGTCTACTATGCGGTTGATGTATCTGGACGAAAGGAACCTCGGTCCAAGCGATCTCATGACCGGCAAAAAGGAAGGACCGAGAGTCAGAAAAGTTAGGGGAGATGGAACGATCTCCGCGGTCCCATCGCTTCGATTTCCACAAAGTTGGGGAGGCACGGACACTCTTTTGCCCTCTGGGGGTTTCCTCTCCTTACTATAAATAGAGACTATGTGGGGAATACAAAGGACATCCTGAGTTCCTTTGGAGGTCAAAGACACTCTCATGAAGATGTCGTCGTCTGAGAAGTCAGTTCCCGCCAAACGTCTGTGCTTCCGAAAGGAAGCCCTGCTGGTGCCGGACCAGCCATCAGGGTAAAGCAGCGGCGGCGATGTTTCGGAGGAATACAAGCAGGGGTACCTAGAAGGGTGGCGGGACGCCTTGGCGAAGGTGGACCGCCTGTTTTGTAACAAGGGGGTGACGAGCCTCCAACCTGACAGGTTCCGTCCCAAAGAGGACGAGTAACCGCTTGTACCATCTCCCCCTATCAATATACTTTCTTTTTCTGCAACCTTTCTTTGCATGATGGATGCTTGATCTTTGTGTGATGTGGTTGCCATCAAATGAAGGATAACATCCATCGCAGGTAGGGGTTACCTTTACGAAGCGGAGTTCTTCCCCTATAAGTAGTAGGGTTTGTCGATGGTTCTAATATTAGTATGACTTATCTTCATGCTCATGGTTCATCACTAGGATCCATTTGTCACCCTTCATGCGTATTTATCCCCCTGTTGATCTATTTGTCACCACTAATAGGCATTTTTCACTCTTAACATGCATTAACCGTCGCCTTTGCTCTTGGGAGACGTCGTCTTTGTGCATTTTTCACCGTTAAGAGCCTTTTGTCATCCCTCATGCGCATTTGTCGCCCCTGTTAACCTATTTGTCACCCCTAATGTGCATTTGTTGTCTCTGTCAACTTATTTGTCACCAATAATATGCATTCATCACCCTCATCATACATTTTACTCTGCTGCTCTCACATACGGGAGGTGAACCCAAAAGAGAAAATAAATATAATCATAATAAAAATTCATAAAAAATGATAATTGTTGAGTCCCGAACGGGGGCAATCAAGAGAGGAGGGGTGAATTGATTGGCCAATTAAAAATTTCTTCTAAGTGAAAATAATGTTAATTAAGCACACAAGCACTTGGCCTCACACAAACATGATCACACTTGTGAATGCGTGTAAATAAGGATATGTGTTTGATTAAGAAAGTGGTGTATGCTCAACTCACCGTGAAGCCCACTCGACAGTGAATCCGAAAAAATAAACCACAAGCAACACACGGAGTTTTTAGGTGGTTTGGGTACACCGAAGTGTCCCCTACGTCCACCCCTCACAGTGAGGATTAAGACTTCACTATGAAGTGAGCCACACACATACGCTGTGTAAAACAGCAAACACACACACACACACGGCACCCGATTTGGGCTGCCACACACAAATACGCACACGTTCGTGTTTCCGAACACGAACACCACACACAAGTATCTGATTCAAGTTTATACAACAAATGCTCAAGTTCAAACTAAATGATTATGAAAATAAAGAGTGAAGAATGATTTATTGTGGTTGGAGCTCCCCCTTTTTCTTCTCCGAACGTAGTTTGGTGCTTCAGCAGGAGGAAGATCGATCCTTGATGAAGAATGAGGCTATGACACACAAATACGGTTGCAGCTTTGATATATATCCCACGCAACTTGCTGTTGGGGATGATGTAGAGGCTTGATTCAAGCTTCTTCCCTTCACTTTTAGGTTCAGAATAAGGTGGAAGAAGTCCTTGGAGCTGCTACTGCGAACCTGCACTTCCAAAGGTTAGAACAACAACACACTTTAGATCTCTCCGAATTGCATTAGGTTTACAGCCCAATAAGATATTTTATATGATTTGGACGGTCAAGAGACAGCCTAGGGACCAGATCCACAAATCCTGGAGTGTTTTGGGGCATTTGGACCGGGCTTGGAAGACTTTTGGCGCGCCTACACGAAGGTCGTGTTTGACGGCGCCGCCCCGGACCGGAGAGGATTGACCCTCTCGTGATGATGCGGGACGGACACGGGAACCGACTCTAAGTGATGCGGACCTCGGACTCTAAATGCGGACGCGACCAGCAACATACAATAACGGAGACACTTTGGCCCGACACTAAGAGTTTCTATGGGCTATACGTCGCTAACAGAAACGCAACCTCACTCGTCATCCCAAGCGAGGGGAAACGCGGATCCGCGCAGTTGAGAAACCGGCAGAGTTAAGGGTAGTCCGACTCACTTCCGTGCTCGGATCGAGCCACGGGATGGGTCACTCTCTCGCTCACAGCGGTGACATGGACTCACGGGCAAGAATCCTACGCTCTCACAGCGGCTTACGACCATATACTAAACTAGCAAATGAACGCCAATGAGTTAAGACCGTTACCTCCACGCTCCCGGTGCGGGGAAGACAACCCCGGCCAAATCCGTACTCCCGGTTAAACAAGTTTTACAGCGGTACAATTGTTTCGACCGGCCTGCTACCATTGAGTGTGATTCCAAGATTTTAATTCAGACAATCACAAAGGAAATTCCCTGCCCATGGATCATTCTCCCTTATGTAAGAGATATCTGGCGCATCTCCTACTCAGCTGATAATTTCTCACACATATTCAGAGAAGCCAACACAGTTGCTGACTCATTGGCATCTTTAGCATGTAGCACCAAGTGTAACTCTTTTTTTGCTTATCATGAGCTTCCTCATGTTGTTAAAGGTGCAGCTCGATTGGACAAGCTAGGAATGCCTAGCATCCGCCTGATGTAATGTAATTTTCCTTTATTATCAATAAAATTTACCTCTTAGGCTTCGATGGTGGAGTGGCTATTCCCTTTACCTCTGGTAAGGGGTGCATTCTCCCATTCAATCCTAGGCAAGGTTTCCAAAAAAAAAAAAAATTTGTTTTGACCCACTCCACGCAGGGAGGTAACATGTCACATGTGGGGCCCGGGAGTCACGAAAATTGGGTTGACGGGCAGCATCTTGATGTCGCCCCGGCGGTGCCGAATCCGCGTTTTGGTGCTGTCCGGACGGCGCGATCTACGGGTTCGTGGGGCCCACGGACCGCTCTATCCTCCGGAGCTGACGGGGTGGGTCCCGCTATGAAGGAGACCCCTGGAGGTGCGCCTCCCTAGATGGCAACCGGGCTGGAACGTCGGTCGGAGGCCGGGCGGCTCCGATATTCAAGACTTGGGGTTGCTGCTCACGGATCTGTAGGTTCTGTTTTCAGGCGCGCGACCCGGCCAGATCTGCTAGTGCGATCACTCCCGACGTCGGATCGATGCACAAGAGGTATCGTTGGAAAGCTCTCTCGAAGTCCTTCGACCCTATGAGACTCATAAAAATTCACCGGAGCTGTGCCTCTGATGGGCGATTTTAGAACCGGCCTGTTCTCAATTTTAGATCTGACTGGGTAGAAACTGAGTTTCCTGAGAGTTGGCATTGACCGCAGGGTAGATCTCTGATTTCGATCTCTAGCTCTTCATGAAAATTGTAGAGGGGAGAGAGAGAAAAAACGGAAATAATTCTTATGATTGATTTGGTGGAGATTTGGATGGGGAAAGCCATTTTATACTGGTGGGTGGTCGGATCTGGACAGGGGCAGATAGAACTGAATGGGATCTGGAGGTGATTTTTAGAAAATAGGTAAAGGTCCTTTGAAATTCCACGAAAATTCGTGGTTGGAAGGGGTGTTGTACAGAACCTCCAGTAAAAGTGGGAGCTCCAGGAAAAATCAAAAAGTGGGTCGAAGATGGGAAGTTCAGGGCTGCTGTCACGGTAGATAGAAACCTGGCAGATCTGGAAGGAGATGAAGAACGAAAATGGAAAATTACAAAATGGAAGTTGGAAGCCCAACCAATTTTTCTGGGACGTGGGAGAGACCTCTGAAACTCACCCTAAAAGTTTGAGCTCAAGAAGATCTCGGAGCTGAGAGCTAAAATTCGTGGAAGGGCTTGCTATTGGATGAAGATAGAATTCTGATAAGGCGGCGGTGCGACGGCGGCTCGGTGGCGGCGGCGGCGATAGATATGAGCTTCCCACTCAGAAGAGGCTTGAATAAGAGGCTTCACACCTCTGGAGGTAGCCTTCACAGCTGCAAGAAGGGGGAGGAGAGAGGGGGGTGCGCACCAAGCTATGGAGGCTCCAAAGAAATTCTGAAATTTTTTGGCATTAATTGTGATAGAAATGAAAATTACAATATTTTATATGACTTGACCTCCCATGGCAAATGACCTTCCATGCCCTTAGATCTAGGGTTGATGAGGGCATCTTGGGAAAGTTAGGAAAATATTTCTCCCATGTGGTCAAAAGAGAAGAAAGAAAAGAAATCAACTAGCCTAATGAAGCCAAAAGAGGGGGCGCCCCCTTCATGGGCCTAACTTGGGCCAAGTTGGTCCAAGGCCATCAAAGGCCATCCACAAGCCCAAGAGAGCCTATAGACCTTTCCAACCTAAGTGGCCCATGAGGAGGGGAAGCCCAATTAGGCCTTAAGTGAATTAAGGACCCATTATGAAGCTTAATAGTCCAATATGGCCACTCCTTAATGGACTCTAAAGGGGCTTAATCCAAATGACTTATTAAAAGCCTTACAAAGAGACCAAAATGAAAGTCCAAGTAAAACACACATTACAAGCCCAAATACAATCCAAATAAGTGCTAAAACAATGCAAATAAATGCTAAAAGTATCCAAACTCAAGGCGGAGATTCCAGACTATCTCCGAGCCAATGGGACGCTGATGTAGTTCGAGTGGTGCTCCGCGTACGGTACCGACGGCTCGCCGGTTCGTGCTTCTCGCTCGCTCTAGTGTCCGCACCAATTCTTCCCGGGTGGGAGAAACTCGACCATGTCGAGTAAGGGTCTGCATCGCTCTGGTAGTGCTCAAGTAGATCCGGATCTATCCGCTGCAACTCTCCACGGGTAATCCAAGTATCCTCGGTGGCGGGTCACCCTCTCCAACGCACTAGGTAGCACGGGTAAGATCCACTCCTGATAACTGTCACCTGCTCATCTAGTATATGATCGATATGCTCTCGCTGCCGTGGAAAGGGGGTTGGAGGTGGACACTCAGGTGTGGGGTCACTCTCAATGGGAGGAGATGGCTCGAAAGGCTCACTAGGGATCACCGCTGGGTCCCTATATGCAACTAGATCTGACACATTGAAAGTTGAGCTTATACCATATTCCTCGGGCAGGTCCACAACATATGCATTGGATCCAACGCGTTTCAACACTCTAAATGGACCGGCTCCGCGAGCTTGCAATTTCTTTACGGTTCCAGAGGGAAACCGTTCAGGTCTTACCCTGATCATGACATATTCACCCTCTTGGAACTCTCGGTGGTGTCGATGGGCATCGGCTAGCCCTTTGTAATGTGCATTGCTGGCCTCAATGTGACGACGGATGTCGTCATGCAGACTCCTAACTAGCAAATGACTCGACAGATTCCGACACTCGTGCATGAATGGGCATGGGAAGAAGATCCACTGGCTTCCTAGGCCCACGACCTGTGACAATCTCGAATGGACTCATGTCGGTAGACCTGTTAACCGAATCGTTATATGCAAATTCTGCCAATGGTAATATGAGATCCCAATCCCCTAGACGATCCCTGACAAGACACCTTAAAAGGTCACCCAGACTCCTATTGACCACCTCAGTCTGACCATCTGTCTGGGGATGATATGCAGTGGAAAACTTGAGGTGAGTACCCAACATATGCCACAATGTCTTCCAAAAATAACTGGTGAATCTAACATTGCGGTCAGACACTATGGTACGAGGCAACCCGAACTTGCACACCACATGAGTAAGGAATAGGCGGGCTACCCTCGAAGCATCCGAAGTCTTCGAGCAGGGAATGAAAAGGGCCATCTTCGAGAATCGGTCAACCACCACATAGACCGAATCATGCTTCCTAGAGGTACGTGGCAATTTCAAAATAAAGTCCATGCTAACATCATGCCACGGAGCATCAAGCACGGGGAGAGACGTATAAAGGCCTGAGCTTTACTTCTTCATCTTGGCCGTAACACATGTACGACACTGGGCCACAATATGAGCAACATCTCTCTTCAGACTCGGCCAATAAAATCTGTGCTCAACAGCCTCAATAGTCTTATTCCGACCAAAGTGGCCGGCTAGACCTCCCGCATGTAACTCTCAGACTAAGAAGTCGCGAACCGAAGTTCGGGGAACACAAAGCCTGCCTCCTCAAAAGAGGTAACCCTCCTGAAGCACATAATCATCATGGTCTCTAGAGGGTCCGGCCTGGAGAGTGGTATAGATCTGACCGAAGTCAGGACAGTCAACATAGGCCTCTCTCATCTTTTCTAACCCTATGACCTCGGCACTCATGGTGGTCAGCAGACAGGCACGCCGACTCAAGGCATCGGCCACCTTGTTCTCCACTCCAGCCTTATGTTTAAGCACAAATGTGTACTGCTGGAGATACTCAACCCACCGGCTGTGACGCGCATTAAGCTTCTTTTGGGAGTGGAGGTACCTCAAAGCCTCGTGATCGGAGTATAAGATAAACTCCTGATGTAATAGATAGTGCCTCCAATGCCTAAGAGCATGAACAACTGCGTAGAATTCCTTATCATAAGTGGAGTATCACAGTTTCACGTCATTCAGCTTCTCACTGAAATATGCGATCGGGTGGGCCTCCTGACTCAACACTCCTCCTATCCCAACACCCGACGCATCACAAGAGACCTCAAACACCTTTGAGAAATCTGGCAATCGAAGGATAGGTGTCTGGGTCATGCGCTCCTTGATGTCCTTGAAGGCAACAACTGCGGCCTTCGTCCATACAAATGTGCCCTTCCGAATACAATCCGTGATCGGGGCAGTGACAGAGCTAAATCCGCGGATAAAGCGACAATAGAACGTCGCGAGGCAATGGAAGCTGCGGACATCATGGATCGTGCGGGGTTCCAGCCACTCAACAATGGCCCGGATCTTCTCCTGATCAGCGGAGACCCCGGTACTGACACAATAAAACCCAAGAAGGTAAGCTGAGGTGTCATGAAGGCACACTTTTGTGGGTTCGCATACAGCTGCTCTCGCCTAAGAAGTAGACAGACCTGCCGAAGGTGGTCTAAGTGGTCCCCCGTGGTGCGACTATAGATAAGAATATCATCAAAGTACACTACCACAAAGACTCCAATGAAAGGTCGAAGGACCTGAGTCATGAGTCGCATGAAAGTGCTAGGGGCATTGGTCAGCCCAAAGGGCATAACCAACCACTCATAGAGACCATCCTTGGTCTTGAATGCGGTCTTCCACTCCTCACATGATGGTAACCACTCTTAAGATCGATCTTCGAGAAGATAGTGGCACCGGCCATCATGTCTAGCATATCATCTAGGCGAGGAATAGGGAACCTGTACTTCACGATGATTTTATTGATGGCACAACTATCAATGCACATTCTCCACGTGCCATCCTTCTTTGGGGCGAGTAATGCAGGAACAGCACACGGACTCATGCTGTCCCGAACAGACCCTCTCTGCATCAACTCATCGACCTTCCGTTTTAGCTCGGCATGTTCCGTGGGACTCATGCGATAATGAGAAAGATTGGGCAATGAGGATCCAAGAATCAGGTCGATAGCATGCTGAATATCCCGCATGGGTGGGAGTCCCTCGGGAAGCTCCTCAGGAAAAATGTCAGCGAACTTCTGTAGAATAGGAATGACATTGGGTGGGAGTGCACCCTCAGACTTCGGCTCCACCTCTCAGACCGTAATAGCAAATACATGGCAGCCCCTACTAGCCTCCCGCTCCATTTCCCGGGAGCTAATCATCATCAATCTCCTAGTCGAGGGCTCGCCTGGGCCAGATGTAACGGTCATAGCCCGAGCTGGGGGTGGGGTACTGGGCCCGGGGATGGAAGGCTCAGGAGTACTAGGGCCAGTAAGACCCCTAACTAAAGGCTTCTTGGGCTGAGAGGGTTGGAGGGTAATCCGTTGGCCAGCATGGTCGAAGGTACATGTGTTCGACCGGCCATGTAGTGTGGCATCCCGATCAAATAACCACGGCCTACCAAGAATAATGCTGCCCACCTCCATGGGGAGGACATCACACCAGATATTGTCACGGTAGGCACGGAACTGTAGTGGGACCAGACACCGCAGCCTTATCGGAATGGAGGTGGAATCCACCCATGATACTCGATAGGGGCAAGGGTGATCCACGGTTGTAAGACCAAGACGGGAGACAGTGCCCGTAGAGATTGCATTGATGCAACTCCCACTATCGATAATCACCTTACAAACTTCCTTGCCCAGCCGACAGAATGTATGAAAGATAGTGGTCCGTCGCCAGTCATCACTGGCCTGTGGCTGGGTGAGAATACACCTGACGACCCCCAAGTGGGTATTGTCCGGATGCTGGGCATCCTGGCCATTACCTTCGGCCTCATAGTACTCGTCAGCTAGCTCCGGATCTGCTTCATAGCTGACTAACTCGAGGTCCGTAGGGGTGGTATCCTTGGCCTGTGTGTCCCCAATGACAAGAGACTGGCGGGTGGGACACTGGTTGGCAAAATGGCCAAACCCATTACAGTGATAACACTGCTGCCGTGATCCACTAGGCTCCCCAATCATGGGTCCCTTCCCCTTATCCTCCCGACGGATAGGAGGTGAAGGCAACAAAGGACGGGCAGGAGGTGCGGGTGCCGGTGGACGGGCTATGGGTGCCGTAAGATGTTGGGGACGAGGAAGGTCCCTCGGGGGTGGAGGGCGAGGCCTAGGTGCGAAAGGCTCGGGACGAGTGGGCTTCTGAGGTCGGGCCATGGGGGCCCTCGGATACGTGCCAGAAGAGCCATGGGGCTCGACACTACGAAGGGGAAAGGAGCCCAACCGATGGGGAGACTCGAACTCGGCCTCGAATTGCTCCAATTCGAGAGCAACCTGATACGCTTGTTCCAAAGTGGTCGCATTGTGGCGAAAAAGTTCGTATTGATAGTTTGGCCGTAGACCTCTCCGAAAGCGTGATATGGTCATGGTGCTCTCTTCCGTAACTCCACACGGTAAATAATACTCATCAAACTCGACGGTGTACTCGGTCACGGATCGGTTCCCTTGGGAGAGACTTTGCCATTTGTCTATGAGACATTGGCGATATGAAGCAGGAAGGTACTTCTCTCTCAATTTCATTTTCATGTCATCCCAAGTGCCGATCGGGGGTTGACGTCGCTGATTTAGCAGGCTCTCCACATTGGTCTAATAAGTTTGGGCCTGCCCATGCAGCTTCATCTTCGCGTATCAGAACTCTCCGATGGTCCGTCATCTCAAACCACTCGAAGTACCGGTCCATGCCGGCCTCCCAATCTAAATATACCTTTGGGTCCAAGGACCCGCTAAAAGTGGGAGGGTCCGCACGCACGCCTCTAAGAATGCGGTCGTCATCATCGTCATCACGATTCCGTCATTGATTCCGACGACCGTAACCCCCTTGCTCATTATCAGATGCATAATCATCCACCACATGCACTTGTTGCCTCCCAACATCTACCACCTGAGCTCTTGGCGCAGCAGGTTGCTGGGCCGGCTCTTGTTGACCATTGGTCGGCGCGGGTTGCGTCGCCGCTGGGGCCCTCTCGAGGACGACAATCCTCCCTACAAGACCCTGGATGGACTGGTCCGAAGATTCGGCCCGATCCTCGAGGGCTTTCATTCTCCCTTCTAGACACGTTCCTACGCCATCTAGATGCGTAGTAAGGCCATCCATACGCGTATCGAGACGGTCCATGAGGGCTCGGAACATCTCGGCCGTCGAGGGCTGGTCGGAGCTACGGGCTCGGGAATCCGCCATAGGTGGTGGTGGCGAGTATTGGGTACCTCGACGGGTGGGCATGCAAGGACACACAAACTAGGAGACACAAACTGATGCAAACACCGACTAATACACCTAGACCTAAACCAATATCCGGTATGTGGCGGAGTTAATCGATCCGAAGATCACTCGCGCAAGTGTGCGGCCTTCCCGATAGGCATAGCCTAACGTTCGGACAACACCTTTTAAAATATCGAATTATCGGGATGAAATGTAATTTTAAAACATTTTTTTTGTTTTGAAAATAATGATGATCCTAGACTCGACTTAGACCATGCAAGACTCATGCAACGACTACCCTAGACTCGACTGCTCTGATATCAAACTGATGCGGGACGGACACGGGAACCGACTCTAAGTGATGCGGACCTCGGACTCTAAATGCGGACGCGACCAGCAACATACAACAACGGAGACACTTTGGCCCGACACTAAGAGTTCCTATGGGCTATACGTCGCTAACATAAACGCAACCTCACTCGTCGTCCCAAGCGAGGGGAAACGTGGATCCGCGCGGTTGAGAAACCGGCAAAGTTAAGGGTAGTCCGACTCACTTCCGTGCTCGGATCGAGCCACGGGACGGGTCACTCTCTCGCTCACAGCGGTGACATGGACTCACGGGCTAGAATCCTATGCTCTCACAGCGGCATACCACCATATACTAAACTAGCAAATGAATGCCAAGGAGTTAAGACCGTTACCTCCACGCTCCCGGCGTGGGGAAGACAACCCCGGCCAAATCCGTACTCCTGGTTAAACAAGTTTTACAGTGGTACAATTGTTTCGACCCACTCCACGCAGGGAGGTAACAGGTCACATGTGGGGCCCGGGAGATATGGAAATTGGGTTGACGAGCAGCATCTTGATGTCGCCCTAGCGGTGCCGAATCCGGGTTTTGGTGCTGTTCGGACGACGCGATCTACGGGTTCGTGGGGCCCACTGACCGCTCTGTCCTCCGGAGTTGACGGGGTGGGTCCCGCTGTGAAGGATACCCCTGGAGGCGCGCCTCCCTGGACGGCGGCCGGGCTGGAACCCCGGTCGGAGGCCGGGCGGCTCCGATTATCAAGACTTGGGGTTGCTGCTCACGGATCTGCAGGTTCTATTTTCAGGCGCGCGACCCGGTGAGATCTGCTACTGCGATCACTCCCGATGTTGGATCGATGCACAAGAGGTATCGTTGGAAAGCTCTCTTGAAGTCCTTCGACCCTATGAGAATCAGAAAAATTCACCGGAGCTGTGCTTCTGATGGGCGATTTTAGAATCGGCATGTTCTCAGTTTTAGATCTGACTGGGCAGAAACTTAGTTTCCTGAGAGTTTGTGTTGACCGCAGGGTAGATCTTTGATTCAGATCTCGATCTCTCTATAAAAATTGTAGAGGGGAGAGAGAGGAAAACGGAAATAATTCTTATGACTGATTTTGTGGAGATTTGGATGGGGAAAGCTATTTTATACTGGTGGGTGGTCGGATCTGGACAGGGGCAGATAGAACTGAATGGGATCTGGAGGTGATTTTTAGAAAATAGGTAAAGGTCCTTTGAATTTCCACGAAAATTTGAGGTTGGAAGGGGTGTTGTACAGAACCTCCAGTAAAAGTGGGAGCTCCAGGAAAAATCAAAAAGTGGGTCGAAGATGGGAAGTTCAGGGCTGCTATCACAGTAGACAGAAACCTGGCAGATCTGGAAGGAGATGAAGAATGAAAATGGAAAATTACAAAATGGAAGTTGCAAGCCCAACCAGTTTTTCTGGGATGTGGGGGAGACCTCTGGAACGCACCCTGAAAGTTTGAGCTCAAGAAGATCTCGGAGCTGAGAGCTAAAATTTGTGGAAGGGCTTGCTGTTGGATGAAGATAGAATTCCGATAAGACGGCGGTGCGACGGTGGCTCGGTGGCGGCGGCGATAGATCTGAGCTTCCCACTCAGAAGAGGCTTGAATAAGAGGCTTCACACCTCTGGAGGCAGCCTTCACAGCTGCAAGAAGGGGGAGGAGAGAGGGGGGTGCGCACCAAGCTATGGAGGCTCCAAAGAAATTCTAAATTTTTTTGGCATTAATTGTGATAGAAATGAAAATTACAACATTTTATATGACTTGACCTCCCATGGAAAATGACCTTCCATGCCCTCAGATTCAGGGTTGATGAGGGCATCTTGGGAAAGCTAGGAAAATATTTCTCCCATGTGGTCAAAAGAGAAGAAAGAAAAGAAATCAACTAGCCTAATGAAGCCAAAAGAGGGGGCTCCCCCTTCATGGGCCTAACTTGGGCCAAGTTGGTCCAAGGCCATCAAAGGCCATCCACAAGCCCAAGAGAGCCTATAGACCTTTCCAATCTAGGTGGCCCATGAGGAGGGGAAGCCCAATTGGGCCTTAAGTGAATTAAGGACACATTATGAAGCTTAATGGTCCAATATGGCCACCCCCTTAATGGACTCTAAAGGGGCTTAATCCAAATGGCTTATTAAGAGCCTTACAAAGAGCCCAAAATGAAAGTCCAAGTAAAACACACATTACAAGCCCAAATACAATCCAAATAAGTGCTAAAACAATGTAAATAAATGCCAAAAGTATCCAAACTCAAGACGGAGATTCCAGACTATCTCCGAGCCAAAGGGACGCTGATGTAATTCGAGTGGTGCTCGCGTATGGTACCGACGGCTCGCCGGTTCGTGCTTCTCGCTCGCTCTGGTGTCCGCACCACATGGAGTTTTCAAGAGCCAGATTCAATGGGTCGACCCTTGGGGTCGACCCTCGTGCCCCTTCCGTGCGGGTGAAAAAATACAACTCGCAGGGGTCGACCCTTGCAGTTATGGTGAAAGGACCCGGCGGGAGTTAAAAAGAAGCTACCAGGGGTCGACCCATGGGGTCGACCCTTGTCCCTGGACTTCTAACAAGTAGAACAAACAATACTCTAAGTCCAAGTAACAAGCTAGGGGGTCCATGTTGGGTTTTAAAACATCAAAGGGAATGTTGTTAAGACATGGATAGGTACCCAAACCAATATGATCCTTAAGATCAAAAATAATGAACATCAAACCATAAGTTCAAGGGTCAATAAGTTGAAGTGGATTTCACTGACCGTCCTTGAGCTTCTCAAGTGTTTAGGCACGTTCCTTACCCTGTAAAGACATAATTGGAAATTAGATGTAGCCTTACAATTTGAATTTAAGAGGCTTACCCGTTGAGATTGTTCTTTAACCTTCTTAGCTTCAAGTCCTCAATTGGAAGTTAAGCTTTGCAAGACTTTAGATGCTAGAACATTTCAAAGACAATATATATATATATATATATATATATATATATATATATATATATATATATATATATTGTTTGGTCATCATCAAAAGCTATCAAAATAGACATTCACTCAAGGAGGGGGTTCAACAATCTCCCCCTTTTTGATGATGACAAAATACTATATGCCTTGCATAAACATGTGATTTCAAAAATGATTTAGCATTCATATGAAATTCAATCTTCAACCTCCATACTAAGAATAAAACTTTCATCCTTCACATGGATCATTCAAGAAGCATTTGGATATAGACCATACCGATCCAAACATATAAGATTGACCATAAAAGACATTTTTCAAACATTTCTGCCGACAATAGAATTTAAAGGGAACAAGGTCGGAGTTCAAAGGCAAAGTACAAGATGCAATGCATGAGATGCAATGGAAATGCAACACAACTAATAGACAGAAATATGATAAAGTCACACATGCATGCAAGCACACAACACACATAATGTATAGGTAGCCGATTGCCGGGCACACATAGAGTACAAAATTTCTCCCCCTTTGGCATCATCAAAAAGGAGGGGAGAATGTGGGATAAGAAGTGTGCCATTCTGCGGGAGTGCAACCATCTAGTCATCATCCGGAGTGGGTGGAGGCGGCGGACGTCGAACATAATCCAAAATCTCTTCAAACATGTGGGCTTGATGTGCCAAGGCATCAGCGAAGGACTGAGTGGATTCTTGGTGAGATAGCTTCAGATCAGACAATTCTTTTTCAATAACCTCCATTGTCTCCCCATACCTGTCTAAACTGTCATCAATTGTGTCCAAACGATCCATGAGCAGTTGAACCTCCTCGGAGGGCATCCCTTCATTAGGAACATGTTGGTGTTGCTCTCCAGCCGGCTCTCCATCATCATCATCGTCATCCTCCTCAGAACTGACCACTTGGGCAGGACGTTTCAGTTGGCGAACCAATTCTCCACCCCTCATTTCATAACCCATGTTGTGACAAATAGTCTGAATTGAGTAAATGTCAGCATCTCGTATTGTTTGGGAGGGCTCTGTTGAAAGATCAATGTCCATGTACTCAAAGACAGCAGATAATGCGGCAGCATAAGGTAATGTCCTGTTCTTGTGCTTTATGCTTGAACAAATGTGGTCCAAAATAAGTGTGGGAAAACTTATAGGAATGCCACCCAAGAAGCAATAAAATAGAAACATATGGATCTCAGTAACTTTATCATGGCCTCCTCCTCTCGGCAGCAAGATAGTAGTGATCATTTTGTGCAATATATGCTGTATAGGAGGAAAATGGTTGGCATTCAAACCAGCGAGTGATCTATCTCCTTTTTCTT
This sequence comes from Amorphophallus konjac, assembly GCA_022559845.1. NCBI lineage: Eukaryota > Viridiplantae > Streptophyta > Magnoliopsida > Alismatales > Araceae > Amorphophallus > Amorphophallus konjac. The sequence continues at coordinate 240,496,407 of CM040128.1, forward strand.
CAGATGTCATGTATAGATACACTGTTTCATCCGGAACCATAATATCGCCAAATGCATAACCTTCAGGAGATAAATTAAATGCTGCGCCTAAAAGCTGTGGTGTAAGTATAATCTGAACTCCATTTACCACAGTGATTGGTGTGTCACCCGACATGGACAAACTACTATAAAATTGATGTACCAAGTTTGGATAACTGCGGTGATGTGTGGACATGAAAATGTCTAGATGTGGTTGACTGCATATTAGATCCACACGACTTGGGATGTGGTGGTTAAGATTACCGAAGTCGACCGCCCTCGGACGGAGCACTTTTCTGTCCAAAACCTTGCTGGATGATGGGTTTCTTCTAAGAGTAGCGCTTTGTGCTGCCCGTTTAGATCGACGCTCTCTTGCCGAGCCCGATGCTTCTCCTCTTTGAGAAGGATGCTTCCTTGGAGCCATCTAGAACATAAATCAAAAGAACCGCTTGATGAGGTTGTAGATCTTGATGGTTTAACAAGGATGGAAGGCTAATGCATGGAATAAAAGATCCTCCACACACCAAGAACATACCTCAGACGGATTGGAAGCAAGAACGATGCCTTGAACCGTTGCAAGGATGAATCCGCGGGATGCCACCGGAGGAATCCGCAGCTAGGGCTTGGAGCGTTTTTGGGTGCCAAGAGGTGATTTGTGGTCTTGCAAGAGATGGTGGCTAGGTTTAGAAGAGGGCTTGAGGGGTTTTAGGAGATGGGAAGGGGGAAACATAGGGTTTCCCTCACTTGTAGGGCGGTTCAGACGCGGCTGGAGCCGCCCGACCGTAACGGGTCGACCCAATGGGTCGACCCCCGTAACCCCGGCCCCAGAAGATTTCGGATCCGCGAGGGTCGACCCTTCCATTGTATTCCACCAAAACAAGTGACTAAAGTGTAATGGAAGATCAACAAGGTTCGGCTCTAGTCCCCAATGATAAATTCATGTTGGAAACAAGAAAATTGATTTGTTTAAGGGTTGAAATCAATTGGGGAGTTGTTTAAGAAAATTGAAGATCATACTTGACGTTTCTCAACCAATACTCCGGATTTCAGATTTTGAATGATTTTTGCTCCCTATTTGGCATTTGAGTATATTCAAGGTAATATCGGCCATAGAACTAACAATAAATGTGTGTGTAATTATAAATAGAAGTAATGCAATACACACCACAAGGTTTTTCACACAATATTTTTTTTCTTTTTGTTTTGCAGGCAACATAATGCACATGCATGTCAAAGAACATCAATTATGCACTTAACTAATGCAAATGCATGCAATGCAATGACATATACACACAGTTGAGCAAATGATCAAGATTCAGACCCGTCTATCCTACAAACCCCTAATTCTCTCCTGAATGTTGTGAATTTATCTTCACTAAGAGGTTTAGTGAATATGTCGGCAACTTGTTGGTCTGTTTCAATGAACCTGATTTCCACATCACCCTTGCTTACATGATCCCTAAGGAAATGATGTCTAATTTTAATATGCTTCGTGCGAGAGTGATGGACATGGTTCTTTGACAGATTTATGGCTGAAGTGTTATCACAAAGAATTGAGGTGTTTTTGAAAGAAATGCCATAGTCAATCAATTGTTGTTGGATCCATAGAACCTGCGCAACACAACTACCTACATCCACATACTCGGCTTCGTCCGTTGATAATGCCACTGAGTTTTATTTCTTGGAGGCCCATGAGACCACGCATCCCCCAAGAAACTGGCAATACCCGCTGATACTTTTTTGCCACTTTATAGCCCGCATAATCGGCATCAGAATAAGCTACCAAATCAAGACTCGATTTACGCGGAAACCATAATCCCAAATTAACTGAACCAGCAATATATCTGAAAATTCGTTTCACGACCGACATGTGTGATTCTTTCGGATTGGACTGAAATCTCGCACATAAGCATACGGCAAATTGTATGTTGGGCCGGCTAGCAATTAAGTACAACAATGAACCTATCATGCTTCTGAAAAGTTTTTGGTCCACGGATTTACCTTTTTCATCTTGATCAATCTTCATTGAAGTGGACATAAGAGTTGGTTGTGGTTTGGTTGATGTCAAATTGAATTTCTTCAGCAACTCCATTGCATACTTCTTTTGATGTATAAACAAACCATCAACTGTTTGTGTGACCTGCAATCCCAAGAAGAATGTTAGCTCTCCCATAAGACTCATTTCAAATTCACTTTGCATCAACTTTGCAAAGTCTTTGCTTAAGGCATCTTTAGTGGAGCCAAAAATGATATCATCTATGTAAACTTGAACAATTAAGATTTCCTTACCATTCAACTTCGTGAAAAGGGTTTGATCAACATTACCTTGTTTGAATCTATTTTGAATGAGGAATTCACTTAACCATTCATACCATGCCCGGGGTGCTTGTTTCAGACCGTAGAGTGCCTTGTCTAGCTTGTACACATGGTCTGGATACTTTGTGTCATTAAACCCCGGTGGTTGCTCCACGTACACGTCCTCCTGTATGTAGCCATTCAAAAATACACTTTTAACATCCATTTGAAACAATCTAATGTTGTTACAGCACGCAAATGTTAATAAGACTCTCACTGCCTCGAGTCTTGCTACTGGAGCAAAAGAATCATCGAAATCAATTCCAAGTTCTTGGCTATAGCCTTTAGCTACTAGCCTGGCCTTATTCCTAGTTACCACTCCTTGATCGTTTGTTTTATTTCAAAAAACCCACTTTGTTCCGATCACTAAGTGGTTTCTAGGACATGGCACGAGGAACCACACTTTGTTCCTTTGGAACTGGTGTAGTTCTTCTTGCATAGCCATGATCCAAGACTCATCCTTCAAGGCCTCTTCAATAGAGTGAGGTTCAAACTGGGAAAGTAAGGTAATATAGTCCTGATTTTCAACTTCCCTGAAGGAGGCTTGTGTTCTTGTTCCGTCTTCAACATTGTCGATCACATTCTCCGGCGGATGGTCTTTTTCGAAAGTCCATTGCCTTGGAAGCTGCTGTTCCAATTGATCTTCCGGATTTGCATCATCTTCTTGTGGTTCTTTTACTTCTTATTTTTCAGTTTTTCCTTCCATCATCTCGATATTACCGTCATTCAATTCATCGTCGTGCAAAACAGATTTTTCATTAGTGCTTTTAGAAGATGATTCATCAATGATGACATGGGGACTTTCCTCAACTACAAGAGTTCTCAAGTTATACACTCGATAAGCTCTTGAGCTAAGAGAGTATCCAAGAAATATACCTTTGTCACTTTTGGGGTCAAATTTAGCCAGGTCCACCTTACCATTGCTGTGAATGCAACAAACTGAGCCGAACGGTCTAAGGTAGGAAATGTTTGGCTTCTTACCTCGGTACAGCTCATAAGGGGTTTTCTTCAACAGTGGTCTTACCATGGCGCGATTGACAATGTAGCAAGCAGTGTTCACTGCTTCAGCCCAAAAGAACCTCGACAAGTTGTTCTCGTTTAGCATGGTTCTTGCCATCTCAATTAGCGTCCTATTCTTCCTTTCAACAACACCATTCTGTTCGGGGGTTCTTGGTGCAGAGAAGTCATGTGTATAGCCTTGAGCCCTGCAAAAGTTCCTGAACTCATGGTTATCAAATTCCTTACAGTGATCGCTCCGCACGGCTTTGATGCAACACCCCTTTTCATTTTGAACTACCCTGCAAAATGCTTCAAATTCTGTCAGGGCATCATTTTTATGTGAAAGGAAGTAAACCCAACAAAATCTTGAGTAATCATCCACAATGACAAAGCCATACAATTTACCACCCAAGCTATGTATTCTGCTTGGTCCAAATAGGTCAATGTGGATTAACTCAAGGGGCCTTGATGTAGTTACATCATTCTTGCATTTGAATGATGTCCTTGTTTGCTTACCCATGCTGCACGCCCCACAGACTCCTTCATCAGTAACCTTCAGCTTAGGCAGTCCAACAACCAAATCCTTTCGAGACAGTTTTAGCAAAACATTAAAACTAGCATGCCCAAGTCGGCGATGCCAAATCCAAACATCATCATTATTCATTGCAACCAAACACATATTTTTATGAGAGGGTTCATCCAAATCAATCATATATACATTGTTATGCCTAAAACCAATGAACTTTATCTCATGCGTATTTTTATTCACAACGGTGCGGTGGTTAGAATCAAAAGTCACATTGCATCCTTTATCACAAAGTTGACTTATACTCAAAAGATTATGAGGCAATCCTTTCACAAGCAAGACATTCTCAATGGCATGATTTTGATTCTTACCTATCTTACCTTCTCCAATGATTTTGCCTTTGTCCTTACCATCAAATCCCACTGTTCCACCATCCTTTTCATGCAGGTCCACAAATAATTCTTTGTTTCCCATCATGTGCCGAGAGCATCCACTGTCCAAATACCACCTATTCTTTTGAGCTCTCAAGCAGACCTGCAAGCACAACACAAGTACTTATGTGAATTTTGGTACCCAAGCAAGCTTGGGTCCACGATGGTTAGAGACATGAGATGTGTATGATCTATTTCTCATTTTAGCAAAGCTTTCATCATCAAATTTTAGAATTCCGCAATCATATATGTCTTGGCCTAACCTTCCACAATAAAAATATGTAATGGCTCTATCCCTATTCCTTCTCCTGCCTTCATTCAAGAATGAATTATGCACATGTGTTTTTGACAAGGATGGAGATGAACTTCTGGGAGACACATGAGTTGAATGTGTTTCAAATTGTAATGTTTTTCCTTTTTCAAGAATGGCAATAGCATCCCTTAACTCATTGACTTCATGCTTTAGTGATTGAATCATGTTTTAAGCCATTTCTTTGGCTTGAATGCATGCATTTCTTTCCAACTTTTCTTGTTCTAAATCTCTTTTTAAGTCTTCATGTATTTTGGTAAAGGTGGCTTGGTCCTCTCGCATGCATGAACTCTCATCTTTAAATAGCTCAACCTTAGACACAAGAATTTCATTATCATGTTTCAACTTTTCAGACTCGGATTTTAAAACATGAAAATTCTCACAAGACTTTGCAGCATGCACAAAATGATCAATTTTCTTTTTCAGATTTCTATTTTCAGATCTGAATTTTTTGCATTTTTCATACAAGGACTCATAAGAAATCTGCCATTATTCACATGTAAGAGATTCGGTTTCAGAATTTACCTCATTGATGTCGTCTTCATTTGCCATGAAATATAAATTTCGAACCAGCTCATCCAGTTCATCTTCATTAGCCGACTCTTCCTCATCTTCATCACTCCATGTGGCCACCATGACCTTTGGCTTCTTGAACTTTCCTTTCTTGAACTTTTTCATCAGATCGGGGCACTCACCCCGCATATGACCGGGTTTCTTGCATTTGTAGCAAATAACTTCTTCCTTCTTGCTACTTTCACCTCTGTTAGGACCTTGCTTTCTTGGTCCTTTTCTGAATTGGCCACTGAACTTTCTTGTTCCTTTGACGAATCTTCTTGCTCTTCTTGTGATCATGGCAACCAGCTCCTCATCTTCGGTGTTGCCGGTGGAATCATTGTCACTGCCCTCTGATTCTTGTGGATTCACCTTTAGGGCCAATGGTGTGACTGCCTTCTTCTTCTTGTGATCGTCCTCGCTCCTTTTGATGTTGATTTCGTAAGTCATCAAGGAGCCAATTAACTCGTCCAATTTCAAGGTGCTGAGATCCTTTGAGTCCTCAATTATAGTGGCCTTTGTATGCCATTGTGATGACAAGGATCTCAAAACTTTTCTGATGAGTTCCTTATCTAAATATTCCTTACCTAGACCCTTTAGTCCATTTGTTATTTCCGTCAATCTTGCAAACATATCAGAAATGGACTCCTCTAGTTTCATCATAAACAACTCATAAACCCGGACTAACAGATTCACCTTGGTTTCCTTTACTTCCGATGTTCCTTCATAGATCAACCGCAACTTGTTCCACATCTCCTGCGCAGAAGAACAAATGGAAATACGTGAGTATTCATTAGGATGAATGGCACACTGTATTATATTCATGGCTTTAAAGTTTGCTGAACACTTCTTTATATCCTCATCATCCCACTCATCCTCATTTTGAGACAGAGTATACGGACCCTTGCTAATGACGCGCCACATGTCATAGTCTTGGGCACGTAGAAAGACATATATTCTATTTTTCCAATAAGGGTAATTTGATCCATCAAAGAACGGGGGTCTTTGGATCGAATGCCCTTCGAGCATCATCCCCTTGTTTGCCATATAAAGGGATCTGCTCTACGACCGTGTGGTCGAGTGAGACAGAGACCAAAGCTCTGATACCAATTATTGAGTTCCGAACGGGGGCAATCAAGAGGGGAGGGGTGAATTGATTGGCCAATTAAAAATTTCTTCCAAGTGAAAACAATGTTAATTAAGCACACAAGCACTTGGCCTCACACGAACATGATCACACTTGTGAATGCGTGTAAATAAGGATATGTGTTTGATTAAGAAAGTGGTGTATGCTCAACTCATCGTGAAGCCCACTCGACAGTGAATCCGGAAAAACAAACCATAAGCAACACACGGAGTTTTTAGGTGGTTCGGGTACACTGAAGTGTCCCCTACGTCCACCCCTCACAGTGAGGATTAAGACTTCACTATGAAGTGAGCCACACACACACGCTGTGTAAAACAGCAAACACACACACACACACACACACGGCACCCGATTTGGGCTGCCACACACAAATACGCACACGTTCGTGTTTCCGAACACGAACACCACACACAAGTATCTGATTCAAGTTTATACAACAAATGCTCAAGTTAAAACTAAATGATTATGAAAATAAAGAGTGAAAAATGATTTATTGTGGTTGGAGCTCCCCCTTTTTCTTCTCCGAACATAGTTTGGTGCTTCAGCAGGAGGAAGATCGATCCTTGAGGAAGAATGAGGCTATGACGCACAAATACGGTTGCAGCTTTGATATCCCACGCAGCTTGCTGTTGGGGATGATGTAGAGGCTTGATTCAAGCTTCTTCCCTTCACTTTCAGGTTCAGAACAAGGTGGAAGAAGTCCTTAGAGCTGCTGCTGTGAACCTGCACTTCCAAAGGTTAGAACAATAACACACTTTAGATCTCTCTGAATTGCATTAGGTTTACAACCCAATAAGATGTTTTATATGATTTGGACGGTCAAGAGATAGCCTAGGGACCAAATCCACAAATCCTGGAGTGATTTGGGGCATTTGGACCGGGCTTGGAAGACTTTTGGCGTGCGTACACGAAGGTCGTGTTTGACGGCACCGCCCCGGACCGGAAAGGGTCAACCCTTGGGGTCGACCCTCGTGGGGTTTTCAAGAGCCAGATTCAATGGGTCGACCCTTGGCGTCGACCCTTGCAGTTATGGTGAAAGGACCCGGCGGGAGTTAAAAAGAAGCTACCAGGGGTCGACCCATGGGGTCGACCCTTGTCCCTGGACTTTTAACAAGTAGAACAAACAATACTCTAAGTCCAAGTAATAAGCTAGGGGGTCCATGTTGGATTTTAAAACATCAAAGGGAATGTTGTTAAGACATGGATAGGTACCCAAACCAATATGATCCTTGAGATCAAAAATAATGAACATCAAACCATAAGTTCAAGGGCCAATAAGTTGAAGTGGATTTCACCGACCGTCCTTGAGCTTCTCAAGTGTTTAGGCACGTTCCTTGCCCTGTAAAGACATAATTGGAAATTAGATGTAGCCTTGCAATTTGAATTTAAGAGGCTTACCTGTTGAGATTGTTCTTTAACCTTCTTAGCTTCAAGTCCTCAATTGGAAGTTAAGCTTTGCAAGACTTTAGATGCTAGAACATTTCAAAGACAATATATATATATATATATATATATATATATATATATATATATATAGTGTTTGGTCATCATCAAAAGCTATCAAAATAGACATTCACTCAAGGAGGGGGTTCAACAATAATCAATAAATACATGACTTTTTGACAAACCATGAAAATGATATTCAATTAATATAATAATGATAAAAGTCTAATAGAAGGTCACTGCTGCTGAACAAAGTCTTCAGAATGCAAGGTTGAGGGACATGTTGGTAGGTCGTGGGTTATTAAAGGATTCCAAATATGTGACAAGAACAATCAGGGCCTAATAGTATATGTGCTATGAATTATTATCTGTTTTGTGAACTTGCTCAATTTCTTACCTTGTTATAATGTAGTGTGTCTGTTGTATTTGGACTACATTGTATCCACCTACTCTGTTGTATTTCCTTCGTTCGTGACTTTTGACATGTTTACATAATCACCTTGTGGTATTGTCCATTTCGCAAGGGCATACCCTCACATCCCTTGGTTTTTATGCTCTGTTTAGAGTGTTGGATGGCAACATCGCAACCTTTGGTTTTTAATTTTTATGATTTTTTCATTTTTGTATTTACTTTTTTTATAATTATACTATTAAATTTATAAATTATCACTGTTAGACAAAAAGAAGAACATATTTTGAAGTTTTATATCCAGTTAGTCAGATAAGCCAAAATCAAGCGCGACGGCTAACATCGCATAGTGGTGACAAATAGTCATCAGTGGTGACAAATAGACTTCGAGGCTGACAAATATCTCTCAAGGGTGATAAATGGATAACAGAAGTCACAATATGTTATGAAGCGAAACAAACCAGACGCCTAGCGTAGGATAAGGGTGATAAATATATCGTTATGAGTGACAAATAGCCCATTAGAAGTGACAAATAACTATGTAATGGTGACAAATAGCTTATGACAGTGAAACTTGAAGAAACTCAAGTTCGTTTGTAGGATTTAACAGTGTATGAGCTTCCTAATAACTCTACCAACACGGATCTGAAGCTTTCCTAGTCATCAAATGACACTGATTAAACTCATCTAAGATCAAGGAACGAGATTATCTCTAGTTCTACTAATTTACGGTGCCTGATAAGCGTCTGAACAGATAAACTGCTATGTTTACAGATGAAAGAGTTTTTTATCAGGATTCTGTCAAGAGTCCTTCTTTGTCATAACAACCTCTGGGGGTCTCCATACCATGCGAAGAGGGAGTGCTTACATAACGAAGAGAAAATCACGTACATACAAAAAAATGAGAAGAAAGTGCGTGCAACCAGAAAAACTAGGGTGACTATCTTGTGTCTACGAGAAGAAGGTGACTCAAGCAACATCAAAAGGAATTCAAGTGGATAAAATCTTTTATTTTTCTGAATTCCCATTGGTCCACTTGCCAATAATCATAAAATAATTACAAAACTGACGAAAAACCATAAAAGTGCTAATTAATAAATATAACAATATAACAATATTTATTAATAATAAGAAGGGTGGAAAACTATTTAATCATTTATCGAAATATTTCGACGGATAAAGGTTTGTTGGAGATACGTCGGCAAGTTTCTGACGAATGTTCGACCTTAAATTTATCTGTCGTAAACTATTCATATATTTTAAACTGCATTTATTTATTTTCGACGAAACTGATTTTTGTCGGACATACGTCTGAAATATTCGACGTTAATTTCTACGTTAATTTTTTCTGTCGAAAGTTTAGGACGTATTTCCGACAAAAATATTATGTCGAAAAATAGTCCGTAATTACTGACGAATTTCTGACATAATATATTTTCGTTAGAAAGACAAAACATTCCGACGTATTACCGACGAAAACTTTTTAGTCAGAAAATACCGTCGGTATTTCCCATTTTTCTTGTAGTGTAATGGCAAATCATGTGATACCAGGCCTCAACAGTTTGCCACCATAATACTCTCTCATCTATGCCAATATAAGTGTGTGGTTGTAGATGTATTTCGTGACCTTCTATGCCACCTCGATCACAGACTTGACTATATGAAGCTAAGAAATCACTTTCAGTATCAGGTCTACATATTGTGCTACACAGGGGGTCCAGACAAGGTGTCATTTGGTCCTCATCAGCACCTTCCCGGCCTTCTTATAGTTCGAGCTATTATCTATGACCACTTGAATAATGTAGTCCCCCCGATCTCGTTCACCACTTGCTCCATCAAGGATAAAATATATTGGTAACTGTAGACATGACTCGACGCATCTACCGACCTGTGAAAGAATATCTGTCTGTCACAATAAATAAGGAAGTTAATCATACCATTTTGGTGGTGCCTGACCATCCATCACACATTAGTGTGACTCCGTACTTGCTCCATTTCTATTTGAAGGAGTCCACATAACTCTTGATCTCAGTAACTTATTCATCAAGGTATATGCTGACCAACTCTCTCGTTGTAGGTGGTTGCACATGTAACACAAGCACTTGTGTTTCTTGGAACATTGACTTATAGTAAGGGTTGTTGGCAGCATTAAAAGGTAATCCCGCGTGGCTCCACCATTTTACAACAGCTTGCCCAAGTTTCCATTTTGGCTCCTTCTGGCTATAGGCATCATACATCCTCTTTGCTTGCCATGCTCTTGGGACAATGCACCAGGCTGCATATCTTCATTAATGTTGATCGATTGTGTCCTTTTTCTTTGTGAACCCGAGTCACCAGTGAAGAAACTCCTAATGTCCCTTGGTTGTCGAGTAGTAGATGAACTACCAATGCCTGATGCTCTGGTCCTTGTCACCTCGCGGATTTTTTTTTTAGCAGAAAGCCGAGGGCTCATTTTTATATATTGCAAATAAGGTTGAGAAATTGTTACAACATCACCGGGGCATACCCCTGCAAAAAATCACCTCACGGCTTCATGCTCTTGTTTTCTCTGGATGTCTTGCCTCATTTCTACTCAAACGTACTGTCTCATGGAATTGCGCTTCATATGGATCATTCATCATGACATACACATTAGGCTGACGAGTACGCGGTTGTTGTTCTATGTCGCTAGCTGTCCATGTGCATTCTTCTTCGTCACTATCGCCCGCTCTTCCGTTGATCGCCGCTTCATCCCTTTTCTTCTTTTTTTCCTTCCATTGCATCTCAACTCTCTTCTCTCGCAAGTGCCTGGCCATTACAAGTTTCACATCTCTAGGTACATGGGTACCATCAGTAACCTAAGAGTATCTCGCACTTACTCCTCCTGCCAGGTGCTTCTTCAACCGGGACACACCTCCTCCCATGTGTTCTGTTTTGCAGTAGTTGCAACGCCAGCAACTACAATTGACATCCAACATAACTCCATGTGACCATTCATTGCCATTTGGACATTCCTTGGGAGTCATCAAGTGACCAAATGTGTCCCCTAAATTTAGGAATTACAAACTTCTATGTGTAAAAAAATAGTGAAATACAGTGTGAAGACACAAGTATTAATTCTAAAATAGGGTCTTCGAATAAATTTTACAAATGTAAATTAAATCTAAAACATGAAAATTAAATCTAAAGCATCTAAAACATGTAAATTAAATCTAAAAGTTGGATCGCCACTATCGCCTCCTTCGCCCTCCCACTGTCGTCCACCGCTCTCCTCCACCCTCCCACCGCCCTCACCACCCTCCGCTGCCCTCCTCCGTCCTCCCACGACCCTCCCACCTCCGTCCACCGCCCCCTCCGCCCTCCCATCGGCCACCCCCACCGCCCTCCTCCTCTTTACAAAACAAAAGAAACCAAAAAAAAAAAAAAACTCATCAGAGGCTTCCAATCGTAAGTTCCCACTGTCTGGACGCTTCCTCGCTAGCTTGCACCGTTGCTTGTACCGCCTGCACCGGCCGCTGCGCTCGATGCCTTCATCCCCCCGCCCCTGGCCGGCTTATAAGGGCGAACTGGCAAGAGCCGGGCGGCCCGCACATATCAGGCTGGTCCCACAACGAATCGATCTGGTAGGCAGCGGGACGCAGGATCTCGTGCGATCCAATGTTAACCGGTCACGCGCCACACACTGGCCGTCCCGCCCGCCTGGTGGAATAGTCCGGTACGGGTGGTTCGCCCTGTACCAGACCAGTTTATAAAATCCTGAGCCTACGTATGAAATATTTTCATTTTGAAATATATCTTATATTTATTATGCAATTTGGCCATAATCCATAATTTTCTAGAGAGATTCAACCAAAATGTAGCTAACAAAAAGTGGACCATAAAAGTGGGGGCTACAACTCCAGTTTGATTGGCTCAAGTTGGGATGAAACCTAATCCAATCTCTCCATACTAAAACCAACTTAAAACTTTAACCTCGACTCCCTCTACATGACTTAACTCGACACATTGTTCTTGTTCGATAATCTCTCAGATATATATAACAAAATAAATTCAGAGTCGGAGGATGTATCTCATAATAGAAGCAGGACGTATACACGCACCAACGGAAGTGTAATACACGTGCGTATCTTCGTATGGATATGAGGTCGACTACTATAGTCGACCCCTACCCGTGTATCGTCGCGGAGTCACGGAGTCGGCTACCAGAGTCGACTCAAGGGTCCACGCTTCAAATCCAAGGACTATGGTGATGCTCTCCAGAGACAGTCGAGAATAGTCACGAGATTGGGATAACTCATGACTACCACCATAAGTGCAGTCAACTCACCGACGCACTAACTTCATTCCATCTAACACAAAGAAAAAAGATGAGGAGGGAGAAGGAGTAGAGAGAGATCTAGAGATGGGATTGTCGCAGCCGTCACCGGAGTTGCACGCTCGAGCTTCTCTATCTATATGCACGTGCACATAGACCCTTCACACACTTGCACTTCCCACTGCACACACCGCAATTGCATGCACAAATAGGCCCAAAAATCCCAAAGGAGCAGCCACCCACGAACAAACCCTTAAGGGCTGTTTAGAGAGAGAGAGAGAGAGAGAGAGAGAGAGAGAGAGAGAGAGAGAGAGAGAGAGAGAGAGAGAGAGGGGGGGTGACTTGGCGTGCAGGAAAGAGGAAGAGGACCGGAGGCGATGTCTTCGTGGGAGCAGGAAGAAGAAGGGCAATGCAATAGTTAAAACTCTTGCTTTTATCTTTATCAGCCAGCTTGAGATCTAGCAACTAGCTAGGCAAAACGAAAATATTGTTGACTTAATATTTCTAAAAGGGCACTAAAGCATTGCAGCGGACACATATATATGCTGGAAAATTCCCCGGCGTGACAAAGATCATGCAGGAACTCAAAAGTTTACAAAACCAAAAAGAAATGATAAGCGTCTAAGTTTATCACATCGACGGCATCTCCATCTAGCTCGGCACGAAAATCATTGGGGAATATCTTAGAAACCACCAAACGTACAAACAGTAAGTCCAAGATGAAAATAGACATAATTGTGATGTAATATACATATATATATATTTGGACTGCTGAAGAAAATATTGAAGGAAGCCTTTATCTCCGTTGCCAGGAGAAGCGCTGAACAAAGTCTGACCTTCATGATAAACAGGTACGTGCCATCACCGCATAACTCCATAGGAACAACGTACGGGACGACAAGTGACGTGTGGAATAGAATTACAGGTTTACAACAATGACTGGGGCTTCTTTATGGCAAAGCCATTCTCCGTCCAGGCAGCGAATCCTCCTCCCATGTTCTTTGCGTGCTTGAAACCCTGAGACGGGAAAGTTACAACTTTGCTTTAAATAACCTGCTATGTCAAATCGTCCGAGAAGAGCAAGGAAGATAGCGAATTACTGGGAGTTTTCGTTACATATGTTGGGCAGAAGAACTGACCTTTTATTCATAAAAATTAAGTCAGTTAAAGAAATCTATTAACTTGAAATTTCATCACCAGGGTTAGACATGAAATATTGTCAAATATCAAGTACGTTGTTTTACCATATTTTACCACCTTTTTACGTCAAAACAAACAAGCAACAAATTGCATGCGGTTATTCAAAGTTCGAAAAATTGAAGCGAACTGGGAGATGAACTCACATCGTTGAGCAGATCCTGGGTCGCCTGGAGAGATCGGACTCCGCTCGCACAACCCTTCAAACCAAGCCACTCACACGGGTAAGAAAACCAAACTCTGAGCTAACCAGAAAGCTCGGGAAAAAGGATCAAGCGAGCTAGAAGGGACCAACTCTGTCATGCACATCGGCTTTGATGAGCTCGAAGAACTCGACGAGGTCCATATATAAGCTCGTCAGGGGACGTACGTAGACTCATATATATATATATATATATATATATATATATATATATATATATATATATATATGGCCATCAAGGTTTCGGCTACTGTAGTGTGCCATGGGCTATACACAGAAGCACTCCCCTTACCTGTCGCTGGGCTCCTCCAACTTTTTTAACCCATGAGTCCAAACATGTAGTCAGACCCAACAGTCGGGGTCTCACAGTCTCACCCCATGACAGGTAATTTCAGGAACAGACACATTAAAGGGAGGCAAGAGGAAGAAATAGTTACCACGACTATGTAGTCGTCCTTGCTGCAAACCTTTGACACCTGATCTATGAAGTCCTTGTTCTTCACCCGCCCTGTTGAGTTAATTTGCATGACAGTAACTTTAATTAGCATCCATAACTGAGAGCTACCTGTGTGTGTGTGTGTGTGAGAGAGAGAGAGAGAGAGAGAGAGAGAGAGAGTCCTTTGCCTTCGGGTGTGAAGAACATGTAAGGAACATTGATGGCGTCCTCAGGGTGGCCCTTGTTGAACTCCTCCACCGTCCTATACACGCCAAACCCCCCAGCTTTTAGACAATTGTTCAAATAAAAATAAAATCTGAACTCGTATTCCCACAAGAGATCAGGGAAAGAAGAAGAAAGGACCGAACACACCCCACCTGACATCTAAATAACGGTGCCTCTCATTACACATGAGATCCCTCGCGGCGTGCACTTTCACCGTCGACACCGTCGCCTCGGGTCTACACGGGGGCACGAGAGTAAGGAGAATCCAAGCACAAGAAAGGATACATGTCACCCAACGGGAACCCATTCTACACCAGGCCCGGAGACGAATTTTGGGAAGAGATATCGGAAGAACAGAAACGCGAGAGAGCGACAGAAAAGATGAACAGAGGGCGGAGGACCTCGGGATCTCCACGGCTGCCATCCGGAAGATATATAGAACGAGGGCGTCGCCGGCCGCGTGGGATTTGCCAATACTGGGGGCCTACGCGCTGCGCAGGGGGTGGTCGCCGGGTGTTGGCGGCGCTGCTGTTTTCGGCTGCCACCGTGCGGCAAGAGAGCGGCTAATACTGGATGCCGCCCACCACTTTTTAACTTTGGGAGCTTGGCACTGTGCAACCCGGCCGGCAACGTGGGATGCGGTTTTGATAGCCGGGTCGAGGTGAGAGCACCGCACCGCATGACGACGCCATCTTCGGGATGGGTGTGGGGACGACACGTTGCCGGCCACTCGGTTTGATTAATCTCAAATGACGAGGTTATGAGGAGGGGATGGAGTTAATTAAGCTAAAGTAACGTCCAGTTGTGATCCGGGCACACGTCAGAATTTTTTTTGAGCTTTGCGCATGGACGGCCGGGTTGCGACGTTGCGTCACTGCTGACGAAGGCTGATATGTTGAAAAAAAATCTCTGTTACTGGGTATTGTAGAGGTTAATAATGGAATTCACGAAGATATCATGTTGAAAATTATAAAGATGTCAATATGTTTATCTTTTCGTTTCAAGGTCCTTTTATTAATAAAAAAGATAAAATACTAACCACTCTTGGACGTAGCGAAGACAATACCTCAGTGATGGGAATCGACGCCGAGCATGTACATTTTATTTTGCATTTGTGTCCTTTAGTTTATTTTTATATCCATGGGAAAGTATAAGCGCAATTGTACGGCTTTGTAAGCCAATGCGTCATTCCCTTGGATTGTGTGGGTTTTTGTGCAAATGTGTAGTAGGTCCAACTAGGGGGGCCCCTCCCCTTCCCCATTGGTCCACCTCATCCATGTGGGGCTGGTCAACCATCCTAGGTGGCCATCTAGAAGGTTTGAATGCTAATTGACCACATGGGAGACAAAGGGGTTAAAATTTCAAAGGTAGGCCACCTACCTTACCTACCTAGTCAAAGGAGTGCCCCATTCATATGTAATTTATTTATTTTGAGTTTTGACCACATGGGGGATGAAAATGACATATTTCCCACGAAATTATCAGCCCCCCACCCCTTGCCATTTTCTATATAAGCCTATGTATAGTGTCATTAGAGATTAATGAAGAAATGAAGAGAAAATTGTTGGAAAATCAAGAGTGTTCTTGAGCCCCTCCTCTCTCCCTCTGGTTTATCTCCTCCAACCTCCAGTTCTAGAGTGATTTCATCTTCTATCATCCCCTCTTCACCTCCGGTGATCATCTGTGCCGCCGCCGCCGCCGTTCGTGCCGCCTTCGAGCCGCCACGGGATCGTCTTCGGTGTTCTGTCCTGCTGGATAGAGGTGCAGCTCAAAAATTCCTCAAGCCAGCCACGAGTTCCAATCGACGTGAAATTTTGAGGGTTTGTTTCTGTCTTATAGTCCCTTCCCCATAAAAAAATTCAGGTCCCAATTCCCCCTTTTCATAGTGTTTCCACTTCGTTCATTCCGCAAACTCAGATTAGATCTGTCTCTGTCTACAGTGACAGAACCTTTGAGTTCTTCCCCTTCTACCACCCTTTTAAATTTTGTTAGACCTCCCAATTTAACTGGGAATTCTGTCCATGTTTCCCTACCTCCACAATTTTTATTAAATTTTGTTGAGTCTTTTACCTTTTTTTCAAAATTCATGTTCTACCAGAGCTACAGTACTTCCAGCCAGATCCCAGATCCGACCTTCCTCCAGTAAACAAATCATAGAAATTCATAGACACATCTAAACATGTCCAAACCAACTTTGCCATCTGCCCAACTCCAAATCCTACAACTTTCATGAAGAAGTCGAAGTCTGAATCCAAGTTCTTCCTAGCGGTCAACGGCAGTTATCAGAGATCAGCTCTGCAGATCTGAGTGTTTAGTTACTGTACAACAGGAGGTTGTAAATTCCATAAGTCAAGATCAGCGAAGATCCAGGCCAGATCTCTAGGCCTACATTGAATTACTTCGAGTCCGCTTTCCAACGGCGCTAATTTCGTGTCAATCCGACATCGGATCTGATCGCAGCGTCCGTTCCCGTCCGAGCGCGCGCTGAAAATCAGAAAGTGCAGGTCCGTGGCCGGTTTTTCCGACCGGTGCCGAACGGAGCCGCCGGGCCTCCGGCCGGCATTCCAGCGTGCCGCCATCCCAAGGAGAGACCCTCCGGGCATCCACAACTACAGCGGTGCCACCGAGTCCCACACGGCCCCTCCGGACAGCACGTGGGCCCCACCGTCACGTGTTCGGGTGTTGCCGAAACAGCGCGAGAAGCCGCCCGTCAACCCGAATTCGGTCCTCCCGGACCCCATTGTGTAGCCCTTTACCTCCCTGCGTGGAGTGGGCAGCGGCTTACATTTCTGTAATATTGTGTAATATTGTTCCGGGAGTACGAGTTTCGGCCGGGTCCGTCGTCCCCACGCCGAGCGCGTGGAGGTATCGTCTTCGCTCCTACACTTGGCATTTCGCTTATTTCATAGATGCTTGTTTATGCCACTGCTAGAGAGCATATTTTAGGACCTAGCTCGTTATAATTTCATATCACCGTTGCTGCGAGAGAGTGAGCGAGACCGTCCCGTGACCCGATCCGGGCACGAAAGTGCGAGCCGACCACCCTAGCTCTTGCCGGTTTCTCAACCGGGCACGAAAGTGCGAGCCGACCACCCTAGCTCTTGCCGGTTTCTCAACCGCGCACGTCCGACGCTTCCCTCGTTAAGGGACGATCGCGAGCTTGTCGTGTCCGTGTCTCGTCCCGCATCAATTTGGTATCAGAGCAGGTCGAGTCTAGGGTAGTCGTTGCATATGTCTTGCATAGTATAAGTCGAGTCTAGGATCATCATTTCAAAACAACAAAAAAAAAGTGTTTTCAAATTGCATTTCATCCCGATAATTCGGTATCTTAAAAGGTGTTGTCCGAACGTTGGGCTACACCTATCGGAAAGACCGCACACTTGCGCGAGTGATCTTCGGATCGATTAACTCCGCCATGTACCGGATATTGGTTTAGGTCTAGGTGCATTAGTCAGTGTTTGCATTAGTTAGTGCATTCCAAACTTGCATAGTCGGTCTAGTGTCTTGTCACCGTGTGTATGCATGTCCATGTCCACTACCCATGGCCGATCCCCAAGACCATACGTCCGAGTGGTCAACTTTTGTGGCCAAAATGAATGTCCTCATGGACCGAGCCTTTGGTTTTGCCCCTCTCATTATGAAAGCCGCTCTACCCAACGGGTCCACAACGGAACTCCATTTCACCGATAGGGAGTCGGATAATTGGGTTTCTCTTGACATCGTGGAGTCTCTCTCCAAGACAGGCGAGATTGTCCGCGATGGTGATTTTGCTTGTGTTGAGTTCTATAAGAGGATCGGCTCTGTTCTCTACACCGATGGTGCATGGTGCAGGATCGGCACACTTGCTGGTTCATGCATCATTTTAGGGCAAAAGTGGTTAGGAGAGAGAAGGGCCAATCTTGACTGGGACAAGAGGACTTGCACCTTATGCCCACCATACCTACCCGGTAAGATCACCCTTAGGGACCCCGTATGTCCAGCCACCCAGCCCCAGCGGCCCACTCCACCTTCGGATTCGCGCTTGGAGCCACCTCATTCCGAGCCACCCGTATTTCTAACGGGTACATTATACATAGCCGAGCCGCTTCTTAGTTGGCTCAAGGATGGCTTGATCCCACTTCCTTACCCGTCTATGGACCCTACCCTACCATTGGTGTCCGTCAACTCCTACCACACAACTTTTCGGTCTAGTCACCATGTCGATACTTTGGATGACCTTATTATGGGATTATATTCAAAATGGGAGTTGACGCATCTTTTGGCCCGAGGCTTTGACCAACCCGCTAGTCTTAGCTTCACCTATCCGGCCTTAGGATCCATTACCTCCGTGTGCACCGTGGGGTGTGTCACCACGGAGATTCTTCGACTCCTCCCGATGCCGGCCGAGTCCGACTTCATTCTCTTTTGCCCAAGGGAGGAAGTTTATTTTCTTCACATGACCATCGTCCCGTTCACTATGGCGGATGAAGGTGACCATTCACACCTTCAAGAATTTCACGATTGGGACCGTGTCATGGAGGAACCCATCTCCCGGGGTCATACCTTCTTTGACCCTTTTGACCCCTCTACTAGTGAAGCTCCCGAGCTATCACATTCCCTCCACCTCTTCCAAGGAGTTCACTATTCCACCCATACCCCTCGGTCTATTCGGCAAGCCGTCTCTACATCTAGGGATGATGACGAGGGTAGTTTTGGATCTCCTACCTCTTCTTCACCCAAATCCCATCGGTCACCAATGCATGAGTGGTACATCTTAGGGTATCTAGGAGTCCTCCCTTCCATCAACCATCGTGTACATCTAGTATATGCATGGCACATATTCGGGTGTCCTGGTCCGCCGTCACCCATGAACGG
This sequence comes from Amorphophallus konjac, assembly GCA_022559845.1. Taxonomy (NCBI): domain Eukaryota; kingdom Viridiplantae; phylum Streptophyta; class Magnoliopsida; order Alismatales; family Araceae; genus Amorphophallus; species Amorphophallus konjac. The sequence continues at coordinate 240,515,805 of CM040128.1, forward strand.
GTCGGACTAACAGTGTGCTTTTTCTTTGTGTGGTTTTGTTTTGAGTGATTTGTTTGCATGGTTTGTGTGTCGTTTGTTTGTCTGCATGCGTCTTGTGCAAGCTCGTTGTCGTTCTCTTATGAGTAAGAGGCGAGTGGACTCACTTGATGAGTATTGGGTCGATTCTACATCTATACCCGGATCAGTCACCTATTGGGACTCAGCGGTGATTCCTAGTGAGTCTTCGAGCTGCTTCCTTCCCTTTTGAGAGTACCCCACTCGGAGTGTCCACCTTTAGCCCACAGCAGTTTGTGCATATCGAGTATATATGGAATGAGCAGGTGACGGTCACTTGGAGTGGAGCGTACCCGCGTTACTTGGCACGGTGACGGATCCGCCGGAGTATTCGAGCATCCTTACCCCTACTCGACGGGGTCGAGTTCCTCCCACCCGGGGAGAGTTGATGGGAATCGACGCCGAGCATGTACATTTTATTTTGCATTTGTGTCCTTTAGTTTATTTTTATATCCATGGGAAAGTATAAGCGCAATTGTACGGCTTTGTAAGCCAATGCGTCATTCCCTTGGATTGTGTGGGTTTTTGTGCAAATGTGTAGTAGGTCCAGCTAGGGGGGCCCCTCCCCTTCCCCATTGGTCCACCTCATCCATGTGGGGCTGGTCAACCATCCTAGGTGGCCATCTAGAAGGTTTGAATGCTAATTGACCACATGGGAGACAAAGGGGTTAAAATTTCAAAGGTAGGCCACCTACCTTACCTACCTAGTCAAAGGAGTGCCCCATTCATATGTAATTTATTTATTTTGAGTTTTGACCACATGGGGGATGAAAATGACATATTTCCCACGAAATTATCAGCCCCCCACCCCTTGCCATTTTCTATATAAGCCTATGTATAGTGTCATTAGAGATTAATGAAGAAATGAAGAGAAAATTGTTGGAAAATCAAGAGTGTTCTTGAGCCCCTCCTCTCTCCCTCTGGTTTATCTCCTCCAACCTCCAGTTCTAGAGTGATTTCATCTTCTATCATCCCCTCTTCACCTCCGGTGATCATCTGTGCCGCCGCCGCCGCCGTTCGTGCCGCCTTCGAGCCGCCACGGGATCGTCTTCGGTGTTCTGTCCTGCTGGATAGAGGTGCAGCTCAAAAATTCCTCAAGCCAGCCACGAGTTCCAATCGACGTGAAATTTTGAGGGTTTGTTTCTGTCTTATAGTCCCTTCCCCATAAAAAAATTCAGGTCCCAATTCCCCCTTTTCATAGTGTTTCCACTTCGTTCATTCCGCAAACTCAGATCAGATCTGTCTCTGTCTACAGTGACAGAACCTTTGAGTTCATCCCCTTCTACCACCCTTTTAAATTTTGTTAGACCTCCCAATTTAACTGGGAATTCTGTCCATGTTTCCCTACCTCCACAATTTTTATTAAATTTTGTTGAGTCTTTTACCTATTTTTCAAAATTCATGTTCTACCAGAGCTACAGTACTTCCAGCCAGATCCCAGATCCGACCTTCCTCCAGTAAACAAATCATAGAAATTCATAGACACATCTAAACATGTCCAAACCAACTTTGCCATCTGCCCAACTCCAAATCCTACAACTTTCATGAAGAAGTCGAAGTCTGAATCCAAGTTCTTCCTAGCGGTCAACGGCAGTTATCAGAGATCAGCTCTGCAGATCTGAGTGTTTAGTTACTGTACAACAGGAGGTTGTAAATTCCATAAGTCAAGATCAGCGAAGATCCAGGCCAGATCTCTAGGCCTACATTGAATTACTTCGAGTCCGCTTTCCAACGGCGCTAATTTCGTGTCAATCCGACATCGGATCTGATCGCAGCGTCCGTTCCCGTCCGAGCGCGCGCTGAAAATCAGAAAGTGCAGGTCCGTGGCCGGTTTTTCCGACCGGTGCCGAACGGAGCCGCCGGGCCTCCGGCCGGCATTCCAGCGTGCCGCCATCCCAAGGAGAGACCCTCCGGGCATCCACAACTACAGCGGTGCCACCGAGTCCCACACGGCCCCTCCGGACAGCACGTGGGCCCCACCGTCACGTGTTCGGGTGTTGCCGAAACAGCGCGAGAAGCCGCCCGTCAACCCGAATTCGGTCCTCCCGGACCCCATTGTGTAGCCCTTTACCTCCCTGCGTGGAGTGGGCAGCGGCTTACATTTCTGTAATATTGTGTAATATTGTTCCGGGAGTACGAGTTTCGGCCGGGTCCGTCGTCCCCACGCCGAGCGCGTGGAGGTATCGTCTTCGCTCCTACACTTGGCATTTCGCTTATTTCATAGATGCTTGTTTATGCCACTGCTAGAGAGCATATTTTAGGACCTAGCTCGTTATAATTTCATATCACCGTTGCTGCGAGAGAGTGAGCGAGACCGTCCCGTGACCCGATCCGGGCACGAAAGTGCGAGCCGACCACCCTAGCTCTTGCCGGTTTCTCAACCGGGCACGAAAGTGCGAGCCGACCACCCTAGCTCTTGCCGGTTTCTCAACCGCGCACGTCCGACGCTTCCCTCGTTAAGGGACGATCGCGAGCTTGTCGTGTCCGTGTCTCGTCCCGCATCACTCAGAGGAGGCACTCAAATTTGAAGACGCTTTTACTGGGGAACTAGTGTAGAGACTCAAGAAGAGTCTCACAAGTTCTCGTATCGAAAACTACAAAGATGAGTATGTGTTTATAAGCAAGCCCGAGACTTCTCCTTTGAGAGTCATTTTACCAACAAAAAGGATAAAATCCTAGCGGCTCTAGGACATAGCGGGGATAACACCTCAGAGGAGACACCCATATTTGTACGTGATCAGGTATGATAGTTATTAGTTTGAAATTAGAATCAAATTTGAATATTTATTTGTTTGATCATATAATTATTCAAATAAAAATATCTATACCTACTAAAGTGATCAATTCAAAAAGCATTAACTAAGCTATTGGCTTGCGAAAAAAGAAATTCTTTATGTAGTCAAAGGTACTCAAAAGTTTTATCCTTATCTTGTAGGGGAAATTTTTATTATACTCTTCAACTTATGTGCCTTTAAGAAAAAACTCTATGATGATGCTAAATTAAGAAGATGTCGGATGAAAATTTATTTTAACACAATATCAATTCTCAAGAGAACGAATACCCGGTGAGGATCATCACCTTCCAGATACACCGACTCAAGAGAAGATATGTCTTTTGCATTCTGTTTACAATTGAAGGACTTCTTATGTGGCTTCTTTTGTCTATGTGAAAGGTTTGCCTCCTCAAATTATTTACCATATAACAAATTCGACCTACAGAAGTGATGAACAAATTTATATTGGGATATTCTCCCTATGCTGAGCTCCCATGTGGAAACATCATATAAACGTGTTGGCAAAAGTGCAGTCTTTCTTGTGGTGTCCTAAGTGGAAGGTGCTTCCATGATGCCAGTTGACCTGGTTCGGAAGTGCTGCGCATCATTCTTATTTGAATGTGTCTCAATTCTCGAGTGAATGTACCTAGAAGGTGAGTCCTTACCAGGTATTCGTTCTATTGAGAATTGGTATTATATTAAAATAAACTGTCATTAAACATATCTTCTTAATTTAGCATCGTTATAGAGTTTTTTTTTTAAAAGGCACCCAAGGTTTAGATCTCATAGCCTTTCGTATGTGTTTACTTTTTTCAGAGAATTTAAGAATAAAAGACCTTAAATAATTTATGCATCCCATAAATATTTGACATTATTGAATATTTTTAAACTCCGTAAGAAAATGACTAAGTTTTTCCAAGGGAAGTCTTTGCATGTGAATCTGACGATCTTTTATGGTGATTCCCAAGAAATCTACTTCATTGACTGCTATTTGGAACTTATTAGCATCTGCTGACTAGCCAATTCCATGTTATCAGATGACTTTGATGAAGGTATTTAAATGCTGGAGATGTTCCTTCATGTCATTAGAAAACATCAAAAAGTCATCTATGCAGTTAGCAATAAAATGTGTGTATGGTTTAAAGATCTCATCCATACGCCTTTGGAATTGAGATGATACATTTTTTAGCCCAAACGCCCGCTAAGACCCACCACTCATATAACCCACAAGGGGAAGAAAATGATATCTTGTACATGTCTTCTTTGGCTATCTTTATTTGATGATAGCCTGACTTATAATCAAAATTTAAGAATATTAACTTTTGTGCAACTCTCTCTATTAATTCTTTTTTATTTAGTGGGGGCCATTTAATGTCAACAATCATGGCGTTGAGAGGACCCTAGTCTATGACCATTCTGGCTTTGCCATGCTTGATTTCAGCATGATTTCAAACAATAAATATAGAACATGAATATTTGGAAGAAGATGCCTCATGAGCTATTTTTCAAAGAATTCTTGTATTTATCTTCTTAATTCTTCTTCATCTTCTAGTGAATGTCTAACGTGTTTGCCTTAGATTATGGGTTATTATGTTAAATAGGAATATGTGCCATTGGAGAAGCTTTATCCCAATTTGCAAGTAGATGTTCTACACAATATTGCTACAAGGCGGATGTAATTTCTACCTAAATGTTAAAATGTGGTTGAGCTTGCTATGACATTTGGCTTATTTTTCTGATGATGACATATTTCTTAGCCTTTTTTTGTTGCTTTTCTTCAAAACGGATAAGTTGTGCAATAGATGTCTTTAGGCAATGATGTCATATTAGACAACGACTTAAAATAAGATGAAATTCTCGAGACAAGCTCTCTTTTGTTATTGATATTAAATACAACCATATCCTCATCTATTGTTTATGGTCCTAGCTTGTCAAGAGAAGCATAACCAATTCTCAAGTCATATCCACTATCATTTATCTGAATGAAATCAAGGATAACGACTTGGATAGCAACTTACCAAATTTAACGGGTATTTGTAGAGCAAAATAAGAGATTTATCTATTACCATTCATGGTTTGGATAGAATCTCCCGAGACATAATAAATCCAATTGTCCCATAACACTTTGATGCACCAGTTGATGTTTACACCCGTGTGAAGGAAGGTTTGGTAATTTTCCATTTCTTGTGTCCATTCCCATTATAATGACGTGATCTGTAAATCTGCTGCTATTTCCCTGTTCCTCTTTCTTAGGGAGTTTGGACCTCATCGTGTTTATCATTGGACTCTTCCCTTTTATCCAGAGGGTTTTCACTTTTGGCAATACTATGGACTAGGCAAATTCTAGATCTCTCATTCTTGAAAAATCCATGCAAAGATTTTGAAGCAATTTGAGATTTGCTTCATGGGTAGATATTGTCTTTTGCTCACTGTTAAGCAGGTGAACATGTTTGTTGGCCAGACAGTTTTTGATAGCCACTAAAATTTTTTGGACTAATTGCAACTATATTTCTATAGCAGAAAGGTGATTTTCCGCAATTGTAGTCCAATGGATTAGATAATTTAGCTGGCGATGTTGATAATTTTATCTCTCTTTCCTTCACCCCGCCCCTAACTATGCTAATAACATAATAGCATGAAAAGGCATGTAAAGAGCGATGAGAGATAGAAGAACTGACCGTGATCACCACCAAGGCTCCAACAACACCAAAAGGATGAAGAAAGGAGTGCGACGACGCCGTGTACCTTGGAAAAGGATGAAGACTTGATCGCGCTTGAAGAACGGGATGCGGAGAACGGTGTGGGATCGACATCCTCTCCTTCCAGCCGGCTAGATGAAGAGGGCCTCACGTTCATATCATGCTCTCCTGCAAAATAAAGATAAAACACAAAGGAAAAAACCCATTAGATCATGAAGTGTAGTATCAATCCCGAAGTGATAAAATAGAGGTAGAAATTGAGGGCAAACTCACCGGGGGGATATTTTTAACCTCTGTGGAAGGGTGGAAATAATAGGTGTGTGTGTTGTGCATGCATGAGATTTGAAATCACAAGATTTGATTGAGAGAATAGAGAGAAATCATTGATGCACAATGTGCAAAAGTGCATGTGTAGCAGAAAAGTGCAGGGAACCGTGATGATTTGTGATTTTGAGGGGACTAGAACTAAGAGAATAAACCACTAAATTAAGCTCAGAAGGATGGAATGGAAAGCTAATACTTCCCTCTTCAAGCCAGGGTCAAAGGATTGAGTCGACGGTACAGCATGGCTTCACCCCGAACAAAGAAAGAGCCCCCCTTTGTAACTGCGAACTGGGTAGTTTTTATAGAGTTTTACAAGAAATCCTGATTTTCCTCTCACGATTTCCGGAGATAGAGTCCAAGATAAATCAAGTTTGTTGGATCAAACTCGAGATAATACTAAGGAAAAGAGATAGGAACAAACATGGATCAATTCGGAGGAGTATTCTAGAAGATATGGCTCTTGGAAAGAAGCCCCAGAGCTTAATCTGCAGAGTTTGCGTTGAACCAGGATTCTTAAATCCCAATCTTGCGACCCAGATCCCGAGAGATATAGCTAATGAAAATTTGAGCTGTATAGATCAAACTCAAGATAATACAAAGGGCTAGAAGTAGGAAAAAATGGGGATCAATTTGGATAAGAATTGAAGAAGTTATGGGCTCTGCAAGTAGGCCCGTCGCGCAGTTTTTGGGGCAGAGTCCAGCACGAATTGGACTCTCAGTTATGTGTAACGGTCTATCGTAGGACCGCCACATGTGCTCTGACGGTCTAGGGTAGGACTGCCACGCTCTAAGGGTCAAACGGGGTGATTTTGGGCAAGTTTGGGTGTGACGCACCTATACTAGACCGTCACATGTACTCTGACGGTCTTACGATAGACCGCTATATGTGCTGTGACGCACCTACACTAGACCTTCACACCGATGAAGGAACATTTTGGGCAGACTGTGCGCGACTTTGGAAATTGAAGCGTATCTCTTAAACGGTGCAGAACTAGCAAAAGTGGTAGAAGAAGAAATTGTAGATAACTAAGAGAGGAACAACTTTCATGACGAAAACAAGTTGAGAAAGTGATCATAAGAGGGAGAAAATGGGCTAGAACAGAGAGAAATAATTCTGGGAGGTAGGTGAACAGCACAGCCTACTGGAGAAATGCAAATAGCTTACAATCGGGGCAGAACTGGCCAATGGCGTAGAATAAGAAATTGTAGATCTTTGAAAGATGAACAACTTTGGTGAAGACAACGTTTTGAATAGAGGGATGGAAGAAGGTAAAAAAGAATCACTTTCAAGACTGCGCAGTGAGAGAGAGCCGATTGCTTGATGGAAGCCGACCTAAATGGGCCATAAGTCGACTTAGAAGCTGGAAGTTGATAAGATAAGCTCCAAGGACTCTAAGAAATCATGATCTCTAGGGCTCAAAGGGAATTAAATGGGCTCGAAATCCATCCAAAGAAGGCTCCAAAATAATGGGTAATTCGGGACATCAAAAATGATGAATAAGAGAAATAACGCGACTTGCGGGCTAAAAATGGGTGTCAACAGATGCCCCTCCTTGATGTCCGCTTTGCAAGGGAATGAGCGGAAGCGGCACAGAGGTAGAATGGAAAGGAGATAAGGTGAAAGCGATAGTGACGTAAAATGGAGATGAAGCGGAGATGAAGCGGAGAGAATTGATAAGCGGACATCAAAGCAACAGACACCCATCCTCAACCAACAAGCGACATGAATTCTCCCGAAAACCACCGAACTAACCACAAGGAATGATTGACGCAGATGAGACATGTCTAGAGAACTAAACTAAGAGAGAAAGGAAACACGACCAACCTCATCGGGGACACAATCCACGGACAATGAGTGGATCGGCAGGAAACACAGCATAAGAGCTGGAAAGGAGAATAAGACTGAAATAAAATACAGACAGGAATCACACTGGCCAACCAGACCGAGCGGACATATTAGAGAAATCGTTCAAATCTAGAGTGGAATGAGGAATCTCTTATCCAAGAGAATTGAAGCGCAACTAACCATTGCAGAGGAACAACCCTGAACGGATCACGAGACGTGAGTGCTCAAAAATGACATGATGCATGCTGGGCAAAAATAAAGAAATCATCAAAACGAATGTGAAGAAAATATAAAATAGAAAGTACTCAAGGATAATATTACTAGACTAAGTCAAGACGGGGTCAAGAGTCTTCTTGCAACCACGGCGTGCGAGACAGAGTCCATCGTCCCCCACCCGACTCAACTGAGCGGCTTATCCAACGATTAACCGTATGCTCTTAGATCATCATCATTTTTGTTAAAGGGGAATATCATATCCCAGAACACACGGGCAACCAGCCAGTCCTTGAGAGGCTATAATAATGTAGATACCATATAGTAATGCAACAATGAGAAGGGATAGAGAGCCATACCGTACTTACCTGCCAAGCGAAACGGCACTTTTTTTTGAATTTTTTGAATTTCTGATTTTCATGGATTTTCATGATAAGACACAACCACATGACAGGACATGATGTGAACATGAACAAGCATGACATGAACATAACATAATAAGAGAAATATGAACGAAACATGACACAACATTGTTGATTATATTTTGCTTCTCTATCTTCCTTTTCTTGGGGTCTTAATGATGATATGTAGCAAGATGACAAGCAAATAATCAAAGATATGCACTCAACCTATGAACATGTGATCATGAACCTAGGCAACCAAAGCAAGCTGTAGCATAGGCATGCTATCTCAACCAAACTAAGCTAAGAAATAAAGGAAAAAACACACGCCGGGGCGTGGAGCAAGAAGTAAATAGAAACACACCGCAAGGGGTGGAACAAGCAAGGAAATAAAAGATGTGAGATGCGAAAGAGAAAGCTAATGCCCAATACTTAAGAAAGATGTGATTGCCACCAAAGTAAAAACAAGCCAAAGACCTGAAAATACCTTGGAAATAGGTGGATGAAGCACCCGCCCACGGGAGAGGAAAGATCAAAGAAACATGCAGGTTAGCTTGATGTAACGGCCAGAACCCTGTGCGTCACTTGGAAGTGACGGTCGCTTGATAGACCGCTGGAAGAATATGACGCGCCTGCACAAGACCGTCAAATAACCTACAGTAGCAAAGCGTGAATCCTTTTAACTCCATCTCTTCCAGCCGGCTAGAAGACTTGGGCCTCGTACTGGTGGACCTGTAAACCTGCCAAAGACATGGAAAGCAAGAGAAAACAACCCAAATTAGCCCTTTAGGCAATATAGCATCAATTCTTCAATAAACACAATATCATCAAAAGGAAAGGGAAATACCGGGAGGTTTTGGTTTTTTAACCCCTCTCGGCATTTTAAAAGATTGGGAGGATGTTTGTATGATGAAGAACCAGTGAAAAACGTGGAGAAAGGAAGTGGGAGAATGCTTATGATGAAAGGGAGATGGAAAAGGAATTCAATATGCAAATATGAACTTTGGAACCAAGAGGAACAGATACTCCCTTCACCAGGCAGCAAACGAACGTGAGAAGTACTTCTCCGTGATCAATCGTGACTCTAAAATGCGGCAGCACTTCGACGCAAACTCTAGAATTTCCTCCCTCTGGAGCATGAAGTCAAGGGTTCTATTTATAGACCCTCAAACCCTCAGGTCGAGCAGAGGAAAATCCAGCAAGATAAAGGGATAACTCTTAACAAATCCTTGAAGATAATATCACCAAGAGTCCATAGAATCAAACAGAAGGTCCTGAGGATTAGATTTGGAAGAGATATCGTCAATCCAAGTTCTTATCTCGACCACGGAGTAGCAGAGAAAAGGCCTGAACTGTCAGGACTCTCTGAAGGAAGTAACGGCTGCACGACAGACCACCACAGTGAAATAACGCATCAAGGAACATCCGTTACTTTCAACCTTATCCCAAAGAGATAAGATCAACAGGAAGAAGATCAAAACAATAGGACTCTGTAAAGAAAGCAACGGCCAAGGCATAGGGCATCAGAATGAAACAACGGCTGCACGACAGACCGTTATATTCAACATATAGGCCAAAGGATAAGCTTTGGAACAAGACCTCAAGCTTCAGGACTCTTCAAGGAGCAACGGCCCAGGACCCATCCGTTAGAATGAAGAAACGCGCCTGGGACAGACCGTTATTATCAATGGAGTTCAAAAGAAGGAATGAAAGTTTTGCTAAGCTTTAGTCAAAATGAAATGCCACAAAGAGCCACATCCGATCAAGGAGTCAAGACCCAAGAAATGATCTTCAACTAAACAAAGAGACTCGATGAAGAGTGAACAACTCGGAGCATCATATATAATGAATAAAGAGATGACCCGACTTATTGGTCATAAATGGAACATGGAGATGAAGCGGAAGTGAAGCAGAGTGTGAAGCGAGCGGAGGTGAAGCGAAAGCAAAATGGAACATGGAGATGAAGCGGAAGTGAAGCAGAGTGTATCAAAAAGAGGGCGTTAAGGTAAAACGACACCCGTTCTTTACCAACAAGCGATAGGAATTTTCTGGGAAAACTTCGAACTGATCACGAGGAAATAGCCAACCAAAGGACGCAGGTCTGGAGGAACTAACAACTAAGGAAAAGAAACACGGCTAGCTGCCGGAGGCAACGGAAAGGAAAGAGAACTGACTAAACTCCAGACAGGAATCTTCAGCCAACCAAATCAAGCGAGAGATCAAAGGAAACCCTCTAATTCAGAGTGGAATAATTCTCCTCATTCGAGATCAAGAATACAACTATTCACCATCATCGATCTACCTTGAACAGATGAAGTTTTATGAATGCTCAAAAAGATGCGTATGATGCATGCTGGGCTAAAGAAAAAGAAATCTTTAAAACAAATGCAAAGAAAGATAAAATATCAAGATACTCGAGAATAGTATTGCTAGACCGGAGAAATCAGGGTTAGGACACCATCTGCAACCACGGCGTGCAAGACAGAACCATCGTCCCCAAATTTTTTCAACCTAACGGCCTATCCAACGATTAAACATGTGAACTTAGATCATCATCATTTTTGTTTAAGGGGAACATCAGATCCCAGAACACATGAATGACCAGCCGGTTCTCGAGATAATATATCATAAATAACATATAGTAATGCATTAAAGGATAAGGGAAAGAGATACAATACCTGACTTACCTGCCCGACGAACGGCAGAGCGTGACTTTGTTCATAAATTCCTTCATGGAAAGAAGTTAGCCAATAGCGAATATGAACACGAAATAAGGCATAACCATTTGTACGTGCGAGAGGCACCAATAATGAACAACATGGAAGAAAATGGAATTATTTTGACATCAATTAGACCATTTAATTCATCAAGAAACTTGCAAGTTTGTAACGGTCTACTGTAAGGGCGTCACACGAAATAACGGACCAACACTAGGCCGTCAAAAACCAGGCGGTTCACATTCTTCAATAAAACAGGGCCAACACATGTAACGGTCGAAGATAAACGCGTCAGAAGGATGTGACGGTCGGTCGATAGACCGTCACATTTCCTGAGCGTTCAAAAAATAAAACCCGAGCGGTTACAGTCCATTCATTCCACATTCAACACCCCAAAAACCCTCAACCGAGAAACCCTCCGGCGACCACCAACCCCACCGCTCCAATGGCCGGCGACGAGCCATCCCAGCCGCCTCCACAGAAGAGGGAGAGAGGAAAGAGGAAGGCAATACGGCGGTTCCACCGCCGGCTAGAACGGGAGGCCATCCCGCCGGTGGAAGAAGAGCAAACAGCGAGAAGAGATCCAAGGGAGGAAGAGGAAGCTCCCACGGCTGCAGAGGACCAAGAAGAAGCCCCCTTGGATGAAGAGGAACCCAAGGAGCCAGCAAAGAAGAGGAAAAGAGGGCAAGATCACGAGGTTGGTCCCCTCGCCCTAATTTCAAAATTTTTATTTTTTTATGTTTTTATTATGTATGCATGCGGGGTTGAGGGGTAGAAATGGGTCCACAAACCCATTAGGATTGCTTGTAGGCCATTTGGCCAAGGTGGGAAACAAAATGGGAATGCAAAGGGAAAAAACCAAAGGCAGACGATGTGACGGTCCTGCCAGCGACCGTCACACGCCTGACGCACTACCCCGAATGTGTCAGAGCCAAGTAACGCCCCACCCCAGGGCCGTTACATCTACCAGAGACCCAAACTTGTTTTTAGATTTTCTAATTTTCTAATTTTTGTTTTGTTTTCATTTTATAAATGTTTATGCAATGATTTTATGATGCAATCAACTAACCAATGATCTACGTGAATGCAGGGAAAGAGAAGAACGTGGATCTCTTGGCTGTAGATCCGGGCAGTGTACCAGGCATTGCCCGATTACCAGAGGGAGAGACTGGCCGGGATGGGATTCACCGAGGTGCTCAGCATCGAGGTGATCCGGATGGACACACCCTTGCTGTACGCGTTGCACGAGAGGTGGGACCCAATCAGCAGAGCCTTCATCTTCCCGTGGGGCCACATGATCCCCACACTAGAAGACGTGGTGAGGATTACGAGATTGAGAGTCCACGGAGCTGCAGTGACAGGATGGACGTACGGCGACTACCGGGAGATGGCACAGCAGCTGCTCGGACTGGATCTGATCAGGCCGGGACAATCCTCATCTCAACTTTCGAGATCAGTACTGCAGGAGAGCTTGGGGTTGAGAGGAGCAGCGATCGCCGTAGAAGAGCTACCCGAGGAGCATCTGGGCAGAGTGATAGACCAGGTGCGCCCTCGCGTGGCGGCGGAGGTAGGACCTGAGGGAGATAAAGTACTGCGACGCTTCCTGATGCTGCTATTCGGGAAGCTCCTCTTCGCGACTCGAGCGGACGTCATCTGCTGCAGATTGCTTCCGATGATAGAAAACTTGCACAGAGTCGGGAGATATGCATGGGGAGCAGCAGTGCTCGCGTTCCTGTTCGAGTCCCTCAGTACGACGGATCGACAAACGATGCTGGGCGGCTTCTCACCTTTTCTGCAGGTGAGTGCAATTTAAATGCTTTCTATATTATGCAAAAAATGTCATGCAAATGATTATGTAATTTGACTGACTTGATTTCCAAAATGCAGATATGGAGCTACATGTATCTCCCGGGCATCGGGCGTGGCACACTACTCCACCCCGGCCGCATCCCGATCGCGAGGCGATGGACGGTAGTGAGGGACATAGGGTCGATCATCAGACTGACCCGGACGATCCAGGACGACCTGGACTCCTACCCACACACGTCGGTAAGTCCAGGACTCGAAATGATTTCTACATGCTTTTAAATGCTTCTACATGCCTTTAAATGCTTCTACATGATGAACTTATATGCTGATGAATGGACTTAATGTTTCTAGGTGAGATGGACCCCGTACCGCGGCGAGGGTTACACGGGACAGCCGTGGGTAGAGGCGGCCTTGTCGTATAGGGGGCGAGACATATGGCTACATTGCATCCACATCATCGAGCCTCTGCACTACAGGCTGATCCTGCGGACCCGGGGACTACACCAGCCCGAGGTGACCTTTTGATGGGAATCGACACCGAGCCAGTACCTTTTCATATTGCATTTATATCCTTTAGTTTATTTTTATATCCACGGGAACGTATACGCGCAATTGTACGGCTTTATCGGCCAATGCGTCACTCCCGTAGATTGTGTGAGTTTCTATATAATTTGTCAGTAGGATCAGCAAGGGGACCCTCAGCCCTTTCCCATTGGTCCATGTCATCTTGTGGGGCTGGTCAACCATCCTAGGTGGACATCTAGAAGGTTGGACTAGTCATATGTCACATGGGTAGACAAGTGGCCCATTTTGTCCAAGGTAGGCCACCTACCATTCAACCACCCATTCAACTTCTACCCCTTGGTCAATAGGGCGCACCCCCCCTTGCATATTATATTCTTTTTGTTGTGTTTGTGACATGCAATCCTAGCCCTTCAATCCCCTTCCCTAGATCCAAGGGTCCACATTGCATTTGATGTAAACCATATATAAGCTTGTATTTTCATGAGAAAATCAATGAAATTCAGAAAAATTTGTGAAAGTTTGAAGCTAGCTGCGCCCCAGCCCTCTCTCCTCTGGTTCTCCCCTTCCCAAACCCCCATTCTAGAGTGGTATCTCCTTTCCCCCACCTCCGGTGATCATCTGTGCCACCGCCGCCGCCGTTCGTGCCGCCATCAAGCCGCCTCTGCAGTTCTATCTTCGTCCGACCATAGCAGCTTCCATGAATTATCTGTCTCCGCCACGAGCTTGGATTGATCTGAAGTTTTTATGGTGTTTTCAGCCCTTGCATCCCAAGATCCACTTAAATTTTCAGGCCATAATTCCATCGTTTGGTATTTTTACATTTTCATCCAATCTGTCATCCCAGATCTGCCAGGTTTCTATCTACAGTGATAGAACCTCTGAGTTCTCCCCTTCCGACCATCTTTTTGATTTATCCAAACCCTACCAATTTTACTGGGAGTTCTGTCCATCACCCCCTACCTCCACAAATTTTCTTAATTTTTTATCCGCCTTCTAGCTATTTTAGAAATTTGTGTTCTTCCTCTGATATAGTATTTTTAGTCAGATCCCAGATCCGACCACCCTCCACTTCAAAAATCAGAACAAATCACCACCACCTCTAAATCCAAATCTAAAAATAGTCCTGGTTCCCTTGTTTGATTTCCTACAACCTTGCGGAAGAACACACCTTCAAATTTGGACATCTACCTCACGGTCAAAGGCAATCAACCGGAAAGTCCTCTGCAGACCTGAGTATTCAGTTACTGTACAACAGCAGCATATAAAATTTGCCAACACAAAGTACCAATCTGCTGAATTTTTCTGAAGGCCACTAGATTGTAGTACTTCGAAGCAGCTTTCGAACAGCTCTGATCTCGTCGCATTCCGACAGCAGTGCTGATCGCAGCATCCGTTCTCGCCGGAGCGCGCGCTGAAATACAGAACCGGCAGATTTTCGATCGGTTTTTCCGACCGGTGCCGAACGGAGCCGCCCGGCCTCCGGCCGGCGAACCAGCGTGCCACCAGCCCGGGGAGCGCTTCTCCAAGTGTCTCCACTACAGCGGTACCACCGGGTCCCACACGGTCCCTCCGGACAGCTCGTGGGCCCCACGGTCGTGAACACGCGTGTAGCCGAATCAACACACGAAGCTGCCCGTCAACCAGAATTCGGTCCTCCCGGGCCCAGTTGTGTAGCCCTTTACCTCCCTGCGTGGAGTGGGCATATTCCCATTGCTGTAATTATTGTGTGTTAAGTTTCCCGGGAGTACGAGTTTTCGATCGGGTCCGTCATCCCCACGCCGAGCGCGTGGAGGTATCGCATTCGCTCCCTTACTTGGCATTTTGCTTACTTCATATATATTTATTTATGCCGCTGCTAGAGAGCATGTGTAGGGATATCTAGCTCGCTTTATCTATTCATTACCGCTGCTGCGAGAGAGTGCGAGACCGTCCCGTGACCCGATCCGGGCACACGAGAGAGCCGATCACCCTAGCTCATTGCCGGTTTCTCAACCGCGCACGTCCGACGCTTCCCTCGTTAAGGGACAGTCACGAGCTTGTCGTGTCCGTGGTCTCGTCCAGCATCAATTTAGTATCAGAGAGAGTTGACTCTAGGGTGTCAAAAAAAAAGAGAGTGTCATTTACGTCTAGTCATTAGTCATTGTCTACGTCGTGTTTAGGGTCATCATTGTTTTAAAACAAAAAAAGTGTCTTTTGGGTCGCATTTGCATACTATTAGTTGGTATATAAAAAGGTGTTGTCCGAACGTTAGGCTACGCCTATCGGGAAGGTCGCACACTTGCGCGAGTGATCTTCGGATCGATTAACTCCGCCCCGTACCGAGTCTTGGTGTCTTGTCCTTAGTATGCATGCATCCCAACCTTTGCATTAGTCGGTCTAGTGTCTTGTCTCCGTGTGTATGCATGTCCATGTTCGCTACCCATGGCCATTCCCCAAGATCATGCGTCCAAAGGGACATCCTTTGTGGCCCAATCCAATGCCTTCATGGCCCGACCATTAGCTTTCACTCATCTCGTTACTAAAGCTACTCTACCCAATGGGTCCACGACGAGACTCCATTTCGCTCATAATGATTTAGATAATTGGGTGTCTCTTGATATCGTGGAGTCCCTCTCCAAGGTGGGTAAGATTATCCGCGATGGGGATTTTGCTTTTGTCGAGTTTGAAAGGATGATTGGCTCCACTCTTTACTGTGATGGTGCATGGTGCAACCTTGGTACGCCCACAGGCCCATACATTATGCTAGGGCGACCTTGGTTGGAAGAGAGGAGAGCGATCTTTGACCGGGATACGAGGACCTGCACCTTATATCCACCTCACCTACCCGGCAAGTTCATCTTTCCCGACATCCTTCGGCCGATCATCTCCGTGTCACCACCCGTCCGCTCGTATCAGGCCACTCCGCCTACGGACCTATGCTCACCACCCTTTCTTTCCGAATTTGCTTCGGAACCTTCTCATTTGGAACCACCCAAGCCCGAGCCACCCGTGTTTCTGACGGGTACGCTTTTCATAGCCGAGCCGCTTCTTAGTTGGCTCAAGGATGGCTTGGTCTCACATCCCTTCCCCTTCATGGACCCCACCTTACCTTTAGTGCCAGTCAACTCATTCCATACCACATTTCGGTCTAGTCACCATGTTGACACGTTAGACGATCTTGTCATGGGATTAGATTCACAATGGAAGTTGACGCACCTACTGGCCCGAGGCTTTGACCAACCCGCTAGTCTTAGCTTCACCCATCCGGTCTTAGGGTCCATTACCTCCGAGTGCACCGTGGGTTGTGTCACCACGGAGGTCCTCTTACTCCTCCCCTTACCGGACGAGCCCGAATTCATACCCTTTTGTCCGAGGGAGGAATCATACATCTTGCCTACGATCCCCGTCCCACCCGTTACAATTCAAGAAGGTGACTACCCACACCTTCAAAACTTCTACATGTGGGACCGTGACTTGTGGGAACCCACCACAAGGGGTCATACCTTCTTTGACCCTTTTGACCCCTTCACTATTAGGCTTCCCGAGTCACCACCCGTACTCCCCTTCTTCAAGGAAGCCCACTTTTATGCCCCTTCCCCTCGGGATGGGCCATCTACATCCACCAACCCCGACCCACCTACACCCGGCCCTTCTAAACCACCCGAGTCGCCCACATTCAAAAGACCATCCACGCATAACCACACCCGACGTATAGGTGTTCCCCATGCCATCCATTCCCAGTTGCACCACATGCATGCATGGCACATATTCGGGTGTCCTGGTCCGCCGTCACCCATGTACGGGTCGGACTAACATTAGGTATGTCTAGGGTCATATATGAGTCGGTGTGTTTTCCTTGTGTGGTTTATTTTGTGTGGTTTGTTTGCATGGTTTGTGTGTCGATTGTTTGTCTGCATGCGTCTTGTGTAAGCTCGTTGTCGGTCTCTTATGAGTAAGAGGCGAGTGGACTCACTTGATGAGTATGGGGTCGATTCTACATCTATACCCGGATCAGTCACCTATAGGGACTCAGCGGTGATTCCTAGTGAGTCTTTGAGCCGCTTCCCTTCCTTTTGAGAGTGCCCCACCCGGAGTGTCCACCTTCAGGCCATAGCAGTTTGCGCATATCGAGTATATATGGAATGAGCAGGTGACGATCATTTGGAGTGGAGCGTACCCGCCTTACTTGGCACGGTGACGGATCCGCCGGAGTATTCGAGCATCCCTACCCCTACTCGACGGGGTCGAGTTCCTCCCACCTGGGGAGAGTTGATGGGAATCGACACCGAGCCAGTACCTTTTCATATTGCATTTATATCCTTTAGTTTATTTTTATATCCACGGGAACGTATACGCGCAATTGTACGGCTTTATCAGCCAATGCGTCACTCCCGTAGATTGTGTGGGTTTCTATATAATTTGTCAGTAGGACCAGCAAGGGGGCCCTCAGCCCTTTCCCATTGGTCCATGTCATCTTGTGGGGCTGGTCAACCATCCTAGGTGGACATCTAGAAGGTTGGACTAGTCATAGGCCACATGGGTAGACAAGTGGCCCATTTTGTCCAAGGTAGGCCACCTACCATTCAACCACCCATTCAACTTCTACCCCTTGGTCCATAGGGCGCACCCCTCCTTGCATATTATATTCTTTTTGTTGTGTTTGTGGCATGCAATCCTAGCCCTTCAATCCCCTTCCTTAGATCCAAGGGTCCACATTGCATTTGATGTAAACCATATATAAGCTTGTATTTTCATGAGAAAATCAATGAAATTCAGAAAAATTTATGAAAGTTTGAAGCTATCTGCGCCCCAGCCCTCTCTCCTCTGGTTCTCCCCTTCCCAAACCCCCATTCTAGAGTGGTATCTCCTTTCCCCCACCTCCGGTGATCATCTGTGCCGCCGCCGCCGCCGTTCGTGCCGCCATCGAGCCGCCTCTGCAGTTCTATCTTCGTCCGACCACAACAGCTTCCACGAATTATCTGTCTCCTCCACGAGCTTGGATTGATCTGAATTTTTTATGGTGTTTTCAGCCCTTGCATCCCAAGATCCACCTAAATTGTCATGCCATAATTCCATCGTTTGGTATTTTTACATTTTCGTCCAATCTGTCATCCCAGATCTGCCAGGTTTCTGTCTATAGTGACAGAACCTCTGAGTTCTCCCACTCCGACCATCTTTTTGATTTATCCAAACCCTCCCAATTTTACTAGGAGTTCTGTCCATCACCCCCTACCTCCACAAATTTTCTTAATTTTTTATCAGCCTTCTAGCTATTTTTAGAAATTCGTGTTCTTCCTCTGATACATTATTTTTAGTCAGATCCCAGATCCGACCACCCTTCACTTCACAAATCAGAACAAATCACCACCACCTCCAAATCCAAATCCAAAAATAGTCCTGGTTCCCTTGTTTGATTTCCTACAACCTCGCAGAAGAACACATCTTCAAATTCGGACATCTACTTCACGGTCAAAGGCAATCAACCGGAAAGTCCTCTGTAGATCTGAGTCTTCGG
This sequence comes from Amorphophallus konjac, assembly GCA_022559845.1. Lineage (NCBI taxonomy): Eukaryota > Viridiplantae > Streptophyta > Magnoliopsida > Alismatales > Araceae > Amorphophallus > Amorphophallus konjac. The sequence goes on from CM040128.1 coordinate 240,534,661, forward strand.
TTACTGTACAACAGCAACATATAAAATTCGCCAACACAAAGTACCAATCTGGTGAATTTGTCTGAAGGCCACTAGATTGCAGTACTTCGAAGCAGCTTTCCAACGGCTCTGATCTCGTCGCATTCCGACACCAGTGCTGATTGCAGCATCCGTTCTCGCCGGAGCGCGTGCTGAAATACAGAACCGGCAGATTTTCGATCGGTTTTTCCGACCGGTGCCGAACGGAGCCGCCCGGCCTCCGGCCGGCGAACCAGCGTGCCGCCAGCCCGGGGAGCGCTTCTCCAAGTGTCTCCACTACAGCGGTACCATCGGATCCCACACGGTCCCTCCGGACAGCTCGTGGGCCCCACGGTCGTGAACACGCGTGTAGCCGAATCAACACACGAAGCTGCCCGTCAACCCGAATTCGGTCCTCCCGGGCCCAGTTGTGTAGCCCTTTACCTCCCTGCGTGGAGTGGGCATGTTCCCATTGCTGTAATTATTGTGTGTTAAGTTTCTCGGGAGTACGAGTTTTCGGCCGGGTCCGTCGTCCCCACGCCGAGCGCGTGGAGGTATCGCATTCGCTCCCTTACTTGGCATTTTGCTTACTTCATATATATTTGGTTATGCCGCTGCTAGAGAGCATGTGTAGGGATATCTAGCTCGCTTTATCTATTCATTACCGCTGCTGCGAGAGAGTGTGAGACCGTCCCGTGACCCGATCCGGGCACACGAGAGAGCCGATCACCCTAGCTCATTGCCGGTTTCTCAACCGCGCACGTCCGACGCTTCCCTCGTTAAGGGACAATCACGAGCTTGTCGTGTCCGTGGTCTCATCCCGCATCACCTTTCCACGCCACAGTGATGACCACCTAGGCAAGTCGGCAAGGGGCATCAGTGGCAACGTGGATTGGTGCACCCGGAAGGCGAAGTACATCCACGATTGGAACAAGCGGGGCCGAGCGGTGAAGGAGCGAGATGAGAGCGACGAGACATATCTGAAGGCCTTCGCTCGAATCTACGGTGACCGGGTGTACCGAGGTAAACGACGATCGGTATGCAATTCTAAACCTTAAACCTCTTTATATGCAAAAAAATGCAATGCTATATGTAAATGACTCACATGTTTTCTAAATGCAGCTAGACCCTGAGGGACGGATAGCTGAGCTGGAGGGATTACTTCACTCCACCATCCAGCAGCGGGATGAGTACCGGACCGCTCTGGAGCTCCTTGTGAGACTCTAAACTTAAACTTAAATGATTATGATTATGATGCTTAATGATGCTAATCATGAAAATGTAGCGGGCCGAGGGAGCCCAACGAGCTGGACCGATGCCCCATCATCTTCCTCTCAGCCTGCGGGAGGCAGGGCAGAGCAGGACGCCGAGTTCGCTCGGGCGGTTGCTCGGGCCGAGGAGGTGGAGGCCACCCTCGCAGAGCGAGTAAGATGCTAAAATGCTTATGCTCATGATGATGCCAATTAAATGCCTTATGATTAACTATATGAAATGCAATCTACAGGCGAGAGAGGTAGCCGCAGCAGTGGCCGAGGCGAGGCAGGCTCGGTCGGAGGCAGAGCGTCTCCAGGCGGAGATAGAGAGGAGCCGGGCCGAGACGGAGCGAGCCCGAGTAGAAACAGAGCTTGTGCAGGCGGAGATGGCCAGATTGCAAGCGGAGACCCCGCGACGCCTGGACGACGGAGAGATGGAGCGACTCAAGGCTAACATCGCACGTGTAAGAGGCGAGCGAGATCAGTTCCGAGTGCAGACCTTCGAGATGAAGGGCGTGATTGGGGCCTTGAAGGATGCACTCCGGCTTCTAGGGAGGAAGTCGGGGACGAGCAGCCGGAGCCAGAGCGTGGCCCCTATCAGCGGAGTTCGCGGGTATTTTACCAGTTCTTCTGGCCATCGGAGGAACGAGGAGGCGGACCAGAGACGATAGCCAGAGGGTGAGCATAGCGCCATGGGACCAACAGCCAGGCAGCCCGAGGGTACGAGAGATAGTGATGGCGGCCCGGGAGATAAGCCGGTCGAGTGATATATATATATATATTGCCTTTTGTTATCACTTGTACATGACTTATATAGAAAAATGGAGTGAAAAATGAAATCTCTTTTTGGTCTTTTGTTATTTTGTGCAGGAATGTGTGTTTGTGAAATGCCAAAAACAAATGAAGGATTGTATGTGATGATGAATGTGTAAGATGTGTGTATGAATGCATGTGTAGGAATGCATGCATGTGAAGAATGAAAACAGTTGTGCATGAGAATGTGCGGAGAAGGAGGTGTAAAATGTGAAAGATCGCCAGGTCTAGGCAAGGGCAGGAAGGAATAGCCTCAATTCAACAGCAGAGAATGTAACGGTCCAGGTTCAGACCGTCATAATCAAATAACGCGCTGGATAAGGGCCGTTAACCATGACAGTAGTCAAATTGTAGCTGGGGCTGCAGGAAAAGTGACGGTCAACGGAAGGCGCGTCGAAGACAAATAACGGCCTAATGCTAGACCGTTGATCATGGCAGAGCGATGGTTTGCAGGGTAACTAGCAGGAAAATGCGACGGCCCAAAGGAGACGCGTCGGGGTGAAGCAACGGTCCTGACCGAGACCGTCGGGAAATGTTTAGCCCAGAAGCCAAGGAGCTGAACGGCTGACGGTGTAACGGCTCAGGGCTCACGCGTTACGAAAGAACGACGGTCAAACGCTGGACCGTCAGACTTCACAGAACAGGATCGGGTGAACTTGAACCTACAGGAAATGCGACGGCCCCATTCTGGTGCGTCAGAGACAAATGACGGTCCCACGATGGACCGTTGGAGCCTGAGTTGTGTTCCGAGACGGATTGAGCCGTGAGAGCCTAAACCCGAGATTTATCCACTTAATCTCCTACTAGAACTTATCTAGATTGAAGATAAGGCCTCTTAACTCAAGTCTTATCCTTCTAAAACCAAAATCGAGCCTTTAAAACTTGGAAACTCAACCAAAAATCGTAGCTTTGCTGAAACCTCTGCTCTAGGGCCGAAAGACCACTCCTAAAGGCAGAAATCAAGATGAAGAAAAGCTTTGAGGTGATGGCTATGGAGGAGAAGGTCTACATCGGACCTAAGGCTACAAGAAAGGAACACAGAGAGCTTCAACGGCTAACCTCGATCCCCAAGCACCTAAGCTCTAATGCTCAAAGGGTGGTAAGTCCCAATAACCCAGCCAAGTTCAAAATTTTTCTGCACTTCAATTCCTTTCATGACTCCCTCTTCTTCTCCTTCTTAAGCCCCTTCCTGGCCCAAGATGCTATTCAAATTTGAAGTGGGTGGCTCCCATGGTAAAGGCACTCCCTATAGAAATCACATCAATCCTTAAAGCATGGCACCTTCAACCTCTCTTGGTCTCAGGCAAAAACTTCCAGAAATTATCTTTAGATTGTCCAAGTATTTCAGCTCTTGTAGAACTATGGCATCCACAAACTCATACCTTCATCTTCCCTTCCTTTGAAGCGACAGTCCTATTAGAAGAGGTAGAGACCTACCTAGCTCTTCCTAAGACTAAGGTGGGGGATGAAGACCGGGTTTGCTACACGGTTGAGCCTATTGACCCGTCCTTGATCTTGAGTGATTTTATCCATAATCCGAAGGACGTGAGGACCATGATCAGCCCACACCACGTTCATTTGATACCCTTGGCACAATGGATAGTGTCCCATTGCAAGAATAAGTGGGAGAGACACGAAGCAATAGCCAAGGCGGTGGCGGTGTGCTTATGCGGAGTCTTCCTTTTCACCACAACCGACCACCTTTTAGACACAAAAAATCTCAGCATTATTAGTGGGTTGTGGCGGGGAACGTCCATCTCTCAAGCGATCCTCTCATACCTCTATGAAGGACTAAGTTCAGCTTGCCTAGGAGGACCTTTGTTCGGCTCTATGATGCTCCTTGAGTGCTGGATAGGAGTGAGAGTCAAATTCTGACCAAAGGAAGACATAACTTCAGCCAGCCGAATCTTCGGGAGCCACCCTCTCTTCTTCATTGGAGGGGCATTTGGATACTCTTCACAGGTTGAATGCAAGACGACGGATAAGAAAACTCGGGATGAATGGCGCATCTTCTTCAACACTTTGCCAATAGACAAGTTCAATATGCGACCAAGAATCCTTCGAAGCACTCCTCTTAAAATATCGTGGCGTAAAGGCCTGGACCTCCAGCTAGTGGGGAATACTACAATGGCGATCTACAACCCGCACCGGTGCCATCTTCAGATCAGACTTCCAAGAACCCAAGCTCCTGCACTATCACACTACCCTCCCCTTCTATCTAGGAAGATGGGGACCGAGGAGGATGAAAGAGCGATCCGGAATGCGCTGACCATGTGGGAGATCAGCAAAGTGCGCCCGTGGCAAGAAGAAGTTGAAGAGAACGACAAAGCACGCCGAGGCTACGTGAAAGAGTTGAGGAAGATCCGCCCTCATGCAGATGAAAAACTTAATGTAGCTTGATTTTTAATTTATGAGAGATGTTGCTTGTATGACAAAAAGTTGGAATTTTGTGAATTCATTTTTCATTAAGCCTGATTGAATGAGATGAGATTGTCTCAGTTGAATGAGCAAGAGTTTTGTGGCTTGATTGTCTGGAATGATGTGAACAGGCAGAGCCTCTGGAGTATGTAATGGATGTGCACTGGGCCGCTATAAAGAAACGATGGTCTGACGATAGGCCGTCAGAATGGAAGCACGAAGAACCCTGTTCTCTGAGGGATGTAACGGTCAAGACTCAGGCCGTTAGAGTAAGTAACGGTCATAACCCTGGCCGTTAGAATGATGGCTGCTGAAAGAAAGAAAGCTTATGCAAGAAGAGGAGTGACGGTAAGGATATGACCGTTGGATGACTGTAGCAGCCTGGTGATGACGCGTTACAGTCTTTGAATCTGCATAATTATGAGCTTCTCACTTTGATCTTGATCCTGTGTTCTGCGCACACTTTAAACATGAAACAAGTTAGATCTGTTCTTAGACTCAACCCCTTGCCTTGAAGCAAGTTAGATAATGACCGTTTCTCAATATTTGGTCAAGGGGTGGAGCCTTGTTAAAAATAGGCGGAAAACATAATAAAAATAATGCAATGCATGCAATGCATATGATGGTGTTTTCGGGGGTTTTGGAGAATATCTGATTTTTGTGAGACTTTGAAAATATTTGATTTGTTTGGGTTTTGAAAATATTTGATGTTTTTGGATTTTTGGAAATATTTCAATTTTTTTTGAATTTCAGAAAATGTTTGATTTTGTTTGGATTTTGAAAATATTCAATTTGTTTAGATTTTGAAAATATTTGATTTTTTTTGGATTTTGAAAATATTTGATTTTTTTGGGTTTTGGAAAATATTAAATTTGTTTGGATTTTGAAAATATTTGATTTTGATTTTTTTTTAGATTTTGGAAAACCAGTGCTTCCCCAGCAGCGTGAGCCTTCCTTGTTGATATCGAGTCTGGGGGTGGGTGTGAGAGAAGGTGACGACCCCTGGACAAGGTCCAATTGTCATGACGGTGTTTCTGCCAGGGCCATACCCAGGGTACTAATCTTGGTCCTAAAAGAAAAATAGAATACGGGGGGTAAGCTTTAGGCCAGATATAGAAGTTTTTTAAGACTTGATTTCCTTTCCGTACAACCCATTAGAGATTTGGTCTATTGTGCCGGGGCTTTGAGTCCGTCATCGAACCTTAATCCACCCTAGGCATGCATGCGACCGGGCTCATAACGTCCCGTGGGGAACTGTACTGCCACTCTTGTCATGCCTAGCTTTTCTTGCTTTGCCTTTCTGGAGCTTTGGAATTCATAATTCATACTATATCGACTTTGAGGTGATGCTTTTGATTTTGTCATAGAGATTGCCCCTTCGTTGCCTCTTTTGTTTCTTGTGGCGTCAGGTCATAACGGACTGCCCCTATTTGAGACCTCCTCTCGTGAGGGTGTTTGGATCGGTTATCGCCTCCTTATTCACCTCTTGCCCCTGGTTTTAGCTGAAGGAAGAAACGGACAGGGACCTCGACGTTCCCCCAAAGCATGGCCAAGGAGAAACGTTGTCCTTTCTCAACGTGGAAAACCTGACCAGGGACGTCGTGTAGTGTGTGATTGCCTCACTCGGGACTCCTTTAGTGAAAGGAGGAACATCTTGCTGTCGGGGTGACGCATGGTTAGACTCTAAGGGAAGAAACGCTTAAGATACAACCCATTCCACGGGTGAGAGAGCTCCTCACCTTCCGCGTTTACTAAACGATAAGCATTTCCCGGATAAGCTTCTTTTACGACAAACGGCCCTTCCCAATTAGGTTGCAATTTAGACCTAGGACCTGCAGACCGAATGAATTTTCGTTTCAAAACCATATCACCCTTTTGAAACTTACGTTCGATTACCTTCTTCTGAAAATAACGCGAAACCCTCTTCTGATAAACGGATACATGATCGGCCACATTCATCCTCTTCTCATCTAAGAGTTCCAACTGAACCAGCAACGCCTCTCGACGTTCATCGAGATTAAGTTCCTTATCAAGCTGCACTCCAAGGGAAGGGATCAGGATTTCATATGGGAGCACCGCCTCCATCCCGTAGGTAAGAGAATAGGGAGTTTGTCCCGTAGGGGTACGGACGGAGGTGCGGTAAGCCCACAGAGCTTCCACTAATCTTTCTGGCCAATCAGAAAACTTATGAGCTTCACATGTTTTCTTGATGATTTTAAGAAGGGTTTTATTAGTGGTCTCGGCTTGGCCGTTGCCTTGAGGATAATATGGAGATGAATGATGCAATGCAATCTTGAACTTCTTACATAGGTCCTTGAGCTCTTGAGAAACGAACTGGGGTCCGTTGTCGGTGATGATGCTGCTTGGCACTCCGAACCGCGAGATGATATTCTTCATAATAAAGCGGCACACCGTTGTAGCTTTGATCTCCGCGTACGCCTCGGCTTCGGCCCACTTGGTGAAGTACTCAGTGGCGGTAAGGATAAAGGCTTTCTGCTTGATCTGGGAATTAGGATCACCGAGCGGGCCGACAACGTCAAAGGTCCACATAGAGAATGGCCAAGGAGCGGTCATAGGATGGAGAGATGAAGCTGGAGAATGAATTTTATCAGCGTGGAGTTGGCACTTAAGACACCTCCGGACATAGAGGGAGCAATCTTCCTCTAGAGTGGGCCAATAGTAGCCCTACCTTAGGATCTTCTTCGCTAGAGCCTGGCCATTGACATGACCCCCACACTCACTAGAATGGGCTGCTTCAGCCACCTTCCAAGCTTCAACATCATCTAAGCATCTCATGAGCATCCCATTAGTAGCGCGCCTGTACAGTTCTCCTGCGACAATAGTATACCTTGCGGCGGCTCTTCTGATTGACTTGCGTTGCTCAGCATTTGCCCCTTCTGGGAACAATCCCTCCTTACAAAACAGCTCGATTTCATGATACCAAGGCAACTCTTCTTCGTCCAGAATCTCTTCTAGCTCTGTTAAAGATACTTCCTTAAGATCTTCCTTCTCAGCTCTTGCCTCTACAGATTTCCTAAGATTGATGAACCAAGGGTCCTGAGGAGAGGGTGCGTCCAATCTCTGAACGATGATAGTCTCAGTGCTCCGACTGAGAGGGAAATGTTAGCACAACAAGAGTGATATAGAAGGGGGGGGATGAATAGATCACTCCCAATTTGCAGAAACTCAGGCGGAAAATAGATTCTGCTGCTAACGCACCTCTTTAACCCGTACACAGAGAAAAGTAGATGAGAGTGAAGAACAGATCACTTGAAGGCAAAGAGACAAGCAGATGAAGAGCACAGAAATCAATAGCAAACCACAGAGGAGCCACTCGATTTTTTAGGTGGTTCGATTGCAGTCCGCAATCTACATCCACCCCTCACTCCAACTAGAGTGAGGATTCCACTAGACGATGCTAGATCAATGCAAACTCAGTCTGCGAACAACATGCTGTCACACAGTTTGAACACCAAAGGAAACAAATCCCTCAACCAAGTTCTGCTACCCACAGAACTTGAAACCTGTTCTAGCTCCCAGCTAGAACACAACAGGAGAATCCTCTCCCTTCTTCCACACACCGGAGGAGAACAGTTAATGACAACCTGTCACTAACACCACCAGAGATCACCGATCTCTCTTCCTCTGCAATTCCGAGGGAAACTGGAGTAGTACTCCCTTCCTCCACACACCGGAGGGAAATCAATTCAAATTAGAATGGAAGAACGAAAATAAACGAAAGCAAAGTAGAAACAAAAATAATGAAGAAGAAATCGGTTCTGAAACCCAATACAAATGTAGCTTCAAATGAAGCAATTCATCAATCCACACACACTCTCTCTCTCGAACAATCTCCTCTCAGATATGGAACTCTCAGCTCTTTTTCTTTTCTGGATCGTGCAGACTCTCACCAATGGCTTCTGCTTTTCTTTTCACGATCGAGCTTCTACTGAAGGATGAAGCTCTATATTTATAGCAGATAATGGCGTATGGCTGCCAGGCTGGGCCACTCGTTGAAGATAAAGTACATCGAACCCATATGAAGTCTTACCATGAGCGGATTGTATCCATTGGGCAAATATGGGTTCCCGCCTTAAGAATTCGGACCACGTGGCAGCATCCAGCAGGCTGTCAGAACACGTGTCCTCATCTGGGCACTCTCCTTATCCTCGGATCACGTGCCCTGCACTAGTACGCTCAGCAACTGGAGTTAGATGGCGTCAACTCACTTGCTCCAAAGAGTTGACGCAGCCATCAGATATCTTCAACCTTTTTAACCGCTGCGTCGACTCCATCAGCCTGCTGCGTTGACGCAACGGTATCGGTAGTCCAGTGATCAAGCCTTCAACATATGGGCGTGCTGCGTCGACGTTATCAGCATGTTGCGTTGACGCATTGAAGATATGTACATTTGTATACTGGCGTCTCTTAAGCCGCTGCGTCGACGCTGCTTGTTGATGGCGTTGATGCAGTAGAAGATATCGTGAAAGCTTCGTCGCTTGTAAGAGTCTCTGCTTCTTTAACTGCTGCGTCGACGCTGCTTGCTTGTGGCGTTAACGCAATAGAAGACATCGTGAAAGCTTCGTCTACTGATGCGTGGACGCTTTAAGCTTCAGGCGTCGACCCTGTTCCCTTTAGCAACAATAATGAAGTGTATAGACTTAGTGTTAACGTGAAGCATTGTATAGACTTTAGAGATCAATATAGCAAGTGTGTACATAGTGAGGGAGTGTATAGACTTAGCAGTCTAGGTCTCTAACAACGAGTGTATAGACTTGCAACTCTTCATGAGATCTCAGTGTAAAGACTCAACCAATGTATATAGTTGAAGATCTAACAATCGAGTGTATAGAGTTAGTTATGTGAGCATGCATTGTATAGACTTCACACAAGAAGACAAACAGGCTGTACAGACTTGGAGAGTTGAACCCAATGTACAGACTTGTTGATATCAAACGAAGAGCTTCCAGTGTATGGACTTTGCAGTGCAAACAACAATGTATAGACTTAGAGAAATGAAGTCTAGTGTATAGACTTGGAGAACTGTTCAATGTGTTGGGTTGGCGTTGTATAGACTTGGCTTTGAGCAGTTGGACTGAAGGCAATGGGCAGACTAGGCGATGTGTAGACTTTGCCCAAGGAACCGAATGTATAGACTTTATGAGATGCAAACGGCTGAACAGACTTGAATGAGTATAGGGTGTATAGACTTGAAAGTCTGAAGGCGAAGTGCAAACATGCTGAGTTGACGCTGCAGCCCAATGAGTTGACGCTGCAACGTATTATTTTTACGTTCAACTGATGATGTATAGACTTGATCAAATGAAGAACATGAACAGAAGAGTCTACGCATCAGCACACTGAGTTGACGCACTGGTGTGAGAACAGAGACATACAATGACTGAAGGGTCGACGCATCAGCACACTGAGTTGACGCACTGGTGTGAAGACTGTGCAGACAGAGTGTAGGCAGAATTAAGGTAAAGCATGATATCTGACAGCCATTGAACTGTACTCACTCACATGATGAAACAACATTAATCTAGAGATAGAAGATTGATTTATAGTGTGGGACATCATCAAAACCATAGGGATGCAACAATCTCCCCCTTTTTGATGATGACAACACTATGAATCAAGCAATATCAAGTTTCAACAAAAAGTTAATACCAGCTGCAACAAGCAGAATAAATTCAAGACATGCTCATGCAAATGAATTAAACATTCCCTACAGCATTCCCTACAGCACACTCTCATCTCTCCCACAACTCATAACCATGTCTTCCACGAAGCAACATGACTCCCCTCAAAGCTCAAGACAAAATCAATACTCACTGATATTGCAAACTTCTCACTAAAATTATAGACATTGCAAGCTTCTCTCCCCCTTTGACATCAGCAAAAAGAACTACAGAATGTGTGACAGTGCTGGAAACATGAGGACTAAGGGCAATTACTTCTTAGTGCAGAAAGTCACGAGTAGGTCTTAAGAGAATAAGTGAGTTTCTAATCTCAAGAGAAGATTCTTTAGACTTCAGTACACAATAGAGAAGTAGAATGATAGACAAGTTTATCAGCATACATAGTGGAATTGAGAGCAGGAGTTCACAAGTATGGCCAGATATAGCTGATCATTCAACTATTCCACAAGACAGCAAGAGACTAAATCAGAGAGGTGTTTTCAAGGTATTGAAGACAAGCAATCCATTAGTTGCATAACAACAAGGAATTTTTGTTGGAGATGATTTTCAAGAAGATCAATGAGTAAGTTGGTAGTTCACTTCCTTTGACATTAGGGAGACACCTTGATTAGAGGCCTGAATCCCCAGTTACTCAGAGTGAGTACCTCATTACTTCCTTCCTTTTTTTTATTAAGGAACAGAGTTAGTAACTGTGGCTTTTGACATGAGGAAACATCTTGATTAGAGGCCAGAGTCCCCAGCTACTCACCAGCAAGCCACCATTGCTCTGTCATGACTTTTCATTTATTTTAAGCATTTGACACCTCATTGTAGACACGCCAAAATTGACGTTTTGTTGATCAAATCTCATGTTATTATATAAATGCCCCAAGTGGACTTCAATATTCCTATAACATAAAGTTTTTCTATTTTTGTGAGTTTTTCTGCATTTTTTCCTGTATTTTTGTGAGTCACGACTTGAGTAAGGGCGTTAATTTAAAAAATAACGACCTGTCTTAGGGCGTTTTCAAATAAAGGACGACCGTAGGTGAGGGCGTCAATTCCTGGTGTTATCCCTTAAATTCTGGAATTATCTATTTTCAAAATAAAAGGCATTTTGTGAGTAACGCCTTTCCTCAGGGCGTGATTTTAATTAACGCCGTTATCTAAGGCGTGTTATCTCAGTTTCCAAACGGAGGAAGTTTTCATTTCCAAAATTAAATCCAGGAAGAAACGGCCTTTACTAGGTCGTGTTTCAAGAAACGCCTCTGTTCCGGTCGTCAATTCATAAAAAGACGCCCTGTATTAAGGCGTGTTTCACTCCAGAGTCCTTCTTTTCCCCGTCTTTCCCCCACAGTTCCCTGCTATCTTTGGACTCTTGCCCGATCTTAATCTTTCCTTGGATGCCTCATTACCCGTTCTTATCAATTCCCTTGTTTGATCACATCCGATTGACACTATAAAAGAAAATCTGGTTTGATCGTGTAAAAGGTTAACAACAACAGAACAATAACAGAGGTTAACGACAACAGCAACTCAAAAGGTTGAAGATTTTTTTCAAGCGCGCAGAGCTTCCTCCTTCGAGCTTTTTTTTTTCTTCATCCCTCTGCATCCGTCCAGCGTCTCTCTGGTTCCCTTTACTCTCGTCAGGGAGAGCAGGGCGATATATATAGCTTGTTTGTTGTTCATCATATTCTTGTCATCATAACTATCTCCTGTCGTCAGTTCTTTTACTGCATCTAGCATATTAGCTCCTTCCCTAGTTCTCTGCTAGGGGTTTTAAAAAGAAAACAAAAAAGAAGGTGCGCATGTTAACATCGTTTCATCATTTTATGTTGTTTGTTTTCGGAGTGGTATTACTGCACTTTGGCTGATCCCCTTTCTTTTGCTTGTCTTTCATTGTCTTTCTTACAAGGTAATCAATCAAGAAAACCCACTTCGTCGGCCGGCCGATTGGAGTTGGAGGAGGAGATCCACGTTCATCCCGCATCCCATCTTTCACCAGGTACATGCGATCTTATTTTTTTTATTGAGGTAAACCCTCTGGCGATCACACACTCCCCTTGTGCACCTCGTGCATTGTTTCATCTCCACCATTATTTAATGTTTCCCTTTTCCCTTACTTTTTAATCTTTCCATAAAGTGTGGATTTTAAAAGAGATCTACAAATTGGCGATCACGGTGGGACATCCACTGTTTTCTTTGTTGATTACCATCTCCATTGGCACCCTCGTGTGCCCTTTCCCCTTTGACACCCTCGTGTGTCCTTTCCCATTGACACCCTCGTGTGTCCTTTCCCCTTAGGCACCATCGCGTGCCCTTTCCCCTCGGTACCCTCGGTACCCTTTCCTTTGTGCCCCTCGGGCACCCTCCATTGTGCACCCTGCACACCCCCGGATCAGTCAATTGCTGCTTATTAACGCCTTCGACAAGGGCATCTTTTGATTTAACGCCCCTCACAGGGACGTGTTTTTATTAATTAACGCGACCCTCAAGGGCGTGTCTTTATTGCATCTGCTTGCCTCATCTTCGCTATTTCCACGTCTGCTATTTAGCGCCCCTTACAGGGACGTGTTTCATTGATTAACGCCCATCTCCAGGGCGTCTGTCTCTATAACTGCGGGTTGGTGCATGCTAATTATACTGTCTGAGGAATAACGCCCCTCTTCGAGGCGTTTCATTTATTATCAACGGCTGTCATTAAGGCGTTTCTCTTTATCATAACTGCCGTTCGCTGCATCCTTATTATACTGTCTGTGAATTAACGCCCCTCTCAGAGGCGTTTCGTATTATCAGCGCCTTCAATAAGGGCGTGTATTTGAATTTTGACGTCCTCAGCTGCAGGCGTCCTTTATTTGTAACGCCTAATCCTAAGGCGTGTTTTTCCTACGGTCTGTGAGCCCCTCACAGAATTTACGACAGCCACGCTGCCGTGTTTTCATTTATTCACGACCTTCCACAGGGCGTGTCTTTCCTCTTGCTGTGAACACGACCTTTCCAAGGGCGTGTTTTTACTGTTCTTTTTCACAGATTGGCTATTATTCATTGCTTAGCATTTGTCTTGATATTACATTGCTGATTGGATTATCTTGATTTGCTGGCTTGGTTGAGAGACCTCCTCTCTCTATCCTAGGATCCACACACCCTTCTTGGAATCAGGACGACCCTCCATTGAGCATTCCGTCTCTTTGGACCGGAAATCCCTTTTCCAAGACCTCTATAAGTCCCCGCACCCGTGGATTCCCTCACGGACGCCGGGCTGGTTGTACCCTCGAAGTACCTGGAGTTTAGAGAACCTATACGTTGTTAAAAGAGAGAAGAACTTAGTTGACCCGGAGGTTACATTCGGATCAAACTAGGTCTCATTTGGCAAAAAGAGTGAACCTTCACAAATAATCCACCCTAAATTCAAACATCAAACATTAAAATCTTGCGTTTCTTGCCAACCTTGTTTGCATAAACATAGTTGAGTGATTTGATTGCCTTGTTTGGATTGTATATTTTGTGACAGTTCCTTCATTGAACATCCTCTTTCTTAAGAATGAAGCTCCGTTCAGGTAAAACCATCAACATGTCAGGCCACGGGTACTCTTATGATGATGAGAATGAGAACATATTTGGTCAATATGAGGACCCTCCCCAGGATTCTTTTTATTATGAGGGGAACTACCTTCCTCCTCACCCCCATTACTCACAAGTCCATGTGGTCGATACCACTGTCCATGAGGCGGACCCTTCGTCTCAAGTTCCATCTTCCAACACTTCGGGGAACCCTTCCCATCCATTAATGTCTCAGATTTGATCCAAGCTCTCTCCCAGTTGGACGACTCCCAGCGGCAAGCCATTCAGGCCGCCTTAAAGGGGAAATCCGTCCTTTCTTCTTCTTCTAATCCCCCTCCGGCCGTGAGTGGCCATCAAATCATTAATGACCAGGCGGTCTTGCATCCTCCCTCCTCTCGTCCACAAACGCCTACTGCGGCTATGCCGGCCCAGCAGGCGAGCTATTCGGCGGTTAGGCATCAATCCTCCCAACCTCCTCGGGTTCTACGAACGCCTATACCACATTCTTTTATTCAGAACCAGGCCCCAGTCGAGCCCGATACCAACACTCTCTTGCTTCAAAAGCTAGCCAGCATGGAGGAGCAGCTCAAGAAAGTTACAGCAACTAAGAATGCTCCGGAAATTTCTCTTCCTACGTTGCCAGTGTTCCATTTACCACCTTCTGAAATGCCGAATTTCCGGCGATATAATGGGACCGGTAACCCATTCATTCATTTAAAGGACTTCCGATATGAGACTTCTTTCTGGCAAGACAATAAGGCCTCTCTGGCCTATTTATTCAGAAGATCTCTTGAGGGACCCGCCCTCGAATGGTTTTATTCTCTGGAGCCAGCTGATGCCGGCGATTTCGATGTTATCCAAAGAAAATTCTTGCAAAAATACAGAGACCGGGTGGGACCTTCCCTTTCTGTTACAGATCTGGTCGCTGAGAAAATGAAGCCCGATGAAGACTTCATTATATTTGCTGACAGGTGGCGGTCTATGGCCGAGAAATTGAAGGACACATTGTCGGAACAAGAGCAAGTAAAAATGGTCATTTCTAATGCAACTCCTCAATTCCGGCATATTTTGGCCATGAATCGGCTGACAACGATGGAAGAGCTCTATGAAAGAGCTCGTTATATACAAACACAAATGAAGGATTCGCCCATCATGGGCATGTTTGAGCCGAAGCCTCGGCTGTTTAAAAAGAATACAAATGTCAACAGCGGGCCCACGACTGAGGGCACTGTCACAAACGAGCAGGTTGGCGTAGTTGGCCACCCCCACCACCAGTCAAACCCACGACCTCCGCCACCCCCACAGCAAAACCCCCATTTTACCTCCGCTCCACAACGCCACTTCACACCCCAACCTTCTTTTGCTCCATCACCGAGCCAAGCGCCTCGCGCCGACCCTCCAGCACCACCACAATACCATCAGGTCCCCCCACCTTCCAACTATGGCCAACAACAACGGAGACCACCGCTTGGCCCCAAGAGGGCCCATTATCCGCCACTCCCAGAGAGTCTCCCTGACATTTTTAATGCTTTAATGGCCGCCAACCTGCTCGTCCTACCAAAAGAAAGAACGGTGTGGCCCGACAATGTTGACACATCCCGTTACTGTGCATTTCACCGCGCCCCTGGTCACAACCTTGATCGTTGTTTCCATTTCAGAGATCATATTTATGATTTGAATGACTAGGGTGGCATTAATTGGGATGAAATGAGACAAGTCATCGCCACCATGAAAGAGAGAAGGCCACATCGGCAACAGCAAAATCAACAACAGCCAGCTCCGCAGCAAGCTCAGCCACAGCAAGCTCCAGCACCCCAGCAGGATATGGGGATTGTCCGTAATCCATTGCCGGAGCACGCTCCTAATCAACACGTGAACCCTGTCACGTCTCTCTACGAGGTGGAGAGAGGGCAAGGATGGCACGAAGAAAACGCCTCTGTCGGGGCATTCCACCATGATCCAAACCAAAATCAAACTCTGCGCCTTTTGCGCGTTCCTCCTTCTCCTTCTAGTCTCCTATCGGGACGTTCTCTTTTACGCCCCGTCAACCCACCTACCACCACCAATTCCGCGACCTTGCCGGCTCGCTCTCTTCTTAACCGCTTACCACCACAGCAACCTGCCATTCCACCTTCCACCACCAATCCTACATCCGCGCCCTCCAGGCCACTCCTACTCCGTTCACCGCCAGCACCCGCTACCCCCTCTACCACTCCTACACCGGCAAGAGTTCCTCCACCATCAGTACAACCACCTTTTGTGCCACGATCTCTCCTTATTCCACCACCTGCCAATACCCCTCGCATTCGGATATCCCTTTCTTCTTTCACGCCTCCTGCGAGGGCACCTTCTTCAAATACTCCTCCCATGCCTCCCGCGGGGGCATCTTTATTAAACACCACCACTACTACGCCTCCTACGGGGGCGCCCCTTTCATTGAATTCCCCTTTGGTATCCCCTAGCAGGATCTCTGCTACCGACATTCCTTCCTCCTCTTCCAACCCTCCTCCTAATATCGCCTCGACAGAGGCACGTCAAGGCGTAGCGCCGCTCCGCAGTGGACGGATGTTCCACCGTGTTTTCCCACAGAGAGAGCTAGAGCCCGTGCAGGGGCCGCAAGAGCAGGAACAGGAACAAGATTCAGTGCCGGGAACTCAGTATGATCTGTTAAAGCACCTGGATCGCACTCCAGCCAGAATCTCCATTCTTGAATTAATCAAGAGGTCCACCACTCATCAGCTGGCCTTGAAGGAATACCTGCAGAAGGTTATGGTCAATGAGGACCTCCCGGTTGAACATATAATTACAGTCTTAACCCCTACCAGCAGTCAGCCGGCAATCACATTCCATGAACATGAGTTAGCACCTCTACCAGCAAGAAAGTATGCCCTATGTATCACGGTTGATATCAACAAAGTAGCCGTTAAGCAGTGTTTGGTAGACACCGGTGCATCTATCAATGTGTTGCCTCCGAGCACTCTGAAGCTATGCGGTATCCCTGAGAGCCAGATACGGCCATCCACCATTACTGTCACAGCATATGACAATACAAAGAAACCCCCTCTGGGTATGATTACTCTCAAAGTCAGTTTGGGTCCAGCCACCATTACGGCAGATTTCCATATTCTGGATATGGACCCGACCTTTAATGGTATCCTGGGTCGCCCTTATATTCAGCAGCTTGACGCAGTGCCCTCTACAAACCATCAGTGCCTTAAGTTTCCACACAAGGGCCGCATTATCAAGGTGACCAGCGTGCCGATCTTACCAGAGGAGGACATACATGTAGCTTCATCAGTTCCTTCCATGTGGCCAGCCAACAAGCCGTTATTATCTGTGTTGGACATTCACTGTCCACGACCGATGCTATCTGAGGCTGTTACCACCGTTGCCATGACACCCCTGCCTTCTAAGGGGAAGAAGAAGAAGAAAGATATGATGAATACCCCCGGCTGGAACATTCTGATAAGGATGGGATATCAAGATGGCAAGGGCCTGGGTGCCAAACTCCAGGGCAAGATTAGGCCCATTAAGCCTCAAAAAGTGATTGCACGAGGCGGCTTAGGCTACAAAGCACCGGACAAGAATGAAGGAGAGCCGTGGGCTGTTATGACGTCCACCTTCAAGCCAGATCGCCAGCCGCTCACCTGGACTTTAAAGACACATTTTGTCACCGGTGGCGTTCAGAACAATGAACAGACTACCGTCGTTACTTCATTACTTGATTGTCAGGATGTGCACGCTAGACAGTTTGCGCGGCACATTGCCCCACTGGCCACTTACAAAACCTTGGAGACTTTAAGGCCAGATAAAAGAAGAAAAACGGGTGACCCGGAATGTGACTGGTACAGGTGGTTTGACATGAATGATATCACTTTCTCTTTAAGCCGCCTGTTCATGCCGACAGATCTAGAATGGCCGCCGCTGATTCAAGAACTGATTGAAATGCCTGCCGCAATCACAGATAAAAGGCAGATGTTAAGTGACTACACAGATACAGGGGAGCCAGATGTCCCCTTTGAAGAAGGATTTTCCGTGGATAGGCTGTGGGCCGGCCTTTTCTCCCTCACTTCTGTGCATCCGTCTGTGTTGGTTCCTCTCTATTCCCGTTGGTTTGGTCACATACCGCGACCACCACCGATTACCATCAACTTATCTCCCAATTCAATTCGGATGTCCTTCCCTATTGCTCCTTCGCTCCTCGAGCGGTTTTCCAAAATCTCCATCTCGCCCCCGCGTGGGCCATCTTTGATTAAATCTTTCTCCAAACTTGCAATCTCCACTCCTCCCACTATTCCCCCTTCACATTGCTGTTTACTTGAGAAAGAAAATAAAAACAAAGGAAAACATGAAAACGAAAAAAAAATGCCAAATCTCCAACATTCCAATCCTCCATTTCTATTGAGGAGACCTCATACTTTTCTCCCGAGCGCGTCCCAACCCAGGGGCCGCTCTTCCAAGATTCCTTGATAAAACTTTTCTCCCCCTCTGGTGAGGGGCCCTCCCCTGTATCACCTCCTGTATCCACTTTATCACCTCCTTCTTTCCCTTATAATCAAGCTAGTTGCTCTTCCTCCCTTTCTTCCTCTTCTTCTAATAAAAATCATGGGGTAAATTCACACAAGAAGGCCAAGGGTAAGCAGATTCCTCGCAGATTTTTGTTGGAATTGGCCATTAGATGCCAAGCTTGTTTAGCTCTCCCCGAGTTTGTGGAAGATCCAATTATCCTGCCAGAGTTAGAAATTGAGGATTCTATTACTGCTAATGAGGGTTTGGGTGTCTATGAAATCATGAATGATGAAGACCCTATTGAAGAAGGGGATGAAAGTTATGAAGAATATGAGGACGAGGCTGATGCTTTTGCTAGTGGTATGAGAAGATTCGACGAACCATCAGCCTCAGTAGAAGAACCTACCAAAGAAATCAATTTGGGTACCGAGGAAGACCCTAGGATTGTCCTCATAAGCAAAAATTTGCCGCCCTCCGAAGAGAAGGCGCTCATCTTAGTTCTTCAAGAATACAAGGACACGTTCACATGGAGCTATGAAGATATGCCTGGATTAGACCCTGCGCTCGTTGAACACCGTCTTACACTTAAGCCAGGATCTATCCCGGTAAAACAACGGTTGAGGCGTTTCCACCCTAGCATGGCTTTGAAAATGAAAGAAGAGGTCGATAAACTCCATAAGGCTAGATTCGTTAGAGTCGTCCTCTATCCCAATTGGGTGGCTAACATTGTCCCGGTTATGAAGAAAGATGGAAAAGTTCGAATTTGCATAGATTTTCGGGACCTCAACCGGGCGTGTCCTAAGGATGACTTCCCCCTCCCTCATATTGATGTGCTGATTGATAACACGGCAGGATTTGAGACTCTTTCTTTCATGGACGGCTTTTCAGGCTACAATCAGATTCATCTGGCCGAAGAAGACCAAGAGAAAACTTCATTCACTACACCATGGGGCACATATTGTTATGTGGTCATGCCCTTTGGACTTAAGAATGCTGGAGCCACTTATCAAAGGGCTATGATGGCAATTTTTCATGACATGATTCATATTTATATTGAGGTGTATGTGGATGACCTGGTTGTGAAATCAAGGACAAGGATTGAGCATCTGGGGTTCTGGCTAAGGTTTTGCAGAGATCACGAGAATATCAATTGAAAATGAACCCCAAGAAGTGCGTATTTGGCGTTTCTTCAGGGAAATTACTTGGATTTATCGTTAGCAAGAGGGGAATTGAAGTTGATCCCAACAAGGCGAAGGCCATTAGAGATATGCCTCCTCCCAAGAATTTGAAGGAAGTTCGAGGATTAATCGGGAGGTTGCAATTTATTCGCCGCTTCGTCTCCCAGCACTCACAAAGATGTAGGCCGTTTTACGAGCTTACTAAGCCAGGAGTCAAGTTTAATTGGGATGATAAATGTCAGGCAGCCTTTGACGGATTGAAGGATTATTTGGTCAATCCTCCTGTCCTGAGGCCGCCAATTCCAGGCAAGCCACTTATTCTTTATGTTTCAGTCCTGGATGACTCCGTAGGTGCTGTCTTAGCTCAAGTGGATGAGGAAGGTAAAGAGAGGGCAGCATACTACTTATCTAAACTCCTTAACCCCTGTGAGCAGAGATACTCAGCCATGGAAAAGACTTGTGCAGCTTTGGTTTGGGTAGTTCAGAAGCTAAAACACTATTTCCTAGCTCACGAGGTTCACCTTATTGCTCGCATGAATCCAATCAAATTCCTCCTTGAAAAATCTGTCCTCACTGATCGATTAGCACGCTGGCAAAGCTTCCTTTCTCAATTTGACATCACTTACATTCAGCAAAAAGCTATCAAAGGTTATGCCATTGCCGAACATCTTGCTCACCACCCTCTCCCCCGCTTTGATCCTGTCAATTCAGAGTTCCCGGATGAAGAATTAATGTCCATTGATCACCCCCCTGATCCTATGTGGACGTTACATTTTGATGGAGCTCTTAATTCTCAAGGAAGAGGGATCGGCATGGTTCTTTTAACACCCGAAGGAGTCACCATTCCATTTGCTGCTCGGCTCACTTTTCCCGTCACCAATAACATAGCCGAGTATGAAGCTCTTTTGGCTGGTCTTAAAACCGCTTATCAGTATGGTGTCACTCATTTGCGAATTGTCGGTGACAGTCAGCTTATTCTACGCCAAGTGTTGGTCAAGTGCCGCACCATCCATCCTAAGCTCAAGCCCTACCAGGAGCTCGCTTCAGCTTACGCCAAACTCTTCACTAAACTGATTTTCGTTCATGTCCCGCGTAGCCAGAACATCTTGGCTGACGCACTTGCTTCTTTAGCTTCCGCTTTAGTCTTCCCTCCTGAGCGTGATTTTCATGTCCCCCTGATTCATCAGCGTGATACTCCAGCCATTAGGGATCGTGCTTTTCTTGATATTAGGGATCAGGTGCTTGAGAAGGTTAGACGGAAAGAAGCTCTTGAAGGCAAAGAGGTCATGTTATTGGATTGGCAAGAAGAGTTGGCTGACGAAGAAAAGCCTTGGTATTATGAGATTGCCAGATACTGTAATGATCAGTCTTATCCCGAGGAAGCCACTGCCGAAGAAAAGAAAGCAATTAAGAGAGTGGCTCAACGTTATACTTTGGTTGGAGGTGTGCTCTACAGAAGAGGGCTCACCGGTGTTTTATTGAGATGCCTCGATGATGATGAATCTTGGAAAGTTGTGGAAGAGGCGCATTCTGGTGTGTGTGGTGGTCATGTGAACAGCCAGATGCTAGCTAAGAAGATTCTTAGACTAGGGTTCTATTGGCCCACTCTAGAAGAGGATTGTTCTATCTATGTTCGAAGGTGTGTTAAGTGCCAACTGCACGCCGACAAGATTCATTCTCCTGCTTCTTCACTCCATCCTACGTCCTCCCCATGGCCTTTTTCCATGTGGGCTTTTGATATCATTGGACCTCTTGGTGATGCGAACCTCCTGACCAAGCAAAAATCATTCATTCTCACGGCAACGGAGTACTTCACCAAGTGGGCGGAAGCAGAAGCTTACGTGGAAATTAAAGCATCAACCGTCTGCAAATTTATCATGAAGAACATCATCACGAGGTTCGGCATCCCGAGCACCATCGTCACCGACAATGGACCTCAATTTATCTCCCAAGATCTCAAGGATCTCTGCAATAGGTATAACATTGCATTGCATCATTCTTCTCCCTATTATCCGCAGGGCAATGGCCAAGCAGAGGCCACTAATAAAACCTTAATCAAGATTGTTAAGAAGACGTGCGAGGCTAATAAATTCTCGGATTGGCCAGACAAGCTGGTTGAAGCTCTTTGGGCCTACCGCACTTCTATTCGAACCCCCACTGGGCAAACTCCTTTTGCCCTTACTTATGGAATGGAGGCCGTAGTCCCTTATGAGATTCTTATCCCCTCTCTGCGAGTACAATTGGATGAGGAGCTCTCTATCGATGAACGTCGTGATTCACTCCTTGCCCAATTGGAACTCCTAGATGAGAAGCGTCTGGTCGCCGCTGAGCATGCGCGCGTTTACCAAAACAGGCTCTCACGTTTTTATCAAAAGAAGGTAATTGAGAGAAAATTTAAGGTCGGTGAAATGGTAATCAAAAGAATTTTTATAAAGCCGGGTGGCCCTCGTTCAAAGCTCCAACCAAATTGGGAAGGGCCGTTTGTCATAAAAGATGTTTATCCTGGCAATGCTTATAAACTGGTTAATGCTGAAGGAGAGGAATTAACTCACCCCTGGAATGGTTTGTATCTCAAGAAATATTACCCCTGAACAAAAATCCAAACAAAAATTGAAAACTTCACAAAAATCCAAAGAAAATAGAAATCTCCCAGATAATCCAAAAAAAATCTGAATATTTCCAAAATCCAAAACAAAAGAGTTTTCTTTCATGGTTCTCCCTTTTGGGCTGACATGACATGCAAAGGTCCCGGTCCGAAAGGTCAAAATCCAGAATCCATTTGTCAGTCTTGCTAATTTAAAATGGGAGTTGACCCCGCACACACTACACACTTTACTCTTGAGCTCAAGCAGTGCAAAATCTGATGGAAAGTCGAAATCAAACTAAAGGCGAAAGACGATATCCATTCTTTTCTTCTTCGGCCCACAAGGGAGGAAGGGAGGTCTTGAGGTAGACACGCCAAGCCTATCCGCCGCCCTAGTAGGAGGAAGTCAGGGCCCAAAAGGGAACAAATGCCACAACAGCCCAAGTACAATTAGGTTGTTCATCAGTTCAAATCTATTCAATGCAAATCAATTCCGAAGTGAAAGTCAAATAGTGAAAAGAAAAGCATGTCAAGAGGGCAAAGTCCCCGCAAGGAAAACCTTGGGCGTATGCATGCATTATGAAGAGGCAAAAAAGGCAACAAAGCGTCCCTACGCCAAAGACCGAACCCCAACAGGCATAAGGATAGGGGAGGTAGCTTTGCCTCAGGCATCTTTGAATCTTTTGTGGGCTTCCTCATAGCTTCTCTTTTATTTTTGGAAAAGTCATGAACCAGCAGAATGGTCGAGACAAACTGAAGAGAATGCACTGTACGAAATCTTGTGTATAAGTTTAACCATATTCACGCCAATTCCCCTTTTAATTATTCAAGAAAGGTTAATGGAACTTAGAAGATGACCAAGTAGGGCCCACCACCTTAATTTCTTTATCAGCCCAATTTGGGAGGAATAAAAATTAACGCCTTTGTTCAAGGCGCTTTTATGCTGATTCACGCCTAGATCATAGTCGTTTCTTTAAAAATAACGCCTCTGGAAGGTCGTGTTTTCAACAAAATTCAATAATCTTTGCACGGTAACGCCGTCTCCAAGGGCGTCTTTCACGATAGTAACGGCCTAATCTGAGGCGTGTTTTTTAGAAAAAATCCTCAAAAAATATATATATATATACTGAAAAGAACAAAAATAAATTCTTCATGTTGCATGAATTGCATTCTTGCCTGGACATCTTTTAATTATTGTTTGCATACGTGTGATTGCATGAGGCATCCCCGAGTTTTGATTATTTCATTTTGCCTTATTAAAGGCTTGGCTCCTTGACCCATTATTAAGGTCAAAATATTTTCACCCCTTGCTCACCGGGCAAGGGGCCAAGTCGAACAGATGAATTAACCTGTTTGTTCAAGTGAAAACCGCAGCCGCAGATACAGGGCAAAGTAAAGCAAACACGAGGAACGTGAGAAGAAAAAAGTACACAAACACAAGTCCACAACCACACAAGTGCTCAGGTAACAAAAGCTCAAATCTCATATATATATATGTATCATCATGTCTATCATGTACAGGTGTGAAGGTGGAGGAGTACAAGTACAGAACTCTCAGCTCTCGCCTCCACCCTCCTCTACTCTCCTGCTCTCAACCTCCTCCTCACCATCCCGAACTGGCGCCGGTGGAGGAGGCATAGGCCCCCGTGAAGAGGCCGGAACCCGAACGTGTCCTCCTGCCTCGCTCCTCTCTCGGAGGGAAGAACCCGCCACAAAGGTGGAGCTGGTGAAGGAGTACCCCGCAGCCCGTGCTCGCTCACGGCCTCGCTGCAACCGCTCCTCGGACACTCGAAGCCGCTCCTGGGAAAGGATCAACTGGGTCCTCGAGTCCGCCAGCTCACGCTCTCGTGCCGACAACTGCTCCTGGAACCGGGCACGCTCCGCCTGGTGCTCCTCCCGCTCACGAGCCCGCTCCTCGCGCTCCCGAGCACGCTCCCTCCTCTCCAGCTCCAGGGCAACTCGCAGCTCGGCTACGTCCTGAGGAAGCTCACTGCGTTGCTGCAGGGCCCGCTGAAGCTCTACGATCCGCTGATCGCGGATCGACAACTCGGTACGTATCGCCTTCAGCTGAGCAGCCTACAAACAGGTAAACAAATCATCAGTTCCACAGCTCAATAATTCATGAAATGAAATAACAACATGTGACTAAAGGTAGGTCACGCACCTGTGAGCTCGTCGCTCGGAAGCCCTCATCTACGCAGATAAGAGTGGCTCGAAGCTCTTCAGTCTGTAAAAATGAATTTTTATCAGTGCACAATTTATATCTAATCATTATTTGAATGAGGTTTCAAGTTCAGAATTTACCCGTGAAGCAAGGTCACGCTCCGCCACCTCGGCTCGCGCTATCGCACCAGCCAGCTGCTCCGTCAGTGCAGTCACCTCTGCACTAGGCCCCCTCGAGCTGGAGGCCTCCCCTGGATCTCTCCTCGCTGCTCCCTGCTGGGCACGCTGCATTCATTAAGACCGTCAGTGGCTAATCATTAATTCAACACAACAAAAAAAATTCATTCGCATATAGGAATAATTTAAACACTCACCAGGGTCTCCAAGTCTGCCCGTGTGGCAGCTAGCTGGTCCTCCAGGATGTGGAGGTGGGCCTGTGCATCTATCGCCGCTATGTCCCTCGCATCCTGCATTCATTACATGTTAGTCGCATAATAGTTACATAAGCATTTGCATTTAATTTAGAAATAAGTGCATTCATACATACCCCTAAGACCCTCATCTGAGGTCTGCCGGCGTGAACCTCCCAGTAGCGCCGGAGGTACTCGGAGCTGTCAGTCGCGTGGGAAACGACTGTGGTCCCGCCTCGCTGCCAGTCGGCGTACTGCTCCTCGAATCGCACCCTCCAGTCGGTCGTCTTGGTGCGACCGCGGGTCTTCTTGCCAATCCCTCGAGGCTCTCCGACCTCGATCCACTCCTGGGGCAGGCCCAGGGTCCTCATCACCAGCCGAAGCCGTAACGGCTCAATCTCGCTCAAGCAGTGTAGCCACAGCTCACGCCCGAAGCGAGGTCGCCCCGATACGACCCAAGGCTGGCCCTCATCGGTCATCCCCTCATATGGTCTCCACTGCACCTGCATTCATGAACACGCATCATTATCATTTCATCATATTCAAATAAACAACAAAAGAAATGCATATCATTCATTCATACATACCAGCGAGGGAGGGAAGTCGCGGAACTCTCTCCGTAGAACCCACAACTCGTAGTCAAGTGGGGCGCCAAAGATAACAGGCACCCAGCGTCGCGCCAGAGGGAAGGATCCCTCAGCTCCTGGCCGTGGGTCAACGCGCCCCATCGGCATGTATAGGTGGCTCCACACCTACATCCATGCATTGCAATTAGTACTATATTCACATGCATCATAATAAGAAGGAAAAGATAAGAAATGAGAAATTGCATACCTGAAGAAGAGGTGAGAAGCCACTGACGGTCGTCTCACGGCCTGTCCCCGTGGACAGATCGGCCATCAAATGCGCCAGCAGGGCCGCTCCCCAAGCATATGTGCCAACCGTCTCCAGATCCTCAAGGATGCCTAAGAAGCGGCAGTTGATGACATCGGCTTTCGTCCCCAGCAATAATCTCCCGAGCAGCAGCAGCAGGAACCTCCTCAGGTCTCGGTCCGCTCTCTCATGGTCAGTCGGGTCCTGGCAGCATGCCGCTCTCACCCCGTCGGTCAGTCGCTGTGCAAACTCACCTAAGGTCTCCCCCGACCTATGCCTGGCATCTCCTAGACCCATCACCGTAGTCAGGTCCGTACGGAAAATGGTCCTACACTCGCTAGGTCCCACATAGACCATCTCAAGCCCTAGTAGCCTCTGGGCCATCTCTGTATAGTCAGAATAGGTGAACCCACTCACGGCCTCACCATCTACCCGTAAACCTGTGATCCTGGCTACATCCTCTAAACTAGGAACCATATGCCCCCAGGGCATCAGAAAAGTCCGGCTAACCCTATCCCATCTCTCCCTCAAAACCTGGATCAGTGCTAGGTCAGGTCTAAAAGGCTCGATGGATAGAAAAGCCCCAAACCCCATGGCCTCTACCCTAACCCTCTGGAAGTCGGGGAGACCCTGGTATGCTGCCCAGACCATGACCCATGAGATACGGGTCCTCATCAGCCCCTGCATGTATTAAAAGAGAATTATTTTTCTTAATTATTTGAGTATCCATGTGGAATTACATTTGATTTGGGTTAAATATTGAATTTTAGCATTTTTGGAATTCACGGCCACCCTCAGGTCGTTTCTTGATAAATTCACGCCCCTGTGGGGGGCGTTTTTCAGAATGAACTTTAATGTAACGCCCTTAATGAGGGCGTTTTATATGTTTATCACGCCCTAGTCTTAGGCGTATTTTTGGCTATTTTGCTATTTCTGAAACATTTTTCTAATCACGCCTCGGTGTTGGGCGTTTCTTATTGAATTAACGCCCTGGGGTAGGGCGTTTTCCTAAAGGTGGTTAATTTTGAATCGTTAATGAATGAAGCTACACCCTCTGGTTTGGGCGTCTCTTGTTGAATTAACGCCCTACTGGAGGGCGTGGGTTTCTTAATTTAACAGAAAAATCAAATAACTGACAGCATGCGAAATAATTCATGAAAATATTTTTGGAAATTGTTTAATGAGCATGGAAATCATGAAAAATCATAAGTTTTAAGAAACGACATTCTTCAGGGCATTTTCCATGGAGGTTAGTTGATTTTCAGAAATTTGAAATAATTAACGCCCTGGGTTAGGGCGTTTTGTTTGTGGGTAACGCCCCCGAGGGGGGCGTGTTTTTTTCTGGGTTGCAGTTTTCGTACCCGAGGGCTATGGAAAATCAAGAAAAATATAAATAAAATAAAATAAAAATGGAATTGGGGAGGGGGAACCTACCTTCTTGTGTTTCTGGGTTGTGGCCGTGGCAGTGGCCGTCTGGGCCGCCGGAGTTGCCCCCGGGGAGCGACCGCCGCCGTGCACGGCGGTCCTTCTTCTTCTCCTTCTTCTTCTCCTTCTTCTTCTCCACCGTCTGCATCTTCTGCATCTGCTGTTGCTCCGTCGGCCTCGTCGCCGCCGGCCGTCGCCGGCTCTTCTTCAAAAGCCACGACGGCGAGCTCCTCCACGGAAAGTTCTTCCTCTTGGGCGTGGGAGGCATCGAGATCGACCACATCTGGGGCGCTGACTCTTTGGCGTTTGGCCATGGCTAAGATTGAGAGAATGTTTGAGAGAATGAGAGAGAGGTGATTGAGAGAGAGGCTTCGGGGGGGCTTCGGTTAGGGTTTGCAGAGAAAAGGGGTGAAATGAGAATGGAAGGAGGAAGAAGAAGGGGCCCGACGGCTTTTGGGTTTCGAAAAGAAGACACGCCCTAATGGGGGGCGTTTTTAATGGAATTCACGTCCATTTCTTGGGCGTTTTATGAAAGTCGACGACGAGGATTAAGGCGTTAATTTCTTTTGCATGGGGAACGATAACCGTCGTCAGACGCATTGAATGGGCGTTGATTGATGTAAGAGAAGTCATTATTGCTGTTTGAAGTAACGCCTCTTGTAAAGGCGTGTTACACTTTAAACGTGACCAAGGAAAAGGCGTTATTTTTGAGGAGTCAACGATTATATTCTTTTGGATTTGAATCTGTTCACGCCTTTCTTGAGGTCGTTATTCAAAGTAACGCCCACTGTCGAAGGCGTCAATTGTTGACGATGGGCCCATTGAAGCGCCTTAAAATAAGGCGTGTATTTGTTAATTCGCGACGCTCTTGGAGGCGTTATTCAAAACAGAAACACAGTTTTTTGGATGATTTCGATCATAATCACAGTGGCAGTTGGCTCAATCAGAAAACAATCTTTATTATTTTGAAAAGAGGAACTACAATGACTAATGAGCCACTTTGGGCCTTAATTTTCTCAATGAAGTTGCATAATTTTTCCACTGTTCTTTGTCTTCGTCCAAGTCTTCTACAGGTTGATGAAGCTTGCTTAGCCTCCATAAAGCTTGAATGGTGATAACCTCTTCTCCATCTTCATTGCTGCCTAGGTCTCTTGATTTGATTGGAGGAAGATGAGAGATGTCTTCTAAGTGTTGCCTTGGGAGCCCAAGCTGAGGAAGGCACCGGTGTGCATTATATAAAACGAAGTCCGAAGCACCGATAAGACGAAGGTCCGTCCCGATGGAGAAGCGTGCACGAAGTTCCTGCATTTTGAATACACCCGGGGCGCAAGTAAAAAGATTCTTTGGCATTACCTTTAAGTGCTCCCTCCAATCCCCTCTCTTCTTGATTTGAGGAATTCGGTTGGTCACTCTATTGCTTATACCTAATGAGCCGGTTATATATGAGAGTGGGCTCTTTGAGAAAATTCTTGAGGGTTGTTGGGCTTCGTGGCATGAGTCGAATTTGAAGTGTAGATCAACCCAACTTGAGAGTGCTAGCATGCACCCGTAAATGGGCCTTCCCATGGACGCCGCTGTAAGCCCGCTATAGAGATATGCTAGGATCGCCGGTCCAACTCTCTCTTCTTCCCATAAGCTCACCACTGCGCTCAATTGAGATTCCTCTAGAAAGTCCTCCGTGGATGGGAATAGGAGTGCTCCTGCCAAGCACACCACGAAGGCTTTGGTCACTCTTTCTATCTCCTCTTCCTCTTTAGCTTGATCCGCTCTCTTGTACACCCACGAGGCGAGCTTCAAGAGGTTAACTCCTTTAGTGACCTTGATTTGGTTCACTATATTCGGGCTAGGTATTAACGAGGTTAGCAACTCGTGGGAGGAGATGGGCCTTGGCATGATGGCCATCTTTTCTTCTTCTCCGTGTTTCATCTTTTTCAAGCCTAGGATCATCTCTACTTCCTCCAGCAAGATGGTGGCCTCAAAAGTGGAAAATAAGAAAGTATGGGTGGACGGATGCCATGTCTCAATCAATGCTCCTATGGCAGCCCAATCTATGTGGATTTGATCATAATGCTTGGCATGGGTTATCAACCCCAAGAGATGCCATCTAGCTACATATACCCTCATGTCTGATGTGAATTTGGAGAGGATGAGGGGCAACCATTTGATTTGGACATATCTTCTAGCCCCTGGAAGATTTGGGTACTCCTGTGAGAAGAGAGGAAGAAAACAAAAAAAGAAGAGGTATATGAGCATATGAAGTATTGGACAGAAGAGTTCAGCAACAAAGAAATAAGTGAGCAGTTCGACAGAACAATGAAGGGTTACATACACAGTAAAGGAAATTAAAGCTTACTTGATTCAAAGCAATTCGATTGCTTATGTGCCCTTGTATTTCAGAGATTCTAAGAGTAGAAATCTTAGGTTTCTTCACTATTCTGTCCATCGCCGCCAGCGGTTGAGAACAGAAGCAAGAAGAGAATAAGAGGCCAGCAGAAAAAGAAAGAAACGGAGCAGTTCGACCGCAGAAGAATTCTGATGATTTGGTTAAGAAAGTCTGCCGTTTTATAAGGATTTGGAGAGTCCTAAAGAGTCCCGAAGATAGAAGTTTGATTGGGTTAAGGACTCTGTTCTTGATTTAGAAACGGAGGATCGGGATAATTCACGCCTTGTGTAACGGCGTGTATTTTTGATTTAACGACCTTGGCATGGTCGTGTTTAATGTAACGCCTTTGATAAAGTCGTGTTTCTTCCAAGCTTTCTCTGTTGGTTACGCCCTATGAAAGGGCGTATTTTTTTGATGAGACGACATTTGCCATGGTCGTGTCTTGATGAGGTCGTGTTTCTTCTAAGCTTCTCTTCTTGGTGACGCCTTTGAGTAGGACGTGTTTTAATAATTAACGACCTATGGCACGGCGTTTTTAATGATGGTAACGCCCTATTCTTAGGCGTGTTTTATTGGCTTATGGATTTTTTGACCTCTACACGCTTTTGATGAACTTAAGTGCTATTATTTGATGAAATTGTTTATGATTAAGCACTTATGATCATGTCATATTCTGAATTGATAAATGAAGTCTAATAAAGTTTTAAAGTGCAGAAGTTTGCAGAATTCGAGGCGTTTGGATCACTCATAGGAGCAACATCTTGCCACCTTGTATCTGTTTCTTGTAAGCATTGTTACTATATGATATCTACGCTATTATATTATGTCAAGGACCTTGTGGTTCTGATGAACCTGAAATTTGAGTTCCCCTTCATCAAAAACGATGACGATTTCAGGAAAATCTTGATCACACGGATAGGCCGTCGAGTTGTTAAAAGTTTGGGACGATGGTTCCACTTTCTGAGTTGATACGTGGACAAACGGGCTTCGGCTTAGTGTCAGCTCAGAGATATGGATTCTTGACCAGACCTAAACAGCTTAGCAATATTATCCTTGATTATTTTTTATTTTTAGTTTGTTTTAACCTTTTCTTTTAGCCCAGCATGCATCATGTAGGACTTTGAGTTTCATGCTGAAAATCTTCATATTATGGCAATAATGAAGTTCACTCGCTCTTGATTGAATTGACATGAGATATTCCACTTTAAATCAAGTACTTCGTTCTATTTGAGGCCGTTCAGGCTGATTCCTTGAAAGTGTTCCTTTTGTTGGATCTTTATCCCAATTCTCTTTACTTTTCTGTAAAATTTACCTTGGTTGCAGCACGTCCACATTTGCTGGTAATCGCTCTCCAATGGTCTTTCCCTGTCGTGCCCACGCGCACACCCTTTATTACTTAGTTTAACCTCCTTTTATCCAACAAATCGATTGTTTCCTTGGAACCACTCAGAGTTGTTTCATTCAGAATCTTGGAAAGATTTCCAATGCTTAGTGTCTGAGGCGTGTCACATCACACCTTGGCGTCTCCTTATCAGTTCGTTCCACTTCATTCCTTTCATTACACTTCGCTCCATTTCCGTCTCACTCCCTTGCAAAGCAGACGCCAAGGCGGGGCAGCTGTAGACACGCCAAAATTGACGTTTTGTTGATCAAATCTCATGTTATTATATAAATGCCCCAAGTGGACTTCAATATTCCTATAACATAAAGTTTTTCTATTTTTGTGAGTTTTTCTGCATTTTTCCTGTATTTTTGTGAGTCACGACTTGAGTAAGGGCGTTAATTTAAAAAATAACGACCTGTCTTAGGGCGTTTTCAAATAAAGGACGACCGTAGGTGAGGGCGTCAATTCCTGGTGTTATCCCTTAAATTCTGGAATTATCTATTTTCAAAATAAAAGGCATTTTGTGAGTAACGCCTTTCCTCAGGGCGTGATTTTAATTAACGCCGTTATCTCAGGCGTGTTATCTCAGTTTCCAAACGGAGGAAGTTTTCATTTCCAAAATTAAATCCAGGAAGAAACGCCTTTACTAGGTCGTGTTTCAAGAAACGCCTCTGTTCAGGTCGTCAATTCATAAAAGACGCCCTGTATTAAGGCGTGTTTCACTCCAGAGTCCTTCTTTTCCCCATCTTTCCCCCACAGTTCCCTGCTATCTTTGGACTCTTGCCCGATCTTAATCTTCCTTGGATGCCTCATTACCCGTTCTTATCAATTCCCTTGTTTGATCACATCCGATTGACACTATAAAAGAAAATCTGGTTTGATCGTGTAAAAGGTTAACAACAACAGAACAATAACAGAGGTTAACGACAACAGCAACTCAAAAGGTTGAAGATTTTTTTCAAGCGCGCAGAGCTTCCTCCTTCGAGCATTTTTTTTCTTCATCCCTCTGCATCCGTCCAGCGTCTCTCTGGTTCCCTTTACTCTCGTCAGGGAGAGCAGGGCGATATATATATAGCTTGTTTGTTGTTCATCATATTCTTGTCATCATCACTATCTCCTGTCGTCAGTTCTTTTACTGCATCTAGCATATTAGCTCCTTCCCTAGTTCTCTGCTAGGGGTTTTAAAAAGAAAACAAAAAAGAAGGTGCGCATGTTAACATCGTTTCGTCATTTTATGTTGTTTGTTTTCGGAGTGGTATTACTGCACTTTGGCTGATCCCCTTTCTTTTGCTTGTCTTTCATTGTCTTTCTTACAAGGTAATCAATCAAGAAAACCCACTTCGTCGGCCGGCCGATTGGAGTTGGAGGAGGAGATCCACGTTCATCCCGCATCCCATCTTTCACCAGGTACATGCGATCTTATTTTTTTTATTGAGGTAAACCCTCTGGCGATCACACACTCCCCTTGTGCACCTCGTGCATTATTTCATCTCCACCATTATTTAATGTTTCCCTTTTCCCTTCCTTTTTAATCTTTCCATAAAGTGTGGATTTTAAAAGAGATCTACACTCATGACTTGGGAGAAATATTCATTTCATTGATGAAGCTCCCAGTTTCTCAGTGATCAAAATAGAACAAGTTTGTTCAGTTAAGCCCTTGAGTTAAAGAGATAGAATGATTGAAGACAATACCAAAAATGACTTTTCTTGAATTGAGTCTTGAAGTCTAGATTTCAAGTTGATTGGGTCAGATATCAAGACATACAAGTTTTTGGCCTGAACCATAATCAATGACAATGTAGGAAGATATACTTTATGCAATTAGTCCAGATCTCTGAAGGAGTACCAAAGGAAAGATTCTAATTTGGAGATTAGAGTCACTGACTTATAGACTTAAGAGATAAGTGACACTCTACTTTCTGAGAGAACCACACTAAATCAGTCATGCAAGACCAGCAAAGGTACACATCTGGACAGCCCTTTTGAATCTGTCAAAGAACTTCTCTTCTCACATTACAACTCAGCTCCCCCTAAGACATAGCATTCCTCAATGAAATATTCCAGCAAAAACTCAAGGCTTCCCCTTTATTTAGAGCATTCCTGACAGCTAACCAGTAAGCATTCTGAACACCCCCTTAAACCAGCATGTAAGAAGGCTAAACATCAGATAGACACAACTCTTCCTCACACCAAGAACAGGCTTCATAATTAAGACAATTTGTATAAGCCTAATTCTCTTCTCAATGTGGAAAATTTTTCATTATCCAGAGGTTTTGTGAATATGTCAGCAATCTGATTATCTGTGCCTACATGAATCAGTTCAAAATTATTCTTAGACACCTCATCTCTTATAAAATGATGTCTTATCTCTATGTGTTTGGTTCGTGAATGCAAAACAGGATTTTTAGCAAGATTGATGGCACTAGTATTATCACAGTAAATAGGTGTGCACTCCAGGTCTACTTGGTAGTCCTGAAGCTGGTGTTTAATCCATATGACTTGTGTTCCACAACTCCCTGCAGCCACATATTCAGCTTCTGCAGTGGAGAGGGCCACAGAATGTTGTTTCTTGGAGCCCCAAGACACTAAACACCCACCCAAGAATTCACAATGGCCACTTGTGCTTTTCCTGTCTAGTTTACAACCTGCATAGTCAGCATCTGTGTATGCTACTAGGTTAAGTGTGTGAGATGCAGGAAACCATAAACCAAGAGAGTGACTAGCTGACAAATATCTGAAGATTCTTTTAACTACAGCTAAGTGTAGTTCAGTAGGTCTAGACTGATACCTTGCACACATTCCTACACTGAATTGTATATCAGGTCTAGAGACTGTCAAGTAAAGTAGTGATCCAATCATACCTCTATAAAGTTTGGCATTTACTTCTTTACCTGTCTCATCTGCATCCAATGAAGTATTGGTGCCCATGGGTGTAGTAATGTGCTTTAAGTTTTCCATGCCAAACCTTTTGAACAGTTTCATTGTGTATTTGGTTTGGTTGATGAAGCACCCATCTTCTAGCTGCTGTACTTGCAATCCAAGAAAATATTTTAGTTCACCAACCAAGCTCATTTCAAATTCAGCAGACATCATGGTAGAAAATTCATCACATAGTTCATGCTTAGTTGATCCAAATACAATGTCATCTACATATACCTGAACTATGATGAGATCTTTATTCATGCCCTTGGTAAATAAAGTCTGATCAACTTTACCTCTTTTGTAGCCCTTGCTGATCAGAAATTCAGATAATATTTCATACCAAGCTCTTGGAGCCTGCTTTAGACCATACAAGACTTTGTTTAACCTGAAAACTTGGTTAGGTTGAGGAGAATATTGAAATCCAGGAGGTTGTTCAACAAAAACTTCTTCTTTAATGACTCCATTTAAAAAGGCACTTTTAACATCCATTTGTTGGAGTTTTATGTTCTTTGAGCATGCAAAGGTAAGCAATAGTCTTATAGCTTCCATCCTAGCAACAGGTGCATAGGATTCATCAAAGTCTACACCGAATTCCTGACAGTAGCCTTTGGCTACTAGTCTGGCTTTATTCCTCGAGATAATTCCATCTTCATTCATCTTATTTTTGAACACCCACTTGGTTCCTATGACATTAGTACCATCTGGTCTTGGGACAAGCTCCCAGACATTATTCCTTTCAAACTGACCTAATTCCTCACTCATAGCATTGACCCAAGCTTGATCAGCTAAGGCCTCTTCTACTGTTTTGGGTTCAATTTGTGAGACTAAAATAATTAAGTCATCATTATTCACATTTCTAAAATGAGACCTAGTCCGAAGAGGATCTTCATGATTGTCTATGACTTTATCTAAAGGATGGTCTTTAAGAAATCTGATATTTGTTGAAGACTCACCTGTTTCTCTTGGCCCTTCCTGATTGGGGGAATTTGTTTCTCCATTTGGCTGAGTCTTCTCTTCTTCCTGTTGGTCTTCTAGAAAGTCTCCACCATGATTGGAATCTCTGTCAAGATTTTCAACATTAGAGACATCTTTCTTTTCACTAAAAAGGATGTGTGGAGATTCTTCCACTTTCTGATCTGATATGTTAAATACCCTATATGCCCTTGACACTTCAGAGTAACCCAAGAATATTCCAGGTGAACTCTTGGCTTCAAACTTGTCTAAATCTTTCTTATCATTGTTATGAATAAAATATTTTACTCCAAAAATTCTGAAATGAAACAAGTTTGGTTTCTTACCTTTTAGAAGCTCATAGGGTGTTTTCTTGTGTATGGGTCTTACCATGGCCCTGTTGATTATGTAGGTTGCTGTATTGGCCGCTTCTGCCCAAAACCTTCTAGGTAATTTACTTTCAATCAACATGGTTCGGGCCATTTCCACCACTGTTCTATTTCTTCTCTCCACAATCCCATTTTGTTCAGGTGTCCTGGGAGAAGAAAACCTGTGAGTTAGTCCTTCTTTGTCACAAAGATCAGTAAACATGGAGTTTTCAAACTCACCTCCATGGTCAGATTGAATAGAACTAACCTTGTACTTCCCTTCTTGTTTTACCTTATTGAAAAACAGATTAAACTTTTGAAATGCATCACTCTTATTTGCTAAGAAAAATATCCATGAATATCTAGAGAAGTCATCTATGATGATATAGCCAAACCTGTTTCCATTAAGACTCTGAGTTCTAGTTGGATCGAAAAGGTCCATATGAAGAAGTTCCATTGGTCTAGAAGACAATGGCTCAGATCTCAGTTTAAAGGAATTTCTGGTCTGTTTGCCTAGAGCACATGCATCACATGCTTTTGATATTGAGTTGAATTTAATTCTAGGCATGCCTCTAACTAAATCATGCTTGACCAATTTATTTAAAGTTGAAAAGCTAGCATGACCTAGACGTCTATGCCATTCAAAGGCATCATTTTCAGAATTGACAGATAAGCAAATAGTAGATTCAGAATTCTCATCTAAGTCTACAATGTAGACATTATTAATCCTGTTGGCTACAAATTTAATCATGTCAGAATTTGTTTCAAGGATTTTACATGAACTATCATCAAATACAACCCTGTGACCCCTGTCACATAATTGGCTAATGCTAATCAGGTTGTGTTGAAGCCCTTCCACAAGTAATACTTTTTCAATGGAATTTGTGGAAGACTTACCTACTGTGCCAACTCCAATTATTTTACCATTGTTCTTTCCTCCAAACTTGACCAGACCCCCTGGCATCATCTCTATCTTGCTGAACTTAGATCGATCTCCTGTCATATGCCTGGAGCAGCCACTGTCGAGGTACCACTTGTTGTCTTCAGCTGCCAGGCCGACCTACACAAATATATCAAGCAGATTGATTTGGAACCCAGGATGAGTTGGTTCCAAGGACATTGTTCAAATCTCTGATCAAGTGTTTAGGTATCCAGATTTATTTCAGCATGATTTTCTCTGGCACCTTCCTTTCTGATTTATTAAAGTTGAATCCAGCTGAACTGGAGAAGTGAGTTCTATTCCATTCATTAGTCTTCCTATTCCTAGGAAATTTCCTGTAGGCTTGTTGATTAGCATATTTTTAACCATGAAAGTTATTCCTCCAGTAGGTCTTGTTTGGACCCATCTGGTTGTTATAATTCCAGCTCTTATTCTGATTTATTTTCTTGGTCCAGTTACCATTTGTGTTCTGGTGAGTGGACTTAATGTTATTCTTCATAAAGTTCATTCCACTCTTAAATGGTTGTCCAGTACTGGTTTTTGTGTTTTCTTTAGGACTTTGAGTTTCCTTAGAGCTGTTTGAGCTGGATGGTGTGTCCAGCTTTTCTTTTCCCTTCTCTGGACAGAAGGTGATGGTCTTGAATTGCAAGGGTCTCTTGTTGGTTGGGTCATAGCCTAGACCTTCCTTATTGAAATTGACCCTTGTCCCTAGTATAGCATCTAGGCTAGTCTTTCCTTGGACAAACTTTTCTAAGATTTTCTGTTTGTCTTCCAGCTCCTTTTGAAGAGACTCAGAATTCTTTAGGAGTTCAGCATTTACTTTCTTCACAGCTTCATATTTCTCTGAATTCACTCTAATTTCATTCATGCTTTCTTCAATTTTAGTTTTGAATTCATTGAGCTGTTTTTGACTTTCTTGAATTTCTCCCTTAAGCTTATCATTCTCTTTCCTTAGCGAGGTCATTTCTTCTAGTTTTTCTTTTAGCTTTTCATTTTCCTCACAGACCAGAGTTTGTTCTTCAATATTTGTGTTAAATTTTCTTTTCAGAACTCTGTGCTCTTTGCTAAGAGAATTAAATTTATCTAACAAATCACCATAAGCATCCTCCCAGTCATCAATTGAGAAATTTTCAAAAATGTTTATTACCTTCTCTTCACTGTTTGCCATAAGGCAAATTCCATCTTCATATTCTTCTGAGGAAGCATCTTCGGGATCTTCTTCTTCCTCGCTCCATGTGCAGACCATCGCCTGTGGCTTCTTCTTCTTCTGCACCTTTATGTTTTTCTTCTGAAGATAAGGACCCTTCTTCTGGAGGTCTGGGCATTCGCCTCTCATGTGTCCCTGTTTGTTACAATTAAAACAAGTCAGTTTCTTAGGATTTCTATCCCTGTAACTGGTAAATTCAGCATTCTTGTTAAAGGGTTGTCGCTTCTTCTTCCTAAAGGTCTTTCCCTTTTTCTTCAAAATTTTTTTGAACTATCTAGTGAGCATTGCCTGCTCCTCCTGGTCGAGATTTGATAAACCTTCAAGCTCGGACTTAGACTCGGGGCTACTGCTGCTGCTCCCACTGTTACTACCCTTGTTGCGGGAAGCTCTTAGAGCTACATTTTTACCCTTCCTCTCACTTCCTTCTCCACCTCCTTGGAAATTCATCTCATAGGCCATCAGGGATCCTATGAGTTCATTCACAGTTAAGACAGTCAAATCTTTTGACTCCTCAATCACAATGGCCTTAGTGTGCCATGCCGGGGATAAAGATCTAAGGATTTTCCTGACTATATCTTCCTCAGCAAGATCCTTCCCTAGCCCTTTAAGAGTGTTAGTGATCAAGGATAACCTGGCATACATTTCGGTTATATTCTCATCTGCATTCATCTTAAACATTTCATACTTAGAAGTGTAGAGGTTTACCTTCGAGACTTTCACTTGAGCTGTACCTTCATAGATCAATTGCAGCTCATCCCACATTCGCTTGGCAGTTCTGTATGCAGATATACGAGCATATTCCTCTGGATGAACAGCACACTGGATTATGTTCAACGCCGTCCAGTTGAGTGACGAGAGCTTCACATGGTCATATGTCCAAGCATCCTCGTTTGGTGGCAGCTCATATGGCCCCACCGTGATTACTCTCCACAATTTATGACTCTGAGCTCTGATGAACACTTCCATCCCGTTCTTCCAAAACAGATAGTTACTACCATCGAAATAAGGAGGGCGACTAATGGATTGATCTTCGGCCATGAAGGTTCTAGGACCACCAGCATTTCCTTGACCGTTCGTCCACATGGCGTAAACCTGCTCTGATACCAATTGTTAGCGCAGCAAGAGTGATATAGAAGGGGGGGATGAATAGATCACTCCTAATTTGCAGAAACTCAGGCGGAAAATAGATTCTGCTGCTAACGCACCTCCTTAATCCGTACACAGAGAAAAGTAGATGAGAGTGAAGAACAGATCACTTGAAGGCAAAGAGACAAGCAGATGAAGAGCACAGAAATCAATAGCAAACCACAGAGGAGCCACTCGGTTTTTTAGGTGGTTTGATTGTAGTCCGCAATCTACATCCACCCCTCACTCCAACTAGAGTGAGGATTCCACTAGACGATGCTAGATCAATGCAGACTCAGTCTGCGAACAACATGCTGCCACACAGCTTGAACACCAAGGGAAACAAATCCCTCAACCAAGTTCTGCTACCCACAGAACTTGAAACCTGTTCTAGCTCCCAGCTAGAACACAACAGGAGAATCCTCTCCCTTCCTCCACACACCGGAGGAGAACAGTTAATGACAACCTGTCACTAACACCACCAGAGATCACCGATCTCTCTTCCTCTGCAATTCAGAGGGAAACTGGAGTAGTACTCCCTTCCTCCACACACCGGAGGGAAACCAATTTAAATCAGAATGGAAGAACGAAAATAAACGAAAGCAAAGTAGAAACAAAAACAATGAAGAAGAAATTGGTTCTGAAACCCAATACAAATGTAGCTTCAAATGAAGCAATTCATCAATCCACACACTCTCTCTCTCTCGAACAATCTCCTCTCAGATATGGAACTCTCTGCTCTTTTTCTTTTCTGGATCGTGCAGACTCTCACCAATGGCTTCTGCTTTTTCTTTTCACGATCGAGCTTCTACTGAAGGATGAAGCTCTATATTTATAGCAGATAATGGCGTATGGCTGCCAGGTTCCCGCCTTAAGAATTCGGACCACGTGGCAGCATCCAGCAGGCTGTCAGAACACGTGTCCTCATCTGGGCACTCTCCTTATCCTCGGATCACGTGCCCAGTACCAGTACACTCAGCAACTGGAGTTAGATGGCGTCAACTCACTTGCTCCAAAGAGTTGACGCAGCCATCAGATATCTTCAACCTTTTTAACCGCTGCGTCGACTCCATCAGCCTGCTGCGTTGACGCAACGGTATCGGCAGTCCAGTGATCAAGCCTTCAACATATGGGCGTGCTGCGTCGACGTTATCAGCATGTTGCGTTGACGCATTGAAGACATGTACATTTGTATACTGGCGTCTCTTAAGCCGCTGCGTCGACGCTGCTTGTTGATGGCGTTGACGCAGTAGAAGATATCGTGAAAGCTTCGTCGCTTGTAAGAGTCTCTGCTTCTTTAACAGCTGCGTCGACGCTGCTTGCTTGTGGCGTTAACGCAATAGAAGACATCGTGAAAGCTTCGTCTACTGATGCGTGGACGCTTTAAGCTTCAGGCGTCGACCCTGTTCCCTTCAGCAACAATAATGAAGTGTATAGACTTAGTGTTAACGTGAAGTATTGTATAGACTTCAGAGATCAATATAGCAAGTGTGTACATAGTGAGGGAGTGTATAGACTTAGCAGTCTAGGTCTCTAACAACGAGTGTATAGACTTGCAAATCTTCATGAGATCTCAGTGTAAAGACTCAACCAATGTATATAGTTGAAGATCTAACAATCGAGTGTATAGAGTTAGTTATGTGAGCATGCATTGTATAGACTTCACACAAGAAGACAAACAGGCTGTACAGACTTGGAGAGTTGAACCCAATGTACAGACTTGTTGATATCAAACGAAGAGCTTCCAGTGTATGGACTTTGCAGTGCAAACAACAATGTATAGACTTAGAGAAATGAAGTCTAGTGTATAGACTTGGAGAACTGTTCAATGTGTTGGGTTGGCGTTGTATAGACTTGGCTCTGAGCACTTGGACTGAAGGCAATGAGCAGACTAGGCGATGTGTAGACTTTGCCCAAGGAACCGAATGTATAGACTTTATGAGATGCAAACGGCTGAACAGACTTGAATGAGTATAGGGTGTATAGACTTGAAAGTCTGAAGGCGAAGTGCAAACATGCTGAGTTGACGCTGTAGCCCAATGAGTTGACGCTGCAACGTATTACTTTTACGTTCAACTGATGATGTATAGACTTGATCAAATGAAGAACCTAAATAGAAGAGTCCACGCATCAGCACACTGAGTTGACGCACTGGTGTGAGAACAGAGACATACAATGACTGAAGGGTCGACGCATCAGCACACCGAGTTGATGCACTGGTGTGAAGATTGTGCAGACAGAGTGTAGGCAGAATTAAGGTAAAGCATGATATCTGACAGCCATTAAACTGTACTCACTCACATGATGAAACAGCATTAATCTAGAGATAGAAGATTGATTTATAGTGTGGGACATCATCAAAACCATAGGGATGCAACAGGAAAGATTGGGAAGAAGCAAGGGATGCCAGAGCATCAGCTAGAATGTTCTGAGAACGGGGAGTATGGATATAGATCAGCTTACGGAATTGCCTGGCAAGGAGCGTGACCAGATCTTGATAAGGCTTGAGCTTGGGGTCACGAGTATGGTAAGTGGTCAGAACTTACCGTAGGACGAGCTGAGAATCTCCTATAATGTTTAAATAGCGCGCGCCTAGGAGATAGGCATGCTTCAATCCGGCCAGGAGAGCCTCATACTCAGCGATGTTGTTGGTGGCAGGAAATCGAAGTTGATAAGAAAAGGGAATGGTCACCCCCTCTGGAGTAAGCAGAACAACACCGATCCCTCGGCCTTGAGAATTGAGTGCACCGTCGAAGTGCAGAGACCAGAAGGGGTGATGAGAGATAACAGAAAGATGCTCATCAGGGAAATCATCCTGGATGGAATCGGTGTGAGGAATGGGGAGATGAGCGAGATGCTCAGCAATGGCATATCCTTTGACCGCCTTCTGAACAACAAAGGTGATGTCGAATTGAGAGAGGAAACTCTGCCAGTAAGCTAACCTACTAGAAAGGATGGGCTTTTCTAAGAGATAGCGAATCGGGTCCATTCTAGAGATCAACCTAACTGGGTGGGCAAGAAAATAGTGTTTAAGCTTCTGAGCTACCCACACTAAGGCGGCACAAGTCTTCTCCATAGCGGTGTATCTGGACTCAGCTGGGTTAAATAACCGAGAGAGGTAATACGTAGCCCGCTCTTTTTCTTCATCATCCACTTGTGCTAATACCGCCCCTAGGGAGTCTTCGATAACTGAGATGTATAGGATTAGGGGTTTCCCAAGGATAGGAGGTTGCAAAACCGGGGGATTGGATAGATATTCCTTCAATTCCTCATAGGCCTTTTGACAATATTCATTCCATTCAAACTTAACCCCCGCCTTAAGCAATTCATAAAATGGACGGCACCTTTGAGAATGCTGGGATATGACTCTTCTGATGAATTGCAATCTACCAATCAATCCTCGAAGTTCCGTAATGTTCTTAGGCGGAGGCATATCCATGACGGCCTGTGCTTTGTTAGGATCAATCTGGATCCCCCGTTTGCTCACTATGAAACCTAACAGCTTTCCTGAGGAGACTCCGAATACACACTTCTTCGGATTCATATTAAGCTTGTACTCCCTGGCTCTTTGCATCACCTTAGCCAGAATATAGGGGTGTTCTTCTTTGGTTCTTGACTTCACCAAAATGTCATCCACGTAAGCTTCCATATAGATATGCACCATGTCATGGAAGATGGCCATCATCGCCCTTTGATAGGTGGCACCTGCATTCTTCAGACCGAACGGCATAACCACATAACAATATGTACCCCAGGGCGTGGTGAAGGAGGTTTTCTCTTGATCTTCTGGAGCGAGACGGATTTGATTATATCCTGAGTAACCATCCATAAATGACAACGATTCGTACCCGGCGGTACTGTCGACCAAGACATCAATGTGAGGCAGCAGGAAATCATCCTTTGGACAGGCTTTGTTAAGATCCCTGAAATCGATGCAAATACGCACTTTTCCATCCTTCTTGATAACAGGGACTATGTTTGCCACCCACTGAGGATATAGAACAACTCTGATGAATCTGGCCTTATATAACTTGTCAACTTCTTCCTTAATCCTTAAGGCCATGTGGGGGTGAAATCTTCTTGACTGTTGTTTCACCGGTGTTGCCCCTGGTTTAAGCACAAGTCGATGTTCCACTAAAGAGGGGTCAAGACCTGGCATGTCCTCGTAAGACCAGGCAAAGGAATCGCTATGCTCCCTTAGAACTTTGATTAAATCCTCTTCTACTTGTGGAGGGAGATTAGCAGCAATAATGATGGGCCTGGGGTCTTCTTCGGTTCCCAGATTGATTTCTTTCGTAGGTTCATCCACTGCTGATGACGGCTCGTCGAATTTCTTAAGTCCTTACGCGTACAGATCAGCAGTGTCATCTACGTCGCTGTCCTCATTAACCAGATCTTTTTCACCCAGGATTTCATAGACGCCGAGTCCGTCATCGCCCCACGCCCCTTCTATTTCTTCTCCATCCTCAATCGTAATTACCGTAGCAACAAATTCCGGACATTTTAAAAGGGCATGACAGCGCTGAGCTAGGTCTTGCAAGAACCTATCAGGAATAGATTTGGGAGGACGCGCAAGCGGGCGCGGCTCAGAGGAGAAAGGGTTGGATGACCTAGAACAAGACCCTACTTCTTTAGATCTAACTAATTCTACGTCCCTAGACTCGATAGACCCTAATCCTAACCTAGGAGAAAGGAGACCTAGTGGAAGGGAAGGAGCAGGGGACTCGTGCCCCTGGGATGAGGATGGAGACAGGGTAGCATAATCTTCCACTGAAATCTCCATTTTGAATTTGACGTTTTTTTTTGGAGATCAGCAGAGACTATACAGCAAGATGGAGGAGGCGGGAGCTGCATAGGGAATAGCTCAAGGAAGATGCAGTCAAAGAAGGGATCGGAAGATGAGAACCACATCTCATGGAGTTGGGCGTTGGGATGAGGAGGAGTGAATAGAGTGGATAGATCAATGGGCGGGCAGTGCCTGCAAGCGCAAGGAACAAATAGAATCTCGGGCAGATCAACAAAGGATGGATTTACCATGATAGGAGGAAGACGGGGTAAGAACTCCCATTGCTGGAGGAGAGATTGAAAGCGGGAGGGAGACCAAGAAAAGACAACCGGCGAGCTCCTCTCCTCCCGTGGATCATCGTCTGGCTGCTTCTTCGGTCTCCATTGCATGAGCCGAACCTCTTGCTTCTTTTGGCAGTCTTCTTCATGAAACAACCCCTGAAGGGCTTGACCATAATCACGCATATCATGTTCTGGCCTTTTTAGTACCGGCGGAGGACTGGCAATCGGACATACTGTATTTCTCTCTAACGGAGCTGGCTGCAGGGCTAATGTGCCGGGCTGAAGAGGCCCTCGGACAAAGTGCTGACGATAGTCCCAGGTGAGTGGCCCAGAATCACCCATCATAGATAATGCAGTTTCTTTGTAGCCAAGACCTCTCCTGCCCATCTTTCTTCCCTTGGGTATGGGCTTGGTCATTCCTTGTAATTGTGCACCGAGGCCTCTCCCCGGTTGGTAGCCCAGTTTCAGTATAATGTTCCAGCCTTTTGAGTCTCGGATCTGGGGCTTCATCTTGATGTTAACTGGAGTAGTGATGGGCCTAGGAGGTGTATAAGCCCTAGGGAAGTTTAAATCCAGCACTAATATGACGGGTCGGCTGCTTGGCCAAAGTGTAGGAAGAATCTGTTCTGAAATGGCCTTAACCGATTGCACTGTAGATAGGCTTTTGACCTTGACGACCCTCCCTTGGAAAGGGAATTTGACGCACTGATGTGCGGTGGAGGGCACGGCACCGAGCATATCCAGCCATGGACGACCCAAGATAGCCTTGAACATAGGGTCGATGTCTAGTACATAGAATTCCACGGCCATTGTAAGGGGTCCGAGCTCTGCTTGGATAGTGACCACCCCGTGACATGCTCGCCTTGAGTTGTCATATGCTGCTATAGTGGTCAGGGTAGGTTGTAATAACTCTTCGGATATGTTGCAAGATCGTAGAGTGCTGAGTGGGCATACATTAATTGAAGCCCCTGTGTCAACCAGCGCTGCTTCAATGCTGACTTTGTTCAGAGTGATTGTAATGCAGAGCGGCATCTGCCGTGCTTCCGGAGGTGCTAGCTCAGTTTCTGAAAATGTAATCGCCGGCCCCTTTGAGATAGTAGCCAGTGCGGTCGGTAAACTATCGAC
This sequence comes from Amorphophallus konjac, assembly GCA_022559845.1. Lineage (NCBI taxonomy): Eukaryota > Viridiplantae > Streptophyta > Magnoliopsida > Alismatales > Araceae > Amorphophallus > Amorphophallus konjac. The sequence goes on from CM040128.1 coordinate 240,578,998, forward strand.
TGCCATGTCTTCGCTGACCATTACCTTCTGTAAGAAATCTCTTAGTGCATCCTGGTGAAGGGTAGACCTTTTGATCAGCTCCAGCACAGATATTTTAGCGGGCACTCGATCCAGATGATGTAGCAAGTCATATTGAGTACCCGGCAAAGGTTCAGTTTCTGCCTACTCGACCGTCGACTGAGAATACTGGGGATTAGAAGTAGTAGGGTAGCTCCGATGGAACATCTTCCCGCTTCTTAAAGCACAACTTGAAGCGGCCGCGGCATCAGTGGATAGCATGATGGGCCCTGCGGGGTGGATGAGCGGTGTAGGCTGTGCGGGGGAGATGATTTGGTGGGATGTATGGTTGGTGATGGTGGTGAATGGTGGTGAGCGGATGATGGGTGAAGGATTGATGGAAGGCGGGATGGTGATGGTGGATGGTACGGTTGGAGGGAGTGTTGGTGGAGGTGTCAAGACAGGTGATATGTTAGGCGATGGCGTGATGATGGTAGCAGAGGCAAGTGGCGAAGGGTATGACGGAGTGGTGGGTGGTAGTGAATTTGTTGGAGTGGGTGTAAATGGGAGGATAAGTGAAGAGGGTATTGGGTGTGAGGGAAGGACGAAGGAGGGGGTAAGAGGATTACAGTGGTTGTGGTGGAGGGCCATGACTTGCGGTGTGGCGCCATCGTCATCAAAAGACCACTCGGCACTAGGGGCCGGGGGTTGAACTACGTTCACTTGAGTCGGGGCCGGCAGCTGGGGTTGCTGTGGAGCAGGCGGATGATTTGGCATCGGATTTTGATGGATCCCCAGATCCTGAGCCTGTTGTAGTTGCTATTGTGGTAGTGGCTACTGCGGCTGCGGTGCTAGATGCTGCTGTACTTGCTGCCTTGGCAGCTGCCTTCTTTTCTCTTTGATTTCAACAATGGCCCGATGCATCTCGGCCTAATCGATTCTCTGCCCTTCATGGAGATCGTATACCAGATCCCGGAACTGATAACATCCTTCGATAGTGTGGCCTGGCTGCCTATGGAACATGCAATATTTCGTTTGATCAACGGCTGGGTTCCAGTTAGGTCGTTCCGGAGGAAGTTGAATTGCATTCACTGACATAAGAGCCGAGAAGATATCCGTGAGGGTCTCTGGCAGTGGAGGATATTGTGCCCTCTTGGGAGCCGGGCGCTTGTTGTTCGGATTGTTGTTATAGCCGTTGGGTGGAGGGACATTATGGTATTGCGGAGGTGGTGGTGGTTGTTGTGGAGCGACGAAGGCATTTTGTGGAGTGGTGAAGGTAGGCGGAGAGTTTTGCGGAGCGGCTTGAAAGTGCTGTGAAGCGGGATTTTGTGGAGTGCGGGGGTTTTGGGGGAAGCGGAATGGTGTGGCCTGGAATGGAAAGGCAACGGCTTGTACCTGTTCGTTTGTCTGGACCCCCTCGGTAACCGGCCCTTGTGGTTTCTTGTGATATTTGGGCTTTTGGTTTTCAAATAGGGCGTGTATGGGAGAATCCTTAAACTGGGTTTGTATGAAGCGCGCCCGGCTATAGAGTTGATGCATGTTAGCTATATCATTCATTGCCAGGATGTTCCTGAAGGTCGGGGTAGCATTTGAAATGAGCAGCTTGACCTTCTCTTCCTCCGGAATGTGGCCAGGCACTCTAGCAGCCATCTGTCTCCACCTGTCTGCATAAGTGGCGAACTCCTCATCTGGCTTCATCTTCTCGGCTACTAGATCTGTAAATGAGTATTCCGGGCCGACCCTGTCTTGGAACCGCTGGATAAATTTGTCCTTTACTACCTTGAAACTTTCAGCCTCCTCTAATGGCAGAGAGTAAAACCACTCCAGAGCAACACCATCCAAAGATCGGCGTTAAAGTACGCCATAAGGCGATCATCATATTGGAACTGCGCCGACTCATATAGGAAATCCCTCACATGAATAAAGAGATTGCCGTTCCCGTCGTACTTGCGATAGCTGGGGAGCTCTGATTGCGGAGGGAACCGAATGTTCTGAAAGCTCGGGACAGGAACATCTGCCAAAGATTGTGGGCCAACCCGCTTCTGGAGGAAATCGAGTTGTTGTTGCATGGTGGCCCATTTATCAAGCAAGTCCTGCTCTCGGGAGGGAGCAGGGGTAGTGAAGGACGCTGATTGATTGAGGAGCAGATGGAACGATTGTGGCAGAAGGTGGAAGCCCATAGGCAGGAGTGGAGGGATAAACAGTAGAGATGGGGGACCCATAAGAAGGATATTGGGCCTGAGACTGGCCCAGATTAGAATGGGCTTGAGCCACCCCTTGCTGAGGGCGCAAGAAATCTGAAGGGCCCATGAGAACTTGCGGAGCTATCGGGCCCGATGTATGATGATCCACCTGAGCAAAGGAAGGGACTGGTGACTTCCCTTTATCAAAAGATTGATAGGCTGAGTTGGAAGATTGGCCCGTCTCCATGCCTGTGAAAGTGATGGTCCGGGGTTGGACCGGGGTGAGATCAATCGGAGTGGGCTGGACAGAGGGCCCACTAATTCTAGATGGATCGATAGGAGGGTTGGATTTAGAAGGAGATGCGTTGGACCCTTGCATGGCCTGATAAAGAACTTGAAGTTGGGTCGGATCCAATTGGGTCATCATTCGAAGAATGGAGCCCGCGGAAGGAGTGGAGAGAGAAGGGGTAGCTTGACCACCTTCTATAGAAGTGGAGGATGGAAGAGGGGTAGTCCCCTCTCCAGAAGAAAAGGTGATAACCCTAGGAGGGTTTTCAAGGAGCCCTTGAGGAAGAGAGTCCTCTTGGGAACGGGGAGGATTGAATGATGCCATGGCGGACTCGAAGAGAGGATTGGAATAGAACGTGAAGAAGGAATTGACTTGAGGAGATGGTTCGGACGGACGAAAGCAACTCCACATGCAACGGACAGCCTTGACGATGCAAACAATCAACACAAACAATCACACAATGAGTAACCAAACTCGGATGTTTTAACAAAAGATGTAAGTGATAAAAGATGAAGACACCCCAAGTCAACCAAGTTGTTTAAGATGATGCAGCAAGATTCTTGTGATTTCTCCTTCGGAACTTTAGTGAATTGATTGAAATGTGCTCTCAACAATGGGTTCCTAACAGGACATGGGTATGGGACTCGACTTGACTCTAAGTGTAATCACTCCTTCACTTATGCAACCCTAGACACGGGGTGGGAAAGGTACAACCAGCCCGGTGTCCGTGTGGGAATCCACGGCTCGCGGGGACTTATGGAGGTCCCTGGTGTGATTTCCTAGTCGGCCCCAAAGAATATGGAGACGAGAGGTCCTCACAACAAGGTAGGAAAATGCAATCTAGGATATGAATGTATGAATGCCCCTATGTGCACCAGAGTGCATGCAAAGTCTAGCCTATGATCTAACAAACAATGATGCACGCAATGATATGGAGATATGAAACAAAGCAAGGAGGAAGTCAAGTATCACCCAAGCAAAGAATCACAGCAGAAATTGCGGAAATAAATGCACCTCGGATGCGTACCTGTCTGGAGTATAACGGTCGAGGAACCCTACGTCAGAATAAAATAACGGTCGAAGACCAGACCGCCAAAAGTAATATAATGCAGGGAGGTAGGACCGTGAAATGAGCCAGAGAGCCAAAATCAACCAGAAGTAACAGGAAAAGACCGTGAAAACTCTCGCAGCAGAACAGATGTGGCGGTCTAATGACCCTGCGTCAGAGGACTCCAACGCAGGGACACAGGGCCGTCAGAAAGCTCAGAAAACCAGGATCAACAGAAAATAAGAGGAAAATGGGAGGGGAACAACACAAGAGATGATGGCAGGTTTAACAGGAATCAAAAGCACGATTGGCACAAGTTGTCCCACCGTGATCGCCAAAAAATTATCTGTTGATTTTATTTTGCTTCTCTATCTTCTTTTCCTTGGGGTCTTAATGATGATATGTAGCAAGATGACAAGCAAATAATCAAAGATCTGCACTCAACCTATGAACATGTGATCATGAACCTAGGCAACCAAAGCAAGCTATAGCATGGGCATGCTATCTCAACCAAACTAAGCTAAGAAATAAAGGAAAAAACGCACGCCGGGGCGTGGAGCAAGGAGTAAATAGAAACACACCGCAAGGGGTGGAACAAGCAAGGAAATAAAAGATGTGAGATGCAAAAGAGAAATCTAATCCCTAATACTTAAGAAAGATGTGATCGCCACCAAAGTAAAAACAAGACAAAGACCTGAAAATACCTTGGAAATAGGTGGATGAAGCACCCGCCCACGGGAGAGGAAAGATCAAAGAAACCTGCAGGTTAGCTTGATGTAACGGCCAGAACCCTGTGCGTCACTTGGAAGTGACGGTCGCTTGATAGACCGCTGGAAGAATATGACGCCCCTGCACAAGACCGTCAAATAACCTGCAGTAGCAAAGCGTGAATCCTTTTAACTCCAACTCTTCCAGCCGGCTAGAAGACTTGGGCCTCGTACTGGTGGACCTGTAAACCTGCCAAAGACATGGAAAGCAAGAGAAAACAACCCAAATTAGCCCTTTAGGCAATATGGCATCAATTCTTCAATAAACACAATATCATCAAAAGGAAAGGGAAATACCGGGAGGTTTTGGTTTTTTAACCCCTCTCGGCGTTTTAAAAGATTGGGAGGATGTTTGTATGATGAAGAACCAGTGAAAAATGTGGAGAAAGGAAGTGGGAGAATGCTTATGATGAAAGGGAGATGGAAAAGGAATTCAATATGCAAATATGAACTTTGGAACCAAGAGGAACAGATACTCCCTTCACCAGGCAGCAAACGAACGTGAGAAGCACTTCTCCTTGATCAATCATGACTCTAAAATGCGGCAGCACTTCGACGCAAACTCCAGAATTTCCTCCCTCTGGAGCATGAAGTCAAGGGTTCTATTTATAGACCCTCAAACCCTCAGGTCGAGCAGAGGAAAATCCAGCAAGATAAAGGGATAACTCTTAACAAATCCTTGAAGATAATATCACCAAGAGTCCATAGAATCAAACAGAAGGTCCTGAGGATCAGATTTGGAAGAGATATCGTCAATCCAAGTTCTTATCTCGACCACGAAGTAGCAGAGAAAAGGCCTGAACTGCCAGGACTCTCTGAAGGAAGTAACGGCTGCACGACAGACCGCCACAGTGAAATAACGCATCAAGGAACATCCGTTACTTTCAACCTTATCCCAAAGAGATAAGATCAACAGGAAGAAGATCAAAACAATAGGACTCTGTAAAGAAAGTAACGGCCAAGGCATAGGGCATCAGAATGAAACAACGGCTGCACGATAGACCATTATATTCAACATATAGGCCAAAGGATAAGCTTTGGAACAAGACCTCAAGCTTCAGGACTCTTCAAGGAGCAACGGCCCAGGACCCATCCATTAGAATGAAGAAACACGCCTGGGACAGACCGTTATTATCAATGGAGTTCAAAAGAAGGAATGAAAGTTTTGCTAAGCTTTAGTCAAAATGAAATGCCACAAAGAGCCACATCCGATCAAGGAGTCAAGACCCAAGAAATGATCTTCAACTAAACAAAGAGACTCGATGAAGAGTGAACAACTCGGAGCATCATATATAATGAATAAAGAGATGACCCGACTTATTGGTCATAAAACGGGTGTCAACAAACATAACATAACGAAGATGGATGAAACATAACAAACAAACAAACAAATGACAAGCATGCATGCGACTAAAGGCACGGTGGGACAAGACAATACACACACGGTGGGACAGCACACGCGGTGGTATAAGGGCATGGTGGGACAAAGACATGTGGGATGACAATACCACGGTGGACAAAGACACGTGTGATGAATGACACGGCAGGATAGGGACACGCGTGACGAATGACACGGCGGGACAAAAGATACAACCAACATGAGAGGACATAGACACATGTGACAAGGACACAGCGGGACAAAAGACATGGAGGACCATAGATATGATAAAGACAACAAACACATTCTTTAATCAAAGCCCAAGATCGGATGAAGCGGAACCGCCAGGTTCAAAATCGTGAGACAATGCCCACTCACGGAGACATGATTAAGCAGATAAGCGAAAGCTGAGAAGGCCATGAGCTTCAGAACAGATCCATAGATATGATTGAAGAGATGAGAACAGATCGAAGAATATGAGCAGGAGGTAGAGCGAAAGATAGAGCAAGGAAAGATTGTACCTGCAACCTGCAGCCTGCACACTTAGCAAACAGATTACGCATCTATCCTCAAGATAAAAATAAAGGAACAAAAGAGAAGTATTTTTGGATTTTTGTATTTCTGATTTTTTTTTGCCATATTCAAATTTTTAGGATTTTTTTGACATATTTGATTTTTTTGGAATTTTGACACATCTAATTTTTTTTTGGAATTTTGACATATTTCATTTTTTCAAATTTTGACATATTTGTTGTTTTTTTTAGTTTTGAACCATATTTCACTTTTTTGGATTTTGAAAATATTTCATTTTTTTATATTTTTGAAATAGCAATCCGCAGCACCCAAAGACGGGCTCGAACTACTGGCTAGGGATCGTCGTTCCTACCCCTCTCATTAAAGGCTTCCCTTAAGCAGGGCGTGCACGTGAGGGTGGCTTACCATAACCAACCGCCTCTAAAGAACGGTGCCCCTACTAAGGCCATACCCGGGATACAACCCAGCCTAAGATGGAGGAGCATAAGAAAAATTGGGATAAGCTTTATGTAGGATGGGAGATATCCAGACTCGACTTCCTTCCAGGGCACTACCCCTCAAAGAGTAGGTCTATTGCGCCGGGGCTTTGTGTCTTTGATTTTGAGACCCATATTTATCAGGCACGCATGCGACCGGGCTCATGACGTCCCGCAGGGAACTGTACTGCCACTCTTGCCATGCCTTTGATTCATAATTTTGCATTGATTCATTTTCTCATTTTGGTAGCCCTTATTGGCCAGATATTGCATGAAAGCTCATTTTTGAGGGTCAAGACTGCCCCTATTTGAGACCTCTCTTGTATTGGGGAGCACCTAGATTGATCATCTCATCCATCAATCTCTTGCCCCTGCACTTGGCCGAGTAGAGAAAAGAAAAAAGCCTTTGTGCATACCCAAAGTATGGCCAAAGAAGCAACGGTGTGCCTTAGAGAGATAGGCTATGGCTCGCCGTGTAGTGTGTGAAAAATCCATACTCAAAGGTCACCCTCAACAATCAGGGAAAGAAACTAGACTCCCAACGCGGAGTTATTACCAGCCTAAGGATGCTGCAGAAGCAAACCCATTTTGACTAATCTTAACTAAGCAAATCTCTAAAAGCCACTTAACTATGTAAGGAACCAACATTATTATAAGTGTGTGCAGGAGTAAGAGAGATAATAGCGATGATAACATTTTCTTGCACAAAATAACGATACCTTGCAAATCCATAGTGTGGAAGTAGCATCCTGACGCGATCTTGATCATCGAGTTTCGTTCAGCACGAGCTTTGTATTCCTTGCTTGACAGGACGAAAGGGAGAGGATAGTAAAGGATCAAAGATTTCCCTACACGGAGGAGCGGCAGACATCATACTGGACGAATAAGGATAAAAAGGAAGAGAGACGAGGGCTAGAACTCCCTCATTAAGGCATCGAGGCCCTGATAACAAGGAACCAAATACAAAAGAAACCAGATTAGTCGAGATGAAGACGGGCTAAAGCCTCGGAAACAGCAAGAGAAAGGGCGAAGACCCTGAAAGGGTGAAGAAGAGAGAGTAGAAAGACATCGAGAGGATTGCTATGAAGACGAGGAAGAAGGAGAATGATCATCCGACATGGGCGGAGAAGGAGAGTAGTAGTCATCCAGTAGGGTCAGAGAAGGAGAATTGTAATCACCCGACAAAGTCGGGGAAGAATCAAAAGCAACACCCGAAAGTCCCGGGGAAGAAGAATCAGGGGAAGTCCCGAGATCGAGATGGAAGGATGACATAGGCCTAGGGCGAGGCCTAGAATCATGAGAGGAGGGATAATCTAGAGACTCCGGATGAAGAAGAGAAGAGGAAGAATAGGGGCTTGCGGACCCTAGAAGAGAGGAGAAGATCATGGAAGCTGGATCTGAAGAGGGAAGATACACCACCCAAGGGTGGGAGCTGAGCAGAAGAAACGATGAATAGAAAGGAGGAGAAGAAGAAGTGGACCCCTGAATGCACAACCGACGGCCATTGAATTTACGTCGCCGCCTCTTCTTAGCTAACACTTCTTGAACATGGATCCGCCTGACGCGGACTTGGACCTTTGGGCTTCTTAATATGTAATACCTTCTCAAATAACGGGCCCATCTGGCGGACAACCTTGCCCGGTCATGAATATGCATCTTCATCGGGGCGGTTGCCCCTAGACACCCAGTGCTAACCATTGGCAGACATTCTTGGATAGATGACTCCTTGGGATGAACATCAGAAAACCGTGGAGTTTCATTACTCAGTATTAGCAGCATAAGATTCGACATCTTCACTCGACAATCGGGCATGAAGCATAACTCCCTTACCAGAAGAGCAGGACAAAACTGAGGGAGAGTAATGCGTGACGTTGACGTGGCCGATTCACCAATAAACCGAGGAAGATTGCATAAGATGTGCAGAATGTCCTTGGAAAACGCAGAAGATACGGCCAATTGCCCCTTGAATAGAGAAACCATCAGGCTCTTGGCAGCCGTATGGGTTAGCACAATCTGAGTAGAGGACCTCTCTTGGCCAGTTATCTGAATAGCAATGGAGCGAGCAGACATAACAGCATCGATAGCGAATCCCCTGGCCAGCAATGAGATTGCCACTGGCCTCGCTTGGGAAGAAACTGGCATCAACTCATGGGAACTCTTCTTAGCAACTATCATCTTTGAAAGTGAAGGCACATCATCCCCAAAATAACCAGGGACCAGGGCGCGAACCGACATCCGACAGATAAAATCCTGAATCTTGAATTGCACGGCCGGCACTAAATCATCCTGACTTGGCTTATTGTCTCCCTGGGGATTAGACCTGAGGGGCACCAACGGAAGCGCACACGCGCTCCGTGGGGTGGAAGTGGTTGGATAAGTAAAGGGAATATGTTTGGGTGGCACATGTGAAGGTTTGGAAGGCATGGAGGCTCCAACAGGAGTGGTGATGGAAAGTGAAGGTGTAGGCGATGTGGCGATGATAGGCTCGGGTGGCGACAAAGGCGAAGGTGAAGGCGTGGCTGAGGGTAAAGGTAAAGGCAAAGGTGTGGCTTGCTCAGGCTTGGGAAAAGGTGATGGCAGAGATGGAGGCGAGGGTGGAGATGGAGGTGGTGATGGAAGCACTGGTGGTGGAGACGGAGATGATGGTGATGGCAATGGAGATGGTGAGAATAGTGATGAAGGCGATGGGGGTAGTGGACATGGAGGTGGAGAGGGTGAAGAGGGAGGTTGTGGTGTCCACTGTCGACATGTCGACACAGCGTGTCGAGCGGCGTTAGGGATAGAAGTAGTGGAAGTGGCGGCGGGAGAAGAAGGGGAGGCACTAGCATGAGCAGAGGCATGGGTTTGTGGGGGCGATGGAGTCGGGGTAGGAGATGGCGAAGGTAACGGAGTAGGTGACGGAGCGAGTGCAATACTAGACGAGGAATCATAGGGGTGCCCCTGGCCTTGAAGTAACGGAGTCGGCTGCCCGGGCGGCACCTCTTGTTGCTGCTGCTTGCTACGGAGATCTAAAATAACTTTATGCATGGTGGCCCAATCAATCCTCTTATTATCTTCCAGGCCATAAACATACTCTCGGAACTCGGGACAATCCTCAACCAAATGCCCCTGCTGGCGATGATATTCATAGAACTGAAGCATATGCCCGACCGCGGGTCGGCAAGGCACAACCGGAGGGAGTGACAGTGCGTGAGTGGCCATCAAAGCCCGAAAGATGTCGGTAAAACACTCCGACAACGGAGAGGGAGGAGCCTGCTTCGGGCAAGGTGAATGCTGAGGGATATGCGATGGAGATGGTTGTGGAGAGGGAAGAGGAGGTTGCATAGGTAATGGAGTGTGGCTAGTGGCGAAGGGATTTGGCGAAGGCATATGTGGAACGGGAAGGGAGATAGGAGGTATGTAGACATCATCCACCTGCTCGGGGTGTGATGTTTCTTTGACCGGGGGTGGAGACACAAGTGGAGACACATGTGGGTATGTGGAGGCGAAGGGCTGACTCGTGGAGGGTTGATATGTGGGGGGTTGACTTACGGAAGGATATGTAGAGGGTGAGGTGTGAGTGGAAGGCTGATATGAGGTGGAGTGCGAGTGAGTGGAAGGCTGACTTGTGGAGGGTTGATATGTGGGGGGATATGCGGAGGGTGAATTGTAAGTGGATGTAGGGGGTGGAAGGGACTCGGTGTCAAGGGAACCTTGGATTTGCTGACAAATGAAGCGGGCTTGACTATAGAGTTGTTGCCATGAGGTAATGTTGTTGAGGGCTAAGATAAAGCGGTACTCGGGCGTTGCATTTGAAATAAGCATCTTGATTTGTTCTCCCTCCGGAATGTGTCCCGGGACTTGCGCGGCAAGGCGACGCCAGCGGTCGGCAAAGGTGCAGAAATCCTCTTCGGGCTTCATCTTCTCATGGGCTAGATCCACCATAGAATACCTGGGCCCGACCTGGTCCTGATACTGCTGAATAAACTTCTCTTGAACCATCTGAAAATTCATGATCTGCTCTTGCGGAAGAGAGAAGAACCAATCCCGAGCCGGGCCTTCTAAGGATAGACCAAATAGATAGGCCATCAAGCGCTAGTCATGTCAAAATTGGGCCGACTCATAGAGGAACTCCTTCAAGTGCACGTAGGGGTCACCGAATCCACCATAGCGACGATATGCAGGAATTTGTGAAGATGGCGGGAGCCGAAGATCTTGAAATATGAATGGAACACTTAATGAGGACTTGGGATCGATCCGACGTTGGAGTTCATCAAGCTGGCGTTGGGTTTGAGCAATCATCTCTTGAGTAGGGAGAGACCAGGGGTAATGTGGGCCAACTTGAGCAAGAGGTTGCGAATTCGGACCAGGATGATGGTAATGGGCCGGATAAGAGGATCCGGGCTGAGAAAAAGAAGGGCCCATTTCGAGAATGGAAGGGTGAGCGGGCCTGGAAAAGACATTGGCATATGGGTTGAATGGGCCAGCAGCAACATGGGCGGAGGAATAAGGCCCATTAAGAGAATAAGGCCCATTAGAAATCGGGCTAGCGGCGTATGAAGGAGAAGGAAGAGGCCCATAAAGGGAAGAGGGCCCATTATGAGAAGAAGGCCCATTAAGATGAGATGCAATAAGATGTTGGGCCTGGGGTGGGTCCATTTGGCGAACTAGGCATGATAGATGGGCCATGATATTGGCCTGTTCCTCAGATGGGTCAGAGGGACCACGAGAAGATGGGCCCGCATGGGAAGAGGATTCCACGCGGGAATAGGAAGAAAATTGGGGAAAATGATGATACAAGGGGTTGGAATGATGCTCCATGAGGGCAAATGGAGACTTAATACAAGGAGGGAGGTAATGGGCTTATTGGGCTTGAGAACAAGAAGAGAACTGACCCACTAATGCAAAGACGAATGGACAATGGACCACGAGACAATGGACTAGACAATGGACACACAAAATGGGCCTAACAACAACAAAACATGTGGATGATGAAAGAATGCAACACAAAAATCACTAATGGGCTTGGACAAGCCCAAACAACACAAACAATGTGACAGTTTTCACCCAAGTCACACACGTTGATATGATGGGAAATATTTTAGGAGTTTTAATAGACCTTTTAATGATTTGAATTAATAATAATTCCCTCAAGATAGGAATCCTATGGGAATAAGGTCCAAACTTTGGGTTGACTAAGGTTAACTCCCTCACACTTATGTAAAATGCAAGCCTAAGGGGTGGAAAGGTACAACCGGCCCGGTGTCTGTGTGGGAATCCACGGCTCACGGGGACTTATGGAGGTCCCGGATAAGATCACCTAGTCGACCCCAAGGAGTATGGAGGCGAGAGGATCACTTACCAAGGTCAGAAATGCAACTATGATATGCAATGTATGACCCTATGTGCACCGGAGTGCATGTAATTTCTAGCCTAAAACTAGAAAATCAAGACAAAATTAAACTATGCACACATGATCCAAATAAGACAAATAGTATATGGATGGAAATACAATACAAAGGTCTACACAACAGGCCCAATAACAGATCAATCTGACCCCGGGAGGTCAATCAAATCACTGAGCAAAGTTGCCCCCGTGAACCTGTGCGCAGACCACATGCAGATTTTATGGACAAAATGCTAAAATGATGACAATTTTTAACTAAGCAAACATGACCCAAATGATGCAAGTAGTATATGGATGGAAAGACAATACAGAGGTCTGCACAGCGAGCTTAAGAATAGAGCAATCCGACCTCAGGAGGTCAATCAAATCATTGAGCAAAGTTACCCCCGTGAACCTGTGCGCAGACCACGTGCAGATTTTATGGACAAAATGCTAAAATGATGATAATTTTTAACTAAGCAAACGTGACCCAAATGATGTAAATAAGCTATGGATGGAAAGATAATACAAAGGACTATTCAATGGAACAAAAATCAGTGCAATCAGACGTCAGGAAGGTAGTCAAATCACTGAGTAAAGATGTATCTGTGAACCTGTCCCTGAGCCTGCCTGCAGAACTTATGCAGAAAACTCAAAAAGTTGGATAATATTAGAATATGCAAATATTAACCAAATGATGCAAATGATATATGGATGGAAAGACAATACAAAGGGATATCCAACGGAACAAAAATCAGCTAAATCAGACTTCGGGAGCAAACGTTATGCCTCGACGAATATGGCCCTGTGAGTATGCACGCAGGACTGCCAGAATCTATAACGGTCTACCAAATGACCGTTACATTCCTCTGACGGTCTACCATAAGACCGTCACACTACCAGAGCCCTTAAAATGCCCCAAACAGTGGAAGAATGGATAAAATATCACCTAAACATGCACATGCACACACCCAACTTACAAAAGAGAATTAAAACAAACGTGATGGGCATTGGTGTCCCACCGTGATCGCCAAAAAATAAGGTTGTTGATAATTTTATCTTTCTTTCCTTCACTCGCCCCTAACTATGCTAATGCCATAATAGCATGAAAAGGCATGGAAGAGTATGAATAAAGAGCGATGAGAGATAGAAGAACTGACCGTGATCGCCACCAAGGCTCCAACAACACCAAAAGGATGAAGAAAGGAGTGCGACGGCGCCGTGTACCTTGGAAAAGGATGAAGACTTGATCGCGCTTGAAGAATGGGACGCGGGGAACGGTGTGGGATCAACCTCCTCTCCTTCTAGCCGGCTTGATGAAGATGGCCTCACGTTCATATCATGCTCTCCTGCAAAACAAAGACAAAACACAAAGGAAAAAATCCATTAGATCATGAAGTGTAGTATCAATCCCGAAGTGATAAAATAGGGGTAGAAATTGAGGGCAAACTCACCAGGGGGAGGTTTTTAACCCCTGTGGAAGGGTGGAAATAATAGGTGTGTGTATTGTGCATGCATGAGATTTGAAATCACAAGATTTGATTGAGCGAATAGAGAGAAATCATTGATGCAAAACGTGCAAAAGTGCATGTGTAGTAGAAAAGTGCAGGGAACCGTGATGATTTGTGATTTTGAGAGGACTAGAACTAAACTAAATCAAGTTCAGAAGGATGAAATGGAAAGCCAATACTTCCCTCTTCAAGCCAGGGTCGAAGGATTGAGTCGACGGTGCAGCATGGCTTCGTCCCGAACAAAGAAAGAGCCCTCCTTTGTAACTGCGAACTGGGCAGTTTTTATAGAGTTTTACAAGAAATCCTGATTTTCCTCTCATGATTCCCGGAGATAGAGTCCAAGATAAATCGAGTTCTTTGGATCAAACTCGAGATAATACTAAGGACAAGAGATAGGAACAAACAGGGATCAATTCGGAGGAGTATTCTAGAAGATATGGCTCTTGGAAGGGAGCCCCAGAGCTTAATCTGCAGAGTTTGAGTTGAACTAGGATGCTTAAATCCTAATCTTACGACCCAACTCCCGAGAGATATAACCAATGAAAATTTGAGCTCTATAGATCAAACTCAAGATAATACAAAGGGCTAGAAGTAGGAAAAAACGGGGATCAATTTGGATAAGAATTGAAGAAGTTATGGGCTCTGTAAGATAGGCCCATCGCGTAATTTTCGGGGCAGAGTTCAGCATGAATTGGACTCTCAGTTATGTGTAACGGTCTATCGTAGGACCGCCACATGTGCTCTGACGGTCTAGGGTAGGACTGCCACGCTCTAAGGGTTAAACGGGGTGATTTTGGGCAAGTTTGGGTGTGACGCACCTATACTAGACCGTCACATGTGCTCTAACGATCTTACGGTAGACCGCTACATGTGCTGTGACGCACCTACACTAGACCTTCACACCGATGAAGGAACATTTTGGGCAGACTACGTGTGACTTTGGAAATTGAAGCGTATCTCTCAAACGGTGCAGAATTAGAGAAAGTGGTAGAAGAAGAAATTGTAGATAACTGAGAGAGGAACAACTTTCAAGAAGAAAGTAATTGAGAAAGTGATCATAAGAGGGAGAAAATGGGCTAGAACAGAGAGAAATAATTCTGGGAGGTAGGTGAACAGCACAGCCTACTGGAGAAACGCAAATAACTCACAATCGGGGCAGAACTGGCCAATGGCGTAGAAGAAGAAATTGTAGATCTTTGAAAGAAGAACAACTTTGGTGAAGACAACATTTTGAATAAAGGAATGGAAGAAGGTGAAAAAGAACCACTTTCAGGACTGCACAGTGATAGAGAGCCGATTGCTTGATGGAAGCCGACCTAAATGGGCCGTAAGTTGACTTAGAAGCTGGAAGTTGATAAGATAAGCTCCAGGGACTCTAAGAAATCATGATCTCTAGGGCTCAAAGGGAATGAAATGGGCTCGAAATCTATTCAAAGAAGGCTCCAAAATAATGGGTAATTCGGGACATCAAAAATGATGAATAAGAGAAATAACGTGACTTGCGGGCTAAAAACGGGTGTCAACAGGGGAGTCTCATCTTGGCACTGAACAAAATCAGCCTTATGCAACAACAAATAGCTGACATCAGCTTTCAGTTCAATTTTTTCTTTGGCTAATTGCTTTGGTGAGGTGGTTTTATGTGCCATTTTGGGCGGCCATTCACCAGAAGTTATGTAGTTGGGTTTGGAAGTGCCCGAGGTATATTATATCATGCGTTTTTATGCCGAATCTCGATTAGGGGAGGAAGTTATAAAGGATAAAGGAAGATCTTGAACTACTGGCAAGATGGGCAGTAGTTCGGAAATGGAATACTGTGAAGATGAGAGATGGAGAGCAAGGACTAGAAGTAAATGGATGGTGGAATAGCAAAGTGAGTGTGGTTCAGGAAATTGAGACATCTATTTTTTTTTGTTTTTTCTCCGTAAAGTCAGAGCTAGTAATGAATCTTTCGATAGCCAGGTAGCCTTGTACAAATCCCTCAATCTGAATCATAAGGGCTGTTGACACCCTTTTTTAGCATACAAGTTAGGTCTTTTGAAGTCCCACGATCAATGACACCCAAGAGGTGGGTGAATTGGGTGATTACCTTTTTTAGTAAACTTTTACCCGATTTAAAGTTATGTGTTGAAGGGGCAACTTAGAAATTCAGATATGCTATATTACAGATTAGATCTCAAAATATATCACACATGATAGTTCTTCAGTACTAGGCGGAGGTATGAATCCAAGGATCCTGCTCACGAAGGTGTTATCATCCTGACAAGACTGGCCTTGTCAATTCAAACACACCTTTCGATATACCAAAGATCTATTACTAAAATGATCGATTATGCTAGATCTGAACGATGAAACACTGAGGAAGTAATATGCACGTACGATTACATGGAATGAGGGTAGAAGAAATGGACCAAACCACACAAGAGACGACGATTTTTAGGTGGTTCGGATGTAACACCGGCAACCTACATCCACCCCTCACGATCCGTGAGGATTCACACACTATCTTGTAAGGAATTACAAGATCAACACACACACACACACACACACACACACACACACACACACACACACACACACACACACACACACACACACACACACACACACACACACACGCTCGTATGGAGTTCAGAACTCCTACGATGGTGCAAAGGCACCGACACACACACGCGGATCTGAATAGATCCACATACACACTTGATGTTCACAGAATTAAGAAAATACACACTTGAAGCTCAAAACAAATTGAGGAAGAAATGAAATAAAAAGTTCAGATCTAGGTTCCCCCTGAATGAAGGATGTAGATCTTGGACTGAGGTTTGCTTCTCTACTTGATCACAGCTTCTTTGGCTTCAAAATGGTCTTCTAGAGCTTAGATCTTGATGATGAATGGCTGGACCGATCACTATTCACGTAGGTTCTTACAGTAGCTTTCTTCCTCTCTTGGTGGCCTCCCTTGGATCCTCTAGGATATTTAAGGTTTCTTGACCCATCACATGTTTTTATATAGCCTAGGGTGGTCAAGGAAGATGCCAAGACAGCATCCCACGTTTCCTTGTAGATTTGGAGGCTTAGGGACTCAAAAGTCCAAAAGAGAGGTTTGCCTACATTAGAGTGCATAAAGTCAACAAAAGGGGCTTAGCAGGCATCGGTTGACCAAAATTCTCGGTCGGTCGACCGTACTCTGAGAAATTCCAGAGTTTTCAGCTCTAAGACAATCGGTCGACCAAACTAGGCCAGTCGGTCGACCGAACTCTATAAAATTATAGAGTTTTGAGAGCTGGGAAAATTGGTCGCCCGAACCTGTTCCATTGGTCAACCGAAACCCTTTTCTTCTGCAAAAATAACTCATTAGCCCAGAAATCATAGTCCTATCGAACATGCCTTGCATTGATCATCATATAGCATCCATTTGAGGGTTAATTAGCTTATTTCATGCAGCTTTGAAGCTTAGAGATGTGAGTGTTGGAATTCCACATAAGGTGACATCAATTACCTTCTTGTGCTTACATTTGTGCAAGTTTACACGGCACGAGATGATTAATAAATCTGGGATTTTTTTATCATCAAAATCAACTGGAGAAACTCAACATCTTTCTCCTATTCACATTTATGATGTCTTGAATTGGCCATTGTTTCTGAGTCTTCCTTAATCAGATTATGAGCCCATTATTTATTCATTCTCTGACCCATTAAGCCCTGGGAGGCGTATTTTCATGAAATTTCTACATTTTAATCAGCCCTGCCTGATCGTGATTAGTCGACCGACCATGTTCATGTAGGACGCAGTCGCCCGACTGACCGCATTCTCAGAGACCCTGCTGTCCAGTCCTAGCACATCTCTTTCCGATCAAGGGCGCCCTAGAGTCCTTGTTTCAAGATTCTTCTCCGAGATTTTCATGCCAAATCACTTCCTGTCCATCTTAGCAATCTCATCCAACGATTTTCCATCAATTTTATCTTCTTTGGACTCCTCTTTTCTAAGATTATCTTCTAACTCTGACCTAGGGTCTATAAATAGTCTCCTATGGCCGAGGGCTCCAGGGGAGGTGCTCTTAGATTTGGGGTGAAGCCATGCTGCATTGCCGACTCACTTCTTCGACCCTAAATTGCCAAGGAAGCATCAAGCACTCTCCTTTCTATGGTTTTTTTCTTCATTGTTTCTTCTTTCTACTTGCACTCTTCTATCATCATATCTTTGCATGCATGCACATTTTATGCTCTTTATACTGTGTTTCTCTACAATATATCACACAACACACCTATCTTTGTTCCCTCTACAGGAATTAAAAAACCCAAAACTCCCAGGTGCGTTCTTCCCCTTTTGCATGTTCCTTTCATTAGTGGGATAGATGCTACACAAATCACTAGTTATAATAGGTTCTTATCTTCTATTGACTTTATTTCGCAGGTATAGGTAGTTAAGGACGTGAGGCCCTTGCTTTCTGGCTGGCTTGAAAGCGAGGAGGAGTTAAACTTTTAAGTCTCTTGCACCTTGTTCTGAACGCGGTGGCCACAGAGGCCGCTTTTAGGTGGTCGTGATCACTACAGTGATCGCGTTCTCAGCCAGACTCTGTCCACTATTTTTATGGTTGTTTCTTCCTATTTCCAAGGTACACAGCATATGTGTAAAGTTTCTTACTACTATTTACGTTGTTATTCTTTGGTGGTGATCACAATCTTTCTTTGCCTTATTTATCTATTTATCACTCCTATTGTTCCATAATTTGCGGGGTGTATTTTATGCCTACAACCCTTTCTGTCGATCACGCTGGGACTCCTACTGCCCATCACGCCTTTTCCTGCCTTCCTGCTCTTCTGTGTGTTTGTGTGGTTCTGTTTAGATTGAGTTTTTGTAGGAGATGAAAATTTTCCTCTTAAAAATAATAATGATTCTTTTGTTAGATATTTTTATGTTTATTTATTATTTCATGTGCATAGGCATGCCGTCACGAGGTAACGAATTATTCCGACTCCAGAGACCAAAGAGCTCATCTGACCGACTAGACGATAGTGGATGTCAAGTCGAGACCCGAGACCCATCATAACATAAAGGTTACGACGTTAACTACATCTCCCCAAAGTGAGAAAACCCTTGATTAATCGCTAGGAAGAAGCCCTACAACCTAAAATTTAAGCTATTACGAGAAATAAAATAAAGAAAAAAATAACTGCAATGCGGCAATCCACACCAACATAAGAGAGGCCCGGCCAGTTTCATTCATCCTTTCTCATTCCTTTTTCTATTTAGTGATGATTTAGTATTTTTATTCATGCATTTTATTTTATTGTTTTGTTGTCGGGATTATTTCATTTATTTATTGTTGACTATTTATCTATTATTACCCCTTTTTTTTCATATGAGCAGTAGCACATGGGAGGGGAAATTCTTTATTTTGCAAAGGTAGACTTGATGAAATTTCGATATCATCTCCCCCTGTCCCGAAGTATGTTGGGGGGATGTAACCGTTGACATGTTTTCCTTCTTTCCCCTTTTGATTACCCTTCCAATCCCTTCTTTACCGTACTAATGTAAAGAATTAAACGACTATAAAAAATAGGGGAAGGGTGTGAAATGTGTGTGATCGCCACCAAGGTGCCGAATATAAGTAAGTACACCGTACCTTGGAAAGAAAGGGGAGACACTCGCCTAGAATAGCGCTGCAGCAATACGCGGTTCTGAAAGAACCGCCCTGAAGATGCACGGTCGCTCGACAGACCGCTCGGCAGCGCTTGGACGAAAGCGGGACGCAAAGCAGCTGGATGGCGGAACGGCTCAGAAACAACCGCTTTACAGAACAACACAGTTGACGGATGGCCGTCCTATCCTTCGAACGGATAGATGGAAACCGCCCTGTACCACCAACCTTCAAAACGTGGGATCTCGACCTCCACCCTTCCCGGCCGGCCAGGAGGAGTGGGCCTCGTGTTGCGATGATGCTGACCTGCAAAACACAGTGTAGGACACGAAAAGAAACCAAATATTAGAACTGCGAAGTGTAGTAAATGCTAGAACGGAAAGACATGAACATAACCAAACGGAATGGGGGATACCTGGAGGTTTTTAAACTCCTAGGGCGCCAAAAACGTGGGAGGATGGGTGTAATGTGATGAAACAATGAAGAAAAATGGATGAAAGAACGGAGAGCGATGCGTGCAATGAAAAACGGACGGTAGGACTAGTGAACTAATGACTCAAACAAACGGTGTACTCCCTGAACCGGAGGCCTATGCAGACGTAGAAGGCCTCCCTCCCTGTCTTGGGTCGCTCAACAATCCGGCAGAGCTTCGCGGTCGACCAGAAAATCTCCCCCCTTCAAAGCTTGCCCTTAGGGTCTATTTATAGAGCCTAAGAAGCTAACCCTGAAATTAGGGTTTCCAATGAATATCAACTCAAGATATCAAAAGAAAATTCATAGATAATACAATTCTCTTCCAACCAGTCGAAACGACACCTCATTTGGTTGAGAAACCACGGAGAAATGGTTGGAGCAAACTAAGGATAAAACCACGGATAAAGAGAGAAAAACCCTTAGTTTTTTCAGCAATCGGACCATTGCGCGGCCACGCGATAGACTGCCCAATCCACTAAGCGGTCGGTCACCAGACCGTTCAATCTATCGGTGGAAATTAAGTAAATAGAAAATATTATCCAAATATCCATCGAACTGAACCGGAGTTTACGCTGTTGGATTCTCATGAATTGAGCGGTTCTTAATGGACCACTCAAACCACTGAACGGTCAAAAATCAACCATCCAACGCCTGTCGGTGATAAATCAAAATAAACCAGATAATTAGATAATTATCTGAATAGTCAACGAATCTGGGACTCTGA
Organism: Amorphophallus konjac; assembly: GCA_022559845.1. Lineage (NCBI taxonomy): Eukaryota > Viridiplantae > Streptophyta > Magnoliopsida > Alismatales > Araceae > Amorphophallus > Amorphophallus konjac. The sequence continues at coordinate 240,599,383 of CM040128.1, forward strand.
GAACTAGACGGTTATAAGCATACCATTCCATGAGCCTGGGCGGCTACTTATGAACCGTGCAAGAAGCTTTGTCGGTGGAAATTCAGAAAATCGCCTCAATATCCAATAAATAGGTAAACGGTTAATCCTCAACCACTCAGTGTATGAATGGTCACCATGGTGACCGCGACATGGCTTTATTAATAAAATGTGATAAATCAAGCAAAACCAAGGCAGGGAGGGAGGTACCCATAAAATAGGCCCAACAAGCTGTCGGAAAATAGCCCACTAAGCAATGGACAACTTGAGGCATCAACAAATGACAGTAAGAGAAATGAATCAACTTATCGGCAAAAAATGGGTGTCAACAGATGGCCCTCTTTAACGTCCTCTTTGCAGGGGAGCGAGCGGAGGTGAAGCGAAAGTGAAATGGAACATGGAGATGAAACGGAAACGAAGCGGAGCGGACCGAAAAGCGTGCGTTAAGGTAAAATGACACCCGTTTTACCAATGAGCGATAGGAATCTTCCGAAAAACTCTGAATCATTCACAAGGAATGATTAGACTAAAAAGTGACATCAATCTAGAGGAACTAAAAATAAAAGAAACACACGATCAACCTCATGGGGGACAAAATCCCTCGGACCAATGAGGAAACCGGAATAAGCAGCGAAAAATAAAGAAACGGGCTAAAACTCCAGACGAGGACCTTTTAATTAACCAAACCGAGTGAATCGACCAGAGAGAACCTTCCAACTCAGAGTGGAATTGTTCCTCTTACTCAAACACTGAACGCATAGCTAACCATCACTGGTCGGACATTTGCCGGCAAACCATGGGTCATGAATGCTCAAAAGATGCGTATGATGTATGCTGGGCTAAAATAAAAGAAATCATCAAAATAAATGCAAAGAAAGGATACAATATAAAATACTCAAGAATAATATTACTAAATTGGGAGAATCAGAGTCAAGATACTATCTGCAACCACAGCGTGCAGGATAGAACCATCCTCCCCAGGCTTTCCCAACCTAACGGCCTATCCGGAGACTAAACACATGAACCTGGATCATCATCATTTTTGTTAAAGGGGAACATCAGATCCTGGAACACGTAGATAACCAACTAGTTCTCGAGATATCATAGCATAGTACCATATAGTAATGCAATAAAGGATGCAGGGATAGAAAGCCATACCTGACTTACCTGTGCAAGCGGAACGACAAATGAAGGTGATGCTGTAAAAGAATTATAAGCAGAGTTTGCAACATATATCATCAAGTCAAATGAATCACATGATGCAGCACTAAAGGGATCAAACCACATTTAAGCACCCAAACAGTCATAAACAGACAACTCAGATCATAGAACGGTTCACCCAAGACCGTTCAATCATCAACAATTTGAACATAAACGTTATACCACGTGGCCCATAGGTAGACCGTGCAAAAATATTGGACGGCCAGATTATGGCGGCTCAATACAAAGTGCCGTTGGCTTAGAAACGGTCAGATTTGGACCGCCCAACATGTGAATGGTCTGGCGATAGACCGTGCAATACTGGCGACGTTTAAACAAAAAACTGTTCATCTCCCTCCCTCCCCACCGTAACCGATGGTGGGAGGAGGGAGAACGCCACCTCTCAACCATTCAACTCCCGAGCTCTCTCAAGCTCCATTCTCCTCTCATCCCCATTCTCAACCTCATGCATTCGAAGCATCAAGCTAGGTGGCCTGAGATGACCGGTGAGGGGGAAGAGACGCCGCCACCGCCGACGTCCGCGGCCGTGGGAGAAGCTCCATCGGTAGAAGAGATACCGGCACCGCCGTCTGCCGAGGGAGAGGCTCCCCCGCCGTCGCCCGAAGCCGGGGGAGAAACCGAAGCCACCGTGGCTAGGGAAGAAGCCGAGGAGGGAGCACCGGCAGAGAGGCCGACCAAAGGACCACATCCGACTGAGGTAGGTGCACTAAGCACACCCCCCATTTCAATTTTTATTTCGTGCATGCTAGTTCTAGGGGGGAATAGAGACACACAACCCCTTAGAAACACCATGGAAGGCCATTTAGGCCATGAACGGAGGTGGGGAAGGATCTCCCATCGTCGGAGACGACGGTAGTAGCGCGGTTTAACAGTAACCGCCTAACAAAACCACATGGTTCCCGTAGAACCGTTCAAATAACACACGTCTCGCGGGTGGCCATTAAGGAACACGAACTGACATCACAGAATGGTACCCTGAAAATCGTTTAACTCTAGGGTGGCCCATAATAGTCCGCGTAGAATGTGAAACGTTGAAAATAGAGCGGTCTCCATCAGACCGTGGAACATAGGACGAACATACATGGTCCGCTCAAAATCTGGAACACTTAGGGATAGAACGGTCATAATCAAGACTGTGGAAATGTAGGACGGCCTAAATTAGTCCGTTCAGGAGTTGAAACAGTAGAAATAGAACGACTATTACCACACCGCTGAACCCAAGCGGTCTGTCAATAGACCGTGCAAAATCAATGATTAACCACTTAAAGGGAAGGGACATGGTCAGATGGGGACCGTGTGATTGATGAACGGCCAAGTGTGATCCGTTCCAAAGCAAACACAAGATAGCAAGACGGCTCAGGGTGGGCCGTAAGACTTACTGAAGCAGTTGAGAAACAACCGTGGTATAGGAAAACAGCTCAGAAGGGACCGTTTAGTGAGTTGAGAGTAAATTATTGAATTAAATGCCAAGATTCTAAACTAAAATGTAATTAATCTAAATGTATACAGGGAAAGCGCAAGACTCGGATCTCATGGCTGCAGGTCCGGGCAGTGTACCTCGCGCTGCCCGACTTCCAGCGTGAGAGGCTCAGAGTCATGGGATTCTCAGAGTTCCTGAGCGTGGAGGTTAGTCGGTTTGATACCCCGCTATTCTACGCTCTACACGACCACTGGGACCTAGTGAGTCACACGTTCCTTTTCCCGTGGGGGCACATGGTCCCCACGATCGAGGACGTTGCCCGGCTCATTGGCCTACGTGTGCATGGGTCGTCGGTTAGCGGGATCACATATCCCAACTACCGGGAGATGGCCAAGGAGCTCCTGGGACTGGACTTGCTGCACCCGGAGCGGCAGTCCACGACACTGACGCGGGTGAGGCTTCAGGACAGCCTCGGGCTGAGGAGAGCAGGGATCGCGACCGGAGAGCTGCCCGAGCAGCATCTCGAGAGGCTGATAGATCTGGCGCGACAGAGAGTAGTAGTTGCAGCAGGGCCAGAGGCGGACAGAGTTCTTCGATGGTTTCTGACCTTGTTGTTCGGCCGGCTGCTGTTCGCGACGCGAGGGGACGTCATCAGCTGTCGTTTCTTGCCGTTGCTTCAGGATCTTGACCATGTAGGCAATTACACGTGGGGAGCTGCTATCCTCGCGTTCCTTTTCGACACGTTGAGCTCGACGTCTCGGCGGACGATGCTTGGGGGCTTCTCTCCTCTGCTCCAGGTACGACTCCGACTTCTACTGTTCATTCAGTTATAGGACTCCTATGACTACTATATGATGACTCTTGGTGGAATGCAATGCATGTGTGGGCCTACGTGTACCTACGTGGGCTTGGACGAGGCAAGGAGACCCATCCAGACTGGGTACCTATTGCTAGGAGGTGGACTGCACCTCGGGAGAGTGGAGGTCTCCGGAGACAGGTCGAAGAGCTCCAGGATGACATGGACACTCTACCGTACACCTCGGTACGTTTCTAAACTTAAACCCTTCAATTAAATGCAATTCTATATGATTATGATGTGACTTCCTATCTTGACAGGTACGGTGGACTCCTTATGCTGGGGAGGGGCATGAGGGTCAGCCCTGGGTAGCAGGGGCCCTTGCCTTCTCAGGCCGCGACGTGTGGCTGCACTGCATGAACGTAGTGGAGCCACTACACTACAGACTGGTGATGAGGACGACCGGCGTCCCATAGACAGCGGTGGAGTTTCCAGCGTCGGGAGAGCGCGTCAGCCGGCACCCGCGAGGAGCAGCGACGGTGGTGGACTGGCGAGAGCGGGCCGCGGAGAAGGCCTCTGACTGGGCAGCACACGGGCGGGTGGTGACCGCTCGTGCCGAGAGCGACGCGACGTACTACACAGTGTACGCCAGGCACTACTGGGACCAGGTGTTCTGTGGTGCCCGCCGACCGGTACGACTTCTAAACATAAACTTTATCTATTATGCTTTCTATATGATGCACTGACATTTGGACTTCTAAATGCAGATTGACCCTGAAGGATGACTCGCGAAACTGCAGGGGCTCCTACACTCCACGATCAGAGAGCGGGACAAGGTCCGGCAAGCCCTGGCTCTACTGGTGAGTCTTCTAAACCCTAAACTCTTTAAATCATGCAAATGTTTATGATTATGCATGTGACTGACCTGGAGTTTGGATGCAGCGCACCGAGGGGACCCAGCGCCAGGGACCATACGCTCCTTCTTCTTTCTCCGCCCAGACTCCTGCAGACCGAGCCGAGCGGGAGGCTGACTTCACTCGGATGGTAGTGCGGGCCAAGGCAGCCGAGGTGGCGCTCACCGAGAGGGTATGCAAATTTCTACACTTTTCCTTGTTGTTTATGCTTATGAAATGAAATGCAATTGACTAACCATGAAATGTATGCAGACGACCGAGCTGACCTTGCCGAGAGTCGAGCTTGAGCAGAGCTGAGTAGTGGCTCGGAAGGAGGCGGCGCACTTGAGGGAGGAGACCATCCGGCTGCGAGAGGAGCTCGCATAGGGTCGACCAGTCGACACCGTCGAGACGGCGCTTCTGCGGGCGGAGCTCGAGCAGCTCCGAGCCAGCGCTACCGAGGCGGAGGGCATGGTGGAGGTCCTTCGAGAGGTGAGCCAGCGACCAGGGAGGAGCGAAGCTCCGAGTGGGACGCATGGCTCCTACAGGACCTACCTCACGGGTTCCTCCGGCCACCGGAGGAACGAGGAAGAGGAGCGGTGACGGTGCCGCCGAGAGGAGGTGACTTCTTCGATGGCCCCACCATCGAAGAGGCTAGAGGGCGGAGGCGACAACGATAGGTCGGAAGGAGAGGGCCCGGCTTGACTTTGTACCGCGATCCTACTTTTGTACACATGATATGATATGATAGTGATATGCATTTTTTTTATTTTTATGAACGAATGTATGAATAAATGAATGAATACTAACCACGACTACTAACTTGACACGAGTGAGATGATACGTGCGAGTGAGAGATGATTGCGGGTGAGATGCGACTACTGGTGTGACGACGCGACCACGAGTGAGACGAGTACGAGTGAGAGGCGCCGACTTAGAGTGAGAGAGAGAAACACCAAATGAGTGCGAAGAGAGACGCCAAATGAGTGAGAAGAGAGATGCCAAATGAGTGAGAAGAGGGACGCCAAATGAGTGAGAGGAGCGATGCCAAATGAGTGAGAAGGGACACGCCAAATGAGTGAGAGGAGAGACGCCAAGTGAGTGAGAAGAGCAACGCCAAATGAGTGAGAGGAGAGACGCCAAGTGAGTGAGAAGAGCGATGCCAAATGAGTGAGAGGAGAGACACCAAATGAGTGAGAGGAGAGACGCCAAGTGAGTGAGAAGAGCGACGCAAAATGAGTGAGAGGAGAGACGCCAAGTGAGTGAGAAGAGCGATGCCAAATGAGTGAGAGGAGAGACGCCAAAATAGGTTGAGTGGCGTAGATACAAAGTAGGTTAAAGGCAAGGCTTCAGATACTTGCATCGTCTCCAAATAGACCGCCCCTAAGAACACACGGTCTAATATAGACCGCACAGGCAAGAAGAAGAACGGTCCCCATTTTACCGTTCAATATATAGAACGGTCTACAAACGACCGCATAATTGTAAAACGGTCAACTTTAGCCCGCTCAAACTCCAGCACTCGAGGTCTCTAGAAGGTGTTAAACGGTCCTCATTAGACCGCTTAATAGGTAGGTGGTCTATCGCGAGACCGTCCAAATAGACGCCTTGCGAATTTGGATGGGACTCTCCTGGAGAGTCCTAAACCGAGGGTAAACCACTCTAACCCAATCCAAAGCTATCTTAACCCGTCCTAGAATTACCCAACCTCACTTCTAAGGGGTCTCGACCTCTAACCAAGCCCTATAAGTATGCGGGGAGTCTAAATTCGCAGCTTACACAGCCTTCCTCTTCTAAGCCTTGAAACCTTTGCTAACCTTCATCAAATCACCATGAAAAGGTCCTTGGAGGGGAGTTCCCCGGAGGGGGTGGTCTTTGAAGGGCCAAAGTCGGCCAGGAAGGAGCTGGAAGCTCTCCAACGGCTGACTACAGTCCCTCGTCATCTTGGCTCGAGCCCTTTAAGAGAGGTAAGTTACAATGATTTTATTCAATTCAATTGTTTCATTCACTTACATGCTTTTCCTTTCTCTCTCTTCCTCCTTTCTTCTACCTCAGCTTCTCCCTGGCTCCCGGCGCTATTCCACTCTAAAGTGTATGGCTCCCATGATCCGCACATTACCCCTAGGAGTGACATCCCTCCTGAAGTCCTGGCACCTACACTCACTCTTGGTACTAGGTCAGAACTACCCAAACCTTTTTCTTGACTGGCATAGCATCTCAGCCTTAGTGGAGATCTGGCATCCTTAGACCCATACATTCATTTTCCCATCCTTTGAGGCCACTATCCTACTAGAGGAGGTAGAGACCTATTTTTCCTTTCCTAGGTTTAAGGTGGATAAGGAAGACTTAGTGTGTCACACTGTTGTCCCTGTAGACCCTAAGCTCATCTTGGGAGGGTTTATACCAGATAGCAGGGACATCCACGCCTTCATTGGCCCGCGTCAGATCCACCTTCTTCCTCTTAGCCAGTGGGTAGTTGAACATTGTAGGAATAGGTGTGGGTGGGATGAGGCCATAGCCAAGGCTGCGTCTATTTGTTTGTACGGGGCTATCTTGTTCCCCTCAGTAGACCATGTTCTAGAAATCCCCCTTCTTAGTACCATCAGCGGCCTGTGGCAGGGTCTGTCTATCTCCCAGGCTGTTCTTGCCTACTTGTATGAGGGCCTTACCTCAGCAGCTCTAGGAGGTCCTCTCTTTGGTTCCATGATGCTCTTAGAGTGCTGGATGGTGTCAGGATGAAATTCATTCACAAGGAGGATGTCACTTCAGCTAGCAGGATCTTCGGGGGCCACCCCCTCTTCGTCATAGGTGGCGCCTTCAGGTTCTCTCCATAGGTAGAGTGTAGGACAGTAGAGAAGAAGACCAGGGATGAGTGGCGATTGCACCTCAACAAGCTACCCCTGGATTGGTTCGTGATGCGCCCTGACTTCCTTCATGACACCACTGTCAGGGTACCTAGGAGGCCAGGTTTGTATCTAAGGCTCGTGAGCGACACCGCACTGGCGATGTACAACCCGCACCGGTGCTACCTACAGGTCGGACTACCCCGGACTGTTCTACCAACACTACCCCACCTTCCCGCACCCCAGGCGAGGAGGATCAGTACAGAGGAGGACGAGTAGGCGGTAGGAGTGCCCTGATCATGTGGGAGGTGAGCAGGGTGCTTACCCTACCAGCGGAGGTTGCAGAGATTTCGACGACACGCCAGGCCTATGTTAGAGAGCTGAGAGAGATACGTCCCCGCGGAGATGCTCAGCGGAGGACCGAGTGATTTTTCCTTTCTTTTCATGATGTTGATGTAGAGATTTATGCTTGGAGATGCTTGATAGATGAATGGACAAAGTTTGATGACTTGATTGGTTTGAGTTTGGGCTTTACTTTGTGTGATTGAGCTGGGCTATAATTTACGCGGTCACATATAGACCGCTCAGAGATTAGGACGGCTCTCTTGGGGCTATGCATCATATCTAGAGAGGAATTGATAGAAAGGGGTTGAGCGGTCCAGGGATGGACCGTGAGTCTGATTGAACGGTCACGTCTCCACCATTCACAAAGTGGACGGTCCAACGAAGACCGTGGACGTTTGGAGGAGTTTGAGACTGGAACGGTCCACTGTAAACCGTGTGAATGATTGAACGGTGAAACTGTGGCCGTTGAAAGGAATAGGACAGCCGTCATGGGACCGTTTAAAGACTGAAGTACCGAACTGTTGAGCTTCAACCTGCCCCTGCACACACACAACAAAAAAGATAGATTAAATCTGTTTTAGGCTTAACCCCTTGCCTGTAGCAAGTTAGGGAGTGACCAATTCTTGATTTTTGGTCAATGGGGTAAGCCTTATTAAATAGGCAAAACAAAATGACAATGATTGCAATGGATGCTATGAATGTAGATCATGAAAACCTTGAAATGTTTGATTTTTGGATTTCTGAAATATTTGATTTTTTTGAGTTTTTGAAACAGTTGATTTTTTTGAGTTTTGAAATATTTGTTTTTTTAGTTTTGAAATATTTAATTTTTTTAGTTTTGAAATATTTGATTTTTTTTGAGTTTTGCAATACTTGATTTTTTTGAGTTTTGAAATATTTGATTTTTTTGAATTTTGAAATATTTGATTTTTTTGAGTTTTAAAATATTTGCGTTTTTTGAGTTTTGAAATATTTGATTTTTTTGAGTTTTGAAATATTTGATTTTTTTGAGTTTTGAAACCAGCTTTAACCTGACGACGGGGAACCTCCCGTCTCACTAGGGGTCTCCCGGGTCCAACGTGTGCTAAAAAAAAAATCGCCCGTGGTCGGGGCCAATTCCCCTTAACGATGCCTCTACCGAGGCCATACTCGGGGTAGGATCCATTCCTTGGAAAATAGAACGGAAATTAACAGAAAAGCTGGGATATGTATAGGGGTTTTTAGGGCTTGAGTTCTTCTCACGACGCCCTTTTTTTAAAGAATTTGGTCTGTTGCGCCGGGGCTTTGTGTCTGTCATCGAACTTACATCCGCACTAGGCACGCATACGACCGGGCTCATAACGTCCCGTGGGAAAACTGTACTGCCACTCTTGCAATGCCTAGTTTCATTATTATTGGGGTCTTTCAAACTTTCGAGAGCTTCGAGCTTGTGAGCTTTTAGCTTTGATTTTTGCCCATTTTTTATTTCTATTTTTTTTGCTCTTTCAACCTGCGGAATAAGGTCATAACGGACTGCCCCTATTTGAGACCTCTTTTATCGGGGGATCTAGATCGGTTCTCGCCCCCTTATCCACCCCTTGCCCCTATCTTTAGCCGAGAAGAGAGAGAAAATAAGGATTTTCACTTTCCCCTAAGCATGGCCAAGGGAGAAACGATGTTGTGCAAAAGAGGAAAGCCGAACCACGGGAGGTCGTGTAGTGTGTGAATGTTGAATCGGGATCTCCCTTTGCGATCAAGTGAAGGCACACCCCGCCACCGGGCTATCGCTGGCTTGACTCTATGGATAAAAGCGTTTTAAATATAGCCCATTCCACGGATACGGCAATTCTTCACCCTCCGCGATCACTAAATGATACGCGTTACCCGGATAGACTTCTGAACTACAAACGGCCCTTCCCAGTTGGGTTGCAGCTTAGACCTGGGACCTGCTGATCTGATGGAATTTGTGTTTCAAAACCATGTTACCCACTTAGAATTTTCTTTCGATAACCTTCTTTTGAAAATAGCGCGAGACACGTTTTTGATAAACTGAGACATGATTGGCCGCATCAAGCCTCTTCTCATCTAAGAGTTCCTGCTGGACTAGCAACGCCTCTCGACGCTCGTCGAGATTAAGTTCCTTGTCTAGCTGCACTCTTAGGGAAGGGATCAAAAT